>BSBM01000017.1:20288750-20897500 GCA_027924585.1 Larix kaempferi | reverse complement strand
CGGGATAGATTGATTTCCAATCTCTAAAGAGTTGAGTGATGGTATTGAAGATGGGCATGGTGATATTGAGTTCCCTGAGCATATAATTCTAGATGTTCTTTGCATAGGGGCAATCCAGAAAAAGATGATTACAAGTTTCAATGTTGCTCTGGCAGAGAGTGCACCAAAAAGGCCCATGAATACCTCTCTTACTTAAATTTTCATCGGTGAGAATTTTACAATGATTTAAAGTCCAGGAAAAGAAATTGATTTTCGGGAGTCCGAATGTGTCCCAAACCATTTTCCATGTGTCATTTCTTGCTTCTTCTTTCTATTGCAGAGCTTTGTACCCAAGGGCGGTCGTATACAAGCTTATTAGCCCCCAGCCTCGATCATCCCTGGCCAGTAAGTGCAGAGGGGCGCATCCTTTCAGATTCTTAATAAGAATGTATTTGGCTGCCTCAAGATTTGCAGGAACAACTATCTTTTTCCAGTTGTCCCAATTTCCATGACTGTCCCAGCAGCTAAAATCCTTTAGAGTTGTGATTATTTTTTAATTCATGATTATTTTGCATTGCTTCATTTTCCATAATTCTATCTTTGAAAATATCTATTTTCTTACCATTGCCAGGTACCCAGTATAGTTCTTTTGAGAAAAAATCCCATGCCTCTTTGCAAAGGGACCAAGTGCTTGAGCCTTTGGAGGTAGGCTTTTGATCTAAACATCTTAGATTGTCTCCATTAAGATATTTCTTCCTGAACACTTGGCTAATTCGGTTCCGCTTGTTGTGGAGAATCTGCCATAGTATCTTTCCACCTAGTGCCAAGTTTGCATGATGTGGATCCCATATTTGTAGTCCTCCCGCAACTTTTGTCTTCTTAATCGTCTCCCAATTTACTAAGTGGAATTTTTGTTTCCCCCATTGTTTTTCCCTCATGACCAAAGGAAATCTCTCATTAGTTTATTAATATGATTTGTTGTTCCTTTTGGCGCTAGGAGTGTAGAACATTGATAACTAGGCATGGTGGAGATTACCGACTTCACAAGGGTCAGCTTCCCAGCCTTACTTAGCTAGTGTCCTCCCTATCTAATGATTTTCCTTTTAATTTTGTTGATCGTATCGTCCCACGTTCCTGCCTTAGAGTTTTCGTAAGTGATGGGAAGACCCAAATAAGTGAATTTTTCCCAGTGATTATAAACCTTGATGCCAAGTATTCTACTGATTTTTGCAGCTACTGAGTTGTTTGTATTCCAACTATAAACAACACTTTTATGAAGGTTAATCATTCCTCCGGAGGCCTTGCAATCCATATTCATATTCTGCTTGAATTTGCGTGCTATGAAGGATGAGGCTCCTCCAAGGAATAAAGAATCATCTGCAAACAATGTGTGATTAAGGGGATGGGAGTCCAAGGTCAAATGAAGGCCGGGGAGGGTGCCATTGAGAAGATCATAGTTTAATTTCCAGCTAATGAAGTCAGCCAAGACAATGTATAGGAAAGGGGAGAGTGGGCATCCTTGCCTAATGCCCCGGGATGCTTGGAAGAAGTCTGAAGGACGGCCATTAATTAAAGGGGCAATCCAGGGATTGTTGATGCAAGATGCAATCCACCGGATGAAGGTTTCATTGAATCCAAAACGAGACATAATATTGAAAAGGAAGGAGTGCTTGACCCAGTCAAATGCATTGGCCATTTCTAACTTAATTAACATACCTTTTTCCTTTCTTTCTTTGCTTGAGTGGATAGCTTCCTGAATGAGAATGACGTTGTCCAAAATTTGTCTCCCTTCCAAAAAGCTGCCTTGATTCTCCGAGATCATCCTGTTGAGTAAGGGCTTCATCTGGGACGCCAGCATCTTGGCTATGATCTTGTACAAGGCCTTGCATAAGGAAATTGGTCTAAATCTGTTGAAGGAGCTTGGATTTGTATCTTTAGGAATGAGTGACAGAAAGGTGCTATTAGTGCCTCCACCTATCTTAGCCTTTGAATGGAAATTCTTTACCATTCTCATAAAATCTTTTTTAATGCATTCCCAGCAAGCTTGATAAAAATGTATGGACAAGTCGTCGGGCCCTGGGGCTTTATCAAAGTCAAATGAGCTGATTGTATTGACCACTTCTTTCTCAGTGAATGGCTCTAGAATGCCCAGGTTCTCCTCAGGCGTGATGCTATTCTGGATATGCTCCAAAAGAGAGCGCTCCTCTTCACCTTCGACCCTATCATCCTCAGCAAATAACGCAAAATAATGTGCATGAGCAACGTTTTTAATATCATCATTACCTTTGCAGATCGTGCCATCCTCCAATTTGATCTCATCGATGTGATTGCCAGTCTGTCTTATTTTGGATTGCTTGTGGAAATATCTGGTATTATTGTCCCCTGACTTTAGCCACATACTCCTTGACTTCAGCCGCCAATACTCTTCCTCCTTTCTAAAGGCTTGATAAACTCTGCTTTGATGAGTTGTTTCCTCATGCATCGATTTAACATCAATGAGATGATCATCCATATCGCATTGAATATCTTCTAAGACTCCCATGGCTATCTTTCTGGGCTTTGCTGGGGCTGGGCAATTGGCTTCTGCCCATATCTTTAGAGCTTTCTTGGTATTAATAACCTTAGGGCAACCACGTAGTTTATAAACAAATTTACAAAAGGATGATGTAGTTTGTTTTATTAATGCATGTAAAAGGTGTGCATATGTTGTTAATTGGTCAACTACAATGAAAATTTTGTCCTTGCCCTCGAATAGTGGTAATCCTACAATAATCCCATGGAAATTTATTCCCTTTTATTATATGGAACACATAGATGGAAAAGTAATCTAGGTTGTGTAAGCTTTTTCACTTTTATTTCTTTCGCATGTGTCACATTCCTCTACATATTTGTGTGCTTCCTTGTACAAACCCTTCCAATAAAATGATGGGCATGCATTGCCGTAATTTTGAAAAAACTTACATGCCTTATAACTAGAAAGTCATATTCTTCTTTTAACGCCCTCATATTAAACTTTGAAGATAATGGTGGTTATAATCTTCCCTTGTACTAAAAGATATCATTCTTCCATAAGAACTTTGGGTTTTCATTGAGGTTGTTGATTTTTTTGTATGTATTTGAATCTTTGGCATATCCAACTTGGATTTCATCTAACTAATGTGGAATTAGAACAAAAATTACGTAAGATGAATTTCTTTTTATTTTCATGCCTTTCCCTTTTTAATGTACTACTTCAAGATAAAATATTCCCTTTGGTTGAGTTTTATAACTTCAAAGGTTATTGATCAACTTTATTGCATTAGCACAGTCACCCCCATTTTTAAATTCTAAGCATCACAATCCACTGTGAATAGTTTTGAGAAGTCAAGAGTGATCAACACTGAAGTGGTTGTCATTGTCATAATTGTTATGACTTCGATATTTAGTTTTCTTGTCGAGGTATTAGTTTGGCTTCAGTTTCAACTTTTTTGAAAATGGACAAATGTCTACCTAAAGTTCATTGCTTTATCATTTTTTTAAATCATATTTATTTTACTTCTCACTGGCTCAATTTTTTTTTTAAATCATATTTATTTTACTTCTCATTGGCTCCATGCGGGTGACGCTTGCTTGGGGTCTTGTGCCCCAGGACCCAGGGGCGTGTTTGGGTCATCCGAGTCCAGGCGAGCGTACCCAGCATTAAAAGCAACATAGTGAGGCCCCACAGAAGCATGTAACACGACTCCAGAGAAACTGCTTAGCAGTTGACCCGTCGATACTGCATTCAATTTCCCATGTATCGACTCTTACCTACCTACCTCTTACCTGTATTTAATTACCTTTTATACGATTGTTGTTGAGGCGATGGAACTTTGCAAATGTTGCTGAGGTGGTCGAACTATAGGATCCCTACTTATCCATCGATTGCTACATTGAAATGTTGTTGAGGCAATTGAACTCTAGGCTCCTTGCTTACCCATCGATTGGTGCATCGAATCGATTTTCCAGGTTCTTCATAGTTCGTTGAATGCAGGTCGAAGTCCACGAGATGCACTGCCATGTCCTCGAACTTGTTAGCCTTGTCTCCTTCGTCCTTTGTCCTCAGCTCAAAATTATCTGGCTGATAATGTTAGAAACACAGACATTACAGTCTCACCATGACAAGAGTGTTTGAGAATAGAACGCACCAATAAATTGACCTTCGCCTTTGGCAGTGCATGTTGCAAATCATCCAAAGCCTTCCCACCCAACATGTGCATGTTGCATAGTTTTGGTAGCATCTTCCACTGGTAAATGTAGGGTGACCACACCATGTCAACAGAATCGTATGCAAGGTGTATAAATTTACATCCGATATGGTACTGGTTAGGGGTACGACCATATTCAACTTCGTCAGTTTCGTTTCCTACAACAGGAGAACTGCAACAAAATTTGTAAGTTTCAACGTTTGGGAATTACTTACACTGTTTCCCTTCAATCTAACCTTCTAATCGAACTTAGTTTCCCCCTTCATCTTCATATTCAACGGTGCCTTGACATCTTGTTTAGAAAACTTGCTCGATTCATTATGTCCATTGGAGGAGCCACTAGGAGTGGTAATGTGAGTGAGATCCCAGGATCCTTTCCCCACATTTACCACATAAAACGCATGGCGAATCCTCGGCTTTGGGTCTGCCATCACTCCAGCACCGAGCATATCACAGCCTATCTTATGTCACTTGTCACAAGGTATTTCCTCATGGTTGGATTTCTTTATTGCCATTAATGCTACCACTACAACAAGAAAAAAATGAAGTAAGCATTAATAAAAATGAAGTGGGTATGGTTGCTAAAATTGGGGGGATTGAAAAACGAGTGCTCTGCAACTAGGGTTTGGTAGTCGGCTTCTGAAGATGATTTTGGTGGCCGTGGATCCTTCCATGGCCGCTATCCTCCTTCTCCCATGAGTCTGCTTCCTGTTCTGGCTGGATAAAGGTTTTTTTTTTTCGCTTTGGAAGGTTGGCGGGGCCTTGGAGCTGCGACCCATTGGGGAGTGAGTTTCTTTTGCTTCTCAGTGGCGACGGTGGTGGTCTTTGTAAAGAGGGGAGCTATCCCGGGGCTGGGCGTTCTTGGACGGTTGACAACGGTGGCAGCAGAAGTCTGTAGAGCTCGGGCTCCAGTTCTTTCTGTGTTGACGGCGGAACGGATGAGGATGTTGCGTTTGGGGATTTCTTGTCCCTGGAGCGTCGTGGATGGCGGGCGAATGTCTGCACTGACGGCAAATTCTTGCTCTTCACGGTGGCGGATGTTTCCATGTGGGGGAGCCGCACCTGTTTGACCCTGGATCGTCGTGGATGGCGAGTGTAGACTATGGCACATCAGGATGGCGACTGCATCCATGCGGGAGCCACATTTGTGGGCCGTCGAGGGGCTTTCATTCGGTAGACTGAGGTTTCAATCTCTGCAGATTCCAGTGGCTCGTTTTCTTTCCAAAGGTTTTCAGGAATCGTATACTGTACTATGTTTTTTACTCTTTTTTCTACGGCATTTTCCTGCTGGGTTTTTCCCTTGTATGAGAGCCATTCATGGCTGCTCGGACTTAGGTTTTTTTAGATGAAGTTTTTTTCTGTGGTGTTTTTATACCTGCTTTTTATTTGTATGAAGTTGAAATGCCTGTAGCATATTTCTTGCGTTTATTGGTACTGCTTAGCAGCATATACACTCTTCAAGAGTGAAGAAGATTCAATGTAATTTTGTACTTTCAAGATGAAATAAAATTACGCTTTTTTTTCAAGGAAAAAAAAATGAAGTGGGTACCGAAAAAAAAATTAAAACCCAGATTAGTTTGTTGATAATTTGATTCCAACGCTGAAGTAAATGAAATAGATAATAACATAAATGGAAAAACCTGTTCCAATTCTACTGATAAGTCAATTCTAGTATATATTTGTCGAAACCTACACAGTTGGAGCGTGCTATGTGCACGTTCTTCTTCGAAAGAGACCAATGTTTTCATACTTGGCAGCACTTGGGACGCCTTGTCATATCCCAGCCACTAGGAGGGGGTACGCCTCACAAGACCAAAGCACCAGGGAAGAGAGACCATGCGCTGGGAGAGTTCTGGTGAGTAGACAGGGAGAGCTCATCCAACGCGCAGAAGAGAGAAGTTGGTCCTTCGAAATAGTGCATAGGAAGGCTACATGCATCGCACCTAAACATTGGTAGCTTCCAGGTGCAACAACTGCATGTTGGGCTATGACAACAGGCTCGACACCATGGAGCGGATACAAAGGTTGAGAAAGGATGCAAGCCACATTCTTCATCGTTTCCCATGCATGTGTTTTTTAGACAAGTGGTTTCTTTACGACACTATAAATTTGATTTTTTGTTTATGAGATTGCAAATCTAAAACGTTGGATTGTATAATCAAAGGTGTTGGATAGGTTTATGTTTTACCTTTAACTATGCAGCTTCTAAACCATGCTTTGGTTGCGTAAGATCTAAATTATAAATTGTATTCTTTTAAAATATTAGTGTTAATTGTTTCAAATTTAAAAAAAAAAACGTTGAAATATCGTAAGGTGACTTGAAAATGAAAACCTTACTTAAGCTTCCCTAAAGATTTTAGGTATATGAATATTCTAACCATAATCATGTGCATATAGATTCGTAATAATAGGATGCATAAAGTGCTTTCATTAAGTTTCATGAATCTCCAAAATGTTCTACCTATCAAGCTTTTACTAATTATGTTTAGGTGAAATGACTCAAGTGCCCCAAGGATAGCCGAGACTAGCCCTAGTTGTACTTGTATAGTCAAAACTTGGTGTTGCCCTTTCACTGAAACATTTAAATGCCACGAACTCCTCGGCAATGAGTGACATGCATTATTTTGACCAACGTGTCCCTTAAATCTAACATTTTCTTACTTAGTGGATGGATGCCACAAAAACAAAATGTGATAAGGTAGTCCTTTAGTCCTGATCACTCATCTACAAGTTGAGTGAGTTGGAGTCTTTTGCAAGTTTGAGCCATTACACATGTCATACAGGACTCATATTTTATATATACAATCATTGATATTATATTATTTGTCAAAGTAATAATTCCATGATAACTCTCATGTGCATCCACCACTAGCTTACCTCAAGTTACCTCAGAAAGCATTTGAGTGGGATTGAATTGCATAGAAGTTTGAGGCATTACACATGGCATACAAGACTTATATTTTATAGCTATAATCATTGCCCCTTTGGGTGACCATGTATGCTTTGTCATAGTATTAATTGCACTGGTTTCCTCTCCTCTGCATGAGAACTCATGTGCATCCACCACTTACTTACCTTAGAACAAGGATTTGACATAGAGAAACCACTATGAGAACTGATACTAATGTGTATCTATTACTAGATTACATCACAAAGAAGTTGACAAAGAGAAACCACTATGAAAATTGATGTGCACTGAGCACTAATTCACCTCACAAAGGAGCTAACATATAGCGACCATTAATATTCCGAACAAAGAAGTTGGCATATATAGATACTTGATAAAGGAGTTGTCATATATCAATGCCAAGGATGCCTTTTAGATCCTTTATATGATAGTAATGTATCTTATAGAAGATTTTGATTTTCTATTATGGATGACCATAGAGTTGACATATATGAATACCTGATAAATGAGTTGACATATATCAATGTCGAAGTTGGCTTGAGATTTTTTTAATGATAGTAAGGTATTTTACATAATATTTTGGTTTCCTCTCCATAATTATGGATAAGTAAATTTGAATTTTACTTTTTAAAAATTTAAATAAAATTAATAAAAAATATTTTTCAAATTTTTTAATTTAATAAATAAATTTATTAAAAAAGTTTATCCATTCACAATGTTATTGATAATGGATACTTAATTTAAAGTAAAGATATATATTCGTGTGTAAAAAGGTTTGTTTTCCATCATTTTTCCTACAATGTTGTAAGTTTATTAGATATCTTATTAATGTTATTTAATAGTTAATTGAAAATTTTAGATTAATTGTTATAGCAATAAAATGTTAAAATATCAAAACTAATAATAATAACAATATATATTTTGTGATGATTTGAAATTGGTTAAATATTTACGTCGAGGACGTTCCAACAACGAAAGACTATCCTTATCATTGTTCACGATTCCTCATTTATGCTGCCAATGAATTAGCGCCACGTCTCCTCACTTATGCTGCCAATGAATTAGTGCAACGTCTCCTTGTCACATGTCTGGTTCAGATCCCAACAACTCTGCTACACGTCTACACGTCTTCTCTCCAGTAGCATAGAATTATATACTACAAGGTTGAAGAAGTTTTATAGGATTTTCTGTGGTACTTGTTGATGTATTTGTTACTTCGGAAGATATTCACTTGTATATTGTATGTATTACATTTGTACTTTATTGTATCCCCAACGAAGATGTATTATTCCTCCGATTGGAAGTGTCGTCATTTGTATTTGCAAGTGTCACAAGTTACATTGTAAGTGTCGTCATTTGTATTTGATGGGTTATTAGACGACCTTGGTGAGGTCATCCCTGTATGAATCATGTGGATGGGTTATTAGGCCTCCTTAGGAAGTAAGCCCAGTTAGGGTTAAAGGCAGGTCAAGTAAGTGTATAAATAGAGAGTGTGTCTCTCTCATTTCACTCATTCACTCACTCATCCAACTCGCATAGTTGAGAGAGAGGAGTGCGCACAAGTGGATGAGGAGTAGTTGCTGAAGACATCTATATTTTGGGGTTTGATCTTTGTGATCCTTGTATTGGTGCTGATTCTATCTCTGAGGAAGTTGTGGGGTTTTTCACCTTCTTGGTTTTCCCCGGTGAAATGCTTTGTGTCCATTGTCTCTTATGATTGTTATGCTGTGCATGTTATTCTCTTAGTGATCCTATTGAATGAAATTATTGAAGAATTTAACATGGTATCAAAGCTGACCTAAGAAAAAGACATTGTGTAGTAGAAGAAGCTAGGGCTTCTTGTTTTTTTGGGCTTCTTTCCACAGGTCATCAAAGTCAAGAGGAGGCTAGACTAGAGAAGGGCTTTGCAATAGCAAAACCTAGTCATCTTGGAACTTTCACTATAACTTGATTTCTGCGAAGGTTCAGGATCTAGAAATTTTAGTGGCCGAAGATAACATCCCCCTATACCTTGTGTCCGAAGCACAACATCTGATTCGTTGTACTTTTTGATTTATGATCTGTACAAATTAGGGTTTCTGCCTCTTCCAGATCTCAGTCATAAACAGGTGACCTAGGGAAAAAGGTCATAACTTGGGCTAGGAAGATCCAAATGAAATTTTGTAAAAAGTGACAGTAAGAGAAAGGACTGTAGTTTCACAGGTCCGGGTTTCAGAGGCTGAAGTTGAACCAATGACACGTGGCATTCCGTACAAGTTCACTATCCTGTTTCATCCCATAAACAGGTCACGTTACGACACTTGGCACAACTCTCTCTTGGAGAATCCAATTGAGCTCAAACCTGTGGGGTTGGAAATATAATATGACAAGCTACCACAGGCCAAAGTTTCAAACCCTGAGGATCTGAAATTTCTAAGTTACACCAGAAACATTACAGTCAATTTTGGAAGGTCAAATTTTGGAATTTCCACACTAGCTTGCTCGTCCAGTTCTCAACATTTAAGTGGTGAGATCTAAATATTTTATTTCCATTTGAGTTTCTCATTAAGATGCCTCACCACACCAAGCTTGAGGATAAGCTTGAAGGGGTTGATAATTTCCGAGCATGGAAGTATATGATTGGGTTAATCCTAGAAGAGAATGAATTGGACACCTACATAAAAGAAGAGGTTCCAGTTCCAGAGGGAGATGAGGCTAAGGCCTTACAAAAGAAGCACGTGGTCAAGGCCAAGAGAATTATTGCTGATTCTATCAAAGACCATCTCATTCCCCATGTGTCTTCCCTAAAGACACCTAAGGAGATGTTTGACTCCTTGACCAAGTTGTTTGAAGGAAAGAACATAAATCGGAAGATGACTCTGCGGAACCAATTGAAAGGGGTAAAGATCCATAATGGAGAAACCATCCAATCCTACTTTACTAAGGTCTCTCAAATCAAAGAACAACTTGAAGTTGTGGATGAAGTAGTGGAGAATGGAGAAATTGTAATGACCACATTGAATGGCCTACCTAGGTCATGGGACTCCTTCATCCAAGGTATTTGTGCAAGAAAGAAATTGATCTGCTTCAGTAGACTATGGGAGGAATGCTCACAAGAAGAATCTAGGCTTGTGGCCCGAGAAGAGAAGATGGGAAGTGAAGACCAAGTTCTCACGACACACACCAAGAAAGGTAAGTTCAAGAGGGAGAAATCTCCTCACAAGTAATCTTCTCACTTCCATCAAAAGAAAAAAGATCGCTCTTGCATTAGATGCTTATCTTGTAATGAGAAGGGACACTATGCCTCATAATGTCCCAAGAATAATCAAGACTTCAAAAACAACAAGAAGATATATCATGCTCATGCTGCTGAGGATGATGAACCTCCCAGGAAGAAGACTAGGGCAGAAAGTGAAGACTCTTCAAGTGATGCAGAATATGTTCTAATCTCTGCTCTCACAGGTACTATTACACATGGGTGTAATGATTGGCTTATTGATAGTGGGGCTTCTAAACATATGACGGGATTCAAAGAATATCTTATGGACCTATCTGAACATGATTCACCTCACAAGGTGAAACTTGGGGATGACTATCAATATCCTATAAAAGGAAGTGGTGAAGCCTCCTACAAGTTAGACTCTGGGAAGTCTTTAAAATGAAAGATGTTCTATATGTACCTAGACTCAAGAAGAATATTCTCTCCATATCATCTTTGGATGCAAAGGGATTGAGAGTTGCATTTGTGGATGGCTAAGTACTCATGTGGCCAAAAGGCAAGACCATAGATGATGCAGTAGTGATTGGAGAGCAAGAGGGAGGATTGTACAAATTGAAGGGACAACCTGAACATGCCATGGTACATGAATCCATGGAGCCAAGTGAAATTTGGCATAGAAGGCTTGCTCATGTGCACTATAAAGCACTACCAATTGCAAGCAAAGCAGTAGAGGGTCTTCCTAAAATCCAGTCAAAGCATGAAGGTGTTTGCAAAGGACGTGCAAAAGGAAAGAACACAAAAAAGGCATTTCCAAGTAGTGAAAGCAAGGCAAAAGGAACCTTGGAGATTATCCACTCCGATGTATGTGGTCCGATGTCATCCAGTTCTCTGAGTGGGTATGTATACTATGTTTCTTTCATTGATGATTTCTCTAGGAATACTTGGGTTTATTTCTTAAAGAATAAAGATGACGTGTTTGATAAGTTCAAGGAATTAAAAGCCTTGATAGAAAATCAAATTGATAAGAAGATCAAGACCTTTAGATCCAAAAATGGCGGAGAATTCACTTCATGAGACTTCAAGAAGTTATGCAGTGATTCAGGGATTAAGAGGGAGTTGACCACTCCTTACAATCCACAACAGAATGGGGTTGTAGAAAGGAACAATAGAACAATCATGGAAGCAGCACGGGCAATGCTTCATGACCAAGATCTACCCATGCACCTATGGGAAGAAGCAACAAGGACAGTTGTATATGTGCAAAACAGAACACCACACAAGATACTTGACAACAAGACACCAAAAGAAGTCTTCTTTGGTAAGAAACCAGAAGTTAGCCATCTCAGGATATTTGGTTATCCAGTATACACACACATTCCAAAAGAAAAGAGGACAAAGCTATATCCTCTAGGAAAGAAGGGCATATTTGTGGGTTACAGTGAAAGCTCGAAGGCATACAGAATCTACTTTCCAGGGTTCAAGAAGATTGAAATCGGCAGGGATGTGACTTTTGATGAAGACTCAACATACATAAAATCGAGGAAGACACTTGTTGAAGACAATGAAGAACCAAGAACACCCATAATACAAAACACCACTATGAACGAAGCAATTACAGAAGTGGATCATGAAATAGAAGATCCACAAGAACCTGTAGATCTACCCCGTGAGAAGAACTCTCACAAAAGGAAACCAGCATGGGCTAGAGAGTTCATCTAAGATGCAAAAAGGTATGGTACTCCAGAGGAGGAACACAAAGAAAGAAAAAGGACAAGGTCACACACCAACTATGTTGCCTTCCTTTATGACATAATGAACAAAGAACCTTCCAGTTATGAAGAAGCAGCGGAAAAGAAAGAATGGAAGTATGCCATGGTCGAGGAATACCAATCGATCATGAAGAATGATGTTTGTGATGTGGTCCCAAGACCATAAGGGAAGTCTGTTGTGACTTCCAAGTGGATCTATAAGATCAAGCATGCTACAGATGGAAACATAGAGAAATACAAGGAAAGGTTTGTGGCTCGTGGCTTCTCTCAGAAAGAGGGGATAGATTATGAAGAAACTTTTGCACCTATAGCCAGATACACTTCCATCAGAACAGTACTTGCTTTGGCTGCAGTAATGAAGTGGAAGATACACCAGATGGATGTCAAGACAACTTTATTGAATGGTGTAGTCGAGGAAGTGTATGTGGAGCAACCATTCGGTTTTGAGACACATGACAGGGAGTCATATGTGTGCAAATTAAATAAATCCTTGTATGGCTTGAAGCAATCACCCAGAACATGGCACGGCAAGATAGACAGCTTCCTGTCCAGTTTGGGCTTTACCGAGAGTAAAGCGAATTCCAACCTTTACTACAAGGTTGAGGAAGGTAATACAGTGATACTCCTATTATATGTAGATGACCTGTTTGTGACAGGTGAGATTGGGTTGATTGCTGATACGAAGAGGAAGCTTGCTACCGAGTTCGAGATGAAGGACTTGGGTATGGTGCATTACTTTCTAGGTATGGAGGTGTGGCAGAGTGCAGATGGAATCTTCCTTGGACAAGGAAAGTATGCAGTAGAGATCCTGAAGCAGTTCGGGATGATGGACTGCAAGGCCATGGCCACATCTATGGCATCGAACCTAAAGCTATTGAGTGATGCTTCATCAAAGTCAGTTGATGCCATGATGTATCGTCAAATTATTGGGTCCTTAATGTACTTGACGAACATGAGGCCAGATATTTGCTTTGCGGTGAACACCTTGAGCCAGTTTCTGACAGATCCTAGACATGTTCACCTGATTGCTGTAAAGCATATTCCGAAGTACCTGAAGGGTACAGTTGATTATGGGCTCAGGTATGATGCGAATCAAAAGTTTAACCTGGAGGCTTATGTTGATTAAGATTGGGCAGGCAATGCTGCAGATAGGAAGAGCACTCCGAGGTGTTGCTTCAGTATGGGATCGGGTGTGATCTCTTGGTTTAGCAGGAAGCAATCCTACATAACACTGAGTACAGCCGAAGTAGAGTATGTCGCAGCTTGTTCAACTAGTTGTGAGATAGTATGGCTAAGGAAGCTACTGTCTGATTTATTTGATCTCCAGTTGGATGCTACTTGTATCTATTGTGACAACCAGAGTTGTGTGAAGTTGTCAGAGAACCTGGTGTTCCATGACAAGTCAAAGCATATCGATATCAAATATCACTATATCAGGGATATGGTGTAGAGAGGAGCAGTGAAGCTCCAGCATGTTGCGACAGATGAGCAGATTCCAGATGTGTTGACCAAACCACTAGCCAGAGTGAAGTTCGAGTACTTCAGAGAGAGGCTTGGTGTTCTTCAGATAGAAGATACTTCGAGGAGGAAGTGATGGGACACATTTGTAGGAGCCATTCCTAGCATGGTGGTAGGAGGATCCTTCCCATGGATGTGGATGTAAGGGCTATGTGATGAGCATCAGGACGATGCTCCAGATGATGTGCATTAGGGTGATGCTATGTATATGATCAGGATGATCATGTGATAATGATGAGCATCAAGACGATGCTCTAGATGATGTGCATCAGGATGATGCTATGTATATGATCAGGGTGATCATGTGATGATGATGTGCGTCAGGATGATGTACTGTATGATGATGATTAGTATGATCATGAGTATCAGTTTGATACTCCGTGGCCGTGGACAGGTTGTGCAATTGCATAGAAAAGATCCTGGAGATCCAGACAAGTTGTGCTAGGAACGTAAAAGATCCTGGGATGCTCTTTAGAGATCTTGCAGGATGCAAGATACTCTTTTAAGGTTTTGCAAGGGTCGCATAGAAAATATCCTGGAGATCCGAACAGGTTGTGCTAGGCACGGAAAAGATCTTGGGATGCTCTTTAGAGATTTTGCAGGATGCAAGTTACTCTTTTAAGGTTTTGCGAGTTCACATGTAAAATATCCCGGAGATCCGAATAGGTTGTGCTAGGCACGGAAAAGATCCTGGGATGCTCTTTAGAGATCTTGCAAGTTGCAAGATACTCTTTTAAGGTTTTATGAAGGTCACATGTAAAAGATCCTGGGAGATCCGATAGGTTGAGCAGTAAGCTTGTAAAAGTCTTGGGATGCTCTTTCGAGGTTTTGTTGACGCACATAATCAGCCTTGAGGATTCCACAAGATGACTAGATATGATGAAGACTTGCAGGAGGCTAGGCCTACAACCAACATTAAAAAGGGCTGGTTCTGTAGAACTTCCTATGACGAGAAGAATTAAGAGATAGCACCAGTGATCGAGATGACAAGTACAATAGCAGTGACGATGATGCTCCGTGATCCAGTGATGATGATCCAGCTCTAGAATTGAAGACTCGTGCCTATATGTATTGATGACCTGTGTCAAGAGAATACCTTCTTAGTTAAGAGGGAGTGTTGATATATTTGTAACTTCAGAAGATATTCACTTGTATATTGTATGTATTACATTTGTACTTTATTGTATCCCCAACGGAGATGTATTATTCCTCTGATTGGAAGTGTCGTCATTTGTATTTGATGGGTTATTGGTCTCTGAAAGAGTATGGTGTAGTTATATTCAACTCAGCTACAACAGAAAAGCCACTCAAGAAGTTCTTGATATCCCTGGCAGAACACTGTCCCGAAACAATTTCTAACATTCTTCCATTGCTGAACAATATGTTGCTTAAAACAAAGAGTGGAGAAAATATTGGTTGCCACTGTCAATTCCTTGTAGGTTTGCTCACTGCTCAGATGGGCAATGCAATTTCCGGAAGGAACGTTAATCTTTCATGGAATAAAATTTCGTTGTTTCCTGAAATTACAGGTAGACGAATAGATGAGATAGCTTTGGAAAATTGTTTGAAGGGGCTCCCTTCTGTTAAGAGAGAGGGAAGTTACGGCTCTGTTGATGTGTACATGGACACATATTTTCGATTGCTCCAGGAAGATTTCTTTTGGGGTCTGAAAAAGGGTATTTCAGTGCTAAGGCAGAAATGCCCGCAAGCTGGAAGGAATATTAGGATTTGGACAAATGGTGTTGTTCTGGGAATCCGTTTTAGTGGAAGCTATTTTGGAATAACTGTGGCAATATAGGTCGAGAAGCTGAAGACTAATAAACGTCCAATGTCGGGAAGCCTTCTTTGTCTCTCTGATGATGGTGGGAACTTTGACTCGCCAATTTGGGGCATTGTTTCTCACTGGGAGGATTTGAAACAATGAATGGTCATCTTTGTAGGGATTGTTGATGGAAGAGGCGGTGTTAAAGACGTGGAGATCAAAGCAATTGGTCGACTTTTGTCGGTCACCTCGAATATTGTTTTAGCTTAAAGCCCTACATAAATGTGAAATACAATCCAACTTCCCATGTCCAAGGATTCGAGGGAAACAGGGCCTTAGGCCTGTTAATGTATTGTAATCTAGATCGTTCCTATGTAATGATATATATTCAATTTTTATTTTGGGCCTACCCATCCCACCTTATGTTTGCATCACAGTGATTAACTGCTAAATGAGTTTGAGGTTTAAATCAATGAGTGACTGCTACATTAGTTGAGGTTATGAGCAGTGAATGACTGCTACATTAGTTGAAGTTTTACAGAGATCAATCATTTTATTGCAGGCATATGATCAAATCAAATTATTGATGCAGGTGCCACCTTTAGCAAGGGCTTAAACAGAGGACTAGGAACACTGCTGGTAGGTCTCCTAGATTTAGTTGTAGATTTAGTAGCAAAGGACACAGGAAGCACATGGCAGGTTGTCCTCATTGGCATTGCCATCTTTATATTTGGTAAATATTCTTTCTAGTATAAAGATAAATTTATTTTAATCCCATATAATAGGTTTTCATTTTCTGAAATAGCTACAAGGTAGTGGAGTGTGGAGTCTCCTTTGGTTGATTAAGTATGGACGAATATATTTGCTTAATCACCTTTCCCTCCTCTTTAAAAAGTATTGAATGAATGTGCTATATGAATAAGTATATAAGAAAAGACAGTGAATAAGTGTGTGCTAAGAAAGAGTGAAATTATATGAGAAAAGACAGTGAAGAAGTGTGTGCTAAGAAAGAGTGAAAGAAGCTTTGAAGTCTTTGTAAGCAATGAGTAGAGTGAAAGAAATGGAGCTCAAGCCAGAACTAGGACAAGAGGATTTTGGGATTACGCATATGTGCAGAGCGATAGGGAAACCAGGAAGGTCTTTGCGTGTAAATCCATTTCGAAATGAGCTATAAGGAAACACACAATTTTGGTCAATCTGGAGCCACAAACTCACCATGGCACCGATTCCACTCGCCTATCAGAGCCTAGCACTACCTCCCCGCCATTTTTGCGAGCTCTCGTACTCCCATTTTAAGTTCTACGACTGAAAATTCAACTGGAAAATGGTTAGCTATGGTTTTGAACATTGGGAAATGAATCATCTACCTCCGCTGGAAAAGTTTACCTACTCTTCCTTGGTAGCGTGGATTCCAATGAAGAATTTAAGGTTTTTGGAAGTGCAGAAAGGTGGAAGTTGCAAGGTACGTTGGGGTTTGGCGTGAGCGGTTCAGTAGCTGTGGATACATGTATTGTTCAAACTTCTATACCATACAATTTTTTATACCCTTGCATTATTTGCAGTGCGTAATGTTCTCCTTCCTCATGAAATTTTTGCCAAACAATTTCCTATTCAATCTCTCCTCACAAGTCTCAACGAATCAATCATTCCATGCACGATAGATTTAATTAACTCGCCTTTCCTCTCCCGATGGTCGAGTCCAATCCTTTTGCAACTTGCTTTCTCTCTGTTGAGCAAATAAATAAAGCGTTCCACTTTTAGGAGAAGGGGCGAGATAGGGATTAGTCACACATCCTTTGGGCCAGGCTAACAGTAGTAGAGATAAGGTATGATTTCTCCTTAGCACCGAATGGATCGGTTCCGCACTGAAAATGGAAGAATTTGGGCTAAGTGAAAGTCTTTCGTCCTGCACCGAAAAAATTCGCTGGCAACTTCTCTCCCATCTACAAGGATCAATTTATGTTAAACCATGGCACTTGCCTGCCTCCATACTCCTTTCGTCCCATTATTATTCCTCATTGATCTCGGTTGGCGTTCTTTCTTCCTCTCTTGCCCCTTATTATTCCTCCACTCTTCTTGTTTATTCGGCCTTTCTTGATGAGTACAACGAGATCTAGCATTACTCGCTCTCCCTACTTGTTTGTCTCAGCCTTCCAGTTCCCTCCGCTAAGGTTATTCAAGGTTATACACATAACAGAATTGGTGTAGGTTCTGTCCTGAGTTAGACTTGTCAATGAGATAAATTGCCTTTCAAAAGAATTAGTTGTTATCCGCGTTATACATATCTATTTTTTTTTTTTTTTTTTTGACTGAAACATTATGGAAGATTATATTAGGATCTGCAAAACAGCTGCAGAGTACTTTAACAATTTTTCTGACTCGCTTTGTTGAGTGGGAATTTTTGTCCCCCAGGTCGAGAGCATTCTATGATACCACACTTCTTTGTTACTGTAATACAATAGACAGAATACTGGGGATAATTGAAGGCGCAGCTTCCCAAAGACAGAGAACAGGATATAATGGAAATCGCACTTTGAGAAGATGCCAAGTCCAGTGCTTTGATCGTTGCTATTCCATATTTTCAATGATCTTGGAGACATCTTTAATACTGACCTGAACATCCTCTTGGATTTCCTCCAACGCGGCCAAATGATCTTCTCTAATCTTCTTGAGGTCTTTGCTGAGCATCTTCCATTTCTTTTCTCCAGCCACCATGGTCTCCAGAAGACTCTGGCCTTGACTATTTGCTTGTCTTTTGAATCTTTCCACAGCGTGCTCCAGTGAACCCATCCATTCTTCAGCAAGGGAGAAGCTGAAGGAGATCCTGACGAGGCCATATGTTCAGCAAGCCTTTCCCTAAAAGTCTTTAAAACATAGCTTAGTTGGTGGACAGAGTGATCGGGTCTCTGGATACTCCCCAGAAAATGAGCCTTCAGGAACTCCAAAGCACTTCGCTGGTAAACTAAAGGCACATGATTTAAAAGGAAACTCCATCGCGTCTGAAGGTCACGGGTGTCATTGTAATCAAATGAATTTTTCATTGATAATTCCCCAGATTCGCCAATTGAGGATACTCCAGGGTACAGTTGAACACTGCAAGTAGATAAAGCTTGCCCCAATCTGATATTGAGGCCGCACCCTTTAAGGGATGTCACATCTGGTGGTATCTCCATTAATCTGTAAAGAACCTCTGCTCAGGAGGCAGGCTATGTTGGCTTCACTATCTGCCAATGTATTCAAATCACGCAGCACATGGAAGAATTGTATGGACTCAAATCTTTTCGTTAGCAGTTGAATTTTGTGGAACATCAGAGCTAGATTGAGTTGAGAGGAAACCTTCTTATTTATCAGAGCATGAATTAGAAGACGAGAGTCTCCGAAGACCACCAGCTTAGCAATTCCTTTGGACTGGGCGATTCTAAGACCCTGCCATAGCCCATAGAACTCGGCTGTATTGTTGGATTCAGTGCCTATTCCCCAGGCGTACTTACTTTCAACTGTTCCTTCCTTAGAGATAATTACTCCACCACATCCAGCCAATCCCGGATTGCCCTTAGAAGCCCCATCGAAGAAGAGGCAGATTTCTTTCAGAGAATCTTTCCATTTAGTGAAGGTGTTCTCATCCAATCTGATTTCCCATTCTTCAGTCTTATAATGATTCTTCCAGCTTCGAAGTTTATGGTTTGGCATAAGCTGGTCTAACCACTTGGATTCTGCTGGGAGGAGCTGTGCTTTGATTGCTAGGGGTATGCTGTGTTCAATAGCTTCCATTAATATTGCTTTAGCTTTCATTGCTATTCTAGCAGGGACAAGTTCTTTTCCCCTAAAAATTCTGCTGTTCCTCTCAATCCATATATTCCAACATATGGCTTTTGGCATCCATCTCCAAATAGTTTGCAGCAGGTCTTTCTTGGATAGTCTGAATGGGGAGATCTGCATCCATTCAGTGAAGAGTTCCTGGGTAGTGCTCGGCAAAATGAGATCAGGGATAGCTAAAGCTTCTCTCCAAACTTCTCTGGCGTATGGACATTCTATTATTAGATGATCCATGGTTTCATTGTAATTTTTGCAGAGAGGACAGCGGGATGGACCTTCCATGCCTCTTTTCTTCAAATTTTCTCCGGTGAGGATGCTTTTATGGGCTAACAGCCAGCAGAACATGTCGATTTTGGGAATGAAGGCTTTAGTCCACAGGAAATTCCAGATTGCTGGATTGGTTGCAGCAGTGGGGACAGAGTTAAAGAGCTTATATCCTTCTGAAGCAGTATACTTTCCTGAAATATGCCCCCATCCTCTTTTGTCGTTGGAGTATTCTTTTAGAGGAGATTTGCCTTGAAGTAGGATGATTAAAACATCTGCTTCGGATTCAAGTTCTGTAGGGATGTTTCCAAAGTCCCATCCGTCCCAATAGCTGTCCTTCCACTTGGAGAGGTCCCATAAGGAGGTGACACCTTTATCTATCAGCCATCTCTTGATATTATCCACTTCCCTGATCTGCCCCAATGGAGTCCCTCCCAGTATGGAGTCCTCCCAGACTTTAATTTTTTTCCCACTTCCAGGAATCCAGAAGAGGTTCCCTTTGAAGAGGTCAAGGGCCTTGAAGCAGATTTCAGAGATCGGAGAGCCAGCTCTGTTCGGTGGAGGGGTGTCCAGACATCTCTTTCTTGCTCCTGGAAAATATTTTTTCCGAATAACTTTTTTGCTCCAGCTCTCTTTCCCAGTTATCAGCTGCCAAAGTAATTTAGCTCCCAAAGCTAGATTTTGTTTTGAAAGACTCCTTACCTGTAGCCCTCCTTCATTCCTCGGTTTTTGAATTTTTTCCCAGCTTATAAGATGCATCTTCTTTTCATTCCCTTTCCCACCTTCCCAGATGAATTTTTTAAGCAGGCTTTCAATTTTTCGAATAACCACTCCAGGGGCAAGCAGGATAGAAGACTGATAAATTGGCATACTGTTTAAGACAGATTTGAGGAGGGTTGTTTTCCCAGCGAGGTTGAGCCAATTGGCATTCCAATTTTTTATTTTTCCTTTGATTTTTTCCAGAATGTTACCCCATTTTGCTGTTTTGATTTTGGATTTGGATATGGGAATTCCCAGATAAGTGAAATCATCCCAATCCATAGCTCCTTCCATACCCAGATTTCTGGCTATCTCTCCTAGCTCTCTGGCCGAACAGTTCCAGCTGAAGATTTTGCTCTTATGTAAGTTGATTTTGCTTCCGGAAACCTCCTTATAAAGTTCCAGCTCATTTCTGAAATAATCTGCTGAGTAGATACTTGCTCCTCCCAACAGCAAGGTGTCGTCAGCAAATTGTGCGTGGTTTATGTCCCTAACAGAATTCGCCATCCTCAGTCCAGGAAGAGTGTGTATTTCTTGACAGAAATTGAGCTGAAGGCTAAGCACAGAAGCTTGAATTGCATAGAGGAGCGGGGACAGTGGGCAGCCTTGCCTTAGTCCTCTAGAGGCTTTGAAGAAATTTGTTGGGCGGCCATTGACCAAGGGCGCTATCCATGGCCCACTCACACAACCTTTGACCCAGCTAATAAAGGAATTGGAGAATCCAAACTTTCCCATCACTGTAAACAGAAAATCATGCCTAACTCGATCAAAAGCATTCGCTAAATCGAGTTTAATGACCATACCTTTCTCTTTGCGGCGGCAGCTGGAGTGGATTGCTTCTTGGACAAGAATGATGTTATCCAGGATTCTTCTTCCTTTGATGAATCCTCCTTGATTTTCCGGGATTATCCTAGGCAGCATTCTTTTAATTCTGGAGGCTATAATTTTGGTTATCAGCTTGTACCCCGTGTTGCAAAGTGAGATCGGCCTGAAACGATTGAAGGTTGAGGCTCCTTTTTCTTTCGGGATAAGGGCAAGGAACGAGGAGTTTGTGCTACCTCCTATAAATTTTTTTTCTTGGGAGTACCGAATCATCTTTAGTAGATCTCTCTTGATGATTGACCAGCAGCAGGTGAAGAACCGAGCTGTAAACCCATCTGGCCCAGGGGCGCTATCAGATTTCATTGACTCAAGAACAGACTTTAGCTCGGTCATGGTTACAGGGGCAGCAAGGATCCGGTTCTCTTCAGGAGTGATGAGTGACGGAATGAGGTCCAATGGATAAGAAGTGGGATCAATCTGAGGATCTACAGGGGCTGTGAAAAGGTCTTTAAAGGTAGATAAAGCAGCCTGCTTAATATCTTCAAAGTCATCCAACAGAGCTCCTTGGAAGTTTATTTCGGTGACCGCTTTATAATTTTTTCGAGATTCAGCTTGCTTGTGAAAATACTTGGTGTTTTTATCCCCACTTTGGAGCCAAAGGCTACGGGACTTTTGTCTCCAGTACTCCTCCTCTAATCTGCAGGCAGAGAAGAATTCTTTCTGTTGGACCCCTTCCTTGATGAGGAGACTATCAGAGATTGGGCTGTCTTCCATAATGATTTGATGGGCCTCCAGGGCAGATTGAGCTTTTTCCCTACTTGTAACGGGTGAGGTGATTAGCTTCGCCCAGCTTTTAAGAGCATGCTTCAGCCTTTTAATTTTGCCTTCCCAGATGAAGGAGGGCGATCCTCTTAAAGGAATACTCCAGGACTTGGTAACAATATGCATGAAATCCTCTTGAAGGATCCAAAGAGGACTGAACCGGAAAGGAATGGGACCCAAGTCTCTGCCAAAGGACAACTCCAGCAAAATGGGATTGTGATCAGAGGTACAATGAGGAAGGATTTTGGAGGAGGCAAGCAAACCAAGGGTTAGGAAAGATGAATGGACAAGAAACCTGTCGAGACGAGCTGCAATATGACCAGGCCCAATCCTCTTATTGGACCAAGTAAATTTACCTTTGGCCGGTTTGACATCAATTAGATCCCAGTCAAGGATAATATCCTCCACCCATTCCCTCGACGGGTCTCTGACAGGGGAGCCACCTTTTTTCTCATTGGAGTCTAAGGTGACATTCAGATCCCCTGCAACTATGATGTTCTCAAGCTGCTGTAAATTGAGGTATCTTACAAGCATATTCCAACAATCTTTTTTTTCAGAAATTGATACAGGCACATATAAATTAAAGAGGCTTACCTTGCGTCCTGTGAGTTTATGGACGAGTTTAGTGAACACCCAGTGCATGGTGCGTTTTTCAGCTTCAAGATCATAGATCGTGGGATCCCAAAAGGTGGCAACGCCTCCAGAAGCTCCTCTTGAATTGATGGCGATCCCTTGGCCTTTCTTCCAAAAAATTTTCCCCGCCTGGAGGAGATCGACTTCCTCCATCTTTGTCTCCTGGACTAGTAGAATCTCAGGTTTATATATTCTGACCATGTCTTTCAGTGCATCTAATTTTAATGCAGATCCTAATCCTCTACAATTCCAGGATATGTAACGCATTAATTACTTTTGGAGGGGTTGGCCCCTTTAGAGGCCGGCGTTCCATTCTTTGATCTGGTATTCATCATTCCTTTAAGTGTTTTTTGGGAGCCTTCCAGAACAGCTAGATAAGTTGCTTCATCACGTTTCTTCTTTTTCGATTTCCTACCTCTTGGGTTTTTTAGAGGGGCTGCATGCAAGCTACTCGATGAATCGCCTTCATCAGAGTCTTCCCCAGGATCCGTTTCTAGAAGTGACAGTCCTTCATTAGCTTCTTTGGAATATGTACCTGCTGCCGAAGGTTCCATTGGATCTGCTCTAGGGATCTCCCCTGGTTCCAATGGGTCATCAGCCTGGTTTTCTACTTCTTTACTGTTGGTCAGATGATCTATTTGGATCTCTTCAATACTCGCTGAGACATGGCTTTTTTCATTGTGTTCGCTGGCTTTCTTTGGATCTTCAACGAACTGTGTGACAGTTGGGTTAGCTTTGGTGGAGTCCTGATGCATCTTAGTTGAGGTTGACTGCTGGTTTTTTTGCATGTCCCCTGAGATCTTTTTCCCCTGGGGTTTCCCTTTCTTTACCTTCTGCCATCCTTCTCCTTCTTCTACTGTCAGGTTTTTGGGGCAATTCCTCTGGAAATGGCCATGCTCATGGCAAAGACGACACTTGAATGGAAGCTGTTCGTAATCCAGCTTTTGATAATGGTGCCACGATCCTACTTTTAGCTTTACTGCCTCCGGTAATCCTGCTTCTAGGTCTACTTCAACACATATTCTGGCGCATGTGTACTGTCCTTTGTTCTCCACTTTGTCAATGTATCTCCCCAGCGTATTACCCACTTTTTCCAGAGTTTGTATGTTCCAGCAATGAACTGGAAGATTTGGAAGTCTCACCCAGACTGGAACTTCCTTCGGGACGTCAATTTCAGGATCGAAATCTGGATTCCAGCGGTTCAGGTAGAGCCCTTGGCTTCCCATGAAATAAGGTCCACTTCTGAATATGAGATCTCGGTCCTCCTTGGCAATGAATTCGAAAATGAAGAATCCCCGGCCAACAGGATAGCAGGTGACACTGTTTTTTATCTGAGGCCTCCAATTCCTTTGGATCCAGTCATCAGTGGTTTTTGCAGAGGGCCAGAGACCCATGAACTGGCCTACTAATCCTCGCTCAGCTAATGCCAGGGCGATTTTGATGGGTTGTTCTATCGGAAGGTCGATCTCTGGCACGGCTTCAAGCTTTTTAATAAACTTCGGGATAGCAGGTGCCAGTTGCTTCATCCCAGACGGCGTTAGCAGATTATTGAAGGCCTCTTCGGCAGAGATCTGAGCAAAGGGAGGGGGAAGCCCTCCCCCTGGCGAGGCCATGGGGGCGACGGCCTAGAGATTGTCGAGCAGAGAACCCTAGGACGGCAGCTAAAGCAGAGCAGCGCGAGTTTTTCTCTAAACACAATTTGTTGTTGTTATTATTAAGCTAATACCTCGCGTTATACATATCTATTATTGAGAATTAAAAGAAGTAATTTAGCTATGAAAATCTAAGTTATAAATGCAATCCTAAGATTAAACACCTAGCTAGTATTTTAAGAACAAAGAATGAATATGAAATCAAAAGTTATATCTTCCATTATACTTTGTTTTAATAACAGATATATATGAATAACCAACAATGAAATAAGGGAAGAGTCAAGGTGAACCACAACATGGTCCATACCCAAGGAAAGAGTGTCGATTAAGGCTCCAATCACCGCGTGATATTCAATGGCGTTATTGGTTGTGTACCCTAGACAATTCCCTCCCGAACTAATGAGCTCGTTGATAGGAGAGTAAAGCACCCAAGCTGTCGAAGCGAGGTTACGGGTATGCCGACTGGCGCCGTTCGCAAATCCAACACATGTTTCCATCTGCACATCCAGGAAGAACATGGTATAAGCATAGAAACAAGATCCTAGCCCACTCAATCCAAGCGTCACACCACACAAAACACACATCATGTACAACATATACATAGTAGTAATGCATACAAATCTAAGCATAATGTCATTTCAGGAATATCCCATTGCGAGGCTCCCCTAAAGATATTCCATCATAATCTTCGAGTTCATATGCCCCCTTCTCCAACATGCATTTTACCACATATGGTCCATGCCAAATGGACTCAATTTTTCCTGCTCCCAGCTTGTTGTGTTTCTGGTTGTATGTAAGGACCATATCACCTTCGTTGAAAGCACGAGGCTTGACGGATCTATCATACTGGGCCTTAATACGCTTCTTATGAGCTTCGTTAGCCAAGGCAGCGTCACGGCGGGTTTTGTCGAGTTTCGCTAGGTAGAGGAAACATTCTTCCTCGGCGATGGTATTGGGAAGTAGTTTGACAATGAGTTTTAGCGATGGAATCTCTCACTCTATCGAGAGTACTGCCTCTAGTCCATAGACTAGTTGAAAGGGCATGAAACCAGTGGCAGTTTTCACGGAAGTCCAGTATGCCCAAAGGGCTGAGAAAAATATATTGTGCCAGTTTGACTTGTGTGTCCCCACCATCCGTTGGATCATGGTTTTCAAGACCTTGTTGATGGCCTCTACTTGTCCATTGGACTGTGGGTAATATGGAGTTGAGTTCTCATGGCGAAAACCCAATCTGGCGCTTAATTCATCTACCATATTGTTCTGAAAATGGGATCCATGATCAGTAATGATGGCTCGTGGGACTCTGAATCGTGCAATAATATGGTTAAACATGAAGAGTGAAAAAGTTTTTCCGTCTTCATTGTATGTAGGCATAGCCTCGATCCACTTGGTAAAGTAGTCAACGACAACGATGACGTAACCATGCCCTCTGGCCTAGGTAGGCTTATAGTGCATAAAATCTATGCCACATTTTGCAAAGGGGCCAATGACAATAACAGGATGTAGTGGGGCTGGATGCGAGCACTTTTTATAATGAAAAATATGACAGGGAGAACATTTCTTGACCGCTTCAATGCACTCTTTGAATATCGAAGGCCAATAGTATCCAACGCGCAATATCTTCTGAGTTGTAGCCATCCCAGAAAGATGATTGCCACAAGCCCCATAGTGACAGTCATTAAGAACGTGTTCAGCCTCGTCGTGGGTTAGACATTGTTAGAGGATTGAATCAACACCACGACGATACAAGGTATCACCAATGATCAGGTAGTACTTGGCGCGGTGATGCACACGATGATGGTTGTCGCGAGATAGGTGAGGGATGAACCGTTGGGTTTGGAGATACAAAGTGATATCTCCATACCAGGGGTCAGAAGTAATGATCAGAAACAAGGACTCATCGGGGAAAGAGTCATGGGCTTAGATTCCGTATTGGTACGAAGAAGATCGCATATCAGTTCTGCAAAGACCAGAGACTTGTTAGACTTAGCCTTCTCGAATTGGAGGTCAAATTCTTGAAGTATGATGCCCCCTAGTACCTGACGCGTGAGAACGTGGTACATAGGGTTAGAGTTGGAAATAATGGTGGTAGTGCGGAGGAAAATGTAGTGACGAAACTTTTGGACAGCAATGACCGCTGCGAGAGCGAGTTTCTTGACATGTGTATAACGCGTTTTAGAGTCAATGAGACCCTTACTCAGGTAGTAGATCACATGTTCCTGGGCGTTGCTATCTTCCTAAACCAAGACCATAGCAATAGTGGTAGTGGAAGCAACAAGATAGAGGATGTAATCCTTGTGGTAGTTAGGCGGTTGAAGTATAGGGGCATGGGTAATAGCATGTTTTAAGTTTTGAAAGGATCGTTGAGCAATGTCAGCCCAGATAAATGGTACATCATTCTTCAACAACCTCATGTAGCCCTGCGTTTTCTGGACGAAATTACACACAAAACGCGTTATGTAGTTTGCCTTCCCCTGCAAACTTTATAGTTCTGGTGTATCAGTGGGGGGCGGAAGAGCAACGATGGCTTCCACATTCAAGGGATCAATGCAGATCCCATCCTTAGAAACAATGAATCCTAGGAGGCGTCTAGACTCGACACATAAAATGCACTTGCGAGGGTTTAGACAGATGTTATACCGCCTGCATCTAAGGAATACGGCCCTCAAATGATTGATGTGGAACTCTCGATGCTATGAATGAGCAGGAAGGTCAACGAGATATGGTTCTACAAATTCCTTCACATCATGAAAGGCATACGACATATCCCATTGGAATGTGGCACCAACATTTTAAGGCCAAAGGGTAGTTTATGATATGCAAACGTACCCCATGGGCAGATGAAAGTAGTTTTGTGTTGATCGGTTGGGTGGATCTCAATCTAATTGTAGCCGGAAAAGCCATCCATAAATGAGAAGATGATGCTCCTAGCGCAGTTGTTGATGATTTGGTCAATAAATGAGGTAGGGTAGTTGTCCTTGGGACAAGCCTTATTAAGGTCCCTGTAATCGATGCAAACCCTAATGGTGCCCTGCTTTTTGGCAACAAGGATGACATTAGAGACCCAGTCTATCAAGGGGACAGGGTAGATGAAGCCAACTTTCAATAGCTTTTCAATCTCAGCCTTTATAGCCGCAGTATTTCGAGGGTGCACTGGACATAACTTTTGTCGGACGTGTTTAGCCTCGTGATATGTCTTGATCTCATGAACAACGATGGCAGGATCAATCCCAGGCATTTCCTCGTAACTCCATGCAAATACGTCACGGAATTGTTTGAATAAGGTCGTATATGATGTAATTTCTGCAAGAGAGCACTTGTGGCCTATACGAATATTTTACACAACTCCGGGTGTTTCCGAGATGTGAGTCGGTACAGTAGGTTCAATGTTCACCAAGTTACCCTCGGTTACCGTATCACAAGTGAGGATAGGAGATCGGGGGTAGGGAACAACATCCGACGAGATTAGGGTTTCAATATGATTCTCCACGGAATCAAGCGGTGGTAGGAAAGATGATCGATGGTGAAGGTCTTCCCATAGGGGTTCATCCACACTCATAACCTCCATAATGGACTCATCGGAGCGGAAAGTCCGAAGGAGAGAATCAGGTAGGGATGAAGACTGCTGTAGGGGTGGATAATATGATGTGGATGCCACTGAAGAGTGGTCATCTGATGCCAATTGGATAGCCTCGTAGGTAGCTTCCGCGGGTGTAAGAGGCATAACGTCTCCAATCGAGTCCAACATATCAAACGCGGGCACAAGCCATTGGTCATTAGAGTTGGATGATGATGGGATTATAGAGGAAATCATGTTCACCGTGGCAACATGGGAAGGGGGATCCGGTGATGGAAAGACCCCCGTAAGGGATGAGTCCTTGAGGAGTCCAACCCCCACACTCTCATATATCTAGGACGAATGACCTAAGAGTGGGACATTGTCACCAAGATGAGTAGTAGTGTCTGGTGTACAGAAATCCAGTTGGTCGATAGTAACAATTTTCCCTTGGTGGGGAAATTGTATGATGCGGAATACGGAAGACGCGACTGTAGTCATGGCGTAAAACCAATTACGACCAAGGAGTAGGTTATAATCCAATGGGGCAACGACTACTTCCACATTAATGGAAACGGTCTTGCCCCCAGATCTATAGCCAAAGCTTGTAACAACCCATGTGGTTGGAATCCACGACCGTTAAATGCTTTCAATGTGGTAGGGGAACGGTTCAACTCGGGAGAGCCAATGGCTCTCCAACAGGATAACGACATTACCGAAGTGGATGCTCCTTCGTCTAACACAAAATGATGGATTCTCTTCCCAGCAACATTGGTAACAATTTGAAACGCTAGCTGGTGGGAAAGTCTCGGTTTAAAGTACTCGAGTCGGAACATGATAGTGTTCGAGGAATCGGGGTCTACAACACCGATAGCAGCCAAGAGAGTCTTGCGCTAATTAGGGCAGTTTTGCAAGACTTCCAACGTTGACATAGCACAAGGGGCTTGATCTAGGTCCTCTACAATGTTGTAATTCTGAGCAGCTCGAGCGTTGGGATTGAAAATGACTTCTCGAATCGTGCTCTTGGGTGAACATAGTACTGAATCAAAAGAAGGTTTCTCAATAGTGAGAGAACCTTGCGGCGCAGGAGTGTCCAATGTAGAAATGAAAGCTTTTTCAGTATTACTTCCGTTAGGTTCCTTCGGTGGGATCGAGTCATATGAACGTGATCGTGTGTTCAAGTTGACGGTTTCACTATGCATCATGAGAACATGAGCGGTAGAGGATGACTCTCCTTGAGAGGGAGAGGATTGTTGCACGACCATCTGTTGTTGTTGCGTGGGGAAGGGATCAGTTAGAACTACGAGTGTCGGGTTCCCTTTCAGGAACTTCTAGGCCTCGTCCCGATGTAGGAACTCTTTAGTGAAGTGGTCGTCACTGCATAGTAAACACAGACACTTAGCCTTCTGCTTAGGTTTGGTATTATCAGAACTGGTCTGTTTTGGTTCCTTCTAATTAGAAGGTTTTTTGTTTTTCCCCTTGTTCTTCTTTTTTCCACCGAATTTCTGAGGTGAAGCAAATTGAACTGAATTCACTTCTTTGGTGGTAGCAGGGCTAGGTGTTCGATTGGTGTTGTTGCTAGACTATGATGGGGATGGAGTGGAACCAACATGAGTATTGGATTGGGAGACAGTCTGGTTTTGAACGGAACCTATGATGCCATCAGCATGAGGTCTCGGGGGTGGTTTTGTTGGGTCGTAAGTAGGGCGGGGAGCATTGGGGATAATATCATATAGGGTGCCAGATTGAGCATAGACTGAGTCCAGATACTGGGCATGTGCGATAGCTTTTTCTTTGGTGACGACCCCACCCATGGCGACACCTTTGGCCATGATGGGTAGGAGTGACTTGGTGAACCAATCTGCAAGGAGTTGGTGCGGAATAGGAGCTTTTATCAAACGTCGTCTCCGCCTCCACTTGCAAATATGATCAGAAATATGAGTGGCAGTAGTTTGTCGGAGAGAGGTCAAAAGATCCATACCGGTATCATAACGGATTGGTAACTGGAAGTGCGTAAAAAGGACATGGCTAAGGATAAGAAATCATGAAAAGAGTGAGGTGGTAGTTCGATATACCACTTGGCGGCAGGGCTGGTGAGGGTTCACTGGTACAACCATACACGGATGGAATCATCCATTAGGGAATTAAACGAACACCATAAATGATATGTCATTACATGGTTTTTGGGATCCTCACCCAGTTTGTCGTCAAACTTTGGAATGTCAGAAGGTAACTTCACTGGAATAGCCGGCCAATTAGTACCGTGATAAATGGGATTGCTTGCTCAACCGTGATAAATCTGGCAGATCTAAAGCAGCCAAAAAAGGTAATTGTTGGTTGGCTTGTAGATACTGGTAATACTGATATGGCATCGGGGTACCAGTAGGACCATGGACGGATTGACCGTAGGATCCTCCCATCGGAAATTGGCCGTATGGAGGTGGGTCGTCGAGGTTAGGAGGGGGACGAGAAGGAGGTCTGCCTCCGCTAGAATGAGGTGTCTCGCCACCAAAAGGTGGGATCCCTCCAAGGTAAGGTGGTCCTCCATCATAAGGTGGAGGTCCGCCTCCGCAAGAATGTGGTGGTCCTCCACCCAAAGGTGGGGGTCCTCCCCCTCCGGAAGGTGGGGGTCCCCTCCCTCCAGAGTGGGGTGTTCCTCCGCCGGAAGGTGGGGTCCCCCCCCCTCCGGAGTAAGGTGGGCCTCTGCCGGAAGGCAGGGGTCCACCTCCTCCAAAGTGGGGTGGGCCGTCGCCGTAAGGCGGGGGTCCACCTCCTCTAGGATGGGGAGGTCTGCCGCTGTAAGGTGGGGGTCCTCCTCCTCCATAATGGGGTTGTGGTGGTGGACCAGATGGTGGTGGGACAGGTGGTGGAGGTGGTGGGGGTGCCCAGTCGGCCGGAGGTCCGGTCAGTGGGACGTTATGGTGCCCCCATGGGGTATTAGGGTTTCCAGGGTAGGGTAATCCAGTAAACAGGTTTCCTTGATAGTTTTGTCCAATATTGGTGTTATAATGTTCTGGGATAATGTGTCCCCATGGGGGTTGGGTCCAAATGGATGCCCCCCTGCATGATGTGTCCACGTGGGCTGTCTGATGGTTGGAAGAGGAATTCCAACCATACTAAAACTCAGATGAGAAGTGTATCCTCCACTCATGATATGGATATTGGTTGGGTTATTTCCCCCAGTCAGGTTAGGTCCACCAACTAGGGGTCGCCCCCCAGTTGAAAGTTGTCCATAGACTGGAATATGCCCGATGACCAAATGTTAACCACTGATGCTAGGTTGACTTGTGACCGAGGGTTGTGTGCTAACAAAAGGATTACTTCCGCCTGATAGTAGACTAATAGGCAAATTGTATCCTCCCTGCGAGTTTTAAGGTGGGGGAGGTGGAGGTAGTGTTCCAAAGTTAATTGAGGTTGAAGGTTTCCCTTCAGAAGGTGCCATGGTGGGAGTCACAGTAGGTATAGAACCGGTCGGTTGAATTAGAGGAGTACTTGTTGGAAACGAGGGTTGACCTGGTTCGTAAGCGGTTGAGCTAGGTAAGAATGACTCTGGTGAAGTGAATGATAAAGAGCGCATAGGGGTGTATTGAAACATGGGTGTATCCGAAATGTTTGCTTGTCACGTGAGACTCTGGCATCTAAGTTGTTCACCAGCCATGCGCAAATGGTTCATGTGTTCATAAAGAGGCACAAGGAATTCATCATTAGGAATCCAACGACAAGGTATCGTTTCTTCCATGGGAACTGACCCAAACTCGGCGACATGTCAGCCTAGAGACGTGTCCCAAAAGGATGCGGACGGACCAAATGCTGTTGATACAGACTCATCCTGGGGCTGGCTGAAAATCCAATCCGCAGCTCCAGGATGTCCCTCCATCGAATGATGGAAGGATGTGTCATATGAGATAGATGGTGCTCCTATCAAAGATCCTGCTGGGTCAGAGATATGTATGTTTATGGGAGACGAGTAGTTCATTCCTGACTCTAGGGTAGAGGCATCTTCCTCGTGTGGCACAAAGGTGATCGGTTGATCCATTCTTAATCATGAGTTCTCCTCTTGGTTAAGGGGATATTCAGGTGGTAAATTGAGAATCCTTCTAGATCTTCTCAAAGGTTGATCGGCCAGGATAACCAAATCAAAATTTCTCCTTAGTGCAACCTATAAAAAAGAAAAAATCAATCCAACATCTACACAAGCTAAAGCCGCAAGCAAATTTAGGTGATAGGTGGGGATTCATAGGTCTGGAACCACACAAGATTGTCAAGGCGGTTCAACTCGCGATATACCACAGGGTCCAACAGTTATACTCGACCCAATTTTTCAGAGCACTAACCAGGGAGGATTAGGACCGTACCCCTAACCGTATAACCTAACTACCTGAAGCATGTGCGTAGTAGCTCCCCGAGTGTTGTTCTCGGTGTATTTCCACGCCAAGATGGTCAATAGGTTAAATCAGTTGGTATAGGAATCCTAGAAGGGTCTCCCAATATACACAAGGTACATGGGAGCTCAAATCCGTAGTGGTGTTGTCTAATGCACAACCGTATAACAAGAGCCTTCCGATATACTATCGAGTATGTGAAGTACCTTTTGATATACCTCAAGGGTACGTGAAAGGCTGTTCAATATACCGATTGGTACATGGAATAACTACAAGCCCCTAGGATACAGTGCAGGCAGATAACGATAGCTGCCACGCTTAACGACGCTGGAACATGTCACTAATTTATCACACAAGTTACTAGCAAGTTTTAACCTAACACTACCGTTAATTTTATCTTGAGCGGTTAGGCGAATGCATGGAGTGTAGACATGAATTTAAAAAAATGCAACTTAATCTATATGCAAAATGCAATTTTTTTCTTTTCCGATTCAATGAAGTCTATCTAAGGTAGGGATAAATTCCTTTGTTGTCGATATAGAAAAATAAACAAGTACCCCTATAACCCAAAATCAATGAAAAAGACAACGAAGTACTCTTTTCAACATGCCAACAAAATCACAAAAACTAACAAACACCAAAATGTAAATGCTTTTCTTTCTTCTCTTTCCAATTTAATCGAATCTTCGACATATGGAAAGAAGAATTTCACTCTCAGATGTAACACTCTTTAATTTTCGAAATAATGACTGAAAAGATGAAGGAAAACCAAAAAATGAGAAGCTCCAAACTTCAAAGATGCTTTGCAAAAACTCAAATATGCTTATAATTTCCTAAGAAATGAACAAATTGTCATAACCAAGAAAACACAAGATTGATCTTTCAAGCTTTTCCAAATATTTTTACTCAAAGCATGAAAATTATCCACAACAATTCCAAGAATAAGACTTGAAACAAAGATAATAAGAGTTTGTTTTTCCCTACTCAAATGCTCACAATGGATCTGAGAATTATAATGCTTTTAGATCTATCATTCAGAAAACCAAAGATGATGTCTCGACCAGCATAGTAAGATGGAAATTCCCAAATAAAAGAGATCACCCAAAAAACTCAAAAAGCACGCAAACACATGCAAAATCAAGCAACAAAAACACAAACAAAACTCAATGAACGAATGTAGGAAGGGGTTAGGAATAATAGCTAACAAGCTAAATAGATCTAGAAACGAGATCAGAGATCGCAAGACCAAGTGGATAGATGGGGGATTGAAATTGCCCGCCACAACCAAATTGCTCACTTGACTAGATTAAGACCCAAAAGCAACCAAATCACACTCAAACACAAACAAGCAGGACCTAGGGGTTATGTTATTGAATCACACAGTATACAAAGCTCAATCAGTCAGACCAAATCACAAAAAATGGAGAAACTGTGCTAAGAACCAAGCAACAAGTGTTGGCGCAGGCTGTTCTTGTGCACCAGAGCGCCAGGCGCAGTCTGTGTGCAGGATAAGGGCGCCAATGGCACAGTCTGTACTCAAGTCAAAGGCGCCAATGATGCAGTATGCTCATGGATAGTGAGCGCCTGACTCCCAGTAGCGCAGGGAATATACACCCCAGGTGCGCCAGGCGAATAACAAGAAGCAGTAAAGCAAAGATCTCCAAAAATATAAAGCAATATATCCAATCCTGATCCCAGACAGAGTCAGGGCAAGCCAACAAACTCTGAAATAGTGGAAGTTCAAAGGTGGGAGGGGCTTAGGAGGCTAGAAAATGAACCAAAAGAAATCAATAAAAACAAATAAAATTGAAATCAAAACTATGTTCTATTCCCCAGTATGGTCGCCATATTTGTTAACGAATAATCTACTCAAGCAGACGCGAGCGTGATCTCCCTAGTCCAATTGGATCTAGAACAAATGAATACAGAATATAGATATACTTTCCTAGATCGATTAGAGATTAAAGTAAATAGATGTCTTACCTTCAGATTCGCAAATCCTTCTCCTCTTTGTCGCTCCAAGCTCTGTGGTTGTCAGATTTCAAGCTACAATACTTGTCAAAGCACATAGAAACAAACGAACAGTAAAAGCACATCTAAGCACTAACTGATCTAAGCAAACAGTTAAGGAAGTAAGATCTAAATATCATTAACACAAAGACATTTATGGAAAGAGATTATAGTACTGTAAATAAGTGAGAAATACATAAAAGAGTGATGTTACAACCCAAGCCTTAACGCTGTAATCTTCCTCCAACAGTCCAAGCCAAGCCTCCAAAAGGGTGTGCATTAAGGCTAGGAGGATGGAGTAGGTTGAGGATTAAGGGGAGAGGTCTAAGAGATCTTCCCAATAGGTTAGGAGCCAAATACCAGCTGTTCCTACCAATTAGGGATAGGTATCCATGTCACCCAGCTTCGAGAATTCGCTCGAAGCCCCTTGTTATCCACTCTAACCAACCTTGGCGCACTCTGCATGAAGACAACAGGCTCCAGGAAGGGTCAGGCGCAGGCTGCATGAGGGCAGAAGGAGCCATTGGTGCAAGGTACAAGTATACAGCATGCGCTAGCCAAGGTGATGCAGGAGCATCGATGTTAAGTCAACAATGTGATTGAATGTTCACATGTTGTGGCTAGCAAGAGGACAAGCTGTCCTGAAGTGGGAGAAAGTCTGTTTATTAAGTATTTTGAATAATTGAAAATATATAACCGAACAGATGTTGTCAGTTTTTTAGGAGATAGAACGTAGTGGCAATTTGATACTCCCTGCGTGGAGATCAAGCCAATTAGCTAGTTTGTTGTGGATGATAGTGACTCCTTCAGTGATGGAGAGAGTTAGGTTGTTAGTTTGTTTTTGCTGTTCGACAACTGTATTTTTGGGGAGCCGAATGGATAAAAAGGGGAGAGCTGAATGAGAAGGGGGTTGGTCGTTTTGGTTGGAATGTAAATTTTCTAGCCATCTATTAATACAATTAGAAGTTCTGTGTGTTCGAGAGGGTTACTGTGCATCTTGAATGAAGAATGCTCTAAGATTATGTCAGGTAGAGATGTGTGCAATTGTTGGCCTGATTTCTGTGTGAATGAGTCTCTGTTTCGCATCTGTGTGATTTCCATGTGCACTTAAGAAACCTAAATCGCTTGCAGACCGAACGCCGTTAAGTAGCTTAAGTAAATTTCTTGTTTGTATTTAGTTTCCCTTAGATCCATGCGAGAATCGAGTTGGATTGATCGATTCTTTGATCAACTAAGGAAGAAAACCGTAGAGTTGCATCCGATTAATTTAACAGAGGTTGGACGGCTCAGATCAAAGCCGAAAAGGAGATCAACGATGGGGAAAAGTTGCAACAAAGTGAATGTGCGCAGGAATTAGCATTTCCGCAGGCCGAGTTGAAGTGTTCCACATTGATCGTAGATCAACGACCGAGATCAGATCTGCAAAGGATCAATGGATGAGATGGTGTTCCGCAAAAGAAAGAAGCACGGGAGTTAACGACGAGGAGTTGCGGAAACCGTGTTGCGGAAACCCTTTCCAGAAAACACGAAGGGCGCACCTGCAATCCACAATCCACAAGGTTGAGGAAGGATTGCTGCGGGAAGGCAATTGCGGAAGGATCATTGCGGAAGACCACCCAAGTTGCGGAAAGAAGGTGTTTCCGCAAAATAGTTGCGAAAGGTCAATTCTAACTGTCAGAAGGTTGCGGAAAGCCCATCTTGGAGAGAAGGGCCACCATTGAGAAGGACCTCGCTGGTTTTCAACTAAGTCTAGTGGTTTGATTTCAGGAACCACCCTATTTCTTGGGAAGGTGCAGGTTGGACGAGTTATGGTCATTCCGACTGGCACCAATTTTGGTATCAAAGCGGATTTTTCCCGTCACGGCAGAAGAGAGGCATGGCTATACATTTGGGAAGAGAAAGAGCTCGTGGCAGAGGGCGACTAGCAATGAATGCAGGCGACTAGCAATGAATGCAGAAGTCATGGAGAAAATGAGAGAAATGCGAGCACATATGGAAGCTGTGGAGTTGGGTAGACGAAGAGACCCATATGCAGGAGATGTGAGTGAACTTGAAGAATAGGAACAAGGAGAAGAAGCAACACCTATGCAAGAGAAACCTGAGTTAAGATACTTTCGGTCAATTCTTGGAGCAACTTCGAGGCCAAAACCCGAGTTGCCTACTTATGAAGGAATTCTCACTGCTGAACACCTCATTGATTGGATCAGTGAGTTAGACAAGTACTTTGAGTATGATGAAGTTGAGGAGAACAAGAAGGTCAGGTTTTTCGTGACAAGGTTGAAAGGACATGCTTCCCTATGGTGGGATAGCGTGCAGGACGAAAGGAGACGAAAGAACAAACCATTGATAAAGATCTGGGATAGGATGGTAGCTAAGATGAGGGCCAAATTCTTACCCAAGGATTACCAGCTGACGTTGTACAGACAAATGCAGAACCTTAGGCAAAGAGTAGTGACTGTAAGAGAATACACTGAAGAGTTCTACAAAGTGAACCTAAGGGCAAGTTATGTGGAAGAATCAACAAAGAAGGCTGCTAGATATGTAAATGGTCTGAGGATGGAGATTCAAGATGAGATCAACATGATATCACCAAGAACCATGGAAGAGGCATACCAATGTGCCTTGAGAGCAAAAGAAAAGTTATTGAGAAAGCAAAGCTTCAATAGGGGCATAGGTTCAGCCCAAGGAAGGGGGCAAATAGCCGGAAGAGGAAGGTTTGCAGCCCAAAGAGGAAGATCCAACAACTTAAACCAGCAGGAGTACCAAGGTAGAGGAGGTGACCCAAGAGGGAGAAGACCTTACCAAGGAGGTAGAGGTAGAGGAAGAGGCAGAGAAGCTGTCTACAGATGTTACGAGTGTAACAAATTGAGACACAGATCCTTTGAGTGTCCAGAGAAGGAAGACATATGACAGAGAGGAGCCTATGTAGCTCAGAATGAGCAGCAGCAAGAGCAGATGACAATGGCTGAGAATATGCCAGAGAAAGGGGAGTATTTGATGATGAACAAAGTCTTATTGAAACCTGAAAAGGAGGAAGTGGAACCGACTCAAAGAAAGGCTTTATTCAGGATCATGTGTAAAGTCAGATGGAAGTGTTGCAAGATGGTGATTGACAGTGGGAGCACTGACAATCTTGATTCCACAGAGATGGTGGAGAAACTGAGTCTGAAGAGGACCAAACACCCTGTTCCATACAAAGTATCCTGGCTGCATAAAGGACATCAAATCCTGGCAAGTGAACAATGTGAAGTTGATTTTCAAGTAGGCATATATAAGCACATATTATATGTGATGTTATGCCCATGGATGTTTGCCATATTCTTCTAGGGAGACCATGGAAATTTGACAAAAGGGTAGTGCATGATGGTAGGAGGAATTGTCATAGTTTCGTGCAAGATGGGATAAAACATATTCTTCATCCTTTGCAAGGAGAGAGTTCGATAGAGCAACAAGCATCTAAGATCCCGATGTTGACAGGGAAAGAGTATTTGCAACAAATTGACGAGAAGGAACTGAACTATGTTGTGGTATGTAATCCTAGAGTGGTAGTGATGAAGACTAATATTACAGATCTGCCTGAGGAGGTTCAGGAGATGCTAGGAGAGTTTAGTGACATTGTGGTAGATGATTTTCCCAATGAGTTACCACCAAGGAGGGATATAAGTCACCATATTGATTTTATTCCTGGAGCAAGCTTACCAAACAAGGAAGCATACAGATTGACACCTCAAGAGAATGAAGAAGTTATAATGCAAGTACAAGGATTGTTAGACAAGGGGTTGATTTAGAAAAGTTTGAGTCCATGTGCAGTACCAGCAGTACTTACCCCAAAGAAGGATGGTGAATGGAGGATGTGCACTGAATCCAGAGCAATTAACAAGATTACCCTTAGATATAGGTTTCCATTACCCAGGATGGATGACATGATGGATTGCCTTAGTGGGGCAACATGTTTTTCAAAATTAGATCTGAAGAGTGGATACCATCAGATCAGAACTTGAGAAGGAGATGAGTGGAAGATAACCTTTAGGACCAATGATGGGTTGTATGAGTGGCTGGTTATGCCATTCGGACTGTCCAATGCACCAAGCACTTTCATGAGATTAATGAATGAAGTCTTGAGAGATTTCATAGGTAAGTTTGTGATAGTTTACCTGGATGATATTCTGATTTTCAGTAAAACAAAAAAAGAACACTTGAAGCATCTAAGATGTGTCTTAGAGAAACTACAAAAGGAAAATTTGTTGGTGAATGCGAAGAAGTGTACATTTATGAAATCAGAACTAGTGTATTTGGGTTTTGTTATCTCAAGAGATGGATTGAAGATGGATCCAGAAAACGTGCAAGCAATCATTGATTGGCCTTCACCTCGGAACATTTTTGAGGTAAGAAGTTTCCATGGATTGGCAAGTTTTTATAGGAAGTTTATAAAGAATTTCAGTGGTATTTGTTCATCTATCATTGAAACAATTAGAAAGGATAAGCAACCATTTAAATGGACAACATAGGCTGAAAGTAGGTTTCAGTTCTTGAAGAAGAAGATCACTGAGCAACCAGTATTGAAGTTACCAGATTTCAAACACCCTTTCCAAGTGAAATGTGATGCCAATGGAGTAGCAATTGGAGCTGTACTCAGTCAGGAAGATAGACCTGTAGCATATTTCAATGAGAAGTTGAATGATTCAAAACATAAATACTCACCTTATGACAAGGAATTTTATGTTATTGTCCAAGCACTAAAGCATTGGAGACATTATCTGATGCCTAGAGAGTTTGTTTTGTTTTCTGATAATCATGCATTGCAATACATCATGCTACAACCTAAGTTGAATTAGAAGCATGTCAAGTGGGTTGAGTTCATGCAAAAATTTACCTTTGTGATAAAGCACATAAGTGGGAAACCAAATTGAGTAGCTGATGCCTTAAGTAGGAGACAATTGGTTGTGCAAAAAAATTAGATCCAAGTCTTGGGATTTGAGCACTTAAGAGGTTTGAATGAAACTGACATTGATTTTCAGGATGCATACAAAGTTTGTAGGAATCCCATGGAGGTGGACAGAGAGCCATGGATGGAGTATATGTTGCAAAATGGTTTACTCTTTAAAAACAATAAACTTTGTATTCCCAAATGTTCCATGAGGGAGAACTTGATACAAGAGAAACATAGTGGTGGAATGGCAGGTCACTTTGGAAGTGATAAAACCTTTGGACAGTTGAGCCATTTTTATTTTTGGCCAAAGATGAGGTCTGAATTTGAGAAATTTGTGAGCAGATGTAGGATATGCCAGCATGCCAAGGGAAGAAGCCAAAACATAGGCTTATACACACCATTGCCTATTCCAACTAGGCCTTGGGATTCTGTGAGTATGGATTTAATTTTGGGTTTGCCAAAAACTCAGAAGGGAAATGATTCTATTTTTGTGGTGGGGGATAGATTTACTAAGATGGCACATTTCATTCCATGTTATAAGACTAGTGATGCCACACACATTGCTAATTTGTTTTTCAATGAAGTTGTCAACCTACATGGTTTACCTAAGAGCATTGTATTTGACAGAGATGTAAAGTTCACAGGTCATTTCTAGAGGACCTTGTGGAAGAAGTTGGGATCCAAGTTGAACTTCAGTTCAGCATATCATCCATAGTATGATGGCTAGACTTAGGTGGTAAATAGGAGTCTGGGTAACATGTTGAGAAGTCTGATTGGAGAAAATACAAAGCAATGGGATAAAGTGCTAGCTCAAGCAGAGTTTGCATATAATGACTCACCAAACCGAAGTACAGGAATGAGTCCATTCCAAGTTCTATATGGAATGCACCCAAAAGGAGTGTGTGAACTTTGTGATTTGGGTCAAATGGAAAAGAGGTGCAGATGGAGAAGAATTTGCAACAAGGATTAGTGAACTACAAGAGCAAGTTAAGGCAAGGTTGCAGTAGAGTAACAATAGTTACAAAACCAGAGTAGATTCCAAGAGAGGAGAGAAAAACTATGAGGTAGGAGATTTGGTTTTAGCACACCTGAGGAAAGAGAGATTTCCAAAGGGAGAGTACAACACGTTGAAAATGAAAAAGATTGGACCTTGTAGAATAGTCATAAAATTTTTAGTTAATGCCTATGAACTAGAAATGCCAACAGGGATTGGTATATCACCTATTTTTAATGTCGTAGACCTATATACTTATGTGACAGATGATACGGGACAAGTGACAGAAGTGGGAGATTTTCAGTGGCTGAAGCAGATGCCTATAGCCCAACTATCAGAAGCTGAGTCTATCTTGGATACTAGAGTGACAAAGAGCACCAGACAGAGAGACTACTTGGAGTACTTGATCAAATGGAAGGGACATCCTGTAGAAGATTCTACATGGATGGATGCTAAAGAATTGGAGACAAAGGGTTTCTCAATAGCTGATTTACTGAACAGGGGTTCAGAATTTTAACCTTGGGAGTCTGATGCAGGAGCATCGATGCTAAGTCAACAATGTGATTGAGTGTTCACATGTTGTGGCTAGCAAGAGGACAAGCTGTCCTGAAGTGGGAGAAAGTCTGTTTATTAAGTATTTTGAATAATTGCAAATATGTAACTGAATAGTATGTTGTCAATTTTTGACGAGATAGAACGTAGTGGCAATTTGATACTCCCTGCATGAAGATCAAGCCAGTTAACTAGTTTGTTGTGGATAATAGTGACTCCTTCAGTGATGGAGAGAGTTAGGTTGTTAGTTTGTTTTTGTTGTTCGGTGACTCTGTTTTTTGGGAGCCGAATGGATAAAAAGGGGAGAGCTGAATGAGAAGGGGGTTGGTCGTTTTGGTTGGAATGTAAATTTTCTAGCCATCTGTTAATACAATTAGAAGTTCTGTGTGTTCGAGAGGGTTACTGTGCATCTTGAATGAAGAATGCTCTAAGATTATGTTAGGTAGAGCTGTGTGCAATTGTTGGCCTGATTTCTGTGTGAATGAGTCTCTGTTTCGCATCTGTGTGATTTCCATGTGCACTTAAGAAACCCAAATCGCTTGCAGATTGACCGCTGTTAAGTAGCTTAAGTAAATTTCTTGTTTGTATTTAGTTTCCCTTAGATCCAAGCGACAATTGAGCTAGATTGATTGATTCTCTGATCAACCAACGAAGAAAACCGTAGAGTTGCAGCCGATTCATTTAACAGAGGTTGGACGGCTCAGATCAAAGCCAAAAAGGAGATCAACGATGGGGAAAAGTTGCAACAAAGTGAACGTGCGCAGGAATTAGCATTTTCGTAGGCCGAGTTGAAGTGTTCCACATTGATTGTAGATCAACGACCGAGATCAGATTTGCAAAGGATCGATGGTTGAGACGATGTTCCGCAGAAGAAAGAAGCGCGGGAGTTAACGACGAAGAGTTGCAGAAACTGTGTTGCGAAAGAGTCTTTGCGAAAGCCCTTTCCAGAAAACATGAAGGGCGCACCCGCAATCCGCAAGGTTGCGGAAAAGAGTGTTGCGGAAGGACCGTTGCAGGAAGGCGATTGCGGAAGGATCATTGCGGGAGACCACCCAAGTTGCGGAAAGAAGGTGTTTCCGCAAGATAGTTGCGGAAGGCCAATTTTGACTGTCAGAAGGTTGCAGAAAGCTCATCTTGGAGAGAAGGGTCGCCATTGAGAAGGACCTAGCTGGTTTTCAACTAAGTCTAGTGGTTCGATTTCAGGAACCACCCTATTTCCTGGGAAGGTGCGGGTTGGATGGGCTGTGGTCATTCCGGTCGACACCACAAGGTTTGGCGCCTCCTGCTAGGCAGCAGCATGCGCCAACCTCACTAGGAAAGGTAGAAGACAAGGTCAACAACTTGCTCAATGATGTTCTAGCCAGGGAAACTTTAGGGATTAAGGAACTGACTTAATACATGGCTCACGATGACGGATTTTGGTATAACAATGAGAAAGACATCAAAACAATAATCAAGGATATCGAGATAAATCCCTTCTGAGCATCTTTGTTGAATGCTTATGGTGCTCTAGTAAAGACTCAAAACCATACTAGAAACACAAAAATATATCATAATTTTGATTTTCCCCTCAAGTCTATCATGAAAGTTCAATTAAGCACAAAGTGACACCATTGTGAGCAACATGAATGTGGCCCGATCTACTTGGTGGAGGTTCTTCAATGCACATCACAAATGAGAAAGTAAACCCTAGCTTTAAGTAATAAAGTTTCAATACAAACACCTTCAGTTGTATACATAACAATTATCTCTATTGTAGTCTTGGACGAAGTCCTTACATAATCAAGAAGAAAAAAACACATTTGTAAATTATTAAGATGGACAAAATGATATGTTTAGATAAAATAGAAATGATGAATATATTGAATTCATTTATATTAGTCCAACATACTAATCTATATAGTCCATGGATTGAGATTCAATTGTCGTTACATTTAGAGTCGGCTTGAGGTTTTGCCCTCCACTTTGATATCTTTATTTATTTAAATCAACCAATAAAGAATCACTTTTCAATCCAAAAGAAAATGTCCAAATCAAACAAATAGGGAGATTACAGCCAAGCACATTGCCGGATCTCTAAATACTAGATGAAAAATTAAATGAAACCTCATAAATGGTATCATGTTCACTTGTAAAATTAGAAAAAACCCCACCATTATTTTATCTAAAATAATGCCCAAACCATAGAAAGTAATTTATAATTTCCCCATGTACTTTTAAACAAGCACTACACTATAAGAAAACCTTCACTTCCATTGCTTGTAATTATGTCATTGATTATACACTATAAGAAAACCTTCACTTCCGTTGCTTGTAATTATGTCATTGATTATACACTATAAGAAAACCTTCACTTCCATTGCTTGTAATTATGTCATTCATTATACACTATAAGAAAACCTTCACTTCCATTACTTGTAATTATGTCATTGGTTGCAATTTTTGATGCATTTGAAAAAGGGGAACTCAAACTATTAAAGTTTTGATTTTGACTCTTCCCTTGCTTGTATCAATTTTACCATCACCACGATTTGGGTGTCATTTAACTCTTTACAAATATCCTAATTGCTCAACAGATGAAATTCCCAACCAAGGGCCATAAAACATAATTAAAACTTTTTCTAGCCAACCTCATTTAAGAAACATTGAAAAAAAGTGTTGTCTCAATGTTAACACAATATGGGGCGATAAGGCTTCATGTAATAAAAGTACACTTTGAAAATATAAAAGAAACCATTTTTCAAAGAGAAAACATAAATCTAAATCTAAAGAGGCCCAAGCTCTTCATTAGCAATAAGTGTGTTAGTTTGCATACAATATAACATAAGGGGACTTATGTATGGAAACCTTGTTGGAAGCATAACATTTGTCCTCCCATTGTTCTTGGCATGAGCCAATATCTAAGATATAAAAAATTGTTGGAAGTCTCATTGCTCACATAGCACAAGTGTTTGTTGCAGTGTGTAGAAACATGAATCAGAGTTTGCCATTGTTGTCCGCCAGATTGCACACCAGTAGCGGAAATCTTTCGAAAGTTGTCTCTTCACTACAAGTGAGAGAGGTGTGGCCTTGGGGGAAAGCAATGAGCCAGGTACTGTCACCTGAATCCCAGCTCCTCCGTTTAGGCAAACTCCTAACGAAGCCAAGGGGGGTAGTCCCTACAAAAGAGTTGTCTAAGGCTCTTGTGTGTTTAAAATGTTTTTGGTGTTGTGATGCGGATGGGTGTTGTTTAGGAGTTTTTTGAAAGTGAGAGACACAATAATACTTTAATGAAAAACAAGATAACGCAATCCACGTTACAAAATAGAAGATGAGAGATACACTGAATCAGAAATAAATCACCTTTTACGAAAATTAACACAAATGCTCCAATATTGATAAATAAGCAAATAAAATATTGTGATTAAGGACCAGTGCCTTATGGAGTCAAAATGTAAAAGTGATTGTGAAATGCTTGATACAAGTGTTTGAGATAAAAGTTTTTGAGATCGTTTTGCAACTTATCTTGGTAAATTAAAGATTTTAATGGTCTTGATTATTTTGGCTAAGAACAAGGATATTCAAAAAAGGTGGAACCTTAACCAAAAAGAACCACTGGCAACCTTTTAGATGATAGGTCGGGAGCACCAAGATTGCAAAGAGGGCAAGTGTGCTTACGGCTTGACCACCCTCGAGTCTGACAGTGGATTCCCGACACCACCTATTAGAGGAAGTACTCAGTGATTTTGTCTTGGTTGGGGTTTTGGGTAAAATTTTAATTAATGTTTTCACTTGTGAACTTAACAAGTCTTACACCTTTCTGAGTACTAGCCCAACCGTTTCCGGTTGGCAGAGCATACGGGTGTAGGACAGAGACCAAGGTAAATTAATTAAAAGGGAAATGTGGGTGGAATTTTTATTATTATTAGAGCACTTTGTTCAACTCTCCGACAGAGGGCGCTCTTGACTTGATCTTATGACCACAGTTCAAGAGACTTGCTAATTAACAAATGCCTAATGCAGGGAATGATGCAAGACTAATAATGCTCCCCGATAGAGAGTGCTCTTGACTTGGATTAGGCCAAGTTCAAGAGACTTTAGTTTGTTTTAAGAAGCAAAAAAATAGTTTTAGTAGCAAGATAATTCAACTTTAAAATGATTAAACAATGTGATAGATTTGAAAGATACGAAATACTGCTAATATGCTACCTTGCCAAATAAAATAAACTGGAAAATCTAGTGTTCTACCAAGCAAATTCTAATCTAATAGGTGGGATCAACCTCCGAACAAGGTCAACCACTAGAAGCCACCAGTCTTGGAAACCTTCCAACTAGCTGAATGTCCACAAGAAGCTGATGGGGGAACGAGTAGCTACCACAAAGTTATGTGGCCTTTGGGATACGATCCCAAAGTTAGCTCTACTCTGGTCAAGGTTTGGAAGAGAAATGACAAGATAAAATGAAATACTAGACAGAAAATAAAGTCTAATCTACCCAAGAATCTCTTTCAGGTCAAAGACCGTACTCGGGAGAGCATGGGGGTAAGTGAATCGGAAATGATAACAAAAATAACCTATTGGAATGGAAACTAATCTAAGAGCATATTAAAAGATCTAAACTAGAAACTCAAACCAATCAAAGAAGACTACAAGGCTTCCCCAAATGGGGAGGTGAATGTGGGGACTTAAAAAACCCCACTTGCAACTTTATTATGAGAGTACAAATGCCCTTGGGAATGAAACCCTTGTAGGGACTTTGAAAGAAATAACTTGGAAAATATTTAAAACAAACTTCTAAGAGCTATTACAAAGGATAAATACTAGTCTTTTAGTTTGGATCACCCTTTTGTCCTCTTGATAACTTCTTGTATTTGAAGCTTCTTCTTGTTTATCAAAGCTCTTCTTTCTCAAGGAAAGATCTATCACAAATGAGCAACTCAAATACCCATTAGATGTTAGATAACCAAAACCTTGAAACTAGTAAATCTAAAGATTAAATGATCTCTAAAGCCTAAAGCAAACCATGAATGATTAAAGAAGCTTTTAACATGGAAAATGACTAAATGCTTTGAAAGACAAATGCAAAATATTTATTTTTATGAGATCTAACTATGCCTAACTACTAACTCCTCAAAGCATAAGAGCTAACACTAACTACTACTAACACTTTTGTTTGTTTGCTTTTGTTGTTTTAGGGCTAAAGTGGAAGTGGACAAGGAGGAAAGATGAGGGAAATAAGGTGAGGAGAACGAATGGGATGAAGAAAGAAGGGCTAAAAGGAGGACGAGAAGAGGGTTGGGCGAATGGAAAGGAGGAAGGAGACTAGAATGGGACGAGAGCTAGGGAAGAAGACAAAAAGAATGGAGGGAAGAGTAGGGGAATGGGACGAATGGGATGAAGAGAGAAGAGGGTAGCTAAAGAAGATGGGACGAGTGGAAAAGTTTGAGGGCTTTTCTAGGGTAGACGAGAGCAAATAGAGAGGGCAAAAAACGAAAGGGAGAGGGAAATAATAATGTGGGACGAGAGGAAGGAGAAGGTAGATGGGGCTAGGGCAATGGAGGAATAGGCTAGCAAGTCAAAAGCAAAGGGTTTCAAGGAGAAGACAAGAGGGCTTGAAGAAAAGAAGCCTAAAGTAACCAAGGTTTTTTTTAAAAAAAAAATGATTTTGTTTTAAGGATGGATCTTGGAGCAAAATCTCTTTGTGCTTCTTCTTGGAACAACCTCAACCCCTGTAGATCCTAAAAAGACAACAATGTTAAAAATCACTTGTGATGATGAAGATGGGCTAGATGCAGCCGAGCTCACACCCTCCTACACCTGGAAAAACCTATTCAAAGACAAACAACTCAATGCAAAAGTGAGATCAAATATATGACTAGTATGCTACGAAAACCAAGGTTATATCAATGCTAGTATAATTGAATACGTCCTATTCATATAACTCATTGATCAACATTGCATAATAAACCAAATTGAAAGCCACAAATGGTAGATCTTATGTTCTAGAATATAGACTTCTAAAGCTAGTTACTTGATCAATCACATAAGCATTAAGCTGAAAGCATAGAAAGAAGTCACCTCACAAGAGAAGCATTCATCAATGTTGCACAAATCGCATGGACCTCCAAAGTCGAATTTTATTTCAAGATAGCAATTGCTATGATCTAGTACAAATTTGCCAGAGTAATGGTGCACAAAAATTCCATGAGATAATAACCCAAATGGGCCTCTCTTTATAGTAAAACTAAAAGCTAAAACCCTAGGTCGAGTTTGGCATAGACATGAAGGTCGAATTCCAATCAAACCCAAGCTTGGAGAGCTAATTCGCATGACAACTCGCACTTGTTGGTAGGTTGAATGGATAGGTGGTACAACTCGACTTTTGTGGTAGGTGACAAGTGGATAGGTGGCAAACTCGCCCTTTGGTGATGCATGGGAAGCTTCACCATCCAATAAACAATCTCCAACAAGGATCCACGTGAGGAGTTAGGCAAGGGCGTGAGTTTAATGAGGAATGGCGAGTTGGTTGAAAGGAGACAAGTGGAGTGAAAGGTAGGTACTAACTCGAATTGCAAAGGAGAGCCAAGCTTGTGATTTGATGAGTCATGAGGGCGCCCACCTTAGACTTAAATGCAAAACCACCAACCCATTTAACAATTGACAGCTCACCAAATCGACTTTTGTATGAAGAAGGGCGAATTAGCTTAAGTGGATCTCCTGCTGGTGACTGGATAGTTGACTTAAGCCACTTGGAGTTGATTGGAATCTTCATAAATGTCTATTGCCATGTCATTCAACCTTTTATTTTATTCAAATTGATTAATTTTGGAGAGATTTGGATTATCTCCAAAATATTCAATTTTATTATTTTAATTAATAATTTCTCTATAAATGACTTTTTAGAGAAAATATTAATTATGAGGCTGAATTGACATCCGAAAGTTGGGTTTAGCTGCTCCATGGGTCATGTGTGATTTTTGGCTTATGAAACGAGCCATCAATCACTAAATTCGGACCCCGGATAACTGACATATTACAGACTCAAATTTCTCTATTTAAACTATAGAGAAATTTAATTAAAATTTAAAAATAATTAAAAAAATAAAAAACCCCAAATCCGACGCGTCCGGTAAAAATTTTTCGAAATTTTTTCTGGGGGTCCTAGAGACTCAGGACATGACCAAAACCTATTCTAATAGTGTCTAGTAGGTTTATACATATTAGTTGGACTCTAATAACCCCCCTGGGCAAAAATTTCCAAAATCGGGCATTCCAGCTTTGGAGGAAGTGGGAGAAAAACCAAGAGATTATATCTCACCTGAAGCAAAGTATAATCTGACGGTGAAAAAACTCCCTGTAATACCTTAGTTGTTTAATCCAGTCATGGGGAACCGAGCCACTCACACCCTACTAGCACACTTTGTTACAAACCCCCATGGGGCCATGGTCATGTCGACTCAAAAACAAAACTGGCCAGCCAAAACTGGCTAGACCCAAATATCTGAAACCCAGATACTCTGGAAGTGAACACTGATGTGTTCCAACACTGGCGACTCAATGAGGTTTCAACTATTGTACAGATCAGTTGATAACAGCCATCAAATCTAAGTCTCCTCATTGAGAATCACTATGGGATGTGATGTGACATTGTGTTGTGAATGGAAGAAACAAAGATACTTACCATGGTCACATTTATTCTATCCATGTAGTCAATTAATTAATTAACCACTCACTAGCAAGTTCCCATGCCAATTTATTTTTGTAATGCATCATAATCCATTTCATTATGTTATTGTTGACAGCATACATACAACCGAAAACAATAAAATGATGAAGCCTCTCATGGGAAGTGGAATCTCCCAAATGTATGAGTTTTGACAATTTGATTGCCGTGAAAGTAGGTGGCATATTGGGTTTCTCTGTATTCAAACATTGGACCTTGTGATAAGAAAAATGAGGATGAAAATTTGAAACTACAATCATTTCCAATCTTTTTGGATTCCTGCAAAGATTGAAAAGAACATAGATTCGAAGGTAGAAAACCCTCATCAAGAGAAGAAGAAAATAGTTGGAGGAGAACACCCTAATGCACAATAGAAACAAAGAACGCTACAGTTGTCCCTCTACTTGGTCCATACAAATAACTTTTGTAACCTCCATTTTGCATTATCTGAGAATAGGAGCATGCCCTACCTCAACGTGTTCTATCATTTGATGGGGTCTCTCTGTACCGCTAAATTGAGCATAGTTGTGCTAGTGGGTCATCCCATCAAAGCATGTCATAACAAGGCCAAGGCTAAAGGCATGATTTTTTCACCTTAAACCTCTTACTCCTTTCCTACTCCTTTCCTAAAACATAACTACAAACAACACCCCCATGTATATATATATATATATAGCATAACATCACAAAGTACAACTTTAACAAATTGGTTTATGAACAAACATAATTAATGTAGCCAATCAAGTGATTGATGGTTTGTATATTAGAATAGTATTAAAGGATACTTAAATGCAATAATTATTTTAATATCATTTAATACTAATTTGATGTTGAAACACTTATGGATGTCTCCAAAATTATTAAACGGCATTTATAATAATAATAATAATAATTTTATCATTTTTAAATATAAAATAATTTAAACCATTTAAACATCAAAAGTTGAGCAACACCCCATTAAAAGTAATAATTTAGTATATTAAAAGAAGAAGTAAACACACTTAATAGTGAAAAACATGAGCCCTTTTTTCATTAAAATGCATATTCAATTTGACACACAACTTTGGAGTTCATAAAGAACTTGCTTTTTACACAAACACTTTTACCATTTATATTTATAGGGAAGGTGTCAACATTGAAGTAAAATTTATTTATAGAGTGACTCGTTCTGTGCGAGAACTATATTTTCTAAGTAATTGTGGGCACCATTGCTCTATTTACTACATTAATTTTTTCTTATCTTTTTCTTCATCAATTGTTTGGTATAAGAAAATGAAGATGGAGACCATCCTCCTCTAGCCATTGTTGTTATTGTATTGGGTGTTCATTGATGTAGAATGGCCAATGGACCTCTAATATGTAATCATAATTAATATCAAAACAAAAAAAGTTAGATGACAAAACTATGGAGAATCTTCGTAGTTTAACATTCCTCCCCATGGTAAGAAGTGGATTTCTAGACTTGGATGGTGAGAAGTAGGATTTTAACACTCTCCAAGACATTGAAATCATCATTGTTGAAGCTAATGGGCGTCCTCTACACCACCAATTGAATGAGGTAAGCAACAATATGGAAAATCGTTAACAGTTAAGGACAATTGGATTTGAAGATGAAAAAACCAATACATTTACTAACTTGAAAAACGCTTTTGACAAAATAAAATTATTGACTTAAATTTTTAGTTTTCATGCATGCCACATTTTATGTCTATGTTGCTTCCTTATTTTCTTCACTTCAACTCTGCTCCAGCATGAGCAATCTACTTTGGCTTTGTTTCGTATTATGTGCATATATAGATCTCTTCTTCAACCTTAACTAGGACACTCCTAGCACTGATACCATGTCAAATAATGCACATACATAAAATATAACATTGGGGAGAGGAGAATAGAAATTCTATTTGATTATTCAATAGGATGAAAGTCACAATGTTCATATCTAATAAAACCACCTTATTTTTTAAAACATGACTTGACATTATTTACAAGTCACTTAACACTAAATTATTAATCTATTATTATATAACCATTGTCATGAAATAACTAACTTGTATAAGTAGATAGAGATATTGTGAATCTCAACAAAATCCAATAGTAAGTGGTACCTCATAATGTGTTCATATATGTTGGAAGAATAATTCTATACCTCTATGTGCATTTATCATTTTGCTACATTGAATAAAAAATCTTTTTGGTGAAATGACACATTACCACACAAATAGAAATGTTTCTATATCATAGGTGAACCATTAATGAAATCCATAGAAATAGATTCCCACCAAGACAAGCGCACTAGTTGTGATTCATACTATCCATGTTTCTTATAGATGGTTTGGATTGAATACACATGTGAATATAAAAGCAATACTTTTCCATTAAAGACTAATAGCTTTCTCACTATAATGCTACAAACTTTTGATTGCCAAAAATGCCACTCCCTTTGAGATGAGCAAGCTTCTTTGAACAATAATTCATAACCTTGACTAACTAGTACACATAGCTAACTTAACCTATATAATTGTCATCTCTAAATAATCCAAAAAATATGTGTATGAAATATGACCAGTACTTGTAAGGCTATCATGATGGATTCAAAATAGAGATTAGAAGGATAAAGTTCTATTCTTCATACTACTATATCTAGTATGAAAGACATTGAGTTGAGTAGTGTATGTGTAAGGGAAATACTAAGAAATTTTCCAATATATTCATAGCACCCTTTTAAACGTGATAACAACATTGAACTATGAGTAAACACTTCTAAATGGTAGCCTTGCTATCGCTTAAATTAAGAATTATGAATTGGATGGTCCAAACAAATGATGGTGTAGGCAAACTTAACAACACATTTATTGTAGTGTTGTTAAAGAAGCAAATGTGAATGGGTATGCTTTGCCATTTTTATGAAGCTTATAATTGTTGTGATAATTGTCATGAAAAACTTTGCATTCATCTTGATAGCCAACCGAAGAAAGTATCACAAAAATCCATTGGTTTTATATCACGTTCTACAATATATATAAAAGGCCTAAAGGTGAATGTGACATTGCAGATATAGCCAATGCAAGTAGGTTTCCCATTGATTTTCAACCAATGAAAATCAAATGATTTTTGGATGTCATTGTGTGGCAATTGCAATGATGTGACTGGTTCCTCTAAAACCAAGTTCATCATGCTCCCATATTGATGATACATCATACCAATCATTGTTTGAATCTCAAATTTTGAGTGAAAGAGATTCCTTAGATTTTAAAACAAATTTTGTGGCCATTAGGATCAACCAAGGATTAAGAGAACTTCTTTAGTCACATGTGCTTAAGTGACTAACATCCATACTTGATTTCTCTTTGCTTGAGACCCTCTTCATTTGCATGGCCATATGATTTATGAGAGGTATTTGTGAAACCATGAGTTCCAACAATGACATATTTGGCATGACCTTACTAAACTTAAAAGTTAACTAGTTTAAACAAAATTGTTTAGAGACCATTTGGTCTATGACCCTTGAACGTTGCATTTTTAAAATGCAACTCCATGGGTCAAGGCCATTTTAGAAGGATTATAGATGGAATAATAGGAATCTCTTTTACATGTGTAGCAAAGGAACTTTATGGCCTTGTCAAACACACCCTTGATATTATCTCATGCTTGAACAAAGGGGATTGTGAGAGGTCTTCATGCACATTGGATAAGTGCCCATGCATTGGAAATCTCACTTTTCTTTTAGGCACAAAGTATGGGGTGGCTTATGTTGCAGCATGGATTGGTTGCCAAGACCAAAGTCCATAAAGTTGGCATTGTAAATGTTGCATGCAGAATTTGTGGTAAGGATGAAATGTTTGAATACATTTTTTGGAGATATACGTTTCCTAAGACCTTTTCGATGTGGTTTTAGGGTGAATTTAACTATTTGCCACTGCTCCACTTTCTTGGATGATCATTGACAACTACAGATTGTTATGGCACACAATTATGTTGTCCATCATTGGCTTTTTGTGTAAATCCCTATGTAAAACTACTTTTCATAAAGAACCATACCCTATTAGCCAAGGGGAATTGAAGGTTTTTAAATAAGAATTGTCTTTGCTTGTCAAAGCCAAATTCAACGTTTTCCATGAATATATGGAATCCCTTCCTATTGGGGCACAAGCTCACATGTTCACTTTTTTTGTCTTTTAAAGATGGGGATTTCCTTGTCATCTTCTTGTAAACTTGTTGTAACTCTCTTTGTTCCACAAAGTAATACACTGTGCATTTCTAAAAAAAAAAATTATCACCTCAAGCTTAGTTGGAAAAGTGTCATAGGAAGAATGTTGATGGGAGTAATGAGAAAGATGAGTTACTGACTTCCATCCAAGTAGGGAGGGAAGCCCAATAAATAGAGTGTTGTGTGCTATCCTTTTGGGACATGGATGAACAACTTATGCCTAGGGCTTTTACCAACCCCATTCCACATTTTTGCATTTCTTTGACTCGTCAGTTTCATGCTTCTTTGGTTCATATGCAATGTAAGAGCCACAATGGCACAAAACAAGAAATAGCAAGGGGGAGAGATGGCTTGAACATATATGATTGCTAGTGGTATAAACTGTAGTTGGTCTAGTTGGCTGGCTGGCTTAGGATTATTTGGCCACTTGACATATGGTAAGAAATATGCTATTGGCCAAAAGTGATCAATGGATGGGTGTTGACTGAGCAGAGGATGCAAATAACGGGAATCCTAGTAATGTTGACTGTAGTGTTTACCAAAGTACGAGGATGTCCGTAGGCTGAAAATGTCACTGGAAGGTTGGCTTTGAGCTTGATTTTTTTTGTACATGTAGCCTCTAATTGCAAGGCTTTGATCCAAATTGATCAGAGCAGAAACAGAGCAAGGAAAGGAAAGACAGAAAAAAACTGTATTTCTAGACAATGAATGCCAAACTTAAAGTTATAACTGTATTTCTAAACAATGAATGCTAAACTTAAAGTTGTAAATGTAGTCTCTAATTTCAAGGCTCTAATCCCGATTGATCAGAGCAAAGATAAAGCAAGGAAAGAAGAGACTTAAAGAGTATTTTTAGACACAATGAAATCCAAACTTTCTCATAGAATAGAATTATATTCTAACGTCCAGATGAAGATGAGCTCTCTTAAGTAGAAAGCAGAGTTTTACTTAAGAGTGTCGTGTGACCTCTTCAAATGTTACACTAATATAATGTGCAATCAGTTACATTTTGGGATTTTACACCCAACTCTATACCTTCAGTATTTATAGCAATTAAGCATAATTAGGCAGATGCCTACTAATAGTACAATATAAAAGTATACTAATTAGCCAGATGCCTACTTAGATGAGTATTTAAAATCATTAAGTAACAAAAGACATGAATTAAATACTTATCATCATAAAGTCATAAATGTGAGTGGGTCTAACAGTTAAGAACAAGTCTTTCCATGTTCAAGGTCATAGGTTTGAATACGGTGGAGAATATGGTATGTACACCTCTGCAGAAGCCTTTAACAACACTTTATGGAGGTATTAGCTAAAATTTACAACCTTGAATGAGCTAATTAAGATGACAGTATCCATATGGTCTGGTAAACATATAATACATCATTAAAAAGGTAACGGATTATACATCCTATTAATTTATGGACTTGATGCAATAGTAATTGTGGAGTTCTTAATACCATCCTTGAGGATAACCATTTTAGTGAGAAAAGACAACCAGAAGTTGTTCCTAAGAGAGGCTGTTCAAACTAATCTAATTAGACGAAGCTAAGCAATGAACATCCAGAAACCAAGCAATTAACAGACAATTTAGGAATAAAAAGTGCACCGCCATTGTTGGCTATAATATCATATTGGGATGAAAGTTTGAAACAATGACAAAACATTTCAGAAACCCATCATCAAAATGCTCAAGTTTTATTGAATGATGATATGGACTTTGTATGAAGATATTTCTTGATAAGATCAGAAACAGGTTTGTCTCTAGACAAATTTGTTTAAGCTTATCTTATGCTTTTTAATGTTCTCGCTAACAAATATTCTAATTGATGAGAAAAATTGGCTCTTATAATATTTTTAATAGAAATTGACATATACATTACGAGTGATAGCGACAACATTGACAAACATTAACACTGTAAAGTCGCAAGATAATACAAACCAATATTGCAAACTAGGACTCAGAAATACCTCAGCTGGGGTAAAAAATCGGATCGACTCACAAAACACTCAGTGAACATTAAAAAAATTCATCATATCTTATCTTTTTCGATCAAATTAAAACATAAACTTATACCACTAAACACCAAGTTCACCCCTCCAACAACAGGCTGGAATAATCCTCACTCGCAGAAGTGCAATAAACAACCTTGTGAGTAAAACGAGTGACGCTTAGGGGGTTTATAGAAAAAAAATGCGAGTTTTCCTTTAATTTTTCTATAGTTTGTGATATTTAGACCAGGAGATCTCATTTTAGGTTTTTTTTTTTTTTCAATCAGAAAAATAGGTATACTTTATTAACAAGCATAAGAAAGGTAGTGCCCAAAAACAACCCTCCGCACGAGGAAGGAAACCAAGAGACTGTCCCACTGGACTATGAAAAAGACGCTCACACCCCTGAGCCAAGACAAATAGACCAAAGATAACATGCTGCCCCCAACAACAAAGAGAAAGATACCGCCCAACTCAGTGAGCCACGAAAACCGAAACAAGAAAAAGAGACACAAGAAGAAAGGTCATCAACCATAGACGACAAAAAAAGAGAGCCCAACTCTCAATAAGAGAAACACATGGATCAAAAGAGGCGAATGCTGCCCTCTTTCTGAATGATATCGCCAGCCCACAGTTCAAAAAACAGTGTCCCTTCCAACGATAAAAGAGCATGCTTTGAGAGAGTGTCGGCAAGACCATTCTCCTCACGAGGCACATGCAAAAACTAGATACCCAGAAAGTGTGGCTGTAAAGATCTGATCTTGTTAAGCCAAGGAGAGAGCACTAGAACGTTGATACGCCCAATATGGTTAATCCAGTTGATTACCACTTGAGAGTCAGTCATTTTAGGTTTGAATAGCTGAAAAGTACAAAAATTGTCAATTTTTGTGCAAGTTTTGAACTCGATAATCCATGCTCATATGCATTTAATCTATGATCCAAAATGTCTTAATTTGGAACAGCTTACATCAAAGAAACTGAATGAAGATATTTTGACTACAAAAATTACAAAGAACCAGACAAGTCCAATTGAAGAACACGACAAGCATCCAATTTCTTTTTGATCTAGTAATGCAAGATGTCCTCTTCTAACCATAACTATCTAACAACTGGAAGAAAAAACGAATCATCCAAAGAGAGGCCTAGATCAGAGGCAGCTCGATCAAGAGGATTTTGGGGAATTGACGAGTGCCTTGACTGATTTGACATCGTATCAAAAAGTTCATCATCTGCAGATTCATATTCCTTCTCAATGTTAATTGCCTCTTGAATCTCCTTTACCACATCTGACATTATTGGTCGCAGTTTTCCATATGGTTGGACACAAAACATAGCTTTCTCTGCAACTTTCCATACAGACTGGATATTGAAATTTGTTCCCAGAACCGGATCTATAATACTTTGAATATCTCCTTTATCAATATGGAATCTTGCCTGCACATAAATGTATGAAGGGAAAAAAATTATTTGGTATCTTGATGCTTTACTGTGAGAGTAGACTAGCTAAGTTCTGTGATTGCTAGGCTATAATGGAATGAACTATGAAGCCAATTTACTTATTCCCTTCACTGATTCAGAATACAATTCTCTAAACAGGTCAAGTTATACTGACCCATTGCACTATATTCCGGAAGTTAACCCCAAAGCTCTCATCAGAGATGGCTTCTCGACCAGAAATCATTTCCATTAGGACAACTCCAAAACTATAAACATCACTCTTTTCAGTGAACTGCTGAGAGACATAGTACCTGCAAAGATGAGTCTTGGATTGGCATTAATGGACATAAAAATTTCAAATTTTGTATTCAAATATGATAAATGAATGCAACGATTGCTGTTTATTACTCAGGATCCAAGTAGCCGACAGTTCCACGAACTAAGCTTGATACATGAGTTGTTCCTTCTGCTGCTAGTCTTGAAAGCCCAAAGTCGGAAACTTTTGCCCTCATGTCCTTATCAAGGAGGATATTGCTGCTCTTCAAATCCCTATGTATGATGCTCGGATTGCATCCTGTATGAAGATATTCAATGCCTGTATTAACTGAAGATAATCAGGAACAAAACTAGATCTTCCCATTTCATTGATAAATAATAAATGTATTTTTACTATATTTGCTCGACTGATGCAGCTTTCCGAACAATGAAGATGTCAAATTCTGAGACTACCATTCATTGCAAGAAATATGGTGAGCATGATATGCCCTAGAAAAGCAGCGTCATACAACAAAACACATGGAAAAGTAGATAGTCTAACTAAAAAGAACCTTTAGCTGCTTCTTCGGCAATTTTCAGACGAGTGGTCCAATCCAAATATTTTTCTTGACTGGCAGGACCTTTGAAAGTTCATTGTTAAAACCAGTCAATCAGAAATAGTAAGATATATCCCAAATCAAAACATTAACAAATACTGGAAATGAATGAGACAAGAAAAAGGCAGCATTACTGTGGAGATGCTCTCGCAAAGTTCCATTATGCATGTATTCATATACAAGAATATTCGTCCCTTGATCATGGCAGTATCCAAGCAGAGCAACTAGGTTCCGATGGTGTATTCTTGACATCAGAGAAACCTGCATCAGTAAATACGAAATTTTATTTAATCTAAATTTCAGCTAAAAAAGGTACAAAACACCAAGAGATCCAGCATCATAGCAAATTAGAAACCATCAGCTGGTAGTAGATTTATGATCACATAAGCATGACTGTTTTCAGATAACAATGAAGAGGTTATTACAGTGTAACTCAAGACAGCCTACAGGATGCTCAAGAGATTTCAGAGTCAAATTACTGTTATTACACAATAGCCTATCTAAGGGAAAGAAAAGGTAAAGGGTAAACACATGAATAACAGGAATGAAAGCAATGTGCTACCAAAGGTAGTGAGACATAGTAAGAAAAACCAGGCACAGTCAAAATAGCACTGAATCGAACCATCAAAGTAGGTCATGTAAGGAAGTAAATTAGAAATCAATAAATATTAAAGGTTAAAGGAAATCTCCAAAAGGACAAATGATATAAGTAGCAAGTATTATGACAAGGATGTTGATATTTTCCATTACAGTTGAATACAAATATTAAGTTTGATTTCATCTACTGCACAAACATGTGACTAAGCAAAAGCCACATCATGGTAAGTTCAATGTTATCAGAACCAGACTGGTTATTGAACCAGTCAAGCCCAAAAATCTGAACTGGACCAGCACCGGACCAAAAAAATTAAAAATACATAAAATATTAAAGTTTTGAAAAAAAACATATATATTCATGTGCATCCATATGAATCCAAACCATTATACACAAATATACAAAGTTACTCATGTATATAGCTAGTAAAGGTGCATATAACTAAAATTGCATCAAGTGCTATCCATATTTGACCCAAAATACATAAACAAAGAGGCTCTAAATGGCCTCTAGAATCTAGAGTCCAAAAAACTTCATGCTACAACAAATAACTACATATCATCAAAATCATTGCCTATATTGGAATCTTATTCATCAATAGCACCCTGTGCCCCCCTCCTCTAGGCTCTAGCCCTTGCCTCTACCTCGAATCTTAAAGTTGATCTTCCAAGGACATTAGTCAACAACCTACAATTTTGATGAAACTTCCTAATTCAAGCATTAAAATAAGGTAGAAAAAGATTCCCATGCTTAATAAGTGATTTTGCTTGAGTGAAGGGTACATTTTTTATTTTTATTAAGGTCATGATAGAGGAGTTCAAAAATCAACACTACCAACATGAAGGTACATAAAGGGGTTGATGTGCTTAATAAAATGCCAATCCCATACCCTTATACATGATAGAATTCAGTGGAAACATTGCAATTCTGAAATTATGAAAACTGTTAAAGTCTGCTGAATTCTAAATGGGATCTAAAATTCTACTTTTTGCATATGAAGTCCAATGAGGTTGGAACCACTCTCAAACATCCCGAAACAATTAATGGTAATGTTACCGATGATTGCTAGGGTTTAGGGTTTACCTTTTTTCTTTTCTTTTTAAATCTCATGTTCTAAACCATGGCATATGGCCTTGTACAAAACTGGCCGGTTTCGTATAAAACCAACTGGTTTAGGCATTTAAGGCTGGTTCCATACGGAACCGGCCGGTTCAGGTACAGAACTGGCTGATTCAGTACGGAACCAGCCATTTCTGGTCAAAAACACTGAACCAGACTGGAAAACATCCAAAACCAGTTGGACCGGCCGGTTTTGCTAGTTATGGTCCAATTTTGATAACACTGGGTAATTTTTCCTATTTCTATGTTAAGCTGACAAGACAAAATCAGAATGTACCCTTTTCCTTTGTCATTGGTCCATGTTTTAGTGTGCCACATGGCAAAAGTTTACCTCAGCTGATATAAGATATATTTAGGATAAGCATAGTAAGAAGGTAGCAAGGTATGCAATGAAAACGACAACATTTAGATATCGCTGTTGTAATAACCTACTCTACCCTCCAATCAAGTTTTATTCTGGGCCAAAATGAGCAGTCAACACATTGACTAAACCTAATGTCAAACAAGAACAAAGATAAGCAATTGAAACCAAATAAAAGACCTCAAAGCAATCAAGGGACATGTCACATAAATACATCACCACAAAATTTTTATCATCCCAGAAGCAGAAAAAGAAAGAAAATTAATGCTTTCAGGTGACCAAAAACAGGCAATGGAACTGGAAGTTACAGCAAGAATATATAAAGCATTGGAGGAAGGCATCTCCAACCTAAACTAAGTGTAAAGCTAACTGAAAGTCACAATAAAAAGCAACATGATAAAATACATATCCAAAGTAACACTATGGACCAGTGAGAGGGCCACTCCTCATCTCCGACAATGAAGGGAATAGAGAACAATCCATCACGAATTCTGAAAATATAAAGCAATGGAACTGGACTTTACAGCATGAATATATAAAACAAGGGAGTGTCTAAGGCATCTCCTACCTAAACTAAGCATAAAGCTAATTGAAAGTAACAATAAAAAGCAACAAGATAAAATGCATGTCCAAGCCTCAAGGTAACACAACTATGGACTAGTGACAGGGCCACTCCTCGTCTCCAACAATGAAGGGTATTGAGAACAATCCATCAGGAATTCTGAATATGTAAAGCTATGGAACAGAATGTTACAGCAAGAATATATAAAGCAATGGATTGCCTAAGGAATCTCCAACCTAAACTAAGTGTAAAGCTAATTGAAAGTAACAATAAAAAACAACGTGGTAAAATACATGCCAAAGTAACACAACTATGTACCAGTACCAGTGAGAGTGCCACTCATCTCCAGAAATGAAGGTTATTGAGAACAATCCATCAGGAATTCTGAACTCCTATTATATTTGTCCTCAGGCTCAACTAGGGAAGTATATCCTATATTTCGACACCATTCAACACATGGATGCACAACCTTTAATCAACCCTGCTATGTACTTAAGGACCCTCTGTCTCGATTTATCACAACCAATCAGGCTTGTTCTGCATATCCTACATAAGGAACTATAATTGGAAAATACTTCATTCATATTCCTAATGGTCAGAAAAAGGTAAATTACTGAAACACTGGTAATCCTATTAAAACCAAAACAGTTAAGCCCAGTTGGAAAACCATAAAGAAAAAAAGGGAGTAATATACATCAAAATTTGTTGGTGGTGTAGTAAAGGGTGTAATGGGCCTGATTCAGACTCAATCTCAAACTCTGCAGATTAAGTGCGCTGAACTGCAATAAGTTGAGTTAGAACAGAGGTACAATATAGAGCTTTACATTCTCATTAGCTCAATACTATAAGTACATCATCACATGACACTGTAACATCATATCATTTCATTCATATTCTTATTAAATTATTTATTACTTGTTCTATATAGATTTTCGTCTATTGTCCTTCTTATATTGGATATTTGTTAATAAATAAATCTTGTACATTCCATTGTTATCAAAGCTTCTATGTTTCTGATTCGACCCTTGGTCACATCCCTTATCTAATATAGTCTGATCCAACTTTTAGCCGCACATTTACCCATTTTATTAGAGTTTCTCTGATCTTGGTCTTTCACCATAACCTGACCATTGACCATTTTAATTTAGAAAGTCTGTTGAAGAAACATCATTGCACTGCTTGAAGAAAAAAAGAACATATCAAAAAACAAAGAACAACATAGCTACTAGCTGAAAATAAACTCAGGGCCGCCATCAATATCAGGTCATCATTGTGAACGTTCCAGTAGTCCTTGTTGTTACAGAGATCGAACCCTTGGTCATCTGCGCGTTCAAATAGTAACCATAATAAAATTCATAAGAAGTGTCAACAGTAACCACAATAAATCGGGTTTGAAGATAGTAGTGGTCGCTGCCGTAGAAGATCGTGTCACACCACCAGTCAACCCACTACCCACCTCACGTATCTAATATCGGATTGTCGTATACCCTTGTTGTCCTGTCAATTGTCATTGACTCTATGTTGTCCGCCAGATTGCACATCAGCAACGGAAATCTTTCGAAAGCTGTCTCTTCACTACAAGTGAGAGAGGTGTGGCCTTGGGGGCAAGCAATGAGCCAGGTACTGTTACCTTAGGAGTAGTTTGAGTAGAAGGTCCCTCCTTTGGTTTCCTTTGATATGTGTTTCCTTTGAATCTCTGGCTGTTGTTGATACTAGGTGGCATCTCACCGTAAAGTTGAGTCATATAATCAATCTGCTGATAACCTTGGTTGGCTTGAGTCACATCAAGGTTTTCATAGTCATTTTCCACATGGTTGATAAAAACAGGCTCGTCTGATGAAGTACTAGGGCCACATCCTTCAGGATAACCATGCTCTTGAACAAAACAGGCATAATGGCAACCAGATTCCTCATGGAAATCCTTGCATGCTCTACAAAAGGGCTTGGCATACTCAACCATGTTAGCAGCCTCTAGCTGATGAGGAGGCCTCTGTTCATGGTTAGGAGGTTTCCTTTGCCAAGTAGGTTTAGCAGGGAAATTCCTAGGAGCTGGTTGTGTGTGTTGAATTTGCTGAACTTGTGTTTTTTCCATGTTTATGATTTTGTTTTGTATTTCTTTCATTTGGCTCACATGTTTCTGTCCAGCTTTCTCCATTCTCTCACACATGTCCATCATTTTCTTTTCATAAGAGTCTTTCATGGCAATCATAGGATCTTTCTCTTTGTGCTCAATTGGTTTTGAGGGAAGTTGAGATCTAGAATACCCCTGGATATTTGACTCTCCGAAAGATTTCATGTTCTTGTCAATCTTAATGGCCAAATTCTAAGCATCAAGCAAGGTAGCTGGTTCTTTATCTCTTATTTGGTATTGGACCTTGCCACTTAAACGCTTCTATGTAATAATCCAATAAAGAAGCCGTAGGAGGCGCATAGGTATCAGGGATGGAATTAGACAACTCCATGAATTTAGTGTTAAATTCATCCATAGTTTCATTCTCTGTCTTCTTCATGCTGGTTAGGGATGCCACTAGGTGTCTAGGTTATTTTTTGCAACCAAACTTGTTGAGGAAAGCTGTCTTGAAGGCTGCTACAGTGGAAAAAGAGTTGTCTGGTAAATTGTCGTACCAGTTCCCTGCCTTTCCTTCTAAAGATAGGGCAAAAAGAGTCATATAAACATCCTCATGTTTATCAGCACCCCTGATATAAGCGCTACATAGCTTAGTGAAGTTTCGGATGTGTTGTTCAGCAGATATGGAGGCATCAGTGCCACTGAAACTGGTGAGTTTATCGATAGCCTTCTCAGGAATGTCATGGGGCTGACCTAGTATCTAAGTAAAATTGAGTTCAGTGAAGAACTCACCCATTGTGGAAAGGAAACAATTATTGTTTACTTGATTTTCTTGATTTTCTTGAAACAAAGAATGGATGTCTAAAATAGACTCAGATCTAAGATTTTCAAGGATTTTACGAGAAGTAAGTTTGTTTAGTCTTCTCCTATAAACCTTTTCAGGCTCAGGGATAAAACTAAGCAAGCCTTTAGAGTTTCTTCTAGTTGAATACCTTGAGGTGTTAACTGACAATGGAGTCGCCAGGTGGATCCAAGTCTAATTTCAGAGAGTGATTAAACTAAAAATCTACCAAAAGTAAAACTAAAAGGGGGAGTGGAGTCGCCAGATAGATATGAAATCTATCAAAAAAGGTAAAACAAACTAGAAAAACTACGGTCGTCCAGGAACAAAGAGATTTGTCCCCGGCAGCGGCGCCAAAGATGTTGTCCGCCAGATTGCACACCAGCAGCGGAAATCTTTCGAAAGCTGTCTCTTCACTACAAGTGAGAGAGGTGTGGCCTTGGGGGCAAGTAATGAGCCACGTACTGTCACCTGAATCCCAGCTCCTCCGTTTAGGCAAACTCCTAACAAAGCCAAGGGGGGTAGTCCCTAAAAAAGAGTTGTCTAAGGCTCTTGTGTGTTTAAAATGTTTTTAAGTGTTGTGATGCGGATGGGTGTTGTTTAGGAGTTTTGAAGGTGAGAGACACAATAATGCTTTAAATGAAACCAAGATAACGCAATCCACGTTGCAAGAGAGGATAAGAGATACACTGAATCAGATATAAATCACTCTTTATACGAAAATTAACACAAGTACTCCAAATTGATAATAAGCAAATAAAATATGTGATTAAGGACCAGTGCCTTATGGAGTCAAAAATGTCTAAGTGATTGAGTTGTTTGATACAAGTGTTTCGAGAGAAATGTTCGTGAGATCGTTCTGCAGCTTATCTTGGTAAATTAAAGATTTTAGTGGTCTTGATTATTAAGGCTAAAACTAAGGATATTCAAGAAGTGGGACCTTAACCTAGAAAAACACTGGCAACCTTTTAGATGATAGGTCGGGAGCACCCAGATTCAAAAAACAAGTGTTCTTACGGCTTGACCACCCTCAAGTCTGACAGTGGATTCCCGGCACCACCTGTTTCAGGAAGTACTCAGTGATTTTGTCTTGGTTGGGGTTTTGGGTAAAGTTTTAATTAATGTTATCACTTATGAATTTAACAAGTCTTCCACCTTTCTGAGTAGTAGCCCAACCGTTTCCGGTTGGCAAAGCATACGGGTGTAGGACAAAAGACCAAGATAAATTAATTAAAAGGGAAGTATGGGTTGAAAAGTTTTATTATTAGAGCACTTGTTCAACTCTCCGACAGAGAGCGCTCTTGACTTGATCTTATGACCACAGTTCAAGAGACTTTCTAATTTAAAAAATGCCTAATGCAGGGGGAACATGCAAGTCTATATGCTCTCCGACAGAGAGTGCTCTTGACTTGGATTTGGCCAAGTTCAAGAGACTTTGTTCATTTTAGGAAGCAAAAAGTAGCTGTAATAACAAGATACTTCAACTTTGAAATGCTTAAATCATGTGATAGATCATAAAGATATGAAATACTGCTAATATGCTACTTGCCAAATAAAATGAGAAAACTGAAAGATCTAGTGTTCTACCAAACAAATTTATTCTAACGGTGGGATCAACCTCCGAACAAGGTCAACCACTAGAAACCACCAGTCTTGGAAACCTTCTGGCTAGGTGGATGTCCACAAGAAGCTGATGGGGGAACGAGAAGCTACCACAAAGTTATGTGGCCTTTGGGATACAATCCCAAAGTTAGCTTACTCTAGTCAAGGCTTGGAAGAGAAATTATTCTAAGTATAGGAAACAGATTTCAATTTAAGAACTGAAAATGAAACTAATCTAAGCATGCATGGACAAACTTCCCCAAATGGGGAAGGAAAAACTAAGTGTGGGAGGCACTATCCCACCTAGCCTTTTTATTACTTGGGTTACAATTGCCTTTGGGGATAAAACCCTCAAGAGGTCTTTTCAAGGAAATAAACAACTATGAATCAAGATTTGAATGGCTCTTTATGGCTTATACAAAAAAGGAGATTGGTTCTACAAATCTTTGGTTTTTGTCTTCTCCTTAGCCTTTGCACTTCTTCAATTCTTTTTTGCCTTGTTTGTTATGGATCTTTCCTTTAGGCACCTACACAACAAAGCTTAAGCACCCGTCATTGTTAATCAAGTCAAAATAAAATTTGAAATTAAACTAATCTAAGATCCAAGATGTAAAACAAAAATGAAATCTAAGATGCAAGTTTGATTAACAAAATAAACTAGATGCAAACTAGATCCTAACAAGACCTAATGCAAAGTATGATAAAATCTAGCAATGCCTAACTACTAACTCCTCTAAGCATGAGATCTAATCACTAACAAATACTTAACAAGTTTTTGTTTGTTTGTTTGTTTTGATGTGTTCTAGGGCTAAAATGGGGATGGATGAGAAGGGGAATAGGAGGAAACTTGAAGACAAAAGACAAAGAGGATGAAGGAGTGGAAGAGGGAGGAAACTAGGGTGGACGTAAGGGAGACTAGGGCAAAGGTGAAGGGACAAAAAACAAGAGGAAAAAGGCACTTAAATGAGGTAAGACGAGAGCATGGAGGAGAGAAAAGGAGTTGGGCGAATGGAAAGAAGGCAGGAGAATGAAAGGTAAGGGGAGCTAATAAATGGAGATAGAGGATGAGGAGAGGAGACTAGAAGGGGGACGAGAGGAAGGATGGAGGAGGCAAAAACGAAGGAGAGGAGGCCCAAAAAGAAGTAGGACAAGAGCTAGAAAGAGAGGAGAAAGTGGAGGGCTTGAAGAAGAGAAGGCCTAAGGTAACCAAGGTAAGATAAAGTTTTGGTGGATGGACTTTAGAACAACTTCTCAAGGTCAAGCTTGAATCACTGGTTTAACTTTTGGAGAGCCCTGAAATGCCAAATATATTAGAAAAATGTTTGTGAAGGAGAGAGAGATGCATCCGAGCTCAAGCTCCTCTTCACTTCTATATATCTGCACAATACATATAACTCACAAGAGTACTTGATCAAACTTAGTATGTCAAATAAAATGGGACAAGAAGATGCATAAATATTGCCAACTATAGTTTGCACTTCTAAATCACATGAAATACAACATAAATGAACAACTTGTACCTTCAAATGTTCATCATATGGTCTTAAAAAAGACTTCTAAGCAAAAGAATGATCAAATACAATAAATATGAGCAAATATAATAGCACAATATCACCTTATCATGTGTAGACAATCCTCATGAACAAGTAAAGCACTCCATGTAGACCTCCAAAGTCGTTATTTTATTTCAAGATAGCAATTGCTATGATCTAGTACAAAATTGCCAGAGTAATGGTGCACAAAAATTCCATGAGATAATAACCCAAAATGGGCCTCTCTTTATAGTAGAACCAACAGCCTAAACCCTAGGTCGAATTTGGCATGAGAGGGAGCCAATGACAATAGACATGAGGTCGAATTCCAATCTAAACTCAATCAAAGGCTTGGAGTGGTGGTGAAGTGGCAAGCTCGACTTTGGTGATTGCATGGGAAGGTCCACCCATCCAATGGGCAAGCTCCAACTAGGATACACGTGGGGAGTTAGGTAGGATGCGTGAGCTTAAGGGAGGATGTGTGAGCTTCAAGGAGGTGATGTGGAGTGACAAGTGGAGCTTAGATGGAGTTTAGATGGAGTTTAGATGGGAGCCAAGCTTTAGTGATCACACAAATCAAGGAAGGCACCTACCTCAATCTAACCAACCCATTCATCATATGACACCTCATCAAATCGAAATCTCAAGGAGGGAGGGCGAATTGTCTATTGGAGTTTGACTTATGCTAACTGGATAGTGGTCTGGTTGATGACTGAGATGATTGGAATCCTCTTTAATGCCCAGTGCCATGTCAATTAGCCTTTTATTTTATTCATTTTTTATTATTTTGGAGAGATTTGGATTTCTCCAAAATATTCAAATTTATTAATTTAATTAATAATTTCTCTGTAAATGGCTTTTTAGAGAAAATATTAATTATGGGGCTGAATTGACATCCGAAAGTTGGGTTTAGCTGGTCCATGGGTCATGTGTGAAATTTGGCTTGTGAAACGAGCCATCAATCACTAAATTCGGACCCCGGATGACTGACATATTACAGACTCAAATTTCTCTATTTAAACTATAGAGAAATTTAATTAAAATTTAAAAATAATTAAAAAATTAAAAACCCCAAATCCAATGCGTCCGGTAAAAATTTTTCGAAATTTTTTCTGGGGGTCCTAGAGACTTAGGACATGACCAAAACCTATTCTAATAGTGTCTAGTAGGTTTATACATATTAGTTGGACTCTAATAACCCCCCACGGCTCAGATTTTCAAAATCGGGCATTCCAGCTTTGGAGGAAGCGGGAGAAAACCTCATCGATTATACATCGCCTTAAGCAAAGTATAATTGACAAGGGAAAAAACTCCCTGGAATACCTTAGTTGCTTGATCAAGTCATGGGGAACCGAGCCACTCAGACCCTACTAGCACACTTTGTTACAAACCCCCATGGGGACATGGTCATGTCGACTCAAAAAACAAAACTGGCTAGCCAAAACTGGCTAGACCCAAATATCTGAAACCCAGATAATCTGGAAGTGAACACTGATGTGTTCCAACACTGGCGGCTCAATAAGGTTTCAACTATTGTACAGATACAGTTGATAACACTCTACATATACCATCTAAAGGCACGTTGCAAATTCCATGGAATTTAAGAATATTCGCACCGAGTATTGGGTATTGTGTAGAGTGCATAAACATTAAGAGACATGCCTATACATCTTTCCGGTAGTGTGCGGACTGCGGAGTGCATAAACATTAAGTGATGTGCCTATTCACCTTTATGACAAGTTGCAAATCCGTATAAGACACAAAAGCTACCTTAGATGTTTGGTGCTTTTTTTTTTTTATCTGGCTTAAATCCAGCTCTAATTGTCCAACTCTAATTGTTAAAATTGCAGATATACATTGTTGAAATTGCATAATTGAAGTGTTTGGAGGGCAATGAATCCATTTTTGTAATAAAAAATACAATTTCAAGTTTCAACAATAAAAACTTGCGATTTCATTTCAACAATGATTACAGCACAAAAATGACCCAATAGTGCAAAACGTGTAACCATTAGCTTATTCCAATCAAAAGTCGCCGGTGGTCATAGTCCCTTCATCCCATGCTAAATTAAAAAAATTAGCATGGGATGACCACTAAAGAGCACGTTGTCAATCATCTCCGCGTTTGGATTGGGTAGTCGTTTAGCGGTTATCCATCTCGAGCTCACGGAATCGTGCTAGGAGATTAGAATCTTTTAATAACTCCAAGGTAGCTAAAATTTGAGGATAACCAACTCGGTGTTTAACATTGTTGTATAAGAACGTGGTGGTATGATTTCCCCAAAATAAAATTGCCAAAGAAAACAGAAGTTTCATTTCAAAGTCGACATACTAAGGATTATAAATTGAGAAAGGTTAATAGAATTATTAACCCATTAATAAATTGACATTAAAGGATTAACTAAAAGTTTATTAAAGAAGTGATTATATAAGATTAATTGAGCTTATATAATTCAGGTAAATGATTAATAAAGCTTACAGAATATATCTCCCTTAAATATATTAAGTGAATAAAATCTAAAGGGCAATATGGCTACAAGAATAATCAAGGGTATACCTTGGAAAAAAATGACTAAACAAATTGAAATGGAAGATTTCCTAAAACATCAAAACGATTATGCTTTAGTGCTACTCAGAACAAAAGGTTAGTGCTATTTAGAACAAAAGGGGCACTTGAAAGGGAAAGATATTACTATTTCTATTTCTCTTGCTCTTGGCAAATATAATAATTAAAATATCTTAGAACACTATACTAAACAACAATTAAGCTATTAATCAAATATTAATTATTGGATAAAAATAGATTGCATCCAATCATTGGATGTGTTGCCGCCGGATTGAGCAGCTGGTTAACGCAGCAAAAATCTCACTGCTGCTCCGGTGCGCCCTTGGGGGCAAGTCTCGAGTCAGGGTTGTCACCTGATCTTGACTCCTCCATTTAGGCCAACTCCTAACCGAAGCCAAGGGGGGTAGTCCCTACAAAATGTTTCTAGGGCTATTAAAATGTTTTAGAAAGTTAATTATGTAGATGTTTTTAGGAGTTTGAAGGGTGTGATTTACTGAGTCAAGATTATTGCAAGAAATTAAGAGATACTTTCAACGGCATATAAAGATTAAGCAACAACAATTGAACTAATATTAAGCAAAACTTTAACGTGTTGTTGTCAATGGAGATCAGTGCCAATGGAGTCAAATAAACAAAGTGATGCTGCTGAAAGGAAAATGTTTTGCAAATGTGTCTTCGTCAGTTTTAAATTATTAATGATGGAGTTTAGTTAAGGGAAAATGAAATCTCCAGATATACCATGAGGTACAAGGAGTAATGTTCAAAAATTAGGCAAAGGTGGCTCCTCACGAAGACGTGTGGGCTGGAGCGGAGTCTCGAGGGCGTGTTCAACACTACACCAACAAGGAAGTAGTCTAACGATGCCCTAAGGTCACTCTCTAGTTGTTCGCGCTTCTTCTAAGGAATTTCCCCATGCAATACTTAATGTTCAAGTGCCAGATTTTCACTATGTTTTGAGGTTGTCGATTTTATTAATGTGAGTTCTTAGTTAGATGTGAAAATTTAAGAAGTTGTTACACTCTTTTCTAATTTCCGCAAGACCAAGCCAATGCCCACAAAGGGAAAGAGCATACTCCGAGTAAACAACAAAATGTTTATTCCGATTGAATTGCTTGAAATCAAAGTGCTTAACAAAGTAACTTACAAAAATGAAAGATATAGATCACCAAGTTCATGCGTCACTTTTTGATCAACCACCACTAATCGGCAATGCCTTTAGGTGGTGGTGAGAGCATACTTTGTGGCGACGAAACTGGCTTTATTCAACTACTTGCAAAAATGGAAAGAAAGAATTATTAAACAAAAAAATTGAAAGTATACAATCCTGCATGAAAAAGTGGTTGTGTGCTTGTGTTAGAAAAAATTAATCCACAAAAAATTGAGACTGGGAATCCCCCCAGGGGGGATGGGGTGCGAGCGCTGTGTATCCCACCTGCTCTCTTTATTAAAATATTTACAATGCCTTTAAGAAGTACCACTTTGTCCTTTCAGACTTGGATCCAAGGGTTTAAAGAGCTAGAAATTGAAAGTATGAAGAGAGAGGGTCTCCAGGGCCCTGGATGGCTTGTTTCTAACAAAACTTCACTAAAGTGCCTCTCTACTCTTTCATATCTCTGCAAAAAACAGCAAGCAAAATTTCTTAAAATGTGATGGCAAACACATATAAAAAATAAATAAAAAATTGAAATTTTACACTTAGAATTTTTTTGGAAAAAATGCTAATTGTAAGTACAAATTTCTCTAGTCTAGATCTGGTAAAAAGAAATCCTTTGAAATGCTTTAGATATAGCTATTCAACAAATGCTACACTGAAATAGATCTAAATGATAAGCTTTAATAAAATGGATCTACTTCTTTAGCACTTTAAAACAAAGAAATTGGAAAAGAGAAGAAGTTGTGTTTCGAGAGATGGATGGAACTCCTCAAGCCCAAGCTTGATCTTTTGTGTTGGCTTTGGAAACCCCTTCAAACAAAGTATTAGCTTCAAAAATATGCCAAAGAGAAGAGAAGAGACAACCGAGTTCTAGTCCCCCTTCAAGCTTGTGATTTGCACAACTAATAAGAAAAACTTGTACAAGATGAGTTAGATTTAGTGTGTTTGAAGAAGAAAAATAGAAAGAGCCTAAATGCAACCGAGTATAGTTGGCTACTCGCTAATATTTTGAAAACAAAACACAAGTAAACAAATTAACAACTGTAAATGCTTACTATAAGAACTACTAAGCTAGATCTACCAACAAAATGAAACAAGAAATGCTTAATCAACACAATATCACCTCATAAAACTAGCATTCATCACAATGGCACAATAGTGGACCTCCAAAGTCTTTAACATATATTCGAAATAATATCAAGTTACAAAATGGCAGAGGTTCTATGCATCCATGTGAATAATGGAGCTAGACCTTGCTTTATATAAGCCAAGAGGAAGAGAGGGGGGCGCATCCTTAAGGAGAGTGAATCCCATGTAGAGAGGAGAGAGTTTAGCCTTGATTGAATGCTTGAATTAAGGGAATGGGAGTGAGGTGGATGCCACATAAGGAGGGTGCCCCCATTTCCACATAGTAAACTCCATCAACTAACGAGCTGCCACATATGAAGGAAGTCGCCCAAGAGGAGAGGGCGCATCTCCCATAAGAGGACAACTCGCTTTTCAAGAGATCTCACCCAAAATCATTGAGATTCGATTCATACTTCCCTTAGTTAAGATCTCCCATCATAAGAGACAAGATTTCCACCTTTTCCAAAATGTTTAAAACATGTTTCCTCGATTTTCTCAATTTGTCTTTTTGTGCATTTTGTGTAATTTTAGCATTTTTTTGTCATTTTGTCGCCTCTTTATGAAAAAATGCTCTGAGTGATGATTTAATCACTCGAAACATAGGAGAGGTGGGTCTTAGGGTAAAGAGGACGCTCTGAGCGTGAAAACGAGCATTCACACGCCAAATTCTGCCTCCAGACCATACTTTTATTACAGTTTGAAATTTTCCAATTAAACCATTAAAAATGCTCTAATTTTAAGGAAAAAATTATTTTTGCCGTAATGAACTCAAACTCATAGGAGACCTATGCATGTCCATACGACTCATTATTGATGGCTAGCATGTTAAAAATACATAGACACTTAGGCTTTAATAACCTCCTAAAGTTCGACCACCATGAAAAATACTCCAGCTTTGGAGGTGTGAGTGAAAAACTCAGGAATTATACGCCACTGAAGAGCAACGCATAATTCCTAAGGAAAAAACACTCTAGAGTATCCCCTTGATAGCAAAATCTAAGGTAGGCCAATCCTGTTACAAAAATACCATGCTTAGACCAACTTATTACAATTTCCCCAAGGGGGTCTAGACATGCAAGTTTAAAAAACAGGCCAAAATTGGCCGACTGAACATCTGAATGCTGGCAATGAACAAACACATTGCTCCAATCTTTGTCGGCTCACTTGGCAACCACTAAGTACAACCTAGGTGGTAACATCTAAATGTATTACTTCTCTTTTGAGCTTCCTTAGAATATTTTTGAGACGATGGCATAATAAAGGATTTGGTATGGAAGCTTTGGACAGTATCCTTGAGAAATTCTTTCGCATCTTCCTGCCTTGGATAGAATATCATGAAGATGACCCTAAGACTCCTCGCCTCATCATAGTAGAAAACGAAAAAATATTGGGAGTTGCCTCTGAGTTATGCCAGTAAAGGGAAGTTTGGGAAACTTATTAAAAAATATTGTTTCTCTTTCCATCAAGCACAACATGACCTTATTAAAGGGATTTATGATAACCCTATTGAAGAGCCTATGCTACCCAATGTCAACATTATGTATGACACTCCTTTTTCAAAGATTCATGTTAATCCCATTGAGGATGAGCATGAGGAACCATTCAGTGAAGATATTATTGAAGACCCTCCTCATGCCATCATAATGGAAGACATTGAAGATTGGGAGTTTTCTCAAGTTTATTTCAGTGATGATGAGCACATTTGTACTCCTAATCTGCCTTCACAAGAAACAATTACAAAAGTCCATATAAAAATCCAGGATGAAGTTTGTAATGTATACGATGATGAAGGCTTGGAAGGTTTACTTCCTTGTGACCTTTTTTCTGAGGATGACTATGAGCATGAAGAGGACAAACATAGCCTGGAGCTCAGTACAAGTGATGAAGACTCCCTTATATCTGACCAAGATATTGTTGATGATTATTGGACATTCATAAAAAATCCCATCTATGACATAGAAGAGAATGCTGAGTCCGATCATTTTGATGGTTTCATTGAAAACCTCATTTATGATATCTCCGGGGAGGGTAGTGTTCATTCAAAAGTAATTGGAAGTCCCATATTTGATATATCAAGAGAAGGGAGCGTGGATTTTGAGACTTTGGAACATGTGGACATGGAAGAAGAACATGTTGTTTGTTCATATGAACAGTCAGAGCCTTGCATGAGTATCAACAATGAAGACTTGGAGAAGCAGTGCATTGGAGAGTCAGATCAAATACAATCAATTGAAGATCATTCTCAGCCGTCGTCTCCACATACAGAAATTCCTTATGATTTGGAGTGGCTTTGGGCTTACACAAAGAGCTATCATCCGATAAGTCTTGTTGACCAATATGATGAAGTGGTTAATCTGCTTCGTCATTCAGAAATTTTTATCAATCCTATCCAATCATGGATAGAAGAAACCTGTGGGAGGACTTGCCAGCTTGGGAAGCAATTCAACAACGTACTACATACCTATGATCTCCCATCCAGAAATTTTATGCAGGTTTGCATTTCTTGAATAAATTTCCTTTGCTTTGGCTGGTAACCAAACGAAAGGTCAAAAACCCTAAAATTGATGAAATGTTAAGATGGTTACATTAGATTTTTCGTTTTACTTAGCATTTTATTATGTTATTCTTAGAGTAGGAAAATAAGCTCCTCAAAGTGAGCACTTGCTTTTTGCATTCATTTTCAGTATTTTCCTTTGTGTACTTAGGAATTTTTTCTTAGTTTCATTTTTCAAATAAATACAACTGGTGGTTCATTGGCGTTTTCATAAAACTTGTGCTACTAAGGGTTTTCTTGTCAAGCTGAGATGTTTTTACAGGTTATAGAAACCAGAGATTCTGGTGTTCTCGCATCCTCTCCTTGCCTGAAGGCCAGATCGAGCACACGTCCCGCAGTTGGAACCAGATGTTACCACCTAAGTTATACTTAGTGGGTGACAAGTGAGGCGATGAAGATTGGAGCAATGTATTTGTTCATTGCCAACATTCAAAAGTTCAGCCGACCAATTTTGGTCCGTTTTTTAAATTTGCATGTCCAAATCCCCTTGGGGGAATTGTAATAAGTTGGTCTAAGCATGGTATTTGTGTAACAGGATTGGCCTACCTTAGGTTTTTCTATCAAGGGGATACTCTAGAGTGTTTTTTCCTTAGGAATTATGCGTTGCGCTTTAGTGGCATATAATTCCTGAGTTTTTCACTCACACCTCCAAAGCTAGAGTATTTTTCATGGTGGTCGAACCTTAGAAGGTTATTAAAGCCTAAGTGTCTATGTATGTTTAACATGCACTGGGTCTCCTAGGAGTTTGAGTTCATTCCGACAAAAATAAAATTTTCCGTAAAATTAGACCATTTTTTAATGGTTTAATTGGAAAATTTCAAACTGTAATAAAAGTATGGTCTGGAGGCGGAATTGGCGTGGGAATGCTCGTTTTCATGCTCAAAGTGTCCTCTTTACCCTCGGACCCACTTTTCCCATGTTTCGAGTGATTAAATCATCACTCGAAGCATTTTTTCCTAAAGAAGCGACAAAATGACAAAAAATGCTAAAATTACACAAAATGCACAAAAAGACAAATTGAGAAAATCGAGGAAACATGTTTTAAACATTTTGTAAAAGGTGGCAATGTTGTCTCTTATGATGGGCGACCTTAACTAAGGGAAGTATGAATCGAATCTCAATGATTTTGGGTGAGATCTCTTGAAAAGCAAGTTGTCCTCTTATGAGAGATGTGCCCTCTCCTCTTGGTCGACTTCCTTCATATGTGGCAGCTCGTTGTTAGTTGATGGAGTTTACTATGTGGGAGTGGGGGCACCCTCCTTATGTGGCAGCCACCTCACTCCCATTCCCTTAATTCAAGCATTCAATCAAGACTAAACTCTCTCCTCTCTACATGGGATTCGCTCTCCTTAAGGATGCACCCCCCTCTCTTCCTCTTGGCTTATATAAAGCAAGGTCTAGCTCCATTATTCACATGGATGCATAGAACCTCTGCCATTTTGTAACTTGATATTATTTTGAATATATGTTGAAGACTTTGGAGGTCCACTGTTGTGCCATTGTGATGAATGTTATTTTTATGAGGTGATATTGTGTTGATTAAGCATTTCTTGTTTCATTTTGTTGGTAGATCTAGCTTAGTAGTACTTAGAGTAAGCATTTATGGTTGTTAATTTGCTTACTTGTGTTTTGCTTTCGAAAGATTAGGGAGTAGTCAACTATACTCGGTTGTATTTAGGCTCTTTCTATTTTTTTTCTTCAAACACACTAGATCTAACTCATTTTGTACAAGTTTTTCTTATTAGTTGTGCAGATCACAAGCTTGAAGGGGGACTAGAACTCGATTGTCTCTTCTCTTCTCTTCGACATATTTTTGAGCTAATACTTTGTTTGCAGGGGTTTCCAAACCAACACAAAAGATCAAAGCTTGGGCTTGAGGAGTTCCATCCATCTCTCAAAACAAAACTTCTTCTCTTTTCCAATTTCTTTGTTTTAACGTGCTAAAGAAGTAGATCCATTTTATTAAAGCTTATCATTTAGATCTATTTTAGAGTAGCATTTGTTGAATAGCTAAATCTAAATCATTTCAAAGCATTTCTTTTTACTAGATCTAGACTAGAGAAATTTGTACTTACACTTAGCATTTTTTCCAAAAATTTTCTAAAGAAATTTGTACTTACACTTAGCATTTTTTCCAAAAATTTTCTAAGTATAAAATTTTGTTTTCTTTTAATTTTTATATGTGTTTTCCATCACATTTTAATAAAGTTTCCTTGTTGTTTTTTGCAGAGATATGAAAGAGTAGAGAGGCACTCTGGCGAAATTTTGTTAGAAACAAGCCATCCAAGGCCCCGGAGACCCTCTCTCTTCAAACTTTCAATTTCTAGCTCTGTAAACCCTTGGATCCAAGTCTAAAAGGATCACGTGATACTTCTCAAAGGCATTGTAAATATTTTAATAAAGAGAGCAGGTGGGCTACACAGCGCCCGCACCCCATCCCCCCTGGGGGGATTCACAGTCTCAAATTTTTGTGGAATAATTTTTTCTAACAAACACAAACACACAACCACTTTTTTCATGCAGGATTGTATACTTTCAATTTTGTTGTTTAATAATTCTTTCATTCCATCTTTGCAAGTAGTTGAATAAAGCCAATTTCGTCGCCACGAAGTATGCTCTCACCACCACCTAAAGGCATTGTCGATTAGTGGTGGTTGATTTGAAAGTGATGCTTAAACTTGGTGATCTATATCTTTCCTTTTTGTAAGTTACTTTGTTAAGCACTTTGATTTCAAGCACTCCAATCAGAATAAACATTTTGTTGTTTACCCGGAGTATGCTCTTTTCCTTTGCGGGCACTGGCCTGGTCCCGGGGAAATCAGAAAAGAGTGCAACAACTTTTTAAATTTTCACATCTAATTAAGAACTCACATTAATAAAATCGACACCTCAAAACATAGTGAAAATCCGACACTCGAACATTTAAGTACCGTGTGGGGAAATTTCTCAGAAGAAGCAGGAACCACTGGAAAGTGACCTCAGGGCACCGTTAGGCTACACCCTTGTTGGTGTAGTGTTGAATACGCTCTTGAGACTCCGTTCCAGCCCACACGTCTTCGTGAGGAGCCACCTTTGCCTAATTTCCGGACATTACTCCTTGTACCTCACGGTATATCTGGAGCTCCCATTTTCCCTTACTTAAATCCACCTTTAATAAATTCTAACACTGGGCAAGACACATTTGCAAAACATTTCCCTTTTCACCACTGCACTTTGTTTATTTGATTCCAAGGCACTGGTATTTCATTTGATATATTTTACAAAGCTTTCATCATGTCAATGTTTTAATTTCATGCTGTTGTTTTTAAACTATTTTGCATAAGCTTGGACAGTGAGATCACACCACTTCAAAACTCCTAAAAACACCCATCTAATTAACTTTCTAAAACACTTAACAGCCTTAGAAACTTTCCATAGGGACAAACCCCCTTGGATTCGTTAGGAGTTAACCTAAATGGAAGAGTCAGGATCAGGTGACAGCGCTGACTCGAGACTTGCCCCCAAGGGCGCACCGAGCAGTACTGAGATTTCTGCTGCGTTAACCAGGTGCACAATCCGGCGGCAACAAGATGAACAAAGAATCATTCATATCAACATATAGTTCATGAGCTCAGTACTGATAATCCTATTCATCAGTGTTCTATTAGCAATAAGCTAAGTTACCAAAAACGTCCAGGTAGGAGGACCAAAACAACGTTCTGCATTTTGGACACAGAAATAGAGGGATATGGCATGTAAACACCAAGGAAACGTTTCAATGTCATATCCAAATTTGGAAATGTCATACTAGTCAACAGCAATGGGAATCTTGCATTTCCATCAAAAACTTGAAAAGTTTCAGCCCCTATAACCTACATTTCTGACAGAAAATGGTAAAAAACAAACAAAATGAACCCTAAAAGAAATCCCCAAATAGTTTTTAAATTTTACCTCAACTTATATTATGTTTTCATTTAATTGAATTTTAACATTACAAGTTAAAAGTGAACCTCATTTCAGGTCGTTTAGAGGTGGATTCAGCTCCATTAACGGTGATTAACCTTCAGATATACAAAGTAGAATTTTGGGTGTTTTTCAGCTTTCAGCATTCTTCACCAATTTTTTCAGCATTTGAGATTTCTGCAAACCAAACCTAGTAGACCATACCTCCTAGACCTCATGAGCTACACAGACGTGCAAACACTAGTGATTTGAATATAATATGATGCTATTTCGTCTCTAGAGGCCATTTAGAACCTTCATTGTTTGTGTTTCAAGAAATTTACAAATTTGAAATTTATGGTAACGAGCATTGAATATGGTGTAGAATGGTATTATAAAACTGAACATTGAATATGAAGCAAAGTTACCAGACTCAGAATCAAGGAAAGCTTGGAAAGGCAAAGAGCCAAGAGTTTGACTTGGATTTGGAAAAATTCAGGAAATACAAAAAATAAAGAAATACACAAATATAAAGAAATACACAAGTAAAAAAACTCGGATCAAGAAAAAATGGGGAAAAGTCGGAGTCAAACTCACGATTCGATCGCAAGTCCAATTCGCGTTGACCAAATCAAAATTGATAAGCCCCAAGTTTGACTTGGGCCAAGCCAAAACAACTCTTTTCTAGCCCAATCTAAGTTAGACTTCCCATCAAGCAAGTTTTACTTGCAATTCCTGCGACCTAAGTTTTACTCACAATTCCTGTGACGCTGATATGAAGTGTACAATGATATTCAAATTTGAAATTTGTCACGTCCCCATTTTGACCCCTTCGCATTAAATCGTAAATGATGTAAATACTGTAAATTGATCGTGGTGAGGAGCTCAAGGCCAAGGCCCCACCATTGATTTGGCATTTTATGTATCGGCAATTAAAAATAGATGCCTATGGTTCTTGTGCTAGATGGGCACGATGTAAATAAGACATCATGTAAATACGAATTTTAATGAAAAATACCCACAACTAGCTATGCAATGCAACAAAAGAGATGGGGCATGATTCTACAAGGAATAGGGAGGGAAATTACTCAAACCCTTGAGCCAATGGTGTTAATCCATGTGTCAATGGGGAAACCCATAAATCACCAACTACCCATTTTGTCTCATGCACCCAATCATTTAATTCTTCCAAGAGATTGGTTGGGGCAGTTATTTCCTTGGAAATGAAGAAGTATGGGCAAGCCATTTTCGTGCATGGGCAAGCCATCAACCTGGAAATTCGTGTTTTTGCTTGTTGGGCAAGAAAACACCCACGAAATGGTGCCCAAAGCCATGGTGAACAGGTAGTCTTCACTCATTCACGCAGTTGGAGCTAGCTGGGTCTTTCCCTACACGATTTTCATCCAAATCCTGCATTTTTCCATGCCTGGGAGTTCGTTTTTGCATATGCAGTAGCCTGGGAGAGAAGGGCCACATTTTAGAGACTGTATGGGGGTCATTTTTGCCCCTGAGTGTCCAAGGACGTTTTTCTAAAAACGGATTTGGCTTCCTGGGTTGTTCACCAACTTCTTATTTCGTTTTTGGGGGTTCCCACGTTTTTCTGAGTAAGCTGCAACCCCATCTCATGCATCTCACTGTAAAAACGTTTTATCCTTCCCCACAATTGTGTTCTGTTGTTGTGTGCATCCTCATTGTTGGTTTGAACCTGTGAATTGAAGTTTTGGAGTGGTAGTGGACAGAAGTGGCCTGATAAACCTAGTGGGGGAGACAACCTCTCAAGAAGATCAAGAGGGCTTTGGTTACTCTTCTATGCATACCCTGAGAGCACTAGATAGGGAAGGTATGGCTTGAGGGACTGTATAGCAGTGAAAAGAATACTTCCTTGTGCTGAGTGTGTAGGTATTGTGGGTGCCAAGCTAGATAGATCTTGCAAGGTTATCCCTGGCTCTATGCTGGAGCTCACTAGCTTAGCAACTCTTCCTTTCCATCTCCTAGCAACCTGATAAACCCAATTGCAGATTGGCTTGGCTCATCTTAGTGTATGCTTGGCTATGTGTGAGTCTGCTGTTCCCTGGTTCCTTGTAGAGATCATGCCCAGCTCGGGGGGTGGCAGTGGTGCTGAGAGATTGAGGAGCACACTGGCCTATGGTTGGGTGGAATGTTGCAGTTGCATAGCCAGTTGCGTGGGACTACTTTCGCATAAGATAAGTATTCTCTTGTGTTTGTAACTTTGCAATTGTTCCTTTGATGAATATTTTCCATGTGTGAAGATTGTGTAATTCATAAATAAATTCCGCTGTGTTTTTACGAGTTTATGCAATTCCATATGATCTTTTATAAATCTGCAAACGTCTTTAATTGACTGTCACAGCATCTTGAATGTATGATAGATATCAACAGCATTTACTTAACTTCCGTAGTGTTTCCATTGTATAAACATATACTTTTATATATATATTTTCATTTTCATTTGAATGCTAGTTTAATAAATGGATATGGGGGCTAGATGCCCGGTTTAACCTCACGATCCTCTCCATCTAGCTGGTTGGATGGGAGGGGACGTGACAAAATTCATGAAGGGTATTTGAATTTGTTATGTCTTTTGTGTTTTTGCATGTGTGTGTGTTGATTTCCCACTGTATCCTATCTGACCTTTCTAAAAATTTATCGTCTCTTCTCCCACCCAATCTCCATATCCGTTTCAATGCAACTTGGACAATAAGCCAGCGTTCCAAGCAATAACACACAATTATACTGGGGAAAGCTCCAAGAGAGGAAAAAACACACTTAAAGTTATGGTCTTTATCTCAACCCAGCCACAATATTACAGTCATCCAAGGCTTGCAGCAATACTCCAATAACATAACACAATGAGAAATCAGCAGCAACTCTAAACTATATCTATCAACTCTATTTATACAAAGGTTCATTTGACCTAGCTCTTCCAATGATTAGGTTGGCACCCAAGCTTTGCATAATTTAATAGAAAAAGGTTACAATATATCAAAACAAGGCACCTCTACACCTACCACCCTTACATTTAAATTCCTCATAAATTATATCAGATGATTGAAAGAGCCAAATTATCAAGGTATACCAGTCTTGGACATGGCTGCTTAACATATGAAGAGGGACATGCATGCCACGTAGGATAAAAGACAACCAAAACGCCCCGCTTTTCCGGCGGTCTTGGGAGGAAAAACGGTTAAAATTCTTGCTGGAAATTGCTATTTTCCAATTTTGGTAATTTTAGCGATTGGGATTGCTTGTTCTAGACTAATTACCCAATTTTAAAACTACCCAGATCGCATAAATTGCGATCTGAGCACTCCAAATTGCTATTTTGACCAGAATAGCTCTGCCGGATTCTGGCGAGTCGGGGGCATTTTAGTTAGCGTTTATACATCTCCCATGCATGCAGGCTAAAGAAAAAGGGAACATAATTCAATAAACACACAAAAGAATAATCTCCTGATAATCAAATCAGGAAAAATATAGTTCTTGAAATCTTCTGCTCACCTGAGGATTTGTTTGATGTGCACACAAGCATAATATTAAACGAATATGAATAACTTACTTCATTCAAAAACTCTCGTTTGCCTTGATGGGAATCACTTGACAAAACCTTAACTGCAACTTCCACGCCATCTTTTGTGATTCCATAGTACACAGGTCCATAGCCACCAAATCCAATCTTTTTTTGAAACCTCTCGGTGATGTCTTCTAACTCAGCTAGTGTAAAACAATGTGACATTTGTACAGTAGTATCACTCAATACATCATCCTGCTCTTCTGATAGGAATATCTGGGAAGGTATTGAAGGTTCTGCAGTATCTAGCCTCAATTAGAAGGCCCAATACCATTAGTTAGCAAGACATAATGTGATGGAATAAGGGCTGAAGCTCAATCAAATATAAACAGAAGGGTTCTTGGCACAGGCTCTATACTTTTTTCAGCAGACTTTTTAACTGACTGCCTCCAAATAAATATGTAGGAACCAATAACTGCTGCAGCAAAAAGTACTAGCACTGCCCCAACTGTAGTGCCAATGATTAGTGCCACATGCTTGCCTCCAGACCCTTTGATATTAAGATTTGCATTTTCAGAGTAACTGTCAGCAGTGGACAAAAAAATATTTATTTAGGCCAAAGTTATCATGCATTCAAGATGATATTAAATTATAATATATACAGTAATTTCTTTGCAATTATTTTTGAAAATTTATCAAGATGAATTTTCAATCAATTGTATCAATTGTCAAAATGAAAATACAAACTACACAAGAAGGTATATTTAATAAGCTCCATCACACTCCTAAAAAAGCATGCAAATAAACAAAGCTATTTACATATGCGGCAGTGGACTGTACTAATATGTCCATGTTTCACATTATGAAAATCCAGGCTTCTGAACTATACTTTGTATCCCCACACCGCATAACTACTAGGGACTACAAAGTACATTAGCAGACACGCTCGCTAATAATTTTTATAGTAATTGTAAATGTTGCGCTAACTTGCCTCGTAAGAAGTTAAAATTTGTGGTTGTTACAAAGATGTTACATTTCTGATATTTTCTGCAAACCTGTCAGGTTGATAAAAGGAAGCCGCTGATCCACTTCATTCTATACCATATTCTAAAACATTTTAATATACAGCACCCAAACAAAAGCATTAAAACGAAAGAAAAGGTTGTAATATACCCACTTGAAAATCATATCTTTATCCAGTAATTGATGAGCCACAGTTCCAGATAACAGGTTATTCTGCACATACCTGCCTAAACATAATGCCAGTGTGAACCACTTTTCTATTTTATTGAAAACATTGTCATAAACCAGACACTGAATGAACAGAAAGTAATAACTAATATGTGATGCACATCTCAAAAAAATATGACCATAAAGAAATGAAACAATGGGCTTGTTACCCCTTCAAAATGCATGAATCAATGGACCTTTCCTCTTACCAAGCACAGGAGAAGATATTTGAGTTCAGTGGCAGTTACAGGTGTGGTGAGTATGTTTGACTTATTGGATGATGTTCTGGAGGCACATTGCACCATCAGATTCCACTTGGGCACACTTGACACATTCTAGGCATGGTTACATGGTTTAACTTTACACTGCCTTTTTTTGCATCTTTGATGGAGAGCTTTGTTCCTATGTTGAAGCTAGGTCCCAAGCCCACATGGATGGAGAATGAACAAGAGGAGAATACTAGAAGATGAATGCCTTATCTCAAGAAGTGCCCAGATGATTTATGGTGAGGTAAGGACCAAGCACAACCCTAGCAAAGGAATGACCTACATTACAAGAAGTTTAGAGCATGGCATGTGGCAAGAGGAAGCCCAGAGGAGCAAAACCTCTTACCTTGGAGGAAACTCTGGGCATGATAGGAAATGAAGAAATGCTAAAGAAGGAATGCCCTCCTCAGAATGATGACATTTGGCGCTGAAGGCAGTTGGATGGTCAAATGAGGTACATTTGATTTGGAGCATCCCACTCCATGGCTGGAAAAGAACATTTGGTTGCTTGATCATAAATTTACCCCCCTCCAAGAGGAACATTTTATGCAAGAAGACATTTGAAGTGTTACCGCTCAAATTAGCACTCTTGACCAAGGTCACAGATCACGATGCAATGAGAGGCAAGCACGGGAGAAGCTAGTGCCTGTTGCCACCATTCACACACCTGGGGGTTACGTGGCAGAAATCTTCAAGCCACTAAGTGTGTCCTTGGGGGAAAGCTTCGAGTCAAGTACTGCCACTTGATTCTTGACTCCTCCGTTTAGGCAAACTCCTAACGAAGCCAAGGGGGGTGGACCCTAAAGTTACTAAGGTTGATTTAAGCTTTAGGTGATGGATTGTGGATGAGTATGTTTTTTAGGAGTTTTTATAAAATGAAAACTTAAGCAAGAGACTGCAAATAAAATAATTAATACAACGGCATAAATCACATATGAATTAAAAGATCATTCAACACATAGTAGTTTAAAGCAAATGATTGTAAAAGTAAAATGACCAGTGCTGAAAAATGGAGTCGTAATGTGCTGATGAGAAAGTAAAATGTTTTGTAGTGTCTTGGTTCGTTTTAAGTTTATGAATTAATGAGTGGATTAAAAGGGAGGGGATTCTCGATATACCAAAATTTGATAATGGGAATATATTAGACTCACCAAGTGTGGTCCTACACAAGAAAATGTGGGCTAGATGGAGTCGCGAGGGGATGTCCAATACTACACCAAACTAGGGTGTAGTCTGACGGGGCCCTGCGGTCGCTCTCTAGTAACTGTGTCAAAAGCTTATCTCTAGGAACCGTGCCAAAGCTTATCTCTAGGAACCGTGTCAAAAGCTTTTTTGAAATCGACAAAGCAACAAAAGGATTCCTCTTTATTCTCCCACACTTTTTCAATGATGTGCCTTAAAGTTATATCGTGATCCACCGTGGAATGTTTAGGTCTAAAACCTGCTTGCCCTTTAGCACGCTTGCCCCTTTCTTCCGCCCACTTGCTAATTCTATTTTCTAGCATACTTCCAAATAGCTTTGCAAACAAGGGGTTTATCATTATGGTCCTATATTTGGAGGGATCGTTGACATCTCCGCTCTTGAAAAGAGGTATTGCGAGGCTAGTTGTCCAATCTGTAGGGAATCCTTGCTGAATGATGTTGTTGAAGATTCCTGTAATGTGAGGTGCAAGGATTTTTGAACCCCACTTTAGATATTATGCTTGAAGTTCTACTAAATCTTTGGCTTTTCCAGCACCCAACTTCTTAATTCCCACCTCAATCTCTTGCACGGTGAAAAGCTTAGTAATGGTGGTGGTGTTGACTAGGGGGGGGGGTCAACCTTAGGATCCCGCTTGTTGTCCTCCGAAATGGCATGCGTGTCGTCTGAAAGCCCAAAATGTGCAACGCTAGCTGGATGACAACTCTCTTAGGAGAGAGGCCAATGTCACCACACTCCTCTCCTCTTCGCTTCAGGTTGGCTCTTCTCCAACACTAGGGGGGTATCCCTAAAATAGGATCGCTAAGGCAGGTACAGTAACGGGCAAGGTGAATGGAAGAGGCTGCCTTAGAGAAACGGATGTAACAAAAGATAGTTTTGGATGGGTGATGGAAAGGAAAGGAAGATCAATCCTCAGGGAAAGACCAGTGCCAGCATCAAAGAGGGGCGAATGGAGTCAAAGGAAAACTCTAAAAGGACCTTGCTGCCAGATGAATGTAGTAACCAACTAAGAGCTCTTGCATTAGAGCACACCTGAAAGCCGCAAAACTTAAGAGAAAAACATGGGTCAAATAAAGTTGTGCTAGATTGTTAGCCTTCTATTCAGATGATCCCAGCTTAAGAATCGAAAGCAAGGAGCTAAGAGAGGTATTGCCTCATGCAAAATGAAAGATGGCATACAAATAGAAATGGCAAACAAAGGACGAAAGAATTCTCCATTTATCCAAAGAATCCCATCATGATATTTTTCTATTAAGGTCTGGGGAAGAACTCCCAAAAATCTCCATCCTTACAAAAAGAGAGACTATGCTCTTTTAAAGGCCAAAAAGGCTCTCATAAAAAATAAAAAGGGAAAATAATTAAAAAAATAAAAAGTGGGTGAATCCACTTTTCTCTCAATCAAATAAATGACTACTAGAACTAAAACATAACTAAAATGACTCTGCGACTTGGCTGCAAAAATTGATGCGTGGGAAAATTCAGTTCTGCCACGAAGATACCCCCAAATTTCTGACTGACAGCAAATAGCATTCCAGCGTGGATTTTCTCCTCGTAATCAGCCAGTGCTTGATCGATTCTCTGGCATGCGATGGTGGAATGACTCACCCATAACTCACAGATGCATAAATGACGATCAATTGCCACGGGTGTTGTTGCTTGCATGAATATCGGGCTCCAGGATGTGACCCGCGGCTCACTGTGAATTCCTGTTGGCAATATAACTTTCAAGACCAACAGAAGATCGAATTCAAGACTTGACGTTACGGTCTGTCAATACTAAAAACCCGTCGATTTAACCAGTCAGCCGCCAGTGATGCATAAAATCCAACGTTTCGATGAGTTGGAACCCTGATTGGTATTTAGCCTCGCGCTGAGTTATGAAAACGGCGAAAAACCACCATCTTTAATTTCCGTGGCTCGGTGAAGAAATTGCTCAAACAAATCGGCCGCCACTGCAACTGTGGGTTAAATCCACGAGAATAGATGCGGGTTTCGCCCGATGGCCGGTCAAAACAGCAGTGATTTACGCCTACCTGGAAACGGCTGTGTGTCAGCTATCCTAATGAACCCCGAGTTCTGGTATAGAGTCTAGCAGTGCATAAAAATTTCAACTTCCAGTGAAGCCGCAAATATTCCGGTACATGACTAATAGTTGTTTGCAATTTGTAATATATAAAACCGCCGGTCTCAGGTTACGGGATCCATCGAGATCGCGATTTTTTATCGATTGAGATGCCGATTAAAATGCACCGAGCATTGAATCCTCTATCGGTATTCCAGCGAGCGTGTAATCCTCGACGTTCATCATGAACTGGAGTCATTCCTGAAACTTCGTGTGTTATGGGCACGATTTCATGCTTTTAGCTGCGGCCCGGCTCCAAAAGATGAGTCAGAAAGTGGTGATCACGCCGGTTGTCACGAAATCGGATGGCACTGGCTCCAAATGAACGCTTGAATAATCGCAGGGATAAACACTGTCGAATTCGTATCAGCCATATAACAACATAATTTATTGTGTGTGAACATGATTTTTCTTTAAAAAACCTAGCAGTGGCACACAAATTCCCTGCACGTATTTCTGCCTGGTCAAGCTTAGTAGCATATCTCTGTAGTTATTTCCCACCATTGCTCCTGATGTGGCTGTAAGACTTACAGTGTTTTCATGATTCGTGACCGTCTGGAGTAGAGATCCCATGGAAAACAGATGGGAACGACGTAATGCGGGTCTCAAAGCAACTTCAAGTTCTGACGTTGAGCAATCTTGTTTCCAAAGCAAGTCCAACCATAGGATGAAAGTACAAGGCTTCTGTAGAAAGCAATCACTAATCTTGATCATTAACATCAAAAGCTTATGGCGCAAGAAATCTGAAATGCAATCATGTCCTGAGTGACTATGTGGAGCAAGACCTTGAACTGAAAGTGCTGTAATCAGTTCATTAACTTTTGCTACCATAGGCCATTGATTTAAAAGATTCCCTCCTTCCACTTCACCATTCTTTGAAACAATAACATGGACCAAGGAGCAAAGAATCTGAAGTAAAGACCCTAAAACAAGTTCCTTTTCCACATAATGATGCTCTTTGTTTCTTAGAGAGAGTGGATGAATCTCACTCGAAGAATTCAAAGTAAAAATAGTTTCTTCCAGAGAAAGCTTATGTAAGAGAATCCAAGCCACATCCACAATGTATGTATCTGCAATATGTAAATAGACATCTGCACACTCATCAGTTATAAACTGGCCTGTTTTTTAGAATGTTGCGAAGAAGCTCCATTAACCGTGAAGCTGCAATACAGCTTCTCTTCAAGCAAGTTGAACCAACAGACAAATTTGAACACCAATTTGCCTTTGTCAAGTACCTAATATAATAAGTAACCTTTGTATCAATAGTACCAGTAGTAGGGCATATTTGATCAACTGCATATGAGTCAAAGCTGTTTGCCACAGCACAGAATAGGTGGACCTCTAGGTTAAAACAAACACCTTTCAGACAAGTCCATAGCAAATGAAGAAAAATTTCCATTTTGAGACCAATCCTACAAGATAATTGGATAGAACCAACAGTGTTTTCCCAGCTGAGTGACTGATAAAATCATTTTCCGTTATCAGGAGAACCACCTGCTCTACATACAAATTTTGGCATTTCAGCAATAATCTCAACAATTGCCTTATCTGTAACAGCCATCCCAGCCTTGCCTGCTACTCGTCCATCAACCAACACTTTACCTGTCTGAGCATTTAGCATTCATGCTGGAAGACTGCCAAAGGAGATGCCACTGTGCATATTATCTCCTGCGTTTTCTCCTGCTGCTTCTTGCTGTGTTAGATATGTTGAGCTATTTCTCATCTTCTGCCCTTTGTCCCAGCAGCCCCCTTTCTAACCCTGTCATTAAGTGACCACCCATGCAAAAATGGGAGGTAACATCTGGCTCCAACTGCGGGACGTGTGCTCGCCTCGGTGAGTGCATGAGAACCTCAGACCTCTCGGTTATCGCAGACCAAATTTTTAAAAGCAAATGCCCAATGGTGGGGATGGCTCAATTCACATCCCAAAAACCACGGTGTTATTACAAAACAAAAATGCATACTGAAAATATAAAATGCTCATGCAAGAGCTTTATTCGTCTACCTACCCTAACTTAACATGAAGGCAGAACCAGTTAAGTATATGCCCATAACCAATGAAGCCATTCTAGCATCTCATCCCTGTCATATTGCTTTTCTTTGTGCTTGGTTAGAAACAGAGATACGGACATATAGCAGAGATGTCTTAACATCCGATCATAAATAAAACTAAATTGTAATACAGACTGTTAGGGTGCAATAACTCACCAAATCTTTGGTAGGAAATATTAGACTGTACACAAGAAAATTCTATCCAACGACTGATAGGGCTCAGATAAAAGCCTTTATCATGAAGTTGTTCCGGATGATCGTCTTTCAAATGCACAATAAGGTAGCAGGTTAGAGTGTATTTTTCATCAGCATAATGCTGAAGTGGACTTAAGTAGAAAGTGGGCAGCTTCTCCTTAAGCAGAATCCTGTCATCCAAAATTTTTTTATGAGGCAGATCTGTAACACAAGTGCAATTACTTTCGATGAGATGACATTTAGGCAGTCCCAGCTCTTCATTATAAAACTTTTCATGATCATCTTCGGTGGTGTAATTCTGAGACAGCTCCATCTTTTTATCATACTGCTGCTCACAAACTTGAGGCAGATTCGTATTATTTATGTTCTCTTCTGCAGCAATGTCAGGGAGTTGTTCAGCTAGATCTTCAAACAGAAGCCCTTGCATTTCTTCTTCAATTTGATCCTCAATGCTCTGTTCTTTAAGCTCATAATGGACCCTAGGGATGAGGGCATCATATTCTTTAGCAAGCTGTTCAATTTCTTCTACAGTTCCATCATGCCAGCGGAGGAGAAATCTCTCAAAGAACCCTGCCAATGAATCTATGGATCCATCCCAAAGACCAAAGAACCAATTTTCTGCATTTCCTTCTAAAGTTAAAGCAAAGATGATCATAAGGTCATCTTCACAATAAACATTGAAATCGACCATCAATTCGTAGTAAGAAGCAATGTGATAGATGGCTGAAACATCATTATTTCCATGAAACTCTGAAAAAATGTCATGCACTTTTTCTTAGTCATAGCACTTGCTATAAATTGAGGAGCTTGGCTCCATTGTAAGGATCAGAAGGTGAAACCTCTGCTGGCATTGCTCGTTCATTGTAATATTTTTCTGAGTTTAATAAAGAAGGCTTTGGAGGCTAGTCTGGTGATTGTCTTTGGTTGGATCTTCATGCTTGTTACATTTGAGGTTAACTGTATCATGTTGCATAAGTTAGTATTGTCGGGATTGTATGTCTTTTAAAAAGAAAGTTATCTTTCATAAGGAATAGTGAGTAATGCTTTATAGGTTGCTTACTTTTGTCGATGATATTAGAATGCTAGAAGTAGTATGATCTCTTGTTTGAATCTATTATTTCTCAAGTTTTCTGTTGTTCATTTACACATATGCTCTTATCCCCTTGCTAGTTGTTTGCAGCTGTCTATAGGTAGCCTAAACTGGAGAAGTCCACGAACATGTTAGATCGTGCCTTCATTCAGTAAATACGAACCAAGTCTCGATCTTACCGGTGCATCAGGGAGCTTGACTCCATTGCCCTTTCTTCAAAACGTTCAACCCCCAAGGGTTCCATTTTTCTGATCAAATTTTCTTCTGCTATCTTTGGTTACTGGTTACTTGTCTTAAGATCTACATTTTATCAAGCAAATCTGAAAGTAGATCTAATTTTACAATTTTTCCTTTTCAAGTTTGTGTTATTATAAAATCTAGAGTTCTCGATAGGAAAAGTTTGTTTTGTTGAAAAATATATTTGGCATTTAAGTGCTTTGGTTCGCTTAGCTTTTCCAAAAGCAAGCAAAAAATCCTAAGGGAAGTAGCTTTCTAGCTCACTTTCCTTAGTCATATAATTTCTTTTTTTTGTAGTAGTTAAGTTAGAAAATTTTTCATTTTTTGCATCTAAACTGAATATACCCCTAAAGTGTGTTTCGATAGTTTTCAGCAAACTTTTGTTCGCTGGAATTTGTACCATTTTATGACAATCCTACATTTAAAAGTTTACTAAAAGTCACTTAAAGACTCAAAAAATTGCCAATAAACTAGTCTTTCACATACTTGTCTAAGTTAGTTTCAGTTTTGCACTTTGTAGTATTATCAGAACACTCTTAAAGTGTTTTGATTGACATTTCTAATCAACTTTAGCTCGCTGGTCTGTTTCATGTTCTTAGCAGGTTGGAGTTAAAAAACTCACAGAAAAGACACTTCGAAACTCCCATAATCACCCTGAGAACTAGCCGTCAAAGTAGTGCTTTTTTGCACATCTTATTGTAAACTGTCTTGTTCCCTAATGATAAAGGGCAAGCAGTAGTTCTCATAATTTCTTGATTGTAATTGAAAGAATAAAAAGAGCACAGCAGGCAATTCCAGCGCCTGACCCCAATCCCCCCAGGGGGGATTCGCACCTTTTTTTATTTTTTCGTTTTAGATTAGTTTTCATTCAAGCAGTAGTAATTAAATAACTCACTCAAGCACACAACGTCCTCCGAGGACTCGTTTATCATTTTATAGGCTTTTGTGTTTTATTCAGTTATTATTCTGTTCTTGAATTTTTAATCCTAAAATTAACCCCCCTTGCTTTATGCTTGGGGTTTAGTGTAGAATAATCATCCACTCACACGTCTTAATAAAACGAACAACGCCCCAAACCCGGAGTATGCTCTTGACTACTGCAGCTTAGTCGGAACAGTTGGCTCAATCAGAAACGGGTGCAAGGTAATTAGTGTTAATAGGACAATCCATCAGAATCCAATCCTAAGAACTCGGGAGATTGCATGGACTGAATCCACAGAGTCAGCAGGTTCTTAAGCGGGTTCATCCTCGCCTGGTTGGACACTTGGTAAGGTTGCTAGAGCACTCAGTTCGAAGTTTAGTTTTCTTTTGGGCCAAACCAAGAATTAACCCACTCCTTAACCACTCATTTAATAATCATAAAATTACCAACCGAGCCACTGCAATACTTTCACTGAGACTACACAAGCAACCCTACACAACAGCAATTGCAAGCTTTTTTACTTTCTCGGCACTGGTCTTCAATTTTCCATGTTTAAGTTTCAATCTTGAATGTCGTGAATGCTTAACTATCTTGTGTGGTGTTAATCAATTGATCTAATTTGCAAGCAGTGGTTAGTTGTTAATTTTTCATCTCATCATCTTTTTTAACTCCTAGAATAGACTTTTATCCTTTGTTGTAGATTAAAAGCCTTAGATTATTTTATAGGGACCACCCCCCTTGGCTTCGCTAGGAGTAAGCCTAGACGGAGGAGTCGAGTAATCAGGTGACAGCACTTGACTCTCACTTGCCCCCAAGGACACACCGAGCGGCTTGAAGGTTTCCTGCCGCGTCCCCCCCCAGGTGTGTATTAGGCGGCAACAGCACTCATTAGGAAATCCATGGATTTTTGAGAAATCCAATGGGGCAAAACCTTCGTGCCAAAGAGCAAGATTTTGTGCTTTTTTATCGTCCATAAGTCAAATAATGAAGTACTAATTCTGAAACACATATTCATACCTCATACCAAACTGTGGAGTCGCCAAGGTGAGCTCGAAAGCATTCCAATGAGTGTGCTCACCTCTACACCCAATAGGATCTTCAAATCTGCAAAAGGACAAGGGCTCTGTCCCTTCGTGGAGTCGCCATGTGAGAAGAAGAATCCCACAAATGTCGTTTAATGAAGCATAGTCTTCAAATTTCGGGAACTGGACTTTGTCCCCGGCAACGGCGCCAAAAATGTTGTCCTCCGAAATGGCATGCGTGTCGTCTGAAAGCCCAAAATGTGCAACGCCAGCTGGATGACAAGTCTCTCAGGAGAGAGGCCAATGTCACCACACTCCTCTCCTCTTCGCTTCAGGTTGGCTCTTCTCCAACACTAGGGGGGTATCCCTAAAATAGGATCGCTAAGGCAGGTACAGTCACGGGCAAGGTGAATGGAAGAGGCTGCCTTAGAGAAACGGATGTAACAAAAGATAGTTTTGGATGGGTGATGGAAAGGAAAGGAAGATCAATCCTCAGGGAAAGACCAGTGCCAGCATCAGAGAGGGGCGAATGGAGTCAAAGGAAAACTCTAAAAGGACCTTGCTGCCAGATGAATGTAGTAACCAACTAAGAGCTCTTGCACTAGAGCACACCTGAAAGCCGCAAAACTTAAGAGAAAAACATGGGTCAAATAAAGTTGTGCTAGATTGTTAGCCTTCTATTCAGATGATCCCAGCTTAAGAATCGAAAGCAAGGAGCTAAGAGAGGTATTGCCTCATGCAAAATGAAAGATGGCATACAAATAGAAATGGCAAACAAAGGACGAAAGAATTCTCCATTTATCCAAAGAATCCCATCATGATATTTTTCTATTAAGGTCTGGGGAATAACTCCCAAAAATCTCCATCCTTACAAAAAGAGAGACTATGCTCTTTTAAAGGCCAAAAAGGCTCTCATAAAAAAAAAAAAGGGAAAAAAAAAAAAAAAAAAAAAAAGTGGGTGAATCCACTTTTCTCTCAATCAAATAAATGACTACTAGAACTAAAACATAACTAAAATGACTCTGCGACTTGGCTGCAAAAATTGATGCGTGGGAAAATTCAGTTCTGCCACGAAGATACCCCCAAATTTCTGACTGACAGCAAATAGCATTCCAGCGTGGATTTTCTCCTTGTAATCAGCCAGTGCTCGATCGATTCTCTGGCATGCGATGGTGGAATGACTCACCCATAACTCACAGATGCATAAATGACGATCAATTGCCACGGGTGCTGCTGCTTGCATGAATATCGGGCTCCAGGATGTGACCCGCGGCTCACTGGGAATTCGTGTTGGCAATATAACTTTCAAGACCAACAGAAGATCGAATTTAAGACTTGACGTTACGGTCTGTCAATACTAAAAACCCGTCGATTTAACCAGTCAGCCGCCAGTGATGCATAAACTCCAACGTTTCGATGAGTTGGAACCCTGATTGGTATTTAGCCTCGCGCTGAGTTATGAAAACGGTGAAAAACCACCATCTTTAATTTCCGTGGCTCGGTGAAGAAATTGCTCAAACAAATCGGTCGCCACTGCAACTGTGGGTTAAATCCACGAGAATAGATGCGGGTTTCGCCCGATGGCCGGTCGAAACAACAGTGATTTACGCCTACCTTGAAACGACTGTGTGTCAGCTATCCTAATGAACCCCGAGTTCTGGTATAGAGTCTAGCAGTGCATAAAAATTTCAACTTCCAGTGAAGCCGCTGTTATCACACAACTTGTAGTTGCCCCTGGAGGAATCCCATCCAGGACGGTAGAGGAGGTAGGCAACTAAAGAGGTGACCCAAGAGATGCCACGGTTCCCAATGCAAGGTGGGAGTCACGTCAACCGAGGCACTCTTCGCTTTAGGTCAAGGTGAAACAAGACCTAGGGGGAGACCCTATAACCAATCACAGTTGATTGGATCCAAACAAAGGTTTCTAAGGGTAAGTAAATGAGGAGTTACGGAAACCAATGCAAGGTTAAGTGGACCTAGAAGTTGAAGTATGGTTGAAGGTGTGTAAGAGATTGTTAGTGTTTCAACCTATGTATGGTTTAGGCCACATGATGGGGTATGATGACTAGGTATAGTACCATATGTTTACACAAGTGGGTCTTATTTTCTTGGGAAGTGTGAAATGGTCTTAAGAGGGCCCACAAGGTGAAGCTAGGTTTAATGTTGGTACTAGAGGTTAGATAATGACTAGATCTATAGATCCAAGTTGATTCTAGAAATACCCATGTGCTAGATCTAGGTTTTGACACAAATCCCAAGGAGTGCGACTTGCTTTGAGGAGGACTAGTGCCTTGTTGGATGGGCTAATGGGGTCAAAAAGTACGTCAAAGTATAGATCGGGACACCTAGAAGCCAAGTCAAGTGGGCTAAATGAGATCTAATGGTTGGATCTTGCTAGATCTAGGTTTTCAAGAAATGACCCTAAGTGGACCACAATCCCTTGAAACAAGGAATGCTACCCCCAAGGCAGATCGTCACAAAAAGATACCCTAGACCTAGGTTTCAAGGTATGGCCGTTCCAAATCTCCAAAAATCCCAAACACCCACTTCCTCAAAGTGGACAAACTCACCTTCCCCAGGTAGTGCGACTTTGTTCAAGGAGGGTTAAAAGATGGGTTTGGTGGACCAAATCAAGTCCAATGGTCACCAAACTATAGATCCAAGTAGCTAGTACCCCGATCTATGCATGTCCCAAAAATCAAGTCAATCCAAGGGCTAGATCTTAGTAGATCTGAGTTTTGAGGTGCCAAGAAATTCAAAAGAGGGTTTTGACCCCTTAAAACATGGAAAGATGTCCACAAGGTAGAATTCACCAAAATAAGGATTTGGGGGTAGGTTATCAAGTGTCTAGATTGCAAATCAAGTGGGATCTCATCTACCCATGTGCTAGATCTAACCAAGCAAGCCTCTCTCTAGGAAGTGCGATTTGGGTTCAAGAGGGCTTTTGCCTTGAAAAGTGTGTCAATTTTAAGCCAATCACCACCAAACTATAGATCCAACTAGGGGTGGATGCTATAGAGGTGGGTTTTCAAGATCTTCTCCAAAGCAAGGCTAGATCTAAGTAGATCTAAGAAATACCAAAATTGGGGTTTTAATGAATTAGGGTTTTATGACCAATGAAGATAGAATGGATGAAAGAGGCACATACCTTGTAGATCTTACCTCAATTGCTTATGGCCACCTTGCAAATTGATAGCATTCTCCTATGTGTATATTCAAGAGTGAGATCCAAGAGCTCCAACCAAAACGTCCTTCTCCAAGATAGCCAAATCGTCCTCCTCCTACAAGACAAGATCAAAGAAACAAGTCAAGCAAGATGATTATGAAAATGGTAGAAAGATGTAATAGAAAGCATCAACTATGTCACAAAGATACAATAATGATACTCCCTGTCACAAGATCAACCCAAGAGAGAATATGTGGATCCCTCCAACAATAACCCTCATGAAGTCGCCCTCCTCTCCACCAATTTGACTTTCCTGTAAAAAAGATTAGTAGAAGCACCAAAATCCACAATGATACATAGAAAAGATACTGTATATTCAATATGCAAGAGAATCCACAATACAAGAGAGATGTGCTCCACAAAGAATTTTTCTATTCCAATATTCCAGAGCTCCAAAGGTGAGCTATACAATGAGGGGTCTCCTCCTTATATAGGATAATAAAGACCAAAACCCTATACCACTCTACAATACTACATCAAGTGAGTGGTTGAGATTAAAAGATCTCATCATACAATCAATGGCTAAGATGAACCATAACAATATATCACATGGATCACCCAATATAACAATAGCGCCCCCACTAAATGGTACAAAAAGGGGGTGACGTCATCCACTAGAGGGGTAAAAGTACAATGATCCACCTCATGATGACTAGGACATGACAGAATAAGCACATGGTGGGGCTAGGAGGCATCAATCCTTACTAGCTCATCCCCAAGGCACAATAAAATAATAAAATATGTCTAAGATAATATAAATGACCAAAACTGTCCTCCAAATCCATGACAGTCAAACAGTAAATGACCTCCTGTGATCAATGTGGGCATACCCACATGGTGAAAACTGACTGGAAGATAGTGAGATCGCCCTGGAAGACCTCTGTGAAGACCAAATGCCAAAACCTTGCCCTAATTGCCCAAATCGATTTCCTCAGTGACCACTCTATCCCATTTTTTAACTGCCTCGGGAACTGTGAAAGTGCCAAACTGCCTCCTAGGGTGCTAGCGCTGTCCATCTGAGCCCACCAGGCTCTCCAGAAGGGGGGGTAAATGGTAAAAACAAGTGGCTGGACCACCCCCTCCATCATCAGCGCCTTAGGTGAACTGGCCTCTTGGGGCCCCTGCTGCTCAGGCTGGGAAATCAGCCCCAAATCTGGTCAACAAGTGTAAAACTGCATCAATCACTGTCAGAAGTACCCGAAACTGAAAGATAAGTGTCTCATTGGATCCAGAAGACCCAAATCCACTAGACATGTGTACTCATACACCATGGGTTGCCCAAATGGGCCAGCTGTAGGGTCCACCATATATGGACAATGTATAATCTGCTGATCTGAAGTAGTAATAAAACCTGTTGAACTGGATCAACCATCATCTGCATCATATGTCCATCATATGATATCATCATCAAGCATGTGGGACCATCAATCATCATCAATAATCATCTATACATGGTCCACATCATCATAGATCCCAATAATATACAACCAAGGATAAATCACATCAGTAGACTAAGACATGCTCCTCTAATCATTTTCACAGCTAAGCTCAAAGTATAAATTCCATTCAGTGGCATTAATCAAGTTAACATATTCTGTTGTTATATAAATTTACTTGCACAATAGTTCAAATGACAAACTCACCCATTGGACATGGTCAAACTGCTAGTGAAGGATGAAGGCTAGGAAAAAGGTTGGGCAAAGGGGTTGACCTGTCTAACTTAACTCAAAAATACTTTGGACTGGGAGAAGGGGGGAAGCTACAAACTCTGTGCTGGACAAAAGAACACGGGGGATGGTTGTGCCTCACAAATGGATAAGTTGTTTAGAAAGTGCTTATTCAACTTAGGCATCATGTCTACATCAAGTTGATCCAGGTTCATTAGGATCATTCAATTTTATTCCATGGCCTTTTTGGCCTACATAACCCTTCGGATTTCAGATGTGCTGAGAAGCACAACTAGTTGCAGCTTGCATCCAGGGTATGTTTTTTCAAATATATATAAGGTCAGCAATTGTTTAGATATAACTTTTAAGAACCATTGCTTTTTGGACATTTTTTTTATACTCTTCGCGGAGTATTTTTAGCTATTCATCGCTCTTGCCCTTTTTTTGTTTCCATGGGCGAATTTTTAAGTTTCCATAGGTAGAACATGAGCTTTCAGTTTTAGCCAACAACATCTCAAGTGACTAGGGGGAGTTCGAGCCAATGCCAAACATCGGGACAACCGACCAGAATGATTTAGGCCTACAATCCAACTCACCAAAGGCAAGTTTTGTCACCAACTCAGAGCCGAGACACCGAATATACAGGGATGCGGTCCAAACACAGAGGTAGAAAAATAAGGAAGTCCTCAGTATCAGAAAGTCAAATGAGATAGGTCAAGGTACAAAGTCAAACAGGAAGGTCATGTATGGATGGAATCAGGTGAATATGAAGCCTACACTAGCAGACACTGGTGTCAGGAAAGACCATGTCTATGTAAGGTGAAAAACCAGTGGGTTTTGTTAAATGACCTAAATGTGCAAGCAATTGTCCATTTTATGATTTACAGTTCATTTTAAATAGTTTGCCACATCAGGAATAATATACCAAGCAAATGCTATGAACATGACTAAATTAACAAGATAATAATCCACAGTCAGTGATACATATCCATAGATCATACAACATCATCATAATAATAATCATCATGAACCATCTGAAACACTGCCGCAATACATCTCTAAGCACTGAACTGAAACTGTATGGGATAAGGGTCACATCGGTCATCAAATCTGAACTCTTAAGGCTCAGCCTTGACACACGGTCAAACATACATCTGAATAACATACTGCTCTGATCATGAGTGATCTAAAATATATAGCCATGCTCTGGAAAAATGGAAGCTCTGGAATGTGCAGATAGCTGTTGAACAAGAATAGTAGCCCTGCTACTATGGTGTGATAACAACCGCAAATATTCCGGTACATGACTGATAGTTGTTTGCAATTTGTAATATATAAAACCGCCGGTCTCAGGTTACAGGATCCATCGAGATCGCGATTTTTTATCGATTGAGATGCCGATTAAAATGCACCGAGCATTGAATCCTCTATCGGTATTCCAGCGAGCGTGTAATCCTCGGCGTTCATCATGAACTGGAGTCATTCCTGAAACTTCGTGTGTTATGGGCACGATTTCATGCTTTTAGCTGCGGCCCGGCTCCAAAAGATGAGTCAAAAAGTGGTGATCACGCCGGCTGTCACGAAATCGGATGGCACTGGCTCCAAATGAACGCTTGAATAATCGCAGGGTTAAACACTGTCGAATTCGTATCAGTCATATAACAACATAATTTATTGTGTGTGAACATGATTTTTCTTTAAAAAACCTAGCAGTGGCACACAAATTCCCTGCACGTATTTCTGCATGGTCAAGCTTAGCAGCATATCTCTGTAGTTATTTCCCACCATTGCTCCTGATGTGGTTGTAAGACTTACAGTGTTTTCATGATTCGTGACCTTCTGGAGCAGAGATCCCACGGAAAACAGATGGGAACGACGTAATGCAGGTCTCAAAGCAACTTCAAGTTTTGACGTTGAGCAATCTTGTTTCCAAAGCAAGTCCAACCATAGGATGAAAGTACAAGGCTTCTGTAGAAAGCAATCACTAATCCTGATCATTAACATCAAAAGCTTATGGCGCAGGAAATCTGAAATGCAATCATGTCCTGAGTGACTATGTGGAGCAAGACCTTGAACTGAAAGTGCTGTAATCAGTTCATTAACTTTTGCTACCATAGGCCATTGATTTAAAAGATTCCCTCCTTCCACTTCACCATTCTTTGAAATAATAACATGGACCAAGGATCAAAGAATCTGAAGTAAAGACCCTAAAACAAGTTCCTTTTCCACATAATGATGCTCTTTGTTTCTTAGAGAGAGTGGATGAATCTCACTCGAAGAATTCAAAGTAAAAACAGTTTCTTCCAGAGAAAGCTTATGTAAGAGAATCCAAGCCACATCCACAATGTATGTATCTGCAATATGTAAATAGACATCTGCACACTCATCAGTTATAAACTGGCCTGTTTTTTAGAATGTTGCGAAGAAGCTCCATTAACCGTGAAGCTGCAATACAGCTTCTCTTCAAGCAAGTTGAACCAACAGACAAATTTGAACACCAATTTGCCTTTGTCAAGTACCTAATATAATAAGTAACCTTTGTATCAATAGTACCAGTAGTAGGGCATATTTGATCAACTGCATATGAGTCAAAGCTGTTTGCCACAGCACAGAATAGGTGGACCTCTAGGTTAAAACAAACACCTTTCAGACAAGTCCATAGCAAATGAAGAAAAATTTCCATTTTGAGACCAATCCTACAAGATAATTGGATAGAACCAACAGTGTTTTCCCAGCTGAGTGACTGATAAAATCATTTTCCGTTATCAGGAGAACCACCTGCTCTACATACAAATTTTGGCATTTCAGCAATAATCTCAACAATTGCCTTATCTGTAACAGCCATCCCAGCCTTGCTTGCTACTCGTCCATCAACCAACACTTTACCTGTCTGAGCATTTAGCATTCATGCTGGAAGACTGCCAAAGGAGATACCACTGTGCATATTATCTCTTGCGTTTTTTCCTGCTGCTTCTTGTTGTGTTAGATATGTTGAGCTATTTCTCATCTTCTGCCCTTTGTCCCAGCAGCCCCCTTTCTGACCCTGTCATTAAGTGACCACCCATGCAAAAATGGGAGGTAACACCGCTCATAAAGTTGCCTTGCATATTCAAGCCATTGGTCCGCTGTAATATTATTTTCAGTTTGCTTCTTGCTCGCTTGAAGTTCCTTCCAGAAAAGTTTGGGGTTATTTTTCCCAAGGAAGATTAGTTCTTCCCTCCTTGAGACCATGAAATCAACTTTTTTCTTCCTTAAAATCTGTTTGTAACATTTTAAGTCATTTTCTTTCTAGTTTGACTCTCTCCACATTCTCCTTGCTTTTTTGCACTCCTCATCGAACCAAGCATTAACCAAAAAGCAATTTGTTTCAGGTTTCCTATTTTTTGCTCTTTTGCATTTTGTGAGTGCCCGTTGAATTAAATTAGTTAGCTGCTGATTATTAAGGCCCTGGGACGGAATTTCCTCCTTCTTACAAAGCTTCTCTAGCGCTATCCTAAAGATATTACAGTTTTCTTGAGTCAAAAGAATTCTGCCATTTGTCGGAGGTTGTTGAATATGCTGATTTTTTGTCCAAAACTGCTGCTTTTCAATCCAAGAAAGACTTAGATTGGTTTGTGATCAGATTTTAAATCCCAGAACTGTTCACCGATCATAACTTCCTCCATTTTCTCACATAAGCCATGTGAACAAATTGCAGTCCACCATACTTGCGCCATTGTAAGTATTACAAGTGAAATTACCAGAATTTACCCATCTAGTCAAGCCATTGCAAATTACTAAATCAAAAGTCTCACATAAGGTAAGCAACTATTCTCCAAAGAGATTGCAGCTTTTGTTGTCCTTTGAAATTCTTGTCCATTGATGATTTATTTCTTCCGTAAGCCAAATAGGGTTGCAATCTTCCTTCTGACAAAGAATGCTAGCTTGTTCACTCGCAGTCCTGGCGTTGAAATCCCCTACTAGAAGGACTTCACCTACCTGAGAATACTCCGCAATATCGTTTTTTAAGGCTGCAAAAGGGTCTTTATGGTCGAGCCCCCTCCTTTTGTAAATTTTTGAAACTTGTGGGGCGAAGCAGCACGCTGAAATTCTAATGACATGTACATTTTCTGATATTTTAAACCATATGAATTGTTTATTTGAGTCTTCCCTTTCTAGCTAGATGCAACGATCTTTCTTTTTCTTCACTAAGACCATGATACCTCCGTGACCTTTTCCATTCTCTGCTGCCTTGTTCCACACTGCCATCTTCATATACTTCTCAAAAAGAGGTGTCTTGCACCCTTCATGTTCATGTGTTTCCAAGAGACATATTATGTCCCTATCTTCCGCAATAGGCCCTAGCCCAGGTCCATGCCTCCAAGGGTAGCCTCTACAGTTCCAACATACTAGGCTTAAGGGAACCTGGGTAGATCTTGATTGCTATTTGCTTTGGCATACAAGACTCAAAGTTGAGTCTTCACCCCTATTTGCCCACCCTGGTCTTGCTGCAATATTTTCTGCTAGGGGATTTGCTGTCACTTCTTGACTACTGTTTTGTTGTCTTGCTTTAGAAGGAGGAACAAAAAAAGCAATAACAACTTTGCCTTTGTGTAGCCATGCCCTTTTGCCCTCGTCTCTTGCTGCTCTGACCTTTGATAACTCTTCTCTTCTTTCCTCTTGCTGCATTATAGTTAAGTCTTCCTCTAGAAAAAAGCGAGAGCCCTTTAAGAAATGCTTCTTACTTAGAAGAGTTTGCTTGTCACATGCACTTGACATGATGACTTTTATGGGCCTGGTTCTCTCATCATTGGGATTACCCACCCTCCATGCTTGGCAAATTTGGTCTTGCCAATGCAGCTTGTCTTTTAAAAAGTCACTTGCAAGCTTGAGAGTGCATTCCTTCTTACCATAATCTCTCACCCCTTTAATTATTATGTTTGTTGCTTTGCCTTGTCTTTCTTTGATTTCTTTTTCTTTTTCTTGATTGTTGTCTCCTTGGTTGCTTGATTCTTTTTCTTTTTCCATATTAGTAGGCTTGCTAATAACTTGTGCCCAAGTTCTGGAATTTTTTATGAAACCACCCTTTTCTTCTTCTCTTACTTTCCCTCCCTGGTTATTTGTTTGTTTAACTGTTTTCCCTTCAGCTTTGGACGTTTTGAGATTTACCACCTGTCTATCTTCCCCTGCCAATTCTTTCATGCTTTGCCAATCTAACTTCATGTCTTGCCACTCAGTCTTACCTACCAGAATAGCTTCTTGCAACAGTGACACTTGACCTTTTAAAACCTTGTTGCTTTCTGCTAATCGCTGATTTTCTACTATTAGCAAATGGATGTTAATGTCTCTCTCCTGCTCTTTGACTTCCAAAATCTCCAATATCCTCGTGGCATTAAGTAGCTCTTGTACATAAAGGGTAGATGACCAGGTGAGAGGTGTGGTGTGGGACTGTATAAAGCAGGATCAATGTTGCTTTTACCCCTATTGCTGCCACACCCTTGCAAAAAAGACTTGTTTGAATGTTTATTCCGGAGGGCCAGGATAGCCTTCTTTTGAAACTGTTTTTTCCTTGTCTCCTCCCACTTTAGACGAGCAGCTCTCCGTTTTAAAATACACCGAGACTGCTTGGCATTAACCCAAACCCACTTCCTTGTTTTGCTCGAAGATGCAATTTTCACTTGACCTAAATGGTTCGTTTCAACAGGGACAGGTACCACAGTTGCTTTTTCATGTGAGGTGCCATGTGCGTTTCCATTGTTATAGGGGACCATAAAATACAAAAGTGGGGGACAGGACTGAGTAATCGAGCTCGACATCTGTTACTTTTGGCGTTGATAAGTTTCGATTTTCATCCACGAATTTGGTCAAATTATATTCAGAGCTTTGTTTTATCGTCTAACCACGACAGCTGCCACCAAATTCCGATGTTAAGGATTGTTTTGATGTGTATGGAAGCGAATTGGTTGTATTGATTATGATCTCCATAAAATGCTCCGATTGTGAAGTAAACTTTACCTCAATCAACCTATTGTGTGGTTCATAGAGGGTCATTTTGAAGATTGCAATTAAAAAATCAATTATTTTGTTCTCTACAAGCTTTTATGATAAACACTTTTGCAAGTGCAAAGTGATCCATGGCGTCTAGTCTTTGTAAGCCAATTGCCATATTAATGCTTTCTCTACAGATTTGAAGTCAAATTCATTTAAACCGTGGCATTGATGCTTGGTGACATATTCATTTGGTTGACAAGCAAGCCTAGAGAAATCAGTATCATTTTTTTTAATTTTAAGTTTCATTGTTATCATGTGATGTTTGGGGTCATCCTAGTTCTGATTTAAAAGTCAATAAGATTTTAAATGACCATTGACATTAAGGTTATGGTGTGAGCTTTGCAAAATCTTGAATTTCATTACTATACTAAATTTCCAAGACCGAGAGCTACTCAATCGAATATAGACTCCATTTTCCCATCATTAGCACCGATCTAGTCAAAGTTAAATTACCCTAAGAAAACTATAAGTTCTTTATACATAAAATGAAAACTTATATTGCTCATATTGAAAGTAAGAACTCGAGCAATATCTCAAATTTAGGGGGCATCTAAAACTTTAAAATCTTTCAACCCTAGTTTCGCTTTTGTCCTACATCCCAAGCAATCAATTTTCAAGTCTTTCGCGATCTAAGTTTCATTCAAGATACCTTACGATAGTTTTGCTAATAAATTGAGATCTGGTTTCCTGGCTAGAGATCTTCGACACAAGGATTGATCAGGGTCTCCCCCTTAGCCCTTTCTCTTAGTGAAGCTTAAAGCAAAGAGTCTCTCGCTCGGTGTGACAACTGTCTCTTTTTTAGGTGAGTGAGATACTCTCAAGTCACTTCCTTGGCTACCTGTCCCCACTACCATCCTGGACAGGATTCCATATCGGGGTAGCTACAGGTTAGGTGATAACAGTACCTACTATAACAAATCTACAAAAAAGAAACCCTAGCATGCATATGTCACAGAAAACCGCACAAACCAACTACAAGAAGAGGGCACCCTTGAATATCTACCATAAAATCAGCAAGGATGCACTTTTCCAGCGAAGTAGAAGTTCCAAGTTCCAAATTATTTTTTGAGATATGAATTTTCTAACTTTTTAGGGTGTTTCCAAATATTATATTTTTTTGGTATTTTTACAATATATATACAACAGAATTTTGATAAAAATAGAAGAGAACGGGTTATGACCTTAGTCCTCAACTGTAGGGAAAAAAGAGATCAAGGTCAATGTCCCTACCCAATTTGGCTATTCAAGATTTACCAATTAGGGCAAAGGCTAGAAACCCTAGATAGGTCAAAGTAGCCAAACCCTAATTAGGGAAAACAATGAATCCCAAGGCCCCACTGTGCTATGTATATTAAATATTGTATCAAATTAATCATTAAATTATTAATTAGTTTAATTGAAGGGACGTAACCCTTCTTAAGAAATGCTCCAACCTTATAAAAGGCGAGCTCTTGTAAAGCATTAAGCATCTTATCAATTCAATTATATATATATTATTCAATATGGATCTCGCGTCCTAAATCTTCTGTCGCATTTGGTATCAGAGCTCGGCGATCTTCTCGGTGTTCTTCATTGAGCAGCTCCATCCACGTCCTTCCCCTGCGTTCCTTTCCCCTCCTGCAGCCTCCACGCTCACGCCACACCCACATCCACCGCTCCCCTGCTGGACTCCCGCGCGCCACCTACGCCTGCTTCCCCGTCCACCATTCTGCACTTGTCCTCCCCACCTCGCTACATCCCGCGTAATCCTCCCCTTCACTCCAACGCTTCCGTCGCCTCTTCTTCCCGCCCCCTTCTGCACCCACGCAGCCTCGTCCACGCTGGTCGCTCCCATCCCCGCGTAATCCTTCCCTTGCTCCAACGCTCCCGTCGCCTCTTCTTCCCGCCCCCTTCTGCACCCACGCAGCCTCGTCCACGCGTTTCTTACTCCCCTCCGGCACCATCCGCCGCCCTCCATCCTCCACTTCGCGCCCTCTGCGCAATCCCCCACACTCCACGTCTGCCGCCTGCATTCCGCCCCCTCCACGCTGGTCGCTCCCATCCCTGCACCCTAGCCTCTGCGTCTATCCATCAACGCTGCCACCTGTGCGTGCGCCCTTCCACACCCTCCTCCACGTAAATCCTCCACGTAAATCCTGCCAAAAAAAAAAAAAATCAAACCAAATTAATAAAACAAATATTATTATAATAATATAATATTATTATATAATATTTTAATTTTATTAAAAATCTCCACTTATAATAAATATTTAAATATAATATTTATTATTTTACTATTTTTATTATAGTAATTATCATTGCTATAATAATTATTATTGATCACCATTTTTCCAAAGATCTTTTAATTGCCCTCAATATCCCATAAGCCAAAATTGCGTCCAATTATTCACCACCACACCTAAGAAGCATGACGACAGAGTTAAAAGCCCAAATGGAGAAAATAGAGAAGGATTTCCGAACCTTCAAGGAAATGATCACCAAGAGCCAGGAAACACTTAAGAAAGAAATTAAGGATGAAGTCATTCAGGTAATGGAGCAGAAAATAGACGACAAGTTCAACATTATAAGCAAGGAACAAAAAATGTTAGATCAAAAAGTGACTGAGAGCCAGAAAGGTATCGAGGAGATATTACAAAAAATGAAGAATGAGGAAAAAAATCATAAACAACATGACTCGGATATGTCGGTTACCCCATCTTCCAATTCTGAGTCACCAGAACACAACAGGATGAAAGGTACTCAATACCAACCATTCGTAATGTACCCGCCGAGAGCAAAAATAGAGATGACGAAATATAATGGAGGAGAAGACCAATGCGTCGCCTGGTTGAATAAAGCAGAAGAGTATTTCGACATATATAACATTACAATGGACGAAGAAAAGGTCAAGTATGCTTCAATGCACCTTGAAGGATATGCCTACAACTGGTATATGTGGTGGAAGGGAGACAACTTCGCATACACTTGGAACTTATTCAAGAATGATTTCTTAAAAAGGTTTCAAGGAATCACAGAAGATGAATTCTTCTCAAAACTTACCAGATTACAACAAAAGGGAAGCGTCGAAGAATTCACGCATCAATGGGAATCCCTCGCTACCAGAGTATTTGGGCTATCCGACAAACAACGGTTGGAAACCTACTTAGGAGGACTAAAACCATACATACAAAAGGAGTTAAAAATGCATGACATAACAAATGTCGAGGCAGCAAGACGAAAAGCAAAAGCAGCCGAGGCCAAATTTGATAATTTTCAATCAAATAAAGGGAAGTCATACTCACAAAGAAACATCCAGTCGACTCCAGAGGATGATACAAACAAATACATCCCTCCACCTAGAAGGGACGATAGGAAGAGCCTCGAGAATCAACGTATGAGGGAAGGAAAATGTCGACGATGTGGAGACAAATGGAACCCTAAACATAGGTGTCGCCCCGAGGACAACTCAAAGAAATTATATACTTGTGAAGCAGAGGAGAATAGTGAATCAGAAGAAGAAGAAGAAGAAGAGCCAGAAGATGAAGAGGAGGAAACCGCAAATATGGCAGCCGGGGAACGACGAGAACCCCAAAATCTCCCTAGCAGCCATAACAGGCATTAGTCAACCACAGACTCTCAAGTTAAAAGGGCATATAAAAAATGAGAATGTTACAGTGCTAGTAGATACTGGAAGCACTCACAACTTTCTTGATATAAGAGTAGCACGAAAACTCAAGTTGTTCGTACATCCAGTTCCAGACATGAAGGTGATGGTTGCAGATGGCAAGAAAATCGAAAAAGTTGGAAAGTGCCACAAGGTGAGACTTCAAATACAAGACTTCGAATTGGAATCAGAACTCTACACCTTACCGTTGGGAGGAGTAGACATCGTTTTGGGAGTCCAATGGTTACAAACATTGGGAACATATTCTGCCAATCATCAAAAGCATTTCATCAAGTTTAAGTGGCAAGGGCAAAATTTTAAGCTATATGGTTTTCATCCACCAAACACACAAGTAGTTTCATCTCAGCAAATGGAAAAACTCATTCGAAAAGGGGCATCAGCATACGTAATACAATGTCATCAATTGGAAGGAAAAGAGGAGGAACCAAATGAGTTCAAAAAGGAAATCCAAAAATTACTCCAGAAACATGAACACATATTTCAAGACTTACCCATGCAGCTACCACCAGAAAGGAGTATAGAACACATAATCGAGGTTAAACCGGGGTCAAATCCTGTCAAGGTTAAACCATATAGGTATCCCCACCACCACAAAACAGAAATAGAGAGGTTGGTTCAAGATCTACTGAATTGTGGTGTCATCACCAAGAGTAGAAGCCCTTATGCAGCTCCAGTTGTACTAGTACGGAAGAAGGATGGATCGTTTAGATTATGTATAGATTATAGAGGATTAAACAAAATAACAATTAAGAACAAGTTTCCAATCCCTTTCATCGATGACATGTTGGATGAACTTCATGATGCAAAATATTTTTCAAAACTCGATTTAAGGTCAGGGTACTATCAAATCAGGGTCAGATTAGAGGATATCGCAAAGACTGCTTTCCAAACTCATGAAGGACATTATGAATTCAAAGTAATGCCTTTTGGGTTAACTAATGCCCCTGCCACATTCCAGGCAACTATGAATGAACTATTTCAGCCGTACCTAAGGAAATTTGTGTTAGTATTCTTCGATGACATCCTTATATATAGCAAGACATGGAAAGAACATTTGACGCATCTAGAAGAGGTTCTATCTCTTCTGAAGGAAAACCAGTTCTATGCAAAAAAGTCAAAATGCACCTTTGGGAAGCAAGAAGTGGAGTATCTCGGTCATATAATCTCAAAGGAAGGAGTTAAGGTGGACCCAAAGAAGATCCAGGCAATGAAAGAGTGGCCTGAACCAAAGAATGTTTCAAAATTGCGAGGATTTTTGGGATTAACAGGTTACTATCGAAGGTTCATCAGGAACTATGCACATGTCACTGCCCCACTAACAAATCTCCTAAAAAGAAATTCTTTTCAATGGGATGATGAAGCAAGAAGATGCTTTGAAACGTTGAAACAAATTATGTCTTCAACTCCCGTTTTGGCAACACCTGATTTTGCAAAACCATTCGTAATCGAATGTGATGCTTCAGGGTTTGGGATAGGAGCTGTGCTAATGCAAGAAGGTCATCCAATCGCTTTTGAAAGCAGGAAGTTGAACAAAAGAGAATACCTACAGTCTACCTACAACAAGGAAATGCTTGCCATCATGCATGCATTAACTAAATGGCGACAATACCTTTTGGGAAGTAAATTCCTAATCCGAACAGATCATAATAGTCTACAACACTTGTTACAGCAGAAGACATTAACAACCGAGCAACAAAAATGGATAGAGAAAATATCTACCTTCGATATGGAGATCCTACATAAAAGAGGGAAGGACAATGTAGTAGCTGATGCTTTATCAAGGAAAGATGAAGAGATACAAGTCTACGCCGTATCCATGGTGATCCCAGAATTTTTGGACGAAATTCGTAAGGAATATGCCAAGAATTCAGAGGTTTGCTCCATAATTAACAACATAAATCAGTATCCGAAGTTTGAATGGAAGAATGAACTGTTATGGTACAAAGGACGTATTTACTTAAGTTCCAATTCCAGTTTTAAGACCAAGGTGCTTAAAGAATCACATGATTGCCCAGCCGCTGGTCATGTAGGAATTTTTAAAACCTACTATAATGCAAGGCAATCATTCTTTTGGAAGGGTATGTATGCTGACATTCACAAGTATGTTGCAGATTGTGACATTTGTCAGCGGAATAAAACTGAGAATATCTCAAGTCCGGGGTTACTCCATCCGTTACATATTCCGAATAAGAAATGGGAGGAAATTTCAATGGATTTCATTGAAGGTCTACCCATATCAGATGGAAAAGACAAAATACTAGTTGTGGTAGACAGGCTAACCAAATATGCACATTTTGTTGGAGTGAAGAAAACTGATTCGGCAAAAGAAACAGCCGAAGTTTTTTGTAAAAATGTCTACAAATTACATGGTTTTCCGAAGATTATAGTAAGTGATAGGGATGCCAAGTTTAAAGGGAACTTTTGGAGAGAGTTTTGCAAGCAAATTGGAACGTCTCTTAACATGAGCTCAGCTTATCATCCCCAAACAGATGGACAGACAGAAGTTGTCAATAAATGCTTAGAAACCTACCTCCGTTGTTTTGTGACTGATAAGCAAAATAAATGGTTCCGATGGCTACATCTTGCAGAATGGTGGTATAATTCTACTTATCATACATCTGCAAGAATGACACCATTTCAAGCCCTATATGGATATGAACCCCCAAAATGGAAGGATTTCATCACCAACCAAGCAAGGGTCGCATCAGTAAATGACCATTTAGAAGAAAACCAAAAGGTTGTCCAAGTACTTAAAGAGAATTTGAATACTGCCAGGAATAGAATGAGACAACAAGAAGATCGACATCGAACAGAACGAGAATTTGAAATTGGAGATTGGGTATATGTAAGACTACAACCCTATAAACAATTATCTCTTAAACAAGGTGGAAAAAATAAGTTGGCTCCACGTTTTTATGGCCCATATCAAATCAATAAGAAGATTAGTCAGGTGGCATATGCATTGGAATTGCCAACTACAAGTCGCATCCACAATGTCTTTCATGTTTCATGTTTGAAAAAGATGATAGGTCAACACCAGAAGGCACAAACAATACTTCCCTTGTTAGATGAAGAAGGAAGAATCATATTCGAGCCCGAATCTATCATTGCTACTAGAGAGAAGAGATTAAGAACGCGAGTCATTAAAGAATACCTCATTAAATGGAAAAATCTTCCCGAAGAAGATGCAACATGGGAATCAGAACAATTTCGACAATTACATTCCTCATTACCATTGCTTTGAGGACAAAGCTCTTTAAAAGGGAGTGGCAATGCTATGTATATTAAATATTGTATCAAATTAATCATTAAATTATTAATTAGTTTAATTGAAGGGACGTAACCCTTCTTAAGAAATGCTCCAACCTTATAAAAGGCGAGCTCTTGTAAAGCATTAAGCATCTTATCAATTCAATTATATATATATTATTCAATATGGATCTCGCGTCCTAAATCTTCTGTCGCACACTGTGGAGAGCTCCTTCAAGAAGAAAGTCCCCCTCAAACAAGATTGACAAGATGTCGATAAAACCTTAATTTACCTTGCTTAAGGTGCAAAAGCAATGTCAAACAAGAAAATGGAAAGATCTTACCAACATCCACCGAGGAAAGAGCAAGAGAGAGAGAGTTCTTAGATCCCTTAGTCACGAGTTATAACAACCATTCTTTGAATCAACCTTGTAAGATAGCATTATCCTAAAATTTCATCATTCCACCATTCATCACAAGAGACGTATGCCAAAAAGAGAGGTGCACCTAGCTCAAATGCTCCAATGCACCAAGAGAAACAGAAATAAGTACATATTAGAACCCTTGTCTTGTTTAAATGAGTGCTAGGAGCTTTTATTTATATGAGGCCTCCAAGTCTTTTTTAACTTTAGAACCTACATTACTAAAAGATAAAATAACTAAAAATTGAGGTTTGTCACCCACAAGCTTGGGAGTAAACCATTAAAGACTAAAATTAATGATAAAATGATGAAAATGGCTTCAACCAAGTGGAGTGGAGAATCCGAGGAGGACGTCATTGTTGGAATCGATTTAATCCTAAGAGGGGGGGTGAATCAATATTAGCACAGTTATCAACAATTTTTACCTTCTTAAACAGATTAGCCTTTACTTAATTCTTATCTTCTGTTATGAATCAATAAATAAAACATTCATCCATTCATGCACCAACACAAAGAACATAGAACACGGGAATTTTGACGTGGAAACCCAATCGAGAGAAAACCACGGAATGCTTCTTTATAATGAGAAAGAATACATTCAAGTAAGCACCAACTTCCTGTGTTTACCAGCACCAACTGGAAGGAGGCACTGACCCCCTGGTTTTACAGGCTTCTTCTTGAAGGAAGCTACAACTCCCTATATTTCTCCAGCACCAACTGGAAGGAGGCACCGACCCCCTATCTCCTTCTTGTTTTACTGGCACCAACCTGAAGGAATATCCAACTCCTTGTCTCCTTGCCCCATCTAGCCACCCTGATGTCCAAAGTATAATTTCGTCTAACTGGACTTCAATTCCGCGCACTTGTCTAATCTTTTGAAAACTGTTCTGATGTACGCTACCTTCGTATGCAGTAGATTCTCTGTCACTGAGCTGCATACATCACTTGACTTCCCATTCCTCTCTAATCACACTTCTGTTGATGACTTACTTCATGTACTGTGTGCTCGCTGATATTGCAGTCTGTAGGGAGGTATGCTTTGTTGTGTGCGCGTTGATATTGCAATCTGCTATAGAGCTACTGCTTTCACCAACTGATACTGTGCTTTCAATTGATAGTTTGTTGTTATGAAATAATGCACTAGTAACAGATGGAACTACACACTTAATGATGGGTTTGTTATGTATAAGGTCATAGTCTTTTAGACAATCTGCGACAACCTATGCAACAAAAGATTCGTTCGTTCGGTTTAACGCACTTGTCTTAGATCATCTGCATCATGATGCACACGCTGGATCCTGCTACTGTTATTTCGTCGCGCATCAAATGGTCTTCTCAACTTCACACACTTTCACTTTTGCTCATATGCAACAGCTAAAAATCTGTGCATCATCTGAAATACTTCGGTTCTATTTTTGCGCTTATGTCTTTCAACATCTGTGACTACTGGCGTACCGTCTGTAATGTTGTCCTTCAAAACATCATGCACCTGCACATACTTCAATATATCTTCCTTTCAGTACTTGCACATTAGTCACAGATCTACGACATCATACTGCGCACAATCAAAACTACATTTTGTTGCATGTGCGCTACTCGACTCCTCACTAGATCATTATGTTCTGTCCTCGAGCCCTTTGATGCCCCAAATATCAAACTTCAACAAACCCTTGAAGCTCCTATGCTCTCGCCATCAAGCTTACTTCAAATCTCCAACTTGCATCTCTATTTATACAAGTCCTGCACAGATTGTATGTCCACAAGTTAGTCATGGCATCCCTTTTTCCAAACTTCACGGATTGTGCATTTGCCACGTGTCATCTTCTGCGCTATTGATGTGTCATCCTTTGTGTGTCTTGTGCCTTCATGGTTCACAACTTAGTAGGACTTTACACCTTGGTAGTGTACTCTTGCGCTCTTGATGTACCATCGTTTGAGACATGTGCGCATCCTTGTTTTTCAACTTGGTATATCTTCAACCTTCGATCTACCATCCCTTATGGGTAATGCACCTGTTATCACACAACTTGTAGTTGCCCCTAGAGGTATCCCATCCGGGACGGTAGAGGAGACAGGCAACTAAAGAGGTGACCCAAGAGATGCCACGGTTCCCAATGCAAGGTGGGAGTCACGTCAACCGAGGCACTCTTCGCTTTAGGTCAAGGTGTAACAAGACCTAGGGGGAGACCCTATAACCAATCACAGTTGATTGAACCCAAACAAAGGTTTCTAAGGATGAGTAAATGATGAGTTACGGAAACCAATGCAAGGCTAAGTGGACCTAGGAGTTGAGGTATGGTTGAAGGTGGTGTAAGAGATTGTTAGTGTTTCAACCTATGTATGGTTTAGGCCACATGATTGGGTTTGATGACAAGGTGTAGTACCATATGTTTACACAAGTGGGTCTTATTTTCTTGGGAAGTGTGAAATGGCTTTAAGTGGGCCCACAAGGTGAAGCTAGGTGTGATGTTGGTACTAGAGGTTAGGTAATGACTAGATCTATAGATCTAAGTTGATTCTAGAAGTACCCATGTACTAGATCTAGGTTTTGACACAAATCCCAAGGAGTGCGACTTGCTTTGAGGAGGACTAGTGCCTTGTTGGATGGGCTAATGGGGTCAAAAAGTATGTCAAAGTGTAGATCGGGACACCTAGAAGCCAAGTCAAGTGGGCTAAAAGAGATCTAATGGTTGGGTTTTGCTAGATCTAGGTTTTCAAGAAATGACCCTATGACCCTAAGTGGACCACAATCCCTTGAAACAAGGAATGCTACCCCCAAGGCAGATCGTCACAAAAAGATAGTCTAGACCTTGGTTTCAAGGTATGGTCGTTCCAAATCCCCAAAAATCTCAATCACCCACCTCCTAGAAGTGGACAAACTCACTTTCACAAGGGAGTGCGATTTGCTCAAGGAGGGCTAGAATGAGGGTTTGGTGGACCAAATCAAGTCCAATGGCCACCAAACTATAGATCCAAGTAGCTAGTACCCCGATCTATGTATGTCCCAAAAATCAAGTCAATCAAAGGGCTAGATCTTAGTAGATCTAAGTTTTGAGGTGCTAATAAATTCAAAAGGGGGTTTTAACCCCTTAAAACATGGAAAGATGTCCACAAAGTAGAATTCACCAAAGTAAAAATCTGGGGGTAGGTTATCAAGTGTCTGGATTGCAAATCAAGTGGGATCTCACCTACCCATCTGCTAGATCTAACCAAACAATCCTCTCACTAGGAAGTGCGATTTGGGTCAAAGAGGGCTTTTTGCCTTGAAAAGTGTGTCAATACTAGGCCAATCACCACCAAATTATAGATCCAACTAGGGGTGGATGCTATAGAGGTGGGTTTTCAATATCTCTTCAAAAGCAAGGCTAGATCTAAGTAGATCTAAGAAATACCAAAAACAAGGGTTTTAATCAATTAGGGTTTTTATGATCTAGAAATTATGGATGATTCAAGGAAGAAGAAGATCATACCTCTTGGAACATACCTGGATGAAGAGATGAATGCTAGTTGAGATGAGGATTACTTTGCCAAAGATCAAATGGAGAATTGTTGAAGCCCTCTTGCCAAATCGATTTTCCCAAGCCACATGTGATTCCTTCTAACCTGTCAAGCCAAGGAGCAAAGCATCAATTAGTTTAACATGTTGAAGGTAGATACAAGCAAGAGAGAGAGAGAAACATAGAATAGTTGACACAAAGGCAAAACTACTCCCTGTCAAACCAAAACGACTTCTTCCAAGCTTGAAGGGCAAGCCTCCCCACCAATTCGCACTTGTCCAAAATCGTCCTCTTAACCTGTAAATAAGATATGGCAAATATGCAAGATAGCTACAATAGATCCTCCAGTGCAATGGACAAAAGCATTTACAATCGAAACAACCAACATCCACTCCAATCCAAGCATGTACTCCAAAAGATAGAAATTTTATTCCAAGGGCCAAGAGCCAAAAATCTCTAGATGAATTTTATAATGAGAGGCTCCCTCCTTAAATAGGATGGGGAGAGAGTACAATCCTAACCACTTTTTACATGAGTGGCTAAGATTAAAAGATCATAAGATCTAATCAATGGCTAACAATAAATCATAACAATATATCACATGGATCACCCAACATAATGATAGCGCTCCCACTAAATGGTACAAAAAGGGGGTGACGTCATCCACTAGAGAAGTATAGGTGCCAAAATCCACCTCATGATGACTGGGACATGACAACATAAGCACATGGTGGGGCTAGGAGGTATCAATCCTTACTAGCTCATTCCCAAGGCACAATAAAATAATAAAATATGTCCAATATAATATAAATGACCAAAACTGTCCTCAGAATCCATGACAGTCAAGCAGTAAATGACCTCCTGTGATCAATGTGGGCATACCCACATGGTGAAAACTGACTGGAAGATAGTGATGCCACCCTGGAAGACCTCTGTGAAAACCAAATGCCAAAACCTTGCCTCAATTGCCCAAATCGATTTCCTCAGTGACCACTTTATCCCATTTTTTAACTGCCTCGGGAACTGTGAAAGTGCCAAAACTGCCTCCTAGGGTGCCAGCGCTGTCCATCTAAGCCCACCAGGCTCTCCAGAAGGGGGGGTAAATGGTAAAAACAAGTGGTTGGACCACCCCCTCCATCATCAGTGCCCTAGGTGAACTGGCCTTTCGGGGCCCCTGCTGCTCAGGCTGGGAAATCAACCCCAAATCTGGTCAACAAGTGTAAAACTGCATCAATCACTGTCAGAAGTGCCCGGAACTGAAAGATAAGTGTCTCATTGGATCTAAAAGACCCAAATCCACCAAAAATGTGTACTCATACACCATGGGTTGCCCTAATGGGCCAGCTGTAGGGTCCACCATATATGGACAATGTATAATCTGCTGATCTGAAGTAGTAATAAAACCTGCTGAACTGGATCAATCATCTGCATCATATGTCCATCATATGATATCATCATCAAGCATGTGGGACCATCAATCATCATCAATAATCATCTATACATGGTCCACATCATCATAGATCCCAATAATATACAACCAAGGATAAATCACATCAGTAGACTAAGACATGCTCCTCTAATCATTTTCACAACTAAGCTCAAAGTATAAATTCCATTCAGTGGCATTAATCAAGTTAACATATTCTGTTGTTATATAAAATTACTTGCACAATAGTTCAAATGACAAACTCACCCATTGGACATGGTCAAACTGCTAGTGAAGGATGAAGGCTAGGAACAAGGTTGGGCAAAGGGGTTGACTTGTCTATCTTAACTCAAAAATACTTTGGACTGGGAGAAGTGGGAAGCTACAAACTCTGTGCTGGACAAAATAACACGGGGAATGGCTGTGCCTCACAAATGGATAAGTTGTTTAGAGAGTGCTTATTCAACTTAGGCATCATGTCTACATCAAGTTGATCCAGGTTCATTAGGATCATTCAATTTTATTCCATGGCCTTTTTGGCCTACATAACCCTTCGGATTTCAGATGTGCTGAGAAGCACAACTAGTTGCAGCTTGCATCCAGGGCATGTTCTCACATATATATAAGGTCAGCAATTGTTTAGATATAACTTTTAAGAACCATTGCTTTTTGGACCTTTTTTTTTATACTCTTCGCGGAGAATTTTCAGCTGTTCATCGCTCTTGCCCTTTTTTGTTTCCATGGGCGAATTTTTAAGTTTCCATAGGTAGAACATGAGCTTTCAGTTTTAGCCAACAACATCTCAAGTGACTAGAGGGAGTTCGAGCCAATGCCAAACATCGGGACAACCGACCAGAATGATTTAGGCCTACAATCCAACTCACCAAAGGCAAGTTTTGTCACCAACTTAGAGCCGAGACACTGAATACACAGGGATGCGGTCCAAACACAAAGGTAGAAAAATGGGGAAGTCCTCGGTATCAGAAAGTCAAATGAGACAAGTCAAGGTTTAAAGTCAAATAGGAAGGTCATGTATGGATGGAGTCAAGTGAATATGGAGCCTACACTAGCATACAACTAGTGTCAGGAAAGACCATATCTATGTAAGGTGAAAAACCAGTGGGTTTTGTTAAATGACCTAAATGTGCAAGCAATTGTCCATTTTATGATTTACAGTTCATTTTAAACAGTTTGCCACATCAGGAATAATATACCAAGCACATGCTGTAATCATGACTAAATCAACAAGATAATAATCCACAGTCAGTGATAACATATCCATAGATCATACAACATCATCAAAATAATAATCATCATGCACCATCTGAAACACTGCTGCAATACATCTCTAAGCACTGAACTGAAACTGTATGGGATAAAGGGTCACATCGGTCATCAAATCTGAACTCTCAAGGCTCAGCCCAGACACAAGGTCAAACATACATCTAAATAATATACTGCTCTGATCATGAGTGATCCAAAATATATAGCCATGCTCTGGAATAATGGAAGCTCTGGAATGTGCAGATATCTGCTATACAAGAATAGTAGCCCTGCTACTATGGTGTGATAAGTATAACAACACCCTTGATGTGTTGTCGCTTTGTGGAACCTGCGCATACTCCAACTTCTACTTGTTGGGAATTTGACCCTTACCGCTTCATCACTTGTGAGTAATGCGCACTTGATGCATTGACACTTTGTGGATTCTACGCCTACTCCATCTTCTACTTGGTGGAACTTTGAGCTTTGCCTTGTCATCACTTGTGGGACTTGCGCACTTGCTATACTATTGGTTGTGGAATTTGCTCGTAGACTTACTTCAACCGTTGTACCATTCTAGGATCTTATGCACATTCCACTAACTAAAAGCATCATCTGATTGGCTGAATTTGCGCGCTTTTAGGTCTGTCCAACTATTCGCTGTTTCTTACTACTTGCGCACTTCCGAGCTTTAACCAAGCAATGCTTGCACATACCAGAGACTTCTTTCAACATGCTTGCACACTTGTGTTATTTGCTCAACCAACTCCTTGGATGCTTGTGCACAAGTACCATTATCCAACCAACTCCTTTGACTGCTACCTTGAGAGAGTATGACTAGGTGGACTTGTCTTACGCGCAGGTACAACATGTAGTAGGATACATTACTCATGTTCTTCTTTGAACTGAATCTGCATGATGTATCCTTGGACACACTTCTTCAGACTGAATGCACCTTCTAGATATACTTCTTTACACTGGCATACATGTCCTTCACCATCTTGCGTAGACACTCCTTCAAAGTGGTTTCCATATACTTCTTCACACTGCTGTAGGAATGTTGTATCCACTTTGCCATCAGTTGGCATCAATGACTCACACTGAATCAGTTGACATCCTCTTTGATATTAGTTGACATCAATGACAACCAAAGTTCAACAGTCATGCCCCAACTAACCCCGATGATGTATAAGATCCCTCAACGTCCTCTTTAGCAAGGTAAGGCTTTCTTCTAGAGGATGATGTCATCATGATCTTTGCACAAGGAGACCAAGAGGAGGGGTCATACATGAAAAAGAAGGTCCAAGTGGGCAAAAATGAGGTGTGTTAAGGCGGGTACGACAACCCTTACATGAGCAATCACCTTCTACATAGCATAAACATAAGTGTAGCTAGGAGCCCCTAAGCCATGTGTCCTAGTGGGTCTATCCCAAGAAGCATCGAAGCACCAACCTAGGGAAAAAAATCCCAACATGATGGAGGACTTCCGCCCATCAAGAGGTAGTCAGCAAAGCCACTAAGCCAATACTCCTTAGAATGAAAACCAAGAGGACTTGCCATGACCAAACCATGAGTCTTGAGCCCTGCTAGACCAACAATTTTACATAGACAAGCTGAGAGCCCTGTTAGACCAACAATTTTACATAGACAAGATGACACTTAGCCTTTTACAATGGAAAAAGACCCCTTCTAATCTGGGATCTTTTATTCGATGACTATCATGAATTGCATAAAAGAGTATAGACAAAGCTCATGCGCACAATAACAGAAGAAGCATACCCATATGAAGATGAAACCAATAAAACACACACTAGATTGATAACAGAGTTCATCCAAAGATGGACAACGTCTCTGGACCCACTTCTCAATGGAGAGGCCTCTTTGATTATCTCAACAATTTCTTGGCAAAATACATGGCAATACCTCAATGTTGATGATGGAGAAAATCCATCGCTCGGATCCAAAATCTTACTGCACCAATGACTCCGCATCGCGAAAACGGTGAAGAATTACAATACATACGACCACCTTCACCTCACAACCAACCAAAACAGTCTCCTCCTCTCTTCGCACACAATGCAAGCTCAAATAGAGAAAGTTGTGCTCAAAAGTACTTGGATCTTCCAAATGGATCTCCCCCTTCCAATGTCGAATGGCTTGGGCTTATATACCTTGGAGTAACCCATATTCTCACCTTGATGGCAAGGTAAGCATGGGACTAAACTTAGCCCATTCGTTGGCTCTTGTTACAAGTTGTTTTGTTTGTTGCATACCCAACAAACATTGGTTACAACAATACATAAATGTGTCCATACCATATAATGGTTGTTGGTTGATCCGTTGAACCATATGACATAAACATAGGTGTTGGTATTACAACCTCCCACCGATTTAGTTGTACCCACCACTATATATAACATATATTTGTTTGTTGTGAGCGGTCAACATATCAATGCGTTGGTGGTTTATCTATTTGGGGGTTATAACCAATATATATATATTTAAAACATGTGCAAGCCTTTCCACGTGAACCTGCCATTGAAACACGTATACATATTGCATCATATGGTGGGCTTGAAACCGTGTTATGGTTTGTCGTTTCCAACCCGCGGGCTCCCCATGTGGTTGTATAATATAAATGTCATTTTGTTGAGCGGGAGACCCGGGGTCAAACCCGCGGGCTCCCCACTTGTTTGTTACATCCGCTCCCATAACAACTTAAATACATATAAACCCATATATGTAACAAGAACCAACGGTAGGAGAGTTGGTAAAGGCTTTGCGCCGGTGCAAGGGAGGTCACGGGGTCAATTCCTGCGGACCCATAGTTCTTTGGTGAACAAGACTAAATGGCGGCCAACTGGACTGCCACGTGGCAACTTCCGGTTGGTCCACGAAACCTGCCAACTCAGATCCATACATGCCACATGTCCTCTCCTGAAGTTGCCATGTCATTCCAAATCAACCCTATCAAGTGCCAACTCACCTGCCACGTGTCATCACAGAAGGATGCCACATAGGCGTCGTATAGGCCACATGGCACCTTTTTTTCCAGTCTGTACTTCTTAAAAATATTGTTCTGTCAAAACTTCAGAAGCTGATATCTTCTTCATCCGGAGCCCATTTGACGCAATTAAAGCGGCATTGGAATCGTCTCAATGAGCACTTCGCGATGATGACATCTTTGCTGGGATTTGAGGACTCTAAATTTTTGGCCTTTTAAGATCCTCCTAGATCATTCCTCCACATCGAGAAGCTTTTAGGCCTCCAAAAGCCTTAATAGTCAACATATAGGTGAGGGAATTGCTCCCTCACGTTTCCCTTCTCGATCTACCTAACTTTGTAATATTCTTGGACTGCTTGGTGTACCTACTGAAGCCTCTGGATGAAAGGAACCACTGTTTGGCTAACTACCTCTGTCTGTTCGACAGTTTGTGAATGGAAAGTAATACCCCTCTTCAGCTGAATGAAGAGGTGAGTAGTGTGCTCATCGATGACCTGCTTTTTACATGGCATCAAGATACACATATCCACTATTACATGACTTATTTTCGACATAAGCATCCCCTTAACAAAATTCATGGAGAAACTCTTCCAAGGATGAGAAGAAATAGGGAGTGGTGAGTACAGCCCCAATTTTCCATTAGTGGGCTTACAAATGCACAACACACACCCCTTTACATTCATGGTTACAATCATTTTCATCCGAGACAAATGGACTAAAATCCTCTCTACCCCAAAATGCCCAAATACATGAGAAGTGTAAACTTCTCCAATTACATAGACTTTCTCAAAGGTAGGAATACAAAGTTTACCCAAATGGTGGAGTACCTTGCCCTGCAAACCAAACCTCTGCACCTGCAAACCACGGATTAGCCTTGTTGTCCGCTGAGATGCACACCAGCAGCAAAAATCTTCCGAAAGCTATTCCCTCACTACAAGTGAGGAAGGTGTGGCCTTGGGGGCAAGCAATGAGCCAGGTACTGTCAACTGAATCCCAGCTCCTCCGTTTAAGCTAACTCCTAACGAAGCCAAGGGGGGTAGTCCCTACAAAGAGTTTAACTATGGCTCAATGTGTTTTTTAATGTTTTTTAATGTATGGTGATGCGGATGGGTGTTGTTTAGGAGTTTTGAAGATGAGAGACACAATAACACTTTGAATAAGACACAAGATAACGCAATCCACGTAACAAGATATAGATCACAACAGAATATGAAGACTTGGAAATTTTAAATAGCATCCACAATATGATTCAAGATATACTGATCAACAGTTCGAATTGAGGTAATACATATAAGTTTTGAAGACCAGTGCCTTATGGAGTCAAACAAATATAGTGCTTGGGGATGCTGAAATGTAAGTCTCAATAGTAGTTGTTTGTGAGATCGTTGTGCAAATTATCTTGGTAAATTAAAAGTTTTAGTGGTCTTGATTATTAGGATAAGATCAACAAGGCAAGCAAAGAGACCAGAAAGTTATACTTTCAGTGGCTATTCACGGTGATCTGACGGACCATCCAGTTATCAAGAGGATAAGTGTCCAATGTTTAAACCACCCTCGAAGTTTGAACAATGACACTCCGACTCCACCTCCCAGAATAGCACTTTAAGTATTTATCAAAGGCAACGCCGGTTCGTTGGTTGTGGAGTGAAAATTTTATTATGTTATAGAAGTTTATCAAATCTAACACCTTTTTGAGTACTAGCCCAACATTTTCAGGTTGGCAGAGCATACGGGTGTCAGATAGCAACCAAGATAAATTATTATGGGGATGTGAGTTGAAATGTTTTAGGATTATTTAAGCACACAGTTTAGCTCTACGACAGAGAGTGCTCTTGACTTTGTCTTATGACAAGGTTCAAGAGACTTATTTAATCTATATGCCTAATGCAAGGGAAAATGCAAACTTAAAATGCTCTCCGATAGAGAGTGCTCCTGACTTGGAGTTATTTCAAGTTCAAGAGGCTTTATTCATTGTTAGAATAGAAGCAACTTGCATATAAAGGAAAAAACACTTTCTAAAGTAAACAAATAATTGAAAGAAGTAAAAAGTACACACTTTCTAAGGCCAAAATTTAACAACTAACCATGAAATAAACAACAAGGTGGAATCAACCTCCGAACAAGGTAATCACTAGAACCGCTAGTCCTGAAAACCTTCCAGCTAGTTGGATGTCCGCAAGGATGCTAACGGGGAAAGAGAAGTAGCCACAAAACTATGTGGCACTTGGGATGAAATCCCAAGATTACTATCTCAAGTTAAGACTTGGAAGAGAGTTTAATCTAAGTACATAAATAAACTTTAATCTAGAAAACTTGAAGTAAAACTAACTAAGCATGCATGAAACAATCTTCCCCAAATGGGGAAGGAGAAGCAATGCGTGGGAGGCCCTATCCCACCTAGCCTTTTTATTAATCAATTTACAATTGCCTTTGGGAATTAAACCCTTGAAAGGTCTTTTTCAAGAAAACAAACAACTATAGAAACAATATTTGGAAGCCCTTAATGGTTTATACAAAAGGAGAGTAGTTTTATATCTTCATGGTTATCATCCCTTTCATTGGTTTTGGATCTTCCTATTTGTTCAGTTTTCCTCTTTGGATCTTGCTCTTGATATTCTTTGAATCTTGTTTCTTCAAAGTTTTTCTTTTTCTCAAAAGTACCTACAACAAAAAAATTAACTTCAAGGACCCATTAGCATTAGTCAAATCAAAGCATTTAACTAAGTTTAAGATCTCGAAATTTAAATCTAAGATCTATATGCAAGCAACAAGCTAATCTATATGCCAAAAACAACTTTCAAATGCAAATTTTAACCTTTAATATGAGATCTAAACTATGCTTAGCTACCTTTCCAAAGAATGGAAAATACTAATACTTAAACCAAACTGAAAATTCAAGAAAAAGCTTTTTTTTTGTGACTTTAGGGCTTCTTGGAGATGGACGAGAGGAGGGACCTAAGAGGGCAAACGAAAGGGTGAAGGAAGCTAACAATGGAGATGGACGAGAGGAAGGAGAAGATGCCAAGGATGGGGGACGAGAGGAGCTAGGAGGCAAAAAACGAAAGGTAGAAGGAAGACTAAGGGGAGTAGGACGAAAGTGACTAAGAGAAGAGGAGCGAAAGGAGACTAGGAAGGGGAGCAAAAGGAGACTAGGGAGGAGGAGCGAAAGAACTAGGAGATCAAGGCAAAAATCAAGGAGAAAAAGGGAGGGCTTGAAGAAGATAGCCCTTAGAACCAAGGTAACCAAGTTGAAGTAGAAGTTTTGATGGATGGAATACTTGAAAAGAGCTCTTCCTAGCCTTCTTAAGATGAAAGATTTTGAGACTTTTGTAGATCCTGCAACCACAATACGTTAAGTCAAAGCTTGAAGATGAAGCATGGGTTTGATGCAACCGAGCTCTTACCCTTCTTCACTTTAAGCAACACTTAATCACAACCACACAACTCAACCAACAAGTGAGATTAACAATGCTAGTATGCTAGAAAGATCAAGATTAAATCAACAATTTGTATAACTGACTACTCATGTCCACTTAGATCTTGATAAATTTTGCATAAATAACCAACTTGAACTGCAAATGGTTACTCTATTGTGCTAAAGATAGCCCTCACAAGCTAGCAATTAATCAAATACTATGCATAATTGAGAGATGGGTTTAGAGAAGATGTCGCCTCAACAAGAGATGAATTCACACCAAAAATGAGAGCTCATAGACCTCCAAAGTCTAAATCTTTATTTCCAATGTGAAGCAAAAGCTATTACAAAATTTGTGCAGAGTAATCTTGCATCAAAGTATCCATGAGAAGAGAGCCCAAATGGCTTCTCTTTATAACAAACTAGACACACCTAAACCATAAGTCGAATTGGCATGAAAGGAGCCAATGGCACTAGTCACAAATTCGAACTCCACCATAAATCCAATCAAAATCCATGTTTAAGCCAAGCTTGGAGTCAATCCCACCATACCACTCGAGTTGGAAGCTTATGTGGATGGGGAGGTGGCCTCCACCTTGGCAAGGCGCCCCCCATCTCAACTTTGGAACCATCACCATCAAGTAGATTATTGCCATGCATAAAATCGAGCTCCAAAAGGGAATATGCGTGAGGGTAAGGAAGTAATGCGTGAGCTCTTCAAGGAGTTGAGGTGAGTGGATGTAGGAGTGATTGTTGAGTTGTATAAGGAGCCAAGCCACTTGATTGCACATATCTAGGAAGGCGCCTACCATAGGCTTTAATGCCATCCAACCAACCCATTAATCACTTGACACATCACAAACTCGAGTTCTTGGTGAAGGAGGGCGAATTTGCTTGGAGAGATCCACTTGTGCTAACTGTATACTGAACTGAAGTTGATTGGAGATGACTGGAATCTTCATTAATGCCCAGTACCATGTCTATTAGCCTTTTATTTTAATCCATTTGGATTATTTTGGAGAGATTTGGATTATCTCCAAATATTCATTTTTTAATATTTTAATTAATAATTTCTTTGTAACTGACTTTTTTGAGAAATTATTAATTATGGGGCTGAAATGACATCCGAAACTTAGGATAAACTGGTCCGGGGATCATGAATGATTTTTGGCTTAAGGTTGGAGCCTTCAATCACTGAATTCGGATCTCGGATGACTGACATATTACAAATTGAAAATTTTCCATTTAAACTATGGAAAAATTTATTAAAATTTTAAAAAATAATTAAAAACCCAAAACCGGAGGACCCAGTAAAAAATTTTCGAAATTTTTTCTGAGGGTCCTAGGGGCCTAGGACATGACCAAAACCTATTCTAATAGTGTCTAGTAGGCTTATATACATCAGTTGGACTCTAATAACCCCCCTTGGCTAAAATTTTCAAAATCGGGCATTCCAGCTTTGGAGGAAGCGAGAGAAAACCTCATCGATTATAGCTCGGCTATAGGCAAAGTATAATTGACAAGGGAAAAAACTCCCTGGAATACCTTAGTTGCTTAATCAAGTCATGGGGAACCGAGCCACTCAGAATTCTACTAGCACACTTTATTACAAACCCCATGGGGCCATGGTCATGTCGACTGAAAAACAAAACTGACTAGCCAAAATTGGCTAGGCAAAAATGATGGATCATTTGATACATTGGAGTACAAATATTCATCATGTTTGTCAAATGGCGGCTCTTCAGATAATCCAACTATGGTACAAAAAGTTGGTAACAAGCCTCTCACATGCACCTCTGAAAACTTCATCATTAGCATAACTGACATGAGCTAAGGAAGCATTCTTCAAAACAATAGATGCAGAAATAGGAGGTCTAAAAAGCATATCTACTCTCATGGAATCATTCTTGAATGGTTGTTGAGGGTCTGGCATGGTTGTTGCCGATGTTGGACTGATCTTCCCTTTCACGATGTTGTAAGCTTCTCGTTGCTTTCCTCCCTGTTACGTTGTACCAATACCAGCTTACATTCAGATGTCTAGCGAAGGAGAGGGGTCGCATTTTTCTTCAGGGCCATGATGGGGGTATTATCAGCACTTTTTGAGAGGTGGTTATGGCCGGACCCTTTCATCCTTCCTTTAGGAGTACTATGGCTTATTTGCATTGCTGACTGCTTCATTTTGGGGCTTGTAGCCCTAAGGTTGATGTCCGGGGCTCCTAAAGACATGTCACTGGGTCACATGACCTCGTACTTGTTTTCCACATAGGTGACAGTGTTTCAGCTCTAAGGCACATGCCTCCTCTTCTAGTCACCCTATGCACCCATCCTGGCCCCTTTCTAGCAGAGCACCCTCTCTCCTTGGTGCCTTTTCAATGATGACGTCATCCTTGGTCACCACACCCACAGGCTTATAGAGGGGGTGACGTTGAGGGTTTTTCAACACAGTTGGGGCTAGATGGGGCATTGTGATCCCGCCCTGCTCACTCCACCTTTCAGAGTGAAGTCGTTTGTTCAGTTATAACTATTTTTATTAGCATTTGGTATCCCAGGGGCAAAATACCCCAGGTAGCCACCTTTTAGATTATTTTATATTATTTCATGTTATATTTTTACATTGACATTATATTTGGCTTGTCGACCTGGTTATTTTGTAAAAATGAGTTGAGAAGACTATAAATAAGCCTCCTCACTTCATTTGTAAATCATAACACATAGGATAAATTACATCATGTTGCTCTTTTACCCAAGATAGGCTTGTTGGAAGTGGTGCGCACCTCTTGGATGATCTTCTTCTTTGGCTTGTGGATGAATTTCAATGTTTTTCTAGGGTTTTAACTCATGCATGGTGGATGCTATGAATTGTTGGAATAACACGAAGCTCAAGTAAGTCTTGTTTTGTCTTTCTTGGTGAATGTAGGTAAGTTTTTCTCCATTGATGATTGAATGGTGACCACAGAGCTACATTTTTCTGAATTTGGTCCTCTTTTCTGCCTCCTATCAACCTTGCATCGTGGAAAACGCTCCCAAGAGGAGGTTTTCCCTAGTCTAGCATTGGATATCCAAGTTTTCCCTAGATTAGGCTCCCACAACGAACCCTTGAGGTTGTTGTAGGAAGCCCTAGTTTAGAGTCAAGGAGAAAATCAGACCAAGAGGGAGGTTGGTCACCTCTCCTTTAGGCCTAGGGTTTAGGGTTTAGGGTCTCCTTATCCAATATATCCTTGAAATTGGTTAGTGGTTGGAAGGGTGGGGACTCCTTGAATTAAGAGGTACTGCCTATTTGCTCTAAACAAGCATTATTGTGGCAACTATGTCAGGCCTATGGACGATCACTGGCCATAGAGCTAAGGCTGAACAATGAGTCTGTCACTCGGATCCAAGAAGTGCTCAACATAGAAGGCCATCTTTGGGCATAACCCGCCCTAAGGGTTAACCCAAGTGATTTGGATAAACTGTCAGTAGATGTCATCCCTGAAAATCTACAAAGCAGCAATAGACTTTTGAAGAGCGATGTCACGTCTCCTCAATGATGACTGAGGGTAAAGATGTGATCAATGGTCTGATGAGCGGGTCAGAATCCAGCCTACCCACTAGCTCTCAGGTGTCTCCTCTCAAGCTTCATATGGAGGACTGTAGCATAGAGCTTTGAGAACGTGTGCCTCACCATGATCAACCTGTAGTTGTTGGGATTTGAACTAAGACCTGATTTGTGTATTGGGTGAATGGTGTGATGTTACCAAATCGATGGAAAACCTGTACAGACCATTTAGTTGAAGAGATTGACCAAGTGATTATCCAAAGAGCGAAGATCGTGCTTGAAGAACTCCGCCTGGAAACCTTCATCATCCGTTGCTTTACTAGTGTTCATCACCCAAACAGCCTCTCTAATGTCCTAGTAAGAGAATAAGTAGCATGAAGGTGGCGGAGACATGATTTGGATATGTGGCCCAAGGACATCATAGAGAGTGGAGGTATGAGAGAACATGGATTTGAGGTTAAGATCAGATGGGAGTTAGGGGTGGGGGAAGATGGTGTGCTAGAAGTTTTTGGTAGAGTGGATGAGGGAGGCACACAAGTCTCGTCTCCTTTGAGAGATGAAGAGTCGTTTTTTACGACGGAGGAAGCAACGATAGGAAGTCGTAAGGTCAGGGTATGAGAGGCGAGCATAGGTGGATGCACGTCGAAGTTGGTGGTGGAGGACTTTGCACTCCTCGTCATACCATTGGTTAATGAGGAAGGACTCGGATTTAGGGCATGAGGGAGTGGAACAGGTGGAGTGGGGGTAGGACTTAAAGGTTGCTTTCGAAATGGTGGATGGAAGGCAGGCATACTTGGCAGAGTCTGACATGAGTGAGGAGAACTAGGACTCGGAAGGGAGCATCTAGCGAAGGTGGGAAGTGAATGTGTCTGGATCTCCCTTGTCGAAAAGGATAGTAGTGTGAGGTGGGCCCAAAGGGGGGGGGGGTACGGTTGGGAGGGGTGTCAGTCCGGACATAGAAGGAAAGAAAAGTATGGTCAACCAAGAGAATGGGCGAAATGAAGAGGTGACGAATAAAGGGGAGTACATTTCAGTTAGAGAGGACATAATCAACTACACTCACACCTCCGCCATGAGGTCGACAAGTGAAGAAACGAGAGTCTAGGAAACAAGGGAGCCTATTCAGGATCAAAAGCTCCTGAGATTCCACCAACTGCAACAAGTTTTGACTATAGGCTGTAGTAGGCCCTAAAGCGTCGTCAGACATCTGATGAAGTTCCACGGACTTTGGATCAATCCCCTCAGTGCAAAACACGTCCTTTGATCAATCGTGGAGAGGAGTCTGGAGAGCTCTGGTACAGACATTGAAGTCACCCAAGATGATGACCTCCCCAACCATTGAGTACTGGGTGATGTCAGTATACAAATCCATGTAGGGGTCCCCATCGGGGCCATTATGGATAGCGAACGATGAAGAGGCTAGGGGAAAGTAACAAACTACAATGTCGATGTCCTTGGGGAGGGGGGCTCTACCTCTAAATTGAACCCACAAAAACCTAGAAAACTCATATGTGGCCACCATAGAAACCTTGCTCCGGAAGGAGTTCCTAATCAAACAAGCAACTCCACCTAAATCTCTGATGCCACCCAAGCTCCTCATCTCCTACCTGCAAGTTGAAAACCAATGACAACTTACAATGTCCGGGAGAGGCCGAATAAGGTTCGCATGAGTCTTGGTAATGAAGAGGATGTATGACAACCCAAGAGCATCATACATGAGGCAAGACGATGACCAAAAAGATCCATTGCCATTCCAACAGATAATAGATATGCTTGCGACCTACTGCCTCTCGAAGCAGACCCATCATTTGGAAGCCCAGATCAAAGTTCCCACCCAGGTGGAGAGGGGTCCCAAATGACTGCTCTGAGGTTCCAAATAACTGCCCATTTTTCTTCCTTTCATGTCGGCATAACTGGCTCTCTGGATCGTTTGAGCTCCACAACCTGTCATTTGGTGAGATCTTCATCTAGGAAGATGCTACTGGGAGGAGAGCACAACTTCTGCCTAGCTCTAAGGACATGAAGTGGATCAAATGTAGACCTGAACTGGATGAAGAGAGTGGAGTCGTAGCCAAACCAAGCTCTGTCAAGGGACACATCAGAGAGGTCAAGAGTATCTCCAAGGAACAAGGTTCCAATATCCATGGGGTTCGGAGATGGATGGGGCAAGGCGAGACTGTTAATTTTTAGTAGAATTAGGGTTTATGCAGAAGTGTCATGTTCCCAATTAAATGGTTTTTCAGATAAATAATTAAGTTGGCCTACCCAATTCCTAAGGGTTATGTGGAAGAATCAAAATATTGACATTTAACCCCAAGGTCTATAGTTTCTCATGAAAATTCAATATCCTAAATTGATGGTGGAAAAGTAGGCCAATAAATTATGGAATAAATGTTAAATGCTCCATAATGAAGTGGCATTAGGTTATAGTTGGACTTGGGGACGCATAAGTGGACATGTGGGGTCCACATGAGAGAATATTCCTCCTTTAAACATGGAGCCATCCCCAAATTCGAGTTGGAAGGGAGGAGGTAACATTCATGAAGGAAGAGGAAGAGTCAGAGGGCTAAAAATAGGCAATGACAGACTCTATGACAACTATGACAAGCATTATGACACTTATGACAAATTCTATGACACTTATGACAGATTCTATGACATCTATGACAATGTAAGAGCTAAAAATAGACCAAGAGAGCGCATGAGAGGAGTTACACATCTCCAAAGCATCCAAAAGATTCCCCAATTCGAATTCATGGAGGAGTTGGAGACAAAAGATGAGCCAAGTGTCATGTGGGGCCAATGAAGGGTCATAACTCCCACTAATTCGAATTTCATGAGTAATTAGGAGATAATTTGAGTTCTAAGGAGGTAAATGAGTCAACTAAAGTTATTAAAAGGAGACCAAGTCGAAATGGAGCAATTTTTTGTCATTTGTTATTTGCATCTTTGCAATTTGGGAGAGCTTCAAGCTTGTCCTTGCACGGTGGATGTTCATCCTCCCTGCCTTAGAACCAATTTTGAGAGTGCAAGATTCCCATCCAAGTTGGTTGATGGAGAGGCCATCCAGACCTTTCAACAAAGCTTCATGGAGATGTTTTGATGCAGGTTCAAACCCCAACTGAGTTTGAGTTCATCTTCTCTCATTCTTCTCTATGCCTATTCTACTATCTTTCTCTCAATGCCATGTAAATGTGCAAGGGCGCACTTCTTGTTGCATATAGTTAGTGGAGGATTGTTATTTCGACTTCATGAACATGTTATTTGCTGCATATCTCTGTAAGAATCATATCATGAGAGCCACAGCTCGAAACACCATGTATTTCAAGTGATATTTCCAATCAAGAAAGAGATTCGAGCCATTTTCCCCATAGCATTTGCATAGTGATTTTGGAATGATGATGTACCTGTTTTATATTAGAGTTTGCTGAGATATTTATCCATGTTATGAGATGTATATGAAGTTACTTTGATGGCCCAAATGATGTTTGCAGACCCCTGAAGTGTCACTATGGTTTATGACTAAATTCGAGACTCCTTGTCCACCATTTTCACCACAAATTCGAGACTCTAGAAGCTGTTGTTCATTGGGATACCAATTCGACCCTAAAACCAAATCTAATGCTGCAAACATATTGTCCTTAATGTCCTCTAACAGATCCAAGTCTCAGACCAAGAATTAGTGAAGTCCGTACAGTGTTTGGAAGAGCATTTAATGGAAGACCTAGGGGGGATTTCCACTTCTCAAATTAACTAGTCTTGTCCCGAAACTTCTTTCCTTGCAAATTGCAAACCATGGATGGGTATATCAATTGTTTGGGTGTCTGATAGATGTATTAATGTGTCCTATATCTTCCTAAGTTCCTCCATACAAAATTCGAAACCATTTGGGATCATTTGGGACAGTTTGGGGTTTCACTAGTCCAAGATTCGAAAATTGGCCAAATTGTGTAAACTTTCAAATTAGGGATATTACAGAATAACAATTCAATATACTTTAATGCAAAATCACTTTGAACATTTGACAACTAGTACAAAAATTGAAATAGTATAGCAGTAACTCTAGTAAAACATAATTTTCATCTCTTTCAACTTCACACCTTTAGCCCTACCAAATTGGTCATCGTGTTAAAGTAATCTTCAGTAACATGTAATTAATAATAAAATAATCAACTTGTTAGCAATAAAAGAGATAGGTGAAGATACTTACCTGGGTGTGAAACCTTTCCTGTAAAATACTCAGAAATGTTACTTTCAGAAAAAACTGAGTCGCTCAGAGGCCAGTCAACACTAGGAACCAAGTGACCCAAACCTGAGAGAGAGCGAGACTGGACTGAGGTACAGTCAGAAAACATAAAGGCAGTAACAAGACTCAATAAGAGATCTAGTCAAAAAACTCAGTACAAGAAAAACTGATAAGACTTAAAACAGACCTCAATAAGGTCTCAGTACAAACAAAACAAAACCAAGAAACAGGTCTCTACAAATTAGATCAAGTTTAGGGCACTTTATGAAACAAGGAGCAGATACAAAAGTTGTGGCCTCCAAAGAGATACTCAGATTTGTTCTTAAAACAAGCTGGTTGAACATTACAAAAATAGATCAAATCCCAAGGCTTATTGCCTTCACCAAAAGTAAGCTTTCAGGCCTCATAGCCTCCACAGAAAACACAACCAGCAGACTGAGAAATTACGACCTCCACCAACAGATGGATCTAGGGTCTAACAGAAGTAAAGGAGGTACGAGCTAATAGAACAATGGATCGAACCCACAACTAGCAAATCTGATCCTCTGAAGAAAGATCAAAGCAGATCGGACCTCCACAAAAGAAAGATCAAAGCAGATCGGACGTCCACAAAAAATCCAAGGTTTGCAGAAACATACTCCCAGTACTCACGGCTAGGTCAAGAAACACAAATCGGGCCTCAAACAAGATAAGGGACAACAGGACGAGTCTTTCCAAGTTCACAGTTCAGATCAAAAATAGAATTCAGATGTGAGGTCATGCAGATTGAAGGTAGCAGCAAAAGATCAGCCCTAGATCTGAAATGAAAGATGAATTCCAGCAGGTAGAAGACCTCAACGCAAAAGCTCAAGCAACAGATAAAAAATAACCCTCACGTCAATCAAGAGAGCAAGCAGAGCTATATGAAAAAGATGATTAAATGTCAAAAGAAATCTTCCATATATAGGACTAAGTTCTTCTAGAAAGAACTTTAAAAATAAATTCTTTATTTTAAGTTAGAATTCCATACAAGAAGGAACCACCAAAAAAAGTAAGAATTAAAAATTAAAAATAAAAGTAAAAATTAAAATAAAAAATAAAAAATAAAAAATAAAATAAAAATTAAGGAGTCACATAAATTATAAGTAGGGTGCAAGGATTAAAAAAAGACCCTAAAATAACATGGGTGTGGGTACATGAACCATGACCCTTAGGACCAAGGGTAAACCATAAGATGGTCAAATAACCATAGTACCCATAGGACCAAAAACATCACAGGTGGTACAAATCAAAAGATAACTCGAAGTGGGTAAGTGACCCTATTAACCATAAGTCAAAGAAACAACAAGGTGTAAGTACCAAATGTTAATCAATCAAGGCGGGGGTACAACCAATCATCTCTCTCTCAAATGCACAAGTGTTCCAAATAACCTAAAAGTTCATCATCACTGTATAAGGAAGGGTCCACACTGGATGATGTGATCATGTGGTCCTCTAGACCACTCCTAAGGTCAAATGTTAGTGGCTTCATCAAGAGGTGGCCAGTCCCTTGAGAACACCATCTAACTCAACCATCTCGAGGACCTAGGAGAAGAGGACATCACACATCATCATCTTGGTAACTGACCAAGAACCTCCATTCTCAAGGAATGGCTCTCAGCCCAAAGCTGAGCTTCAATCCCAGACTGAATCATGTTGATCAACCCTCTAGTCCTTGACCAGGTCCTCCATTCTCCCGGAGAATGGTCCTCAGCCTCAAGTTGAGCTTTCAGTCACAGACTGAATGTTGATCAACCACTTGCAAGACCTACTTAGTCCTTGACCAAGAATCTGCCTAGTTCTAGACCCGAATGTCTCTGTCTCAACCTACAGGATCTGCTTGGTCCTCGTGACCAAGAAACTGTCTGGTCCCAGACCAGAATACCCTAGAGACAAATAGGGGCCCTAGCCACATGCTAGGGACTTTGCCATGGCATCAACCTACTTGGTCCCCGACCAAGAACCCCAGGAGACAATTGGGGGCCCTAGGGTACCTTCTAGGGTCTTACTCTTTACTCTGCCTGGTTAACATAACCAGGAACCCTAGTTAACTGACTAGGGTAGTATTCTCTCTGAGAATGGGTCTCGCAGCTGCACTAAAAATTAACAGAGACCCCTCACCTTGAAGTTTGGTTCCCTTGCTCATCTAGTATGCTCCTCGATGAGTTTAGCTTGCACAACTTCAACTGCTACAAGAAGGGGAGAAGTACTATCCTTTCCCACGGACAACCTGTGCCCATGAGTTGATGTGTGTTTCAGTTTCTTGTTTAAAGATGGCCTGTTGGGATCAGATTTTATCCTATTTACTTTAAGGTTGAGTATTTCAGCATGTAAGGCGTCATTTGGGGGGTGGGGGGTGTCTTGCACCTTATTGTCATGTAGTTGTCTCTCTCTCGAGAGAGATTCTCCGCTTCCACCATGGAAATCTTAGTATAGAGAGTATGCATCTCTGAATGGAGCTTGCTATTCTTAGTTTCGAGAGAATCCATCCGTTACAGTAGATTTTTGACCTGGGATGTCCAAAACAAGAAATCTGATTCCATAGCTATATCTGTGGCGCTGTAAATTGTTCCTTGAGTACAAATTTTGAGGTACACCAATGGTTCTCTATTACAAATTTCGCTGGTCTTTGTGGGTATAGGGTCCCCCATCAAACCAGAATCCCAAACCCCCAGCTTCTGTAGACTAGTGCATGATCCTATGCAATTATGTTCAAGAAAATGGATTGAGGAGACACTAAGAGAATATAGAGACCCTGAAACCAAAGACTTATCCCAAAGTTCGATTTCCTTAATCGATGATCTATTCTCTATCTACAATCCTACATCCAAACACTGAAGAAGCCTTTGGAAACCCTTGCCAACCTGTAATTTTGGTCGGTTTGTTTTGGTTCCTAGTGCCTCCAGATCAAGTTCAGGAAGGATGAAGCCAATTCCAAGGCGCTAGTTCGTGAGGCAATACCCTGTCGCCGGTGATTTGATTCAAGTCTTGAATTGCCAATGATGGTGGCTCCTCCCCATGGCTGGAAGTTAGAACAATTGGAAACTCCTCACGACGACTCCGCATGCTGTGAAATGGTCCTAAGATTCACTGACATGCGTCAAGCAACCTGGAGTAGATTTGACAAAAAAAACTTGGCAGACCTTGGGACAAAAAAACCTTGGCAGACCTTGGGTTTTCCTGGGCATGTTGCAGAGACATTGCTTCGACCTGACCTCGACCTAGCCTGTGAACTCGACCTGGTTACCCACAACTTGGACTCAGCTCAACAATACCCCATCATTGGTGATTCAGTTCAAAATTCAGAATTGCCAACGATGGCGGCTCCTCCCGATGGTTGGTGGTTCAAATCTGAAGCAAGGTGTGAGGCATGATAAAATCCCGATCAAAGAAGCCCCCGGTTCAAATGGCCATGAAATGGAGTCTCATATAACATAGATCAAACAGTGATGTAGAGGATTTCACAGGCAGGCGGAATGATTACTGAGATAGGAGAGTGAAAGGGTCATGATGGCAAATCCCAAGATGCATTTATTATTATTTTGATGTGATTTTGTATCAGCCTGTCAGGATTCAAGACAGTGATCATGATTCAGTATCAATGTGTGATGTATCACTTGGCATCTTATACATATTATATATCAGTTTTATTTTCATATTTATGCGGCAATGTGTTTGTTTGATGTTGTTGTTGCTTTACATGTTTAAAAAAATGATTTTTTTAGCCAATATTTTTCTCAATGTTGTCTATAAGTTATTTGCCATACATAATATTTGCAACATTGGAACAAACCATTGGAAAAAGTGTCACTAGCAATTTCTGAAATCTGTGACTTACAGTTCTTTCAGGTTTGGCAAATCAGCCAAAGACACAGGTAAGGTACCACTCAATTGGTTATATTCAAGGTGGCTGCAATGAACAACCCACATGTTAAGCTTCAAATAAAAAGGTTAAGATAAAAAAACAATAAAATCCTAAACTTTGTTCTGAGACTTACACTCTCTTTAAGTCAACTAAAGCACCAAAATCAGGTAATGAACCATTTAAAAAGTTGTGATCAAGCCACCTGTAGAGTGTAACCCACAATAATAAACTCAGCAAATTTTAATGCATGTTCAAATATGAAAATAAGCCTACAATCTAGTCCTATCATATATTAACAAGACCATAACAGTATACTTACAAATCAGCCAACGCTGTCAAATTCAATATTTGTAGAGGTATATGCCCTGTCAAATTTTTTCCTGACAAAAAACTTCAAACACAGAAAGTCACATCAAAAGGACTTGCATTTCATTGAGGTTTGAAATAACTCTTTGACCAATTACATTGTGTGGTTGGTCAAGCCACGACCTTTCCGACTCAAATCTGATGAAATACTGGACATAGAAGTTATGAATGACACTAAACATTTTAATTACAAAAAATTAAAACCAAAATAAGAAGAATCTTCATCTCAAACAATGTACATTGCAGTAACCCTTGGTCGTGAATCCAAACTACACTGCACCCATGTCCAAGGAACCGGCAAACAAGGATCACCACCTTCAAGTGCCCAATCAGATGAAGGATACAAGGTAGTCAAGCTAGCAAGAACTGCCGCTGCAAAGACAAGATCAAGAATCATTTTCAATCATCGAGGCCATTTTCAATCATCGAGGCTTCAGCATGACACAAATGGAATATTATAGGCTTTTATAGCATAGGAACACAAATTTAAATATATGAACATGATTAGGAGAGTGAATAATACCCACCATCTTCTGTGCCATAGTTTATTTGTACGTACTTATTTACCTCCAATGCATTCAAGATTGGACCTCGAGATGAATCTTCTGTTTTGACAAATTCAAATGACACAACAAAGGGAAGTGATACATTGGGAAACCCTGGCTCATATAATCGGTAGCTAGATCGAGCATTCTCTTGAACATTGACAATCAAGTTGTCATATAAAGGCACCTTTGGGCGAACAAGTTTAAATTTGCGAGATTCTGTTGGACTCAAATCCTCAATTTCCGCAAAATAAGAGAAAGCCCAACCATATCCAGGAAATCCATCCAAATTGAGCCGATATGACAGAACCCCTCTTTCACCTACAATAGCTGTTTGCATCACTTTTTCTGGTGGGTATTCATCTCTCCCAGTATCAACAGGCCGCCTAGTATGAATTTTGGAGGTGCCAGGAGCTACACCTACTAGAAAATTTGGCTTCTTAACAGCATCAGACTCCCATATTCGATCATACGGGTCATCAGGATACCTGACATTAAACAATAATACTTCATATATAATTCTTATAACCATAGCAAAAGCTTTTCTGTGAGAAATAGACTTAGAGTACTATGTTAATATCCAAAACCAATGAAATCAGTCGATGGGATTGATAACTATATGACGCAGTGACATCAAGTTGTTTGTGAGGCATCTCTGTATTAAATCATATCTATGTTGGGCAGAAAAAGAAATACAAGAGAAAGGAAATATTAATATATAAATAAGGATATAAGGATAAAAATATAAAGTGTAGCTATATGTCTAGGCAAACTTGCAAAGTATGCCAGATTTTTAAACTGACAACAAGCTTCCAGCAACTAAAAGCTAATATGCAATACAAACTCGTAGGATTTTCTTTATGTGATCCATGCAACTTCACACAGCCCCAGAAATGCTCTCTACTGTGTTAAATTTCAAGACATGGTAAGCAGATATGCACTCCTAAAACAAAACCCTAACCAATAGGAAACTGAGAACTTAACCTCCTATCAAAACTGCAGAAAACAGAACACAAGATCTATAAACACATAAGTCTGAAAATTACAGATAGCACATGTAACAAACATAAAATATAGAAAAAGAAGAAAATAACACTACAAGATTCATCAGTAGAATCATGCATAGAAGTTCCTTCATCACAAAATATAGACAAGGAATGACCATATGAAAGCTATGGAGACCTAGAAGGGGAAGTAAGGCATTTGGATAAACTCCTTATTGACAAAGATAGAGAAATTGTGCAAATCCAACAGAAATTGGAATGCAAATATTTAGAGTTGTACCAACTTCAACAACAAATTAAAGAGCTACAACAACATAATAACGACATTAAAAAAGCTCACAAGCTAGAGATTGCAAATATCATTAAAATGGTATCAAACAGTAATGATGACATAGTTCGGTTGAGAAATCATAATAAAATTCAACTAACAAAAATCAAGAAATTAAAGAATAAGAAGCAAGACAATTGAAAGTTTGAACAAGGTAATCAAGATATCAAGGAGAAGTTATTAGAAAAGGATGAAGAGATTTATCACCTTAAGAATCATAATCAATATTTGATGGAAGAGATTAAGAAGTTAAATGATGTCAAGAAGTTGCAACAAGAAACATTGAAGAAGCTCTCCAGTAAATAGTATATTATCGACAAGGACTTAAAGACACAACTAGTGGAAATAACACAATTTTCAGATAAAAAAATCCAGGCTTTGGAGAAAGGGACAAATAAAGATCCAATTGAATTATTTTTAGTTGATAAATTACCAGACGCAACAAAAGTCGAAGTTCCCCAAAACAAGCCAAAAGATAAAGAGATGCCTTATCGGCATCCTAATCACAAAAGTCGATACTTCAATAAATCAATGTATCGACATCATTTTTAACAGAAACAAATGACATACATTCCAAAGAATATTAATACAAGTGCAGTTGAAAGTAGATGTCATTTCGGGAATCGCAATACATCAATTTCTTTCCAAGAGCCCTATGCATGCATAGTTCCATAGAAGATTGAATTAGGGTGGGAAGACCCTTTCACTATTCGCCAATTTTGCTCAACACTTAGAAGAACATATCGTCATGTGTTGTCAAGTATCACAATTACAAACACAAAAGATCATGAGAAGACATTGTGAGCCAGAACAAGGGAAAATACTAAAAGTATTCCAAATTATGCTTTGAGGACAAAGCATTCTTAAGGGGAAGGCAATGTAACAAACATTAAATAATAATAATAATAAGAATTATTATCCAAGGGACATGACCCTTGTGAATAGTCATCAAAGGTTCCCTTTAGGATTGTATATATATGGGTACTTCCATCGTATTGTAATCATTCATCATTCCCTTTAATATATATTTATTGTCCTCTATGGATTACTGTCATCTAGCCTATTTAAGGTGGATATTTACTATATGAATAGGAACTGTTCATCACAACACGCTAGAGGAGATCTCATAACAGCATACTGTAATAATGTACTAAATCTGCATAACCGGAGTTCTGGAAATTCACATAGCACTTAATCATGCATATCTTAATTAACTAAAAGAAGAATGATTCCAAAGCAATAGCTGAAAATTCAACTATCTCACTCAAAAATCTGTCTAGTGAAGTTATCCTATATTCCTTTTATAGATTATGACAAGACGAGGGTCTACAAAGATAGAACCAATCATCTAACTCTAGCTTCCTAGAAGAGTGTGGCCTACCTACATGAATAAACTTTCTCAAATAGAGTGCATCATTACCTAGGAAAATGTGCCCTACCTAAAGCTAAAAACCCTTGTCGATCATGCATTTTTCCTATAGATAGATCTGTGCCTTTAAACAAATTAAGAAGAGCACCTCTAAATTAGCCTATTTATTTAATCCATTTAGCCATGTCATTTAGCCTGTTTATTTAATCCATTTGGATTATTCTGGAGCAAATTGGATTAACTCCAATTTAATATTTTTTGATTAATTTAATTAATATTTCTCTTTTATTGATTTTTTGAGAAAATATTAATTAAATGGCTGAATGACTATCCGAAACTTAGGATAAGTGGGTTTGGGATTTAACTGGGATTTTTGGCTTAGGAATTGAGCCTCCAATCTTTTAAATCCACCCCAAACCACTTAATTATTACAAATTGAAAATTTTCAATTAAAATAATTGAAAAATTTAATAATAAAATAATAAAAACTGAAAATCCAACGCATCCAGTAAAAAAATTTCGGACAATGTTTTAAATGAACAAGGGACCTAGGAAATGACCATCTAACAAACTCATAGTGTCTAGTAGGCTCATATACATCAGTTGGACTCTAATAAACCCCCAAGGCCCAAAGTTTCAAAATCGGGCATTCCAGCTTTGGAGGAAGCAGGAGAAAAACTCATCGATTATTACTCGGCTAAAGGCAAAGCATAATTGATAAGTGAAACAACTCCCTGGAATACCTTAGTTGATAGTCAAGTCTTGGGGAACCGAGCCACTCAAACTCCTACTAGCACACTTATTACAAAAACCCCATGGGGCATGGTCATTTCAACATAAAAACAAAACTGGCTAATCATCACAAACTGAACCCCTGATACTCTGGAAGTGAACATTGATCATGTTCAAACACTGGCGGCTCAATGGAGGTTCAACTATTGTACAAAATAGTTGGCAATAGGACCAAAAGCCTACTTTTGGACAAGGTCCTAGATTTTTGGGAAATCCAAAAAATGATGGCCAAAATCCAATGTGGATCAAAGATCCTTAATCAGAGAAGCTCTAGGAATGGTTTGTGGCCAAAGGCCAGAATCAAGCCTGTTGTCCGCTGAGATGCACACCACCAGCAGAAATCTTTCAAAAGATGTTCCCTCACTACAAGTGGGGAAGGTGTGGCCTTGGGGGCAAGTAATGAGCCAGGTACTGTCACCTGAATCCCAGCTCCTCCATTTAGGCAAACTCCTAACGAAGCCAAGGGGGGTTGTCCCTAACAAAGAGTTTTCTACGGCTCTTGTGTTTTAAATGTTTTTATGATGATGGTGATGCGGATGGGTGTTGTTTAGGAGTTTTTTATGAGATACACAAGATTACAACAAGAAAAGCAATCCACGTTGCAATTACAAAACACAATGATTCAAGACGAACAATATATGATGACTTGAGAATTAAATAAGCATCCACAAAATAATGACTTAAGATATAGATGACAAATAGTCCAAATTAAGGTAATGCATATAAGTTTGAAGACCAGTGCCAAATGGAGTCAATGAGTGCTTGGGATGCTGCAAATACAAGTCTCGATATAATGTTTGTGTGAATGTTTTGAAATTGTTCTTGGTTGATTTTATAGTATTTCAAATGATCTTGTTTTAGGTGTCTAGGAAACCTAACAGGAAATACTTTTAGTGGCTCCATTCGAAGACATGATGGACCTGTCTAGAATCACAAGCTAGGTGTTCAGAGAATTTAACCAGCGAGTGTCCAGATTGAGTAGCCCGGCGCCCACACTTGGAATTTGCCCACTACCTGAGTATTTATCGAAACAACGCCGGTTCATTAGTTATGGGGTAAAAAGTTTTATTATGTTTGAATCTTGCAAGATTAACCAATCCAATGCTGTCTCTGAGTAATCTGATTTTTAGGTCAGTCAGAGCATACTCCGGCAAGAAAACAACGAAATAAATTCAAATTTTATTATGGGGGATAATGAGTTGCGAATTTTAATTAGAGCACACAAATGAACCTCTCCGACAGAGAGTGCTCTTGACTTGTCTTATGATAGAGGTTCAAGAGACTTTGACTAATCTATATGCTAAAATGCAGTAAAAGTGCAAAACTTATGCTCTCCGACAGAGAGTGCTCTTGACTTGTCTTATGACAAGTTCAAGAGACTTTGGTTCCTTTTAGAGACAGATAAGCAAATTAAAAGTATGGAACACAAGTGATAGCTCAAATAATAATAACAATGCAAAATTGGAACTAGCAATTAGTGTTTTAAAGCAAAAAATGAAACTAAAGTAGCAGAATATTTCTAAGTGTAAGTAATGGAAAACTAATCTAAGTTTATCAAAGCAAACCACTCAAAGAGACAACAAACTTCCCCAAAAGGGGGAAGTTGAAAGTGGGGACTGTTATCACCTATTTTGTACAAATAGTTGAACCTCTCATGAGCCGCCAGTTTCATGAACATGATTCATGTTCATCATCAGTGTTCAGAAGTTCAGAAGTTCAGAAGTATTTTCAAGGCAATTTTGCCCGATTTGTAATAAATTGCATGTTCATACCCCCATGGGGAAAATGTAAAAAGTTGGTCTAAACAGGGTCCTTTTATAAAAGACTCGGCTATCCGTAGGTTTATCCATTTGGAGGATACTCTAGAATGTTTTTTCCTTGGGAATTATGCGCTACTCATCAGTGGCGTATAATCCTTGAGTTTTTCACTCAACCCTCCAAAGCTAGAGTATTTCCCATGGTGGTCAAAACCTAAAGTGGTTATTAGAGTCTTGTGTCTAGGATTTTTTACGTATTAGCCATCTCGATTGAGTCATATGAACATGCACTAGGTCCCCTAGGAGTTTCGTTGAATTTCGAGAAGAATAAATTTTTTCATAAATTAAACCATTTTTAATGGTTTAACTAAAAAATTTCAAAAAGTGATAAAAGCCTCATCCGGAGGCGAAATTGGGCGTGGGGAGGCTCGTTTTGATGCTCGGAGCATCCTCTTCACCTTGGCACCCCCATTCTTCAGTTTTTGGGCAATTACATCACCCCAGGAGTAGTTTTTACTAAAAATGCATCATTTTGACATTTAATTGCCAGAAAAAAGACAATTTGCACTATGGACAAAATTCAAAAAAGTCAAAAAACATTATTTTAATGTTTTGAAAAGGTTGAATATGGATGGAATGGGGTGTACGACTACATCCATGGTGTAAAGGTCACATGTTATAACCAAACTTTGGAATTTTTGATTAAATACTAACGTGGGCCTTCCCTCACGTCGATATCTTCCCCGCATGCTCAAGTAGTGGAAGGGATGGGCGAATACTCCATATCGTGGCCCACCTTGTTTAATTAACAAAGCATACACCATAACCAAGGTTTGGATTATGAATTTTGAAAGGGGATGACGTGAGCCATCTTAACCGTACGGCTCCCCATGCATAATCACGATTGGTGTGATGGCAATATTTGAATGGTTGGTTGGTGTTGCAATAAATAAGTGGTAGGCTCCTTCCTAAATTAAGGGCCACCTCGCATGACTTAACTCAAGCAAACTCGAGTTGTCCTTTCCATTGAGCTCCAAGCTTCACCTTTTCAAAGCTCACGCATTCCTTGATTGCTCACGCATTTGCAAGGTGGAGGCTCACGATTTGAGGGATGATAATTCCAAGGGAAGGATGGGGGGCGCCTTGCCAAGGTGGAGGCCACCTCCCCATCCACATTAAACTCAACTCATTGTTATTCATTGTATTATCACTCCAAGCATTGATCTAGATTGCAATTCGAATCCTTGACTTGTGCCATTTGGCTCTTCTTGAGGCAAATTCGATTTAGGCTTGAGGTTGCTTGTATTTGTATAAATAGAGGTGCAAGGCACTCTATTCCTCATGGAGATTTTAGGCAAGAACACTCTGCCAAATTCTCATTGTAATATTTGTTTATGCTATTGGAATAAGAAGTGACTTTGGAGGTCTATGCATGAGTTTTCAGACTTGGTTCACATTGTTTTGGTGATATCTCTCTCACCTCATCTTTTATTTAAGCAATTCATTATTCAATTTATGTTCTAATCTATGTTAGAAGTATCTTGTTCGGTTTTGCTTGCTTGATTGTGAGAGTTTTGCAGGGATCATTCAAGGTGGAGAGTGGGTTGGAAATCAAGCTTTTCTTTGCTCACGCAATGGCTTTTCCTCTCTAACTTTTTCTCTTGCAGGTTCTCCAAGTCCTTCTCTTCTCAACGAAAAGAAACACAACAAAGAGGATCTAGCCTTTCATGCATCAACAACAAATATTTTCAAACTTCTTGGTTACTATAAAAGCGGATCTACTACAATCACAGGTTTTATTCATTTTTATTCGCTTTCCAAGTAGTGTGATATTCTCAAAGTTTCTATATTTCTAAATCTTGCACTATTTGGCTAGTTAGATCAAAGTTCACACTTTGATCTACTTGTTTGGGTTTAGATCTACTTGTCTTTCAAATCTTCAAATTCTTCTAGATCTAAGATCCTTGTTCATTTCACTTTTGTAAATCCACTCTTGCTTTTATTTGTTTTTCTTTTTTCATTTTCATAAGTGCCAAGTACCTTAAGTTTTGCCCAAAATCATCCATTTTTTACAAGTTTTGACTTGAGAAATAGCTTGGGATACGTACACTAGTTTTCTTGAAAAACGTGCATATTTTCTCCCTTTTTGCTTGTTGTTTTTTTCTGAGTTTTTAGGCCTTTTTTCAATTCTGGAATTTTTAGAAAAAATTTAAAAATTTGAAAAAATTTCGAAAAATTATTTTTTTCATTTTTTTGTGTTTTTCTCGAAAATCGTGCCATTTTAAGCTTGCTGTTTTTTTACTGTTTTTTGCAATTTTTTGCTAATTTTCAGTTCTGGAAATTAGCTTGAAAATTCAAAAAAAAAAATTGAAAAAATTTATTTTTTGACTTTTTTTACTTTTTCTTGAAAAACATTTACTTTTGTACTTGCTGATTTTTTACTGATTTTTTGCAATTTTCTGATATTTTCCAGATTCTGGAAATTATCCTAAAATGTTAAAAAATCTTTAATTTTAAATTCTCAAAAAATCTCAAGTTGTTTCGTCAAAAAACGTGCATTTTATATCAAATTCGATGAGCTTGCCTTGTCTTTTCCAAGTTTTGATTTTTGGTCTCATTCCATTATTTTGGGCTTTTATTTCATCTCATAAGGCACTTGTCTTCTCATCCACTTAATCATTTCGAATCACAAGTAAAAGTTTGGTTTCTTAACACTCTTACTAGTTATTGTCCAAAGCTCTTATCTACAAGTGAACCAAAGCGAAATCAAGCAAGAAAGAGCAAAGCAAAACGAAATCCCAAAGACAAGGATTTAAAACCAAAAAAGACATCATTATCCTTTGTACAAACTCATAAGAGTTTTTCCACCTATTTCACTTAGGTTTTTCTTTAAAGTCCTTCAAGGGTTTCATTCCCAAAGGCACTTGTACTCTCATTAATAAAATAAGGTTAAGTGGGATAAGGCCTCCCACGTTTTGGTTCTTCTTCCCCATTTGGGGAAGAGTGTCTTTGTTGTTAGCTTAGATTTATTTTAAGCACTTAGAATAATTTTCATTTTCGCTTAGATTGTTAAATTTGTCATTTCAGTCTTGACCTGAGGAGTAGCTTGGAATTTTATTTCAAGTGCCGCATCGACATTGCGTGCCACTCCTCTTTCCCCACTATGTACTGCGTACGACCAGCTAGCTGGGAGTTTCATGAACAGTGTGTTGAAGTCACTTTGATTTCACTTGCTAGATTAGTTTCTGTTGTGGTAGAACACTAGTTGGTTTTTCAGTTTATTTTTGCAAGTAGTTTATTTCATTTGATATATCATTGTCTTATCTCATTTTATCATTATTTGAGCTTCATAAGTGTGTTCTTTTGCTTTAAGCTGCTTCTATTTTAACAAATAACCAAAATCTCTTGAACTTGCAATAACCCAAGTCAAGAGCACTCTCTATCGGAGAACATTCCCACTGCATCTTCCTTGTATCAAGCATATAGATTAGCAAAGTCTCTTGAACGTCCCTCTTAAGACAAAGTCAAGAGCACTCTCTATCGGAGGGTTGAACTGTGTGCTCTTTAATAATTTAAAAAACTTTCCAACTCACACCCCCTTTAATAATTTATCTTCACTGCTATCCATCATTCCGTATGCTCTACCAACCCTAAAAGGTTGGGCTAGTACTCAAAAAGGTGTTGGATTTGTTAACTTTTGATAACATAATAAAATTTTCACCCCACAACCAACCAATCCGGAGTTGATCGATAAGATAAGTTCGGTGGGTAATCTCCTAGTTGGGGGCGTTGGGGTTCCATGTTCAGCCTCTAGTTTGTTGGTTAATATTGCGCGACTTGGCTAGAGCACTGGGTGGCCCGACATGTCCTTGAACTGAGACACTTGATACTATCTTTTCCGGACAGACTTCCAGTACCTCGCGTATTGGTTGGAAGTTTCCTTAGCCTTAATAATCAAATATCACTAAAACTTTCAATCAACCAAGATAATTTGCACAATGATCTCACGAACAGTTACTTTGAGACTTACACTTTCAGCATCACAAGTATTTATATGACTCCATTTTTTGCACTGGTCTGTAAGGCACTTTTTTCATATTTTAAAGCTGGACCATATGTCCTTGTCATTTGCTTAAAGTTTATCTTATGGATGCTTACTTAATTTTCCAAGTCATCGTATTGTTCATCTTGCAATCTTATTTTGTAAATCGCAACGTGGATTGCTTCATTTTGTGTTCATTTCATTTCTATAAAAGCAGTGATCTCTTCATTTAAAAAACTCTTAAACAACACTCATTTGCATCACCATACACCAAAAAAGCACTTAAACATAAGAGCCATAGAAAACTCTTTGTAGGGACTACCCCCCTTGGCTTCATTAGGAGTTATCCTAAACGGAGGAGCTAGGATTCAGGTGATAGTACCTAGCTCATTGCTTGCCCCCAAGGCCACACTTTCCCCACTTGTAGTGAGGGAACAACTTTCGAAAGATTTATGCTACTGGTGTGCATCTCGGCGGACAACAAGGACTTAAAAACCCCACTCAAGCTTTTATTGGACAAGTACAAGCGCCTTTGGGATTTAAACCCTTGAAAGGACTCTAAGAAAAGAATGTTAATTGGTGTGATGAAACAGAAGAAGAACCTTCCGACACCATTAGCCCTGATGACCAACCAGACAATATCAACTTCATTAATGACTTATCCTATGATGAAGAGTTTGGAAGACTCCCTTTAGAGGAAGAGCCATGGGAGCAAGAAGAAGAAATAATTGAAGAACCTAGTTCCTCATGTTGTGCTATAAATCTCCCAAGACTTAAGGAACAACCCAAGTATAGAATTTACAAACGAGGAAATAACTCCCAACCTTCTTTCTTTGACAAACACAAAAAGACAAATGAAGATCAGAAGGAAGAAGAAGATCTTGTTGTAAATGATTATGATCTAAAAATTCATATGAAGAAAGAGTTAAGCAAGATAATGTGTGATGTCCCTGTTACTGAGCTAATGAGGTACCCTCTGTTAGAAGCTAGGTAGAGGAGTTCTTTGATGGCATTGGCCAAGTGAAAGCTCCTAAGACTGTCTTAGAATCCTGTCATATCCAGAACCTTAGTGGAATGCAACTTAACGAAACAGAGAAAGATCCACCAATAAACATCCATTCAACAATTTATGAGAGAAAGAACGGTGGTCATCCTCCCTTTTACCTCACCTTACACATTCAAAACATGCTCCTTCACAATTGTATGTTGGATTCTGGAGCAGCAATGAATGTCATGTTAAGATATTTAGACACTTAGGAGTTAGTTAAGATCAACTTGTGTAATATATCCGTTAGGGATAGTGTGTTTCTTTAGTATGCATTAGTATGCATTTGTAAATAATTAATCCGACGGTCACGATATGTTCCTGACATAAAGTGATCCGACGGCTCAACTTCTCTTAGATCAAACCTAACCTTGATCCGTGGCTTAACACCCGATTGGTCCATGATCTCTATTTAAAGAGCATGGAGGGTCATTGTTTAGTTGATCGATTATGAGAAGCTCATTTGTAACTTTCTTTCTTTGCATAATAAATTGTCCCGTAGAAGCTATTTGGCCGGGGCCGTGGAGTGTTTCCCTCAAGAGGGTTTAAACCACGTCAAAACATCGGTGTGTTGATCTGTGATCTGTTTATGTGAAGTGGTTGCTCTTGGTGTTCGGTCCTTTGGTAGTACCCTGTGTACCCAAACATGGTATCAGAGCTTTTATGAAGTGCCGCTTCCGGTTATGATCTAGATCTTGAACTGTTGTTGCCGAAACTCGAAAGGGTTTCTAGTTCTAGTATTTCTGTGCATTTCTGGGTTATGGGAGGTGGTCCATTGCGTCCGGAGCGTCGTTTCCATTGGGAAATAGTTTTCGTTTGATCGAAAACGGTTCCCGGTTGCTCCAGAAACGCGTATTTCATCAAATCTGAAGGTATAATGTTACAGTGACGCATTTTTTTATTTTCTTTTTTTAAAAGGAAAAAATCTCATATTTCATCATTTTTTACTGTTAGATTTTTTTTGGGTTCGGATTGTTGCTTTCCCATCTGTGTATGCTCTTTGCCGTGCACCTTGAGCGATCTCGGCAAATCAAAAACAGAAAGAGAAAGGGTTTTTCTCGGCTGTGTATGCTCTTTGCCGTGCACCTTGCGCGATCTCGGCAAATCAGAAACAGAGAGAAAACGTAGACTTTCTGGGCAAGCTAACCAGATCTAACTCCACAAGTGTGGAAAAGTTTTTTTTGTTTCGATTTGTGGTTTGTTTTGCAGGAAAAAGGGCAAGCACGCAAACCGAGCAAGAAGAGTAAAAAAAAAAAAAGCCCCCTTCCTCATTCCCATATTTTACATACCTTTTAATCTAGCTCACTTGGTTCAAAGTTGCTTTATTCCTTAATAGGTCTTGAGTTCAAGTCTTAGGAAGTTACTTTTAAAAGAAAAAGTGCATGCAATTTCTATTTTCAAGTTATTTTATTGTAAAAGTGCATCTCACTTAAATAATTAAAAAATAAAAATACAAGTGAGTCACTTAAGTTTTTTTTATTGTTGCACTATTTAAAAGTAATATTATTGTAAAAGTGAAATCACTTATTTTACAAAAGTGGTTCACTTAAAGCAATTTTCTTGTAAAGTGATTGTCAAAAGGTTCATCTTGGGAAGAGGGGGGTTCTTTTTTTTGCTGGACATTCTCTAGCTGCCATGTCACTATTGGGGACATCTTCAACAGTTTCTTTGTTCAAGCATAACTTCATCATATAGAGTCAGTTTTCAGTGTCGTTTTTTTTTAAACCGCCTATTTTTTCGAGCTCTTCACATCCAAACTATTGGTTTATGCTTTTACAGCCATTAATTTACAAATATGGCCGCCCCTTGTGATATTCTACTTAACAGTTCCAACTATTTCTCATGGAAATCTCGTATGGAGGATGTTCTACGAAGTAGGGGACTTTTCAGAATTACCTCAGGGAAAAAAAAATAACCCATTGATGATGATAAGAAAATAAAATGGGCAAATAGATGTGATGAAGCTCGTGGATTGATTGGGATGTCAATCTCTACTTATTTGCGATTCCACATATCTGGAATTGATGAACCTAATGCTGTTTGGGACAAGTTGGAATCTGTGTTTGGTAAACACAATGAAATTCGAGGTCACCAACTCGAAAATGAGTTGATTTCTTTAAATCCAAATGACTTTTCATGCATTCAAGATTATTTATCTAAGTACAAAACTCTTAAACTTTTATGTGCAGAATGTAAGATTGAGAGAGAAGACAAACAATGCATTTATCATATTCTTTCCAAACTTGGACCTGCATATTCTGTTTTTGTATCTACATTTTGTTATCAACTGATTTGTACAATAGTTGAAACCTTATTGAGCCGCCAGTGTTGGAACACATCAGTGTTCACTTCCAGAGTATCTGGGTTTCATTATATTTGGGTCTAGCCAGTTTTGGCTAGCCAGTTTTGTTTTTGAGTCGACATGACCATGGCCCCATGGGGGTTTGTATCAAAGTGTGCTAGTAGGGTCTGAGTGGCTTGGTTCCCCATGACTGGATTAAACAACTAAAGTATTCCAGGAAGTTTTTTAATCGTCAGATTATACTTTGCTTCAGGCAAAATATAATCTCTTGGTTTTTCTCCTGCTTCCTCCAAAGCTGGAATGCCCGATTTTGGAAATTTGGCCATGGGGGGTTATTAGGGTCCAACTATAATGTATAAACCTACTAGACACTGTTAGAATAGGTTTTGGTCATGTCCTAGGTCTCTAGGACCCCCAGAAAAAAATTTCGAAAATTTTTTACCGGACGCGTCGAAATTGGGGTTTTTAATTTTTAATTATTTTTTAAATTTTAATTAAATTTCTCTATAGTTTAAATAGAGAAATTTGGGTCTGTAATTATGTCAGTCATCCGGGGTCCGAATTTAGTGTTTGATGGCTCGTTTCATAAGCCAAAAATCACACATGACCCATGGAGCAGCTAAACCCAACTTTCGGATGTCAATTCAGCCTCATAATTAATATTTTCTCTGAAAAGTCATTTACAGAGAAATTATTAATTAAAATAATAAAATTGAATATTTTGGAGATAATCCAAATCTCTCCAAAATTAATCAATTTGATTAAAATAAAAGGCTAAATGACATGGCAATGAGCATTTAGGAGGATTCCAATCAACTCCAAGCCTTCCCAGTCATCCAACCAGTCACCAGATCATTATCCTCTCAAGTAAATTCGCCCTCCCTATGTAAAAATCGATTTGTTGACATGGCATTTGATTATTGGGTTGGTTGATATGCATTTATGTTGTGGTAGGCACCCTCATGACTCACCACATCCCACCAAAGCTTGGCTCCCTTTGTGATTCGAGTTACACCTACTAGCTACCACATATATCCCCCACAACCTACTTGCATATCCTAAACTCCTCATGTCAATCTCCATTAACTCGTGTTTAAGCCTTGTTGGAGTTTGTGGATTGGTTATTGATGCTTCCCATGTAATCACGAATTAGCTTGGTTCTCTCTAGATTCGAGTTAGTGCCTACCCTTTGCCACTTGCCATCCACCAAGCAACTCGCATATCTCCACATAGCTCACGTCTCCTCTACCCTAGCTCGCATTTCCTTGTTGTAGGATGTTTATTGGGTCATGCTTTCAATCTCAACCTACCCCAAAGTCGAGTTTGCCACATGCCCACTCCTACCAACCTCAAACTCGACTCTAACCTGTGATTGTTTGCCAAGCCACTAATTGATTGGGATTCGACCTCCATGCTCATTGCTAATTCGACCTAGGGTTAGCTAGTAGTTTTTTACTATTAAGAGAGGCCCATTTGGGCTATTATCTCATGGATTTTTGGATGTAAAGTTACTCTGCCATTTTGTGATTACAAGCTATTGGCTTAAGGAAATAAAGTTAGACTTTGGAGGTCCATGCGATTTGTGCAACATTGATGAATGTTTCTCTTGTGAGGTGATCTCTTTCCATGCTTTCAATTTAAATGCTTATGTGATTGATCAAATAACTAGCTTTAGAAGTCTATATTCTAGAACATAAGATCTACCATTTGTGGTTTGCAATTTGGTTTATTATGCAATGTTTATCAATGAGTTATATGAATAGGATGTATTCGGTTGTACTAGCATTTATATAACCTTGGTTTTCGTAGCATACTAGTCATATATTTGATCTCACTTTGGCATTGAGTTGCTTGTCTTTGGATAGGTTTCTCCAGGTGTAGGGGGGTGTGAGCTCGGTTGCATCTAGCCCATCTTCACCATCACAAGTAATTCTTAATATTGTTGTCTTTCCAGGATCTATATAAGGTTGAGTTTGTTTTGAGAAGAAGCACAAAGGGTTTTGCTCTAAGATCCATCCATTTATATTCTTAAAATATTGGTTACTTGTCACTAAAGGCTCTCTCTTCAAACCTTATCATTTGCTCCTTGATCTCCTTTTTCCATTGGTTTGCTAGGCCTATCTTCTCCATAGTTTTTCCTACCCTACTCCCTTCATCTTCATCTTTTTTCCTCTACTTGCATTCGTCCCACTTCACTTTTGCATTTCTCAACCATTGCTCCTTTCTTCCTACCTTGCCTTCCTCCTCTCGTCCCTCTCTTTTTCATCTCCTCCTTCCATTCTTTCCTCCTTGGTTTTTTGCCTCTCTTCCTATCGTCCATCCCCATTTGCCCTACAACATAAAACAATAACAACAAAAACAAATCAAGTGATTAGATGTTAGCTAGGTGTTAGTGTTTTATTTGTAGTCTTTACTCTGTAGCATTTACTTTTGTTAGAGTTTAGTTAGTTGATAGTAGATTTGTTTAACTAGTTAATTGGCTTTTCAAAAGTTAATATTTATATCTCATGCCATTGCTAGTTAGTATTTAATTTGCTTCAAGTTTTAAAATAGTTAGTTGCATCTCATTTATTTCAAAACAGTTGTTATAGATCTGTTTCTTAGTTATCATATAGTTTTCGAACTTTGTGACATGCAAAAGGCCATTGGACTCCATAATTTGTTGTTTTGTTGGCTGCCATCTAGCACTTTGGTGGACTGTTGTAAACTTTGTTTGGCTACCTTTTAACATTGAGGACTGTCATGAAATTGGTTGGCTGCCATATAAACTTTGGTGGACTGTTATAAACCTCTATTGGCTGCCATTTAAACACATTGTTGACTGTCCTATAGACTATTAGGCTGCCATTGAGCATTGAGAGAACTGTTAGGACCTTGGAGACTGTTATACCAATTTTGTTGGCTGCCATCTTACACATCCAATCGACTGTCATAAAATCCTTTCCTATTGAGTGCCAACTTAAACATCATTGAGCTGACTATTATAAGTCATTGACCGCCACTTAAACTTTGACTTTGACTGTCCTAAAACGATGTGTTGACTGCCACCCACAGTTAGGAAGTTTATTTGGCTGCCAGCGTTTGATTAGACGGTCCTAGAGGGTTACAAAATTGTCATTTTAAAAGTTTACTATTGGCTGCTACTTCACTTTTTCCATCCTTTGCTTTGCAAATAGATAGTATCAATTTGTTATTTAAATTACTAATGCTAATGGGTATTGGAGCGATTATTTTGTTATAGACTTTTGTCAGGAAGTAGAAGTCAAGAAGCTTCAAAACGAAAAGCCATTAAGAACACAAGAGGACAAACAACAAAGCTAGATCCCTCTTATCCTTTGTAAAAGCCATTAAGGGCTTCATTTTTTCCAATTTTTATAAGTTATTTCTAGGTAGCCATTAAAGACCTTTCAAGGATTTTCCCTTGAGGCACTTGTAAAAGATTAATAAAACTTGTAGTGGAGAGGTCCTCCATTTTTGGTCTTCTTCCCCATTTGGGAAAGAGTGTTGGGTTTTGTGGTTTGGCTTAGTTAGATCCTTTTCATATGCTCTTAGTTTAATTTCATTTCAATAAGTCATTTTTGCTTATCTTCCATATTTACTTACCCCCATGCTCTCCCGAGTAGGGTCTTTGACCTGAAAGAGATTCTTGGGTAGTTTAGAGTTATTTTTGTTTATTATTATCTTGTTTCTCTTCCAATCCTTGACCAGAGAATAGCTAACTTTGGGATCATATTCCAAAGGCCACATAATTTTGTGGTAGCTTCTCGCTCCCCCATCAACTTCTTGTGGACATCCAGCTAGCTGGAAAGTTTCCAGGATTGGTGGCTTCTAGTGGTTGATCTTGTTCGGAGATCAATCCCACCTAGTAGATTAAAGTTTGTGTGGTAGAACACTAGATTTTCTCAGTTTCATTTTATTTCGCAAATATTATTGTTAGTAGTATTCATATCTTGTTGATCAGTACTATTGTTTAAATCTTGTTTCAAGTTAAGATATACTGCTTCTACAATTCATTTGCCTCTTTAAAATAAACCAAAGTCTATTGAACTTGGCCAAATCCAAGTCAAGAGCACCCTCTATCGGAGGGCATTTTAGTTTTTGCATTTCCCTGCATTAGGCATTGTTAAAATAGCAAGTCTCTTGAACTGTGGTCATAAGACCGAGTCAAGAGCGCTCTCTGTCGGAGAGTTGAACAAGGTTCTCTAATAATAAAAATTTCCACTCATACACCCCTTAATTAATTTATCTTGGTTTCTATCCTACACCCCTATGCTCTGCCAACCTGAAAAGGTTGGGCTAGTACTCAGAAAGGTGGAAGACTTGATAATTTACAAGTGAAAATCTAATTAAAACTTTCACCCCCATAACCAACCAATCCCGAGTTGATCGATAAGATAAATTTCAGTGGGTAATCTCTTAGTGAGGGCGTCGGGATTCCATGTTCAGCCTCTAGTTTGCTGGCTTGCATTGCGCGGCCTGGCTAGAGCACTGGGTGGCCCGACAGGTCCTTGAACGGAGGCACTTGATATTGTCTTTTCCGGACTTTCTCTTGAATACCCTTGGTTTTAGCCCTAATAATCAAGACAATTAAAACTTTGAATTTACCAAGATAAGCTGCACAATGTTCTCACAAACTTTCCATTTCAAGCACTTGTGTCAAGTTTACAATCACTTTTATTTTCTGACTCCATAAGGCACTGGTCCTTCATCTTATATTTTGCTTGCTTAAGTATCAACATTGGAGTATTTGCTTATATTTACGTGAAGTGATCTGTTTATTGCCCAAGTGTATCTTTCATTTTGTATTTGCAACGTGGATTGCGTTATCTTGTCTTATATTTTAGTTTTAAATTGTCTCTCATTTAAAAACTCCTAAAAAACACCCATCCGCATCACAACACCCAAAAAACACTATAAATACAAGAGCCTTAGTGAAACTCTCTTTTAGGGACTACCCCCCTTGGCTTCGTTAGGAGTTTGCCTAAACGGAGGAGCTGGGATTCAGGTGACAGTACCTGGCTCATTGCTTGCCCCCAAGGCCACACCTCTCTCACTTTTAGTGAAGAGACAGCTTTCGAAAGATTTCCGCTGCTGGTGTGCATATTGGCGGACAACACATTTTACTCTATGAAAGCATCCTTGAATGCAGCTAGCTATCAAGACCCTAGTCTTGAATCCTTTTGTGATTCCTTGATTAGAGAACAAGATAAACTCATTCACCTTGGAATAATTAACAATGCAGATACATCTGGGAAAGCCTTATTGTCCCAACAGAAAGAAAAGTCCAAGCCTCCCAAGAAACAAAATTTTCGCAATAATAAGTCAAACAAGGGTCCCAAACCCTCTCAGTCAGCTCCTTCTTTAAAAAATGACAAAGGATCCAAACCAAAAGGCAAGAAGACTGAGCGTCATTGCAACTATTGCGGGAAAGATAATCATGATGAATCTAAGTGTTTCAAAAAGATGGCAGCCTTGGAAGCAGCAATGAAGAAGCACCACATCAGCCTAGATTCACCTTCAGAATCTGCCTCTCATGGACATGCACTTTGTGCTTCTGGTTATTCTTATTATGCATCTTCTTCTTCTACTTCAAATGAATGGCTCATTGATTCTGTAACATCTTATCATATGGCTAAGGATCAAGCCATCTTTTCTACTATGCATGAATGTAACACCAAACAAATATTTGTTGGTGATGATAGATCTCTAAGTGTTGTAGGAGTTGGAACAGTTCCAGTAGATAATGGTCATTTTAGTGATGTACTATGTGTTCCAAGAATTTCCTGCAATTTGTTATCAGTCTATCAGATCACTCATTCTGGTGAAGGTAAAACTGTGACCTCTACACCTCACCAAGTTGTAATCAAGGATTTTAAAGATCCTCAACAGGTCCTAGCTACCAGAATTGTTGATGATATTACCAGGTTGTACAAGTTTAACAACTTTGGGTCATCACCTTTCCCTTCAGTTTTTGTTGCTCGTAGTGATAACTTGAGCAAATTTTGGCATGAGCGATTTGGTCACTTAAATTATCGCTCATTGCAACAACTATGTAAAGAAAATATGGTGACAGGTCTTCCGATGGTATCTTGCAGGGATGGTGTTTGCTCCGATTGTGTACTCGGAAAACATCATCGGGACAGTTTTGACAAACGTGCCTCTTGGCACGCCTCGGTTCCCTTGAAGCTTGTGCATAGTGACTTGTGTGGTCCTCTTCCATCTGCTTCCTTTTCTGGTTTCAAATATTTCTTAACTTTCATTGATGATTACACCAGACGCACTTAGGTTTATTTCCTAAAACTTAAGAGCGAAGTATTTAACATGTTCTTGGCCTACAAGGCCCTTGTTGAAAAACAATCTAGTCATCAAATTATTAAGTTAAGATCTGACAATGGAGGAGAATATGTTAACAAAAAGTTCACTACTTTCTGCACTGACCAAAGCATCCAACAACAGCACACTGTTCCATATACACCACAACAAAATGGTGTAGCTGAGCGGAAGAACCGCACTTTAACAGAAATGGCTAATTGTATGATCCAATCTAAGGGACTAAGTCTTCAATTTTGGGCTGAAGCCATAAATTGTGCAAATTACATAGTTAATCGCACCCCCACTAAAGCATTACAAGGTATAACACCGGAAGAAGCATGGAGTAAAACTAAACCTAATGTAAGTCACTTCCGTGTGTTTGGTAGTGAAGCATGGGCTCACATTCCGGATGAAAAACGGAAAGCATTGCAGCCTAAAAGTGAAAAGTGCATATTTGTTGGATATTCTGAAGATGTAAAAGGTTATAGACTTGTTCAACCACATTCTCATGATATAATCATTAGAAGAGATGTTAAATTTGATGAAAATCTCTTGGCCTGCAAGCCTAACTCGGCAATTATGCCATCTTTGGCCTGCGAGCCTGATTCGGCGTTTGTGCCTTCTTCTTTTTCTTCCAACTTCCTTGACAGGTTTCCAACTCCAATTTCTGATAATGATAGTGAGGATGAAAATCCACCTCCGCCTGCTCATGTTCCTCCAGTTGCACCAGCACAAGTGCTTCCTCGATGGGTCCGTTCAACATGTGAATCAGCTGGTGATCTTGCCGGTGATCCTAGAGATCAACGTCGAACACGTTCTCAGTTTCAGCAAGCCTCTTCTCTTTTGGCTAAAGTTTCCGAGAATCATGATCCAGAAACTTTTGCAGAAGCTTCAGGGAATCCAAATTGGGATGCAGCCATGGATGAAGAATATCGTTCCTTAATGGCGAACGATACTTGGGATCTTGTACCTCTTCCAAAAGGAAGAAAACTTGTCAGATGTAAATGGGTCTACAGAACTAAGTATGCGTCAGATGGAAGTGTTGAAAGACTTAAGGCAAGGTTAGTTGCCAAAGGTTTTTCCCAAGTTGAAGGGATTGACTACAATGAAACCTTTGCTCCCGTTGCAAAAATGAACTCCATCCGCCTTGTTCTTTCCCTTGCAGCCTTACACAACTAGGAAGTCCATCAAATGGATGTCAAGTCTGCCTTCTTGCATGGTGATTTACAGGAGGAAATTTACATGGAACAACCTCCTAGCTATGTTCAGAATAACTCTAGCCTTGTCTGCCGCCTTAAGAAATCCTTATATGGCCTTAAGCAAGCTCCTAGAGCTTGGTATGCCAAAATGGATAACTTTCTCCTTGACAATGGTTTTTCTAGATGCCATTCTGACCCCAATGTCTATACCAAGAAAGTAGGAAACAATCTCATCATACTTGTTCTATATGTTGATGACCTTATTCTTACTGGTAGTGACCCTAAGCTTATAACCCATGTGAAATCCAGTCTTAAACAAAATTTTGAAATGTCAGACTTAGGACATTTGCATTATTTTCTTGGTCTCCAAGTCCTACAAACCAAAAAAGGAATCTTTCTTTCTCAGTTTAAGTATGCTTGTGACCTTCTTTGTCACTTTCACATGGAAGATTGTACACCAGCCCCTTCTCCCTTCCAGTCTGGAGTCAAACTTTCTGCCACTTGTACTTCACCTAAAGTCGATGCCACCTTGTATTGTCAGCTTGTTGGTAGTCTCTTATACTTGACTCATTCCCGTCCTGACCTTTCCTTTGCCGTTGGTCGTGTTGCCCGTTATATGCAGACACCTCATGAAAGTCACTGGAAAGCAACTAAAAGAATACTTCGATATATTCGAGGTACAGTTCAGTTTGGGATTCATTACAGTACAGAGGGGAAACCTTTGTTGGTTGGTTTCACTGATTCAGATTGGGCCGACGATCCTGATGATCGAAAGTCTACTGCAGGTTATGTTTTCAGTCTGGGATCTGGACCTATTACTTGGGCTTGTAAGAAACAACAAGCTCTTGCTCTTTCTTCAGCAGAGGCAGAATATCAAGCAGCAGTTAATGCCAGTCAGGAAGCTTTATGGCTTCGACAGATCCTTTCAGAGTTTGGATTCGAGCAGCAGCAGCCTACTCCGCTTTGGTGCGACAATCAAAGTGCCATCAAGCTTGCCAAAGATCCAGTTCTACATCAATGCAGCAAACACATTGAGCTACATATGCACTTCATCAGAAATCTTGTTCATGATCGTGTTCTTGAAGTGCTCTTTTGCCCTACAGATGATCAAGTTGCAGACATCTTCACCAAGTCTCTTACAGAAGCGAAGTTTTCTAAACTTCGATCTATGTTAGGAGTTAAGGAACTTGTCATTAAGGGGGGATAGGCTCTAATGCCTCCTTCCTTCTCCTAATAGTGTCACTTTTGTAAATCCTTCAATCCTATCCCAAGTTGTTCTTACGGGGGGATGTTAGGATATTTAGACACTTAGGAGTTAGTTAAGATCAACTTGTGTAATATATCCGTTAGGGATAGTGTGTTTCTTTAGTATGCATTAGTATGCATTTGTAAATAATTAATCCGACAGTCACGATATGTTCCCGACATAGAGTGATCCGACGACTCAACTTCTCTTAGATCAAACCTAACCTTGATCCGTGGCTTAACACCCGATTGGTCCATGATCTCTATTTAAAGAGCATGGAGGGTCATTGTTTAGTTGATCGATTATGAGAAGCTCATTTGTAATTTTCTTTCTTTGCATAATAAATTGTCTCGTAGAAGCTATTTGGCCGGGGCCATGGAGTGTTTCCCTCAAGAGGGTTTAAACCACGTCAAAACATCGGTGTGTTGATCTGTGATCTGTTTATGTGAAGTGGTTGCTCTTGGTGTTCGGTCCTTTGGTAGTACCCTGTGTACCCGAACATGTCATGCCTTTACAAGTCATGAAGGAAATGGAACTTGAAGTAACTAGACCTTATGGAAATGTCTGTGGTATAGACTCCCGACGAGTGCAGTCTTATGGTTTGATAAAAAATCTTAGAGCCGATCTTTTTGCATGCTCAGACATTTCTACTATGATGGATGTAGTAGTGATTGACTTGCCCCCAGCATATGGAATGCTTTTATCCAGGAAGTGGGCAGCCGGCTTAGGTGGATACCTTATGATGGATTTATCATATATTTGTGTGCCCAACTCTGATGGAGCTCTAATTAGGGTGAATAGAGAACCTTGTTATAACGAGCATTTAGAATCATTTGAGGAAGGGATTAAAAACACCTATGGGGATGAATTATTGAATAATGCAAAAGCTAACCTTGTTGAAAATGAAAATGAACTTTGGGAAGATAATCAAGTTGAAAATATGTTCATGGTAATGGAAGATTCTGATTCCTCTTGGGAGGAAGAGCAGATAACTGAACTTGCTAGAAGGATAAATTTGGATTTACTTAGAAATGAGTTTTCAGAAGAAATAAATGAATTGAGAAGAAATGAGAGTCAACCTCGGGTTCAAGAACAAAATAATGCAATCAATCAAGAACCAATTATTGAAAATCAAACACCTGAGGAAGTTGATGATGGCTTAAGTGATATAAGAAGAGATGAACGGTTGCCCAGATCTGTCATTGAAATGAATGCACTTATTGATAGTAATATAATAAGACAAAATCAAGGTCTGGAACTAATACTCCCATGGGAAAATAATTATGAGCAAACGGATGTTGAAGAGAATGTTGTGGGAGATCCTGTCCCTGTAGTTGATGAATTAGATGACATTAGGAGGGGAGAAAGAATTCCTTTTACTGTTAGAGAGTGGTTTGGCTTAACTGATCATAATAGAGGAAGGGAAAGCCAAGGGCTTGCACCTATTTACCCTTGATAAAACTGTCCAGTAGCATCTACTGTGGTTGAGACCAATGAAGAATCTGAGGTCTCCCACTACTCTGATGTAGATGAGTCCTTATCCCATTTATCCCTAGAAGACGATAATCTAATTCAAGTTCATGATAATTCTCTAAGTTGGGAAGAGGATGCCTTAATTAATGATGCACCTGAAGGAGACTTTAACTTAAACAATCTTTCTATTTTTCAAACTCCTTCAGATTCTCAAAACATTTCTTTATCTGCATATCCTCATGTCCCTGATTTTCTTGTACCACTTGAGTCATCTAGTCATCATACTCATGATCCTTCTCACATTCCTAGTTTTTCTGCTTCTCATTCCGAGTCAGTTTCCACTGGGTTGGAAAACATGGTCATTGCAGTTCCTTCAGGGGAAGGCTCTAGTCATAATACTGTCATATCCCATGAGCCACCTCCCTTGGAAGAACATAGAGATTTCTGGACTGTAGGTGAAGTTGTTAAAAATGTTGTGTCTCCTCATGAGGAAGAGTCAAATGAAGTAGTCCAAGAGACGAGAAGAGAAATTAGAGAAGTCCTTGTTGGCAGAATTGCTATTTCATTAGATGGTGGTTCACCCAGAGTTGATGCAGTTCCTTCTAGGAAGAGCTCAAGGATTGTCACACCTCAATCGCAGAACCCTGCTGAAATTCACCCTATGCCCATTCGCAATATTGGAGTTATTCCAGAGTCTGTCAATAGAAATGGGTTTCCTACGAGAAGTCAAGTCATCATTCCCAACCATTTATTGCATATTAGATCGGGACAGGCTGATGACTTGTGGGTTGGACCTTTCACAGTAGAGCAATGCATTGATGGCATGTGCTTCCTGACCACTGGTAGTGGACGACGGATTTTATATCCTGTAAATCAGAGGGACTTAAGGGATCATATCCCTGATCCCACATAGTTGGGATTTCTCCGCTTGCCTTGCCTGGTAGAAGAGAGTAGGTAAAAACTGAATAAGCCTGCTTGGGCAGTGTTATCACCTATTTTGTACAAATAGTTGAACTTCCGATGAGCCGCCAGTTTATTGAACATGATTCATGTTCATCATCAGCATTCAGAAGTTCAGAAGTCAATTTCAGGGCAATTTTGCCCCTTTTGTAATAACTGCATGTTCATACCCCCATGGGGAATTTGTAAGAAGTTGGTCTAAACGGGGGTCCTTTTATAAAAGACTCGGCTATTCGTAGGTTTAGCCATTTGGGGGATACTCTAGAGTGTTTTTTCCTTAGGAATTATGCGCTACTCATCAGTGGCGTATAATCCCCGAGTTTTTCACTCAAACCTCCCAAGCTGGAGTATTTCCCATGGTGGTCAAAACCTAAGGTGGTTATTAGAGTCTTGCGTCTAGGATTTTTTACGTGTTAGCCATCTCGATTGAGTCGTATGAACATGCAGTAGGTCCCCTAAGAGTTTCGTTTGATTTCGGCAAAAATAATTTTTTCATAAAATTAGACCATTTTTTAATGGTTTAATTAAAAAATTTCAAGAAGTGATAAAAACCTCATCCGGAGGCGGAATTGGGTGTGGGGAGGCTCGTTTTGATGCTCGGAGCATCCTCTTCACCTTGGCATCTTCATTCTTCAGTTTTCGGGTAGTTACATCACCCCGGGACCAGTTTTGGCTAAAAATGCATCATTGTGTCATTTAATTGCCAAAAAATGACAAAATGCACTAACGTCCAAAATTCATTAAAATAATCCATGGAAAGGGTTGAGTATTGATTTTAAGAGGTGTACGACCCACTTAAGTGATTAAAGGCACATACAAATTAGAAGTTTGGTTAGCAAATTGGATTCAAGTGATAACGTGAGCATACATCCACATGGGTCAAATTCGCATGGGTTATGAGTGAGGGGCCCATTCTAAAGTGGTGAGCTACCATATATAAGATTAGAGCAAATGTTTTATAAAGTTTAGAAATCCAAATTTATTAAATATGAATGACGTGAGGAATAAGCGTGGGCCATCACCATGCGAGTAATTGGTGGGCGTTTTACTCCAAGTTGAAAGCGTTGGGAGTGGAGCTCCACCTCATCTCCACCTACCATTCACACTCCAAGCTTTATCTATCACGTGAATTTCTCTTCAATCAACGATTTGGCTTCTTCTTGTGTGAGTTCACGCCCCTCTTGCATGCTCACGGCTTTGGTAAGGTGGCAGTCATTCGTTGGTTTGGTGATGATTCTTATGCTTGATGGTTGATGCCATTACCCATGTGGAGGCCACATCATCCCAGAACTCGGTGTTGATGGATTGGATCAAGCTCCAAGCTAGTGATTCGATTGAGGAATTGGCTCTCCATTGCCAATTTCGAATTTAGGCTTAATGTCTCATATTTTTGTATAAAGAGAGGTGCTTTGCTCTCTCTTAGGATGGATTCTTTGCTATAGTGTTACTCTGAGAAAATTGTATCAAGCTTTTGTTTTGAACTTATGAATAAAATATTTCGACTTTGGAGGTCTATGGATTCTTGTTCATTATGATGAATTCGTCATAGTTGAAGTGATCTCTTTCCAAGTACTTCTTTTTTCAATACTTATATGTGGTGATCAAATGCTAGCTTTAGAAGTCTATTTCTAGAACATAAGATTTGTCATTTGTATTTGTCAATTTGATTCATTATGCAACGATTATCAAAGTGATATGAGTAGGACGTAGTTGGTTATACCAATATTGATAGAGCTTTGATTCTCTTCGTATACTAGTTATTTTGATCTCACTTTTGTATTGAGTTTGTCGTGCTTGATCAGGTTTCACAAATTTGAAGAAGGGAATGAGTTCGGTTACATCTATCCCAAGATTCAATCAACTTTTGTTTGGGTTTAACATTTTGTGATTGCAGGATCTAGATCTACAAAGCTTGTTGTCTTTATCATAAGAGGAAAGCCAAAAGTTCTCTTGCTTGTATCCATCAACAAAAACTTCACTCTTAAATTGGTTACTTGGTTCCTTGGGCTTATATCTTCAAGCTCCCATTGTGTCTTTGTATCTCATCCACTCCACCCTTGCACTTTTCCAATACTACCAACTGTCCATGCTATTGGACAGCCCTTCATTCATCTCAAACGCTGCAAACTGTCCTTGCTTTTGAGCTGCCCATTGAGTTCACTGTCCACTCCATTCTTTTTCTGCCCATTGCCCATCTCATTGGCTGCCCATTTGTCCATTCATTGGACTGTCCATTTGCCCATTTCATTGGCTGCCCTGTCATTTCTTTGGACTGTTTTTTTTTCTCATTTTTGCCCACCTCTTACCTTCTTTTTCACCTCTCTCTTCACCCACTGTTTGGCTACCTTTTTTCCACTGTCCTAGGGCATTTTCCAGCTCCCTTTTTTACCACTTTTGGGCGCCCTTTCTACCCCACAGTTTGGGTTCCCTTACCCACTGTTTGAGCCACCTTTCAGCCTGTTGATTGCTGCCCTCTTCATTCCCTGTTCGCTGCAAAAGAAAAACACATAAAAACAAAGCAATAAAATTGTTAGACAGTAGCATTAGTCAATCTGCGTAAGCTTGTTAAAAGTTAGTGTTAGTCTTTAGGCATTTTTAGTAGTTAGATTTCATTCCTTGCATTTCATTATTAGTAGTTGCATGCTTTTGAAGAGTTGACAGTTAGGCATTTCTACCTAATGCTTTACATTGGTTAGTGTTTGGATCCATATTTTTACTTGTTGCATGGTTAGGATCTAGTCTACTTTATGCATCTAGTTTCTTACTTTACTCACATCTTAGATCTCATATTTTTTACTAACATTAATGGGTGCATGAGTGTTGGACTTTTCTTTTTGTGGTAGGTTTTGAAGAAGAGAACAAAATTGCAAAAGTAGAGCAAGGAGAAACTTGAACTTAAAACTATTCGAAGATATCCCAGAGAAGAAGAGATCATCAAGAAGAGCAAAACATCATAGCGAGATCCAAAGCAATTGCTGATGATGTTGACTAAGAAGATTTAAAACTTCTCAATCTCCTTTGTAGTAGTTATTGATAACTTGTTCCATTTATTTTCAAAGTTCATTTTTCATAAAAGACCTCAAAGGGTTAAAATCCCAGGGCGTTTGTAATTCATTAATAAAAAATCATTTTGAGTGGGGTTTTTAAGTCCCCATTCCCGACTTCTCCATTTGGGGAAGTTTGTTGGTGGTTTGTCTTCTTTCAGTACTTAGTTTGGTTTATCTTTTTTCCAGTATCTCTCATGCATTGCAAGTACATCAATCATTTACATTGTTAAATTAATCAACTGTTTTCTTGCACTTTACTTCCCTGTCATAGTGATTTTGCTTACAATCTGCATCTTAGCTTAGCATTTTATTTCTGTAACTCTTTTCCAAGTTTTGACTAGAGTGAGCAAACTTTGGGATTGTATCCCAAAGGCCACATAACTTTGTGGTAGCTTCTCGTTCTCCCATCAGCTTCTTGTGGACATCCAGCTAGCTGGAAGGTTTCCAGGACTGGCGGTTTCTAGCGATTAGTCTTGTTCAGAGGTTGATCCCACCTTAGTGTAAAATTGCTTGATAGAACACTAGATCTTTCAGTTATTTCATTCTATTTTGCAAGTAGCATGTTAGCAATATTTCACATCTATTTGAGCTATCACATGACTTAAGTGTTACAAAGTTGAAGTATCTTGCTATCACAACTGCTTTTTTTTTGTTTCTTAAAACGAACAAAGTCTCTTGAACTTGGCCAAATCCAAGTCAAGAGCACTCTCTGTCGGAGAGCATATAGACTTGCATGTTCCCCCTGCATTAGGCATTTTTAAATTAGGAAGTCTCTTGAACTGTGGTCATAAGATCAAGTCAAGAGCGCTCTCTGTCGGAGAGTTGAACAAGTGCTCTAAATAATAAAATATTTCAACCCACATTTTCCCCCTAATTAATTTATCTTGGTCGTTTATCCAACACCCGTATGCTCTGCCAACCGGAAACGGTTGGACTAGTACTCAGAAAGGTGAAGGATTTGATAATCTCATAAGTGATAATTAATTAAAACTTTCACCCCCATAATCAACGAACCGGCGTTGTTCAAAAAGTATTTTAATCAGTTCTCAGGGGAGGCGCCGGAGTGCCCAATCTGCGACACGGTGGCTGGTTAGCATTGCGCACCTCGCTGTGATTCTAGACAGGTTCCGACATGTCTCTTAAAGGAGCTGCTTAGAATATCTTTCCGGACACTCTTTGATATCCTTGGTTTTAGCCATAATAATCAAGACCATTAAAACTTTGAAATTTACCAAGATAATTTGCACAACGATCTCACGAACAGTTACTATCAAGACTTACTTTTCAGCATCCCCCAGCACTACAATTCAATTATTTTGACTCCGTTACCCATTGGATAAGGCACTGGTCCTTTTATCATTTAATTTTTATCTGTGGATGCTTCTTAATTATCTCAAGTCTTTATATACTGTTTCGCAACATGGATTGTATATTATCTTGTGTTTTATTTAAAAGTAAGTCGTGTGTCTTTCATCACTAAAAACTCCTAAACAACATCCATCCGCATTACCATACTTTTTTAACACTAAAAACATTGAGCCATAGACAACTCTTTGTAGGGACTACCCCCCTTGGCTTCGTTAGGAGTTAGCCTAAACGGAGGAGCTAGGATTCAGGGGACAGTACCTGGCTCATTGCTTGCCCCCAAGGCCACACCTCTCTCACTTGTAGTGAAGAGACAGCTTTCGAAATATTTCCGCTACTGGTGTGCAATCTGACGGACAACAGGCAGTAGTTAGTTTTTTCAACCATTGAGTCTGGCGCCTTTTGTGTGTTTTTCTCCTAAGCTCCTTTCGAAGCTCTTAGTTTAAACTAAGTACCTGTCATTTTCTTTTCCTGCACAATAAAATATCAAACTTATTAAAGTTGTGTTAGTAGATTTAAGTTTATTTTTCGCATTTATATTTCATGCATTTAAATTTTTGTCATAAAATAGATTTTATTTCAGTTGAATTTTATATTTTTCCCATACATGCTGCATGAGGTATTTTGATGTTTGTGAATGCAGATATAGGTGCATAATAAATAAAAAAGAGCTGAAAGAAAAATGGTAGAGTGTTGGATCAAGGATTCGAGTAACAGAGTTCGAGGACCAGAGATTCTGAGGTTCTCAAGCGCTCTTTTCAACAGAGCACTTGTCCCAACCGGAGCCAGATGTTATCACATATATAGTAGCCAGGCTACCATACATTATTTTTCTGATTCCAGTACACTATTCAACCAGTTTCCTTGCATTGAGATGCTGAGATGAGCATTTACTATGGATCAATATCAGATTTTGAACAACAGTTTTATTCCCCATGCCATGACTGAGTTTCAGGACACTTGGAGAGATGACCAATGTAGTTATTTAGCCATTTATACAGAGCAGTCAGTAGTGCCCAAAGTTACAGCAGTAGTTCCAGAGGACAGATGATGGTTTAGATAATGATCTTTCAGGTATATGGCTCAGCAGGTATATTATGGTGTTGTGGTTATATTGCTTTTATCTCCATTTTCTTAGCATGTCTTAGCATTTAGTATCATGATCTAGCGATCATATAGATATGTAGACCTGGTTGTACTTATACATATATATCATATTTGTCCATACTCAGACTTAGAAGTTCTTGGCCTATACTCATTGGTTTTACTGTCCCTAGGGAGAATAGAGGTGATCATTCCCGCCATACTTTGGCTTACTAGTGTCGGTTTCATTATTCACTGTCTTCATCCATCCATGACTTACCCCATTGATTCATTACCTTGACTTACTACTTGACCAGTGGCATGGAGGACCTTTTCCCCACGGTAGCCTCTATATTGGATAAGCTTCCCTGTTTATTGTGTCTCGACTCTGAGTTGGTGACAAAACTTACCTATGGTGAGTTGGATTTCCTTGTGAATTCCCCCTAGTCACTAAAGATGTTGTTGGCTAAACCTGAAACGTTTAGTGATGCCATTAATGCAAAGTATGGAAATAAAATGTTGTATCTTGTATGAAAAGCCCATTCATGCAATGTGTTTCTCAACACACATGAAGGAAAGGCAAGCCAAATGAAAATGGCTATGAAATATCTGTTATCACACAAACTCAAGTTGCTATAGAGGGATATCCCAATAGGGACGGTAGAGGATGAGCAACCAGGAAGGTGTAACCAACAGCAGCCAGGTCCTCTATCCAAGGGACAGAAGTCACGCCGGACAAGGCTGCAGTCACTTTAGACAAGGCACTTGGCCTAGTCAAGGGGGAGACCCACTCAACCGGTGAAGGTTGAGACTCAACAATCAAACACCCTAAACCCAAAAAGATGATCAAAGCAATAAAAAAGACGGATGCCTAAAGGTGAGAATTCTTCCAGCCTAATGGAATCGAGATTCTAGATGAAAAGATGTGTTAGATAAAACAAATCAGATCTAATAACACATATAAATGATGAATTTAGAGAAAGATTGGAAGGCTGGAAATTAAATCAGCGAACAGAAAATCACTAGAAGAATGGGTGGGGACCCTGCCTATGGGGAATGAAGCTCGATATGATTTATCAATACATGGCAGAGATAGATCAGCAATTGAAATACATGTTCTAGTGATTATAAGAGTTATAATAAGCTGATTTAAACACAAAATAAACAGACCAGCAAGAAGTGAAATTAACAGCCCTAGGGGAATGGGTTAAACAGTGAAAAATTGGACCTAGGGCAGTCAAAAAGAAGCGTTTAAACTCACTTCCAGCTGCTGAAACTTGGTACTCTAAAGTAAAAAGACGTTATGAAGCATATTAAAGAGTACCCATAACCCCAAAATACACCCAACAGGCTGAAAGAGAAAAACGCCCCCAGGGGGCATTTTTGCCAAGTGGACTAGTGCCTAATCTATGGGTAAATGGAGTCGGAATCTAACCAAACTTGGGATATAATCTTTTAAGGTCAAATAACAAGCGTGTTTTAAAGAACTAAGAGTTCTGACGGTTAAAAATGAAGATATTAATTTTTAGGGGTTTTATTATATTTTGCAGCTTAACATTCATAAGAAAGTAAGAACAAGAGAGAGCAGCAATGAACACCTACCTGAAGCAGTAGGGAAGAAGAGTTTGATGCTGAAAACAACTGTTGAAGTCCAAGTGTTGAGCAACCAAGCGTTTTCCCTTAGCGTGGAGCAGCTAGATGACCAAGTGCGACCTTGTACCTCCCAGAGAGAGAGATGGATCAGAAACTATGGCAAATAACAAGTCAATACTAGCAAATGAACGACAAATGATGAAGAAAAGCGAGATACACTTCCCTTGGTTGAAGCACGGAGAGAGAACCCACTACAGAGTTGCTAGCTCAAGAAATGCACCCCCCCTCTAATGGTCGCTTCACCTGCAGGTTAGCTTGGCCAAGGATAGATAGAAACACCGCATAAACACTCAACAATACACCAGCAAGATGCTAATAGTCAACATCAAACACTCAATCACTATGCACAAGAAGGTGAAGAAATGTCTCTCAAGAGCTCTATAGCAAATCTGAAAAATGTCAAGAAGAAGTGTACAATGGGTGAGTCCATTCTCTTATAGAGATGGCTCACTATCAAAATAGGTTTCCCCCCAAAACGGAGGGTTAAGATCATCTCCCCATCCACAAAATCGAATGGTGGAGATGTATCCCTAGAGGGGGGTGCGAATTGCCCCAAGAGAGGCGCACATGTGGAGGAGAGGTACCCACGTGGCCCATACAATGCAACAAGGTGGAGTTCGGGGGTATCTATGGGATGTTTTATCCCCCCAACTAATACAATAAGGGCCCCACACATCAACATAACCATGAAATCAACCAAGTCAAATTTCCCCTAGTGGAGAAAACGCCCCCCCTATGGGCAAACTCGTCCTCTAGTGTGAGTTGGGCAGATGAGGGCCCCACAATCATCAAATATAATGTCAAAACATACCAAAATTACCTTATGAATTACCTTTACCATTGCGAACCATTGATTTTGCCATTTGTCTATAGTTGCCTTAGTCAAATTCTGATTTCCATGTATTTTCTACTGGTTTATATGGTTGAAGATGAAAATTAGGCTTTTGACCCACTTTTATTGCCCGGATTGCCAAACCGTCTGCTGTAATGCGATCGTGGACCCCAAAAGTAGTAGGGATGACCATTTGAACGACCCCGATCACCTTTGGCATTATTTGCCCCAAATCCACAATTTTTAATTAAAACAGGTCAAAATTGACCAATAATAATTAAAAATTTCTCAAATGGCTCAGTATTTTGCAATTCCGACAATTGCATGCTCATATGGGATCCCTGTAGATAATAATTGATCGAAATCAAAATTCCGATCACAACATTTTTTTGGGCCCATTTTTGGCCTAGTCAACGCAGTTTGACCAAGTCAAAACTGGTCAACCATAGTGCTCGCTGAATACCTGTATGCAAGCATGAAGTGACAAGGCTCAATTATACAAGTTAGTACATTACAAAGCAATAAATGATAACATGGTGATCAAAAATACATTAAGTCCCGAAATAATACAAGGCCCTGGTGAAGTAGGGCCACCATCTTCAAAAGAATAAGATGCTATGCACACCTATAGAATTGACCACTTTGCTGACTCTAGGTGATGTGGACAACAAGGCAAAGGACATGGGAAGACAAGGATGAAGATCATGTGACCCTTTGGACAACTCGGGAAAGCGGGGTCCACTGAGATAAGTATGCCATGACAAAACACGGGGAAGGGTGGTGCCTCACAAATGGGTATAGTGCAGGGAAACCACCACTAATCATCTAACAAGTATCTCACAACTCACATCCGTATCCGAAGACTCCGTGAGGTTCTTTTCTAGAGCCGCCAAACTAGGTGTCCGACAAACCGTAACTTGAGACTCTAGGGGGCAATCTTGAGCTTGTCCCTTGCTCCTTCTCACCTCCTTGTCCTGCAGGACTAAGTGAGGAATAACCTCTACAGATGCTGACATGTATAGCTGACCAGAATCCATGTGTGTTCACAAACACATTGCATGGATTTTACAATGAGTTTCATACTTGGCCCTTTTTTGGCTAGATTTTACAATTTACAATACAATGGCTTTTTTATCCTGATTTACATTTCATTTCTTCATTTCTTTATTTCTTCATGGCCCTCTTGGGCTACAGACATATCTCAAAAGATATAAACATGGTGCTCATACTGCAAAGGTAATGGGGGTGAGTAATACAAGCTTCGATGACCAATGGGGAGCACCCGGTGAGGCTACACAATCCTAACTACATTGCAACATCGGGGGCAACCGACAGGAGCAAATCTCAAGTCTAACCGTGTATCTCACACACTAAAGAGCCGAGGCACAATAAACATGGAGTCATGGCAAACTCAGAGATCAGTGGGGAAAGGGGTCCTTGGGATCATAAATCAGAATCCAAGTCGGGGAAGAAGTGTCATGGATGAGTCCGATGGGTGGAGAAAGTGATGATGGTGCTAAAGTCAGCTACCGAGGGGCTAAATGATCAAGTCTATGCCAATTATAGAGGACATGACTCAGCATGCATATACATAAGTCTAACCGTAGGGGTGGACTGACATCACCAAGGGCCCAATCACATCATATCATAGCTAGATCACCAAATATATCATCTCATGCAAAGTTAGTGTACTAACAAGCATAAATGAGTCTAATCTACAACATGAGCAATAATCAATAATACGCAATACCTGCTGCACCATATATCTGCTGCTACTGAACCTGTATCTGAGTTGGATCTCTGCTAAATCCAGGCACATAATAAACCAACACTGTACTGTGATAATCTCGCTCAGAACAAGACTCGGCAACTGTCTCAAATGGGCTTGTGTCAAAGCCTGGCAAGGAAAGGTAACCCTGTGGTAGATGGTAAGTCCAACTGTTTGTCCCCTCTGATATGTCTGCTAGGGGCAATCTGAACAAAAGTGCCTCATCAATCTGAACAAAAGTGCCTCATCTGAAGGTAACTGATCTCTGATCTGGAAAAAAGAAAGTACTGTGCGGTCCTCGGCCGCACAGTCTGCAGTATGGAAGCTGCTGCCGACATAAAATGTGATAACAATATCAAATGTTATATCTTTTGTGAAATGAAAATACCTACTATATGTGACACACCTAGAAGTGCTCAGGTAAACAAGTGCCTTAAAAACACACTTGCAGCAAGAAGCCTAAATAAATGTAAACCTATGCAATGTGTTTGTAAACACACATAGATCAAAGGTTATGGAAACTCTAGGCCCAAAAAGCAATGAAACTTAAATGCTATATCAAAAAGATTCCTGGCCTCATTTGTATTATGGATTGTGCGCATCTGTGTAAGGTGAATAAACACTCTTTGAACAACTTATCCATTTGTGAGACACCGCCTATGTTGTTGCTTATCCACTATATGCTATGGTGTGTATTCCCTTTTCCATTTCCAAAGTGTCACAGTGTTAAGTCAGTAAGTCATCCTTTGACCTAGCCAATTGTTTCTTAGCCTTCACCCTTCACTAGCAAATTGATCACAACTATGAAGTGAGCATGACCTTGAAAGTCTAGTCTGAGTAATAAATAATAATTATGACTTATTATATTTGGATTTAGATCGCCAGTAATGATTACTACTTGTTATAATTGCTATGTTAATGGATTGTAAAGCATATTTTAACCTTTGACACCTTGCAATAGCTTGATGACAGTTTGAGTCATATTTTGGTCATGTTGACTTGGTCAAACCTCAGTTTGACCAAAAGTCAACCACAGGACATGAGGTGGCAGACCTCAGATATTACAGATAGATGATATATGGTCTGGTACAGGTCACCATGGTGGGATTATGCAGTGGTTTCAGGCTTATGATGATGATTTGTGCTTTTTAGCACTTCTACAGATTATTATTATTTGGTCTACTGGATATGATGAGTATTTATTTTGGACCATGTAGAGGAATATGTGGTGTATGAGTACACACTTTAGATGGATTTGGACCTTCTGAGTTCAATGAGATAGTCTGTTTTCAGTTTCGAGCAGTTACAGTGATGATTGAGCCTCAGTTGACTATCCTAGTGCAGTTTTGGTCTGTCGAAGGCCCTGTCAGAGCAGTGATGAGATTTACTTGGTTCACCTAGGGCGTTGTGCATGGAGGGGGTGGTCCAGCCACTTGTTATTACCATATTACCCCCCTCCCAGACTCATTAGGGAGCTCACCTTGACAGCGCAGTTTGGGCAGTTTCACGTTTCCCGAGACAGTCCATAAATGGTAAAAATGGCTACAAAGGAATTCTATTTGGGCTACTGAGGCAATGTTATGGCATGTGATGATCAGTGATGATGAGTGGGATGTCTTCCACACCTTCTCCAACAGTTTCAGCTTCATCAGGACCCACATCCATCACTTATGGCACTTTCTGATGATTTTTGGAGCCTCTCAAGGCTCACGATTTGTCCATAGAGGCACAATTTGATACTTTGATGATTATTTTATTGATATTGTGCTATGGGGATTGAACAAGGGTGTCTAAAATTACCCCTTGGACCCACCATAAGCTAGAACTATTATTTTGTCATCATGATTTGGTGGGATCCCCTCTTCTAGGGTGAGTTTGTCCACTTATTGTTATATTTTATTATTGATCCATGTATTGTATTGTTGATCTCATCTCAACCATTGATTAGATCTTTTGATCTTTTAATCTTAGCCACTCATTCAAAAAGTGGTTAGATTGTGGACTCTCTCCCTCCTATTTAAAGGAGAGAGCTTTTCATTGTAAAGGGGTCTTTGGCTCTTGGAATCTTGATATAGAAAAACTTTCTTGTGGAAATTCTTGTGGTCTCCTTTACATCTGGTGTTCTTAGATGGTGATTGGAAAGTCTATTGCATCCTAGCATTTGGGTATTTGTGGTAAGATCTATCATTTTGGGAAACTTTTGTCTTGTCTATAGGAGGGCGACTTCACTTGGGCATTTTTGCAAGGCTTCTTCAACGCACTCCACTTGGCATTCGCTTGTATCAGGGGGTTATCATTAGTATCATTGTGATCTATGCTATCTTTCTGTTACTTCTCTTGTGGCATTAGTCTTATCTCTTGTTTACAGTAAATCTAATATTGTTGATGTTTATTGTGCAGGAGAGAGGGCGCATTGGCTTCCTTGGGCAATTCGACTTCATAGAAAACTACCTTAAATCGCTCCAAATTGATCGGGTTTGCATAGATCATCATCATCAAGGCATCTACAAGGTTATCCAGGTAAGATCCACAGGTTTGTTCTTCTTGTCTTGGCTCCAATCCATTGACATAGCTACTTCATTGATAAAACCCTTAATTTACAAACCCTCATTTTACATTTTCTCAGATCTAGTAAGATCCACTTGGTGTTTGGGTATAAAATTTAAAACCCACCTCTACAGTATCACAGCAATTCGGATCTGTAGTTTGGTGTGATTTGGCCTCCATTTGACCCACTTTCCAAGGCAAAGAAGCCTCTCCAAGGGAGGTCACACTTCCTGGGAGAGGTGAGTTTGCAAGGATCTAGCACCTAGGTAGGTGAGATTCCACTTGATCTGTAATCTACATATTCAATAACCTACCCCTAGTGTGTCACTTAAGTGATTTTGACCTTGTGGGCCCCATTCCTCATTTTGAGGGTTGTGCCCCACTTGGGTCACTTTGTGGCATACCTCAATCTCAGATCTACTGAGATCCAGCCATTGGATGACCCTAATCTTTTAGATCCACCTACCTCAATACCTCAACATTCCACATCTGTAATTTGGTGGATATCCGACTCCATTTGGCCCACTTCCCAAGGCACTAATCTTTCTCTAAGCCCATTCGACATTCCTAGATTGTTGGGTTAGCTTGTGGTTTGATCCTTGTTTTGGTTGCTTGAACCCCTTGACATTGTCATATCACTCAATCAAGCTCATCTCTGGTACTGGTTAGCCCCAATTCAGTCCTTAACTACCTTGCATTGGACACGGTTCCCAAGGCAGTGGATTCTCTCATAATTGACTAGTACCATGATCCTGGATCTTACTTGAAACATCATAAGTCACTCTTCCACCCATAATGGACCAAAGATACACTATTTAAAACCCTTGATCCAAACTATTATTCATCTTGTGACTTCTTCCATAGACATAGGGCTCACCATACACCTTACGTACTTCAACTATACTTGACTTGATCTGGTGTTTGATTTGATCTCTCCTGTCGGGAGTAGATCTGGGTCTCCCCCTTTGTTGTCTTGGGCTAGATAACATAAAGTGAAGATTGCTTCGATTGGCATGACAACCATCCATTGGGAGTCGAGGCCATCTTGGTTGCACCTCTTTGGTTGCCCTTCCCTTCTGCCATCCATCTTGGATTCATCTCTAGGGGCACCTACAAGTTTGGTGATAACAGGTACGTCTCTATCTATTCGATTAATTACATATCACTTTTATTTAATATTTGTTTAATTAATTTTCTTTTATTATTTAATTATTTGATTTATTGATATGTTTATATATTATTTTATTTGTTACAAAAAGTTTCTCCACCACTAATACTCATTGTCTTTAGAATAGGTACATGGGCCTCAGTGTCTAGTACATAAGAGTTTTAAATGCTTTTAGGAACATTGTCCAGCAATAGAGTTCCATTGATTTGCATCAGTAGTGTCACATCGCATTCGAAAACATTTACATAAATAGACAGGACTATGGGATGTCAATGCTAGTGATTGCACTGTGAGACACATTATTATACAGCCTAGTATGGGGAAGATGTGTCATGAGTGAGTGTAATGCTGACATCACTTTGGCTTTTTACATTTTAAAAATTAATACACTTTAATAATAACCAACTTAGATCCACCTTAACCCCTAATCTATCAAGCAACCAGAGAAATCAAATCCATTAGAGTGCAAACCTTTCCACAAGTTTTTGCACCATCAAAAGAGTTTGTACATTGAGAAGTTTGATCCCTCTCAGTGCTTGATAGATCCAGGGTTAAGATGGATCTAAGCTGGTAAGAGTTAGATAATGTCTCAAACTGGGACAGATGGTTCCTCTTAAAAAATCAGTAATGTTGTTCATAGCAGTTTAACATCAAGTACTTTATGAATCTCACCTTCAACACCAGTTGAGTAAAAACCATCCATCTATAATAAACAATCTCAAAACAGTTTTGAAAATGACAAATTAGTCCTTATTGCCTTATAATGTCATGATAGTTTTGTATTTGTCTGGTAGAGAACAATTTAAGATAGTCTTAACTTATTTAAATGACATAATTCTAAGAAGTAGTCACGGTAGTGGTACCTGATTGAGTCATTGTTGGAAGCACCAAAGTTTATCCTTGCAGAAACTTTAAGAAAAGTCTCTGCCTCAAAGTCTGTATAGTAAACGGAGCCATTAAATTGTCGAAGTTCAAGAGTAGAAATAAATGGCAGACCAGTTGACGCATTGGAGAGACACACACTAATTGAACTAGACTGTGCCAACAAGATCAACTCCTCCATTTCCAGCATATCACTGTTGGATATTACAATTGTCGACCAGAGGGTTGCACCAAGAGAGATATCAAATTTTGGATAGACCGCGCTATTATCAAAATTACCATACAAAAATGTTGCTCTTACAAGGTACCTTGTCCTTGCCTTCACATTCAATGTGTAACAATATTTTTTTTCATCTGCAGGGAAGTATCTTAATGTTTGATATTGCTTCCGAGTTTCACCCACAACTGATATACTTGCTACAGATCCTCCAGAAGTGAAATTGTTATCAGAAACCCACTGAAGTCCAGAACGATCTGTATAAGATTCATTCCCTCCACAATCAAGGCTTAGAAAACCTGATTCATGTAAGTAGCACGTAGGCTTCAGTAAAAGAAGATGAAAAAGGTCATTATAATGACAGTCAAGCCCTAATGCACTGTTCAAGATTTTCTTTGAATATTATGATAACTATCATGTGTGTTGTTTAACTTTACATCATTTTCATGCAAACAGAACTGCAGCAGAAGCAATAAATATAGAGCATCCTTATCGTAAAGAAACAATAGCTACAAAAGGACAAAAGAAAATTAACAGGGAATTAATGAAAATTAAGGCAAAAAATTAAAAACAAAACCTGGATGTTATATATAACCTAAGTTGCACGAAACGTGGAAACGTGTACAAGTTTCAGAAACGGGAACACTTGGAAACGTGACCCCCCCAAAATGGGTACGTCAGGGGAAACACAATATATATATATTTATATATATAGTGTTTTTGATAACACATTATCTCACAATAAAATAAGAAAGAGAGGTTAATTTGAAGGTAGGTTTAGAAACGATTTCAAGGTAAATTTGTTTTCATTTTCCATAAACTTGGGGTTTTTTAGATTTCCTATGGGTCCCAAGCCGCTCATGGACCCTTGGAGGTTTCTCAGAAGTTTCCGAGAAGTTTCCAAGTTTCCACAAGTTTTCGGTACCGGTACGTGGGCATTTTAGGAGTTTCGTGCAACATAGTATATAACATATAGTATCTCATGGAATCATTCAGTAATGAACTCAGACATTAGAGAGGAGAAAACAGCACAAGCTAATTGTCTATAATTAAAGTGCACTCCTGTCTTGCAATTGGATTTATAAACCCAAATTCTGCAAGACTGACATATATCATGGGTTATTAACTCAAATATGTCCTCTTGAGAAGAATTTTCTCTTTATTCCAAGCTAAATCAATCACAGCTCTAGTGGAAGATCACAGCCCAAGTGGCAGAGAGATATTATAAGATCTGGGATGGCAGTCAGTGGTACAAAATTGAAAATTGTGAACTTGATAATTCCTCACAAGAACATGATCAAAATGGACAAATAATGTCTCTGAGGAATATATTACTTTGCAAGCATGTCGCAAGGATATATCATACGGCATAAAAAGAACTTGTACCCACCTAGATACAGAACATGTAAGGAACAAATATAAAAATGTACATTAACAACCTAAAGATCTTGATCTAAGCCTGTGTAAACACAAATTATCCGAGTGTAAAGCTTGGACTTGGCAAAAACTCAGCGGGGGTCATCCAATGACATCAACTCATGCAAATTGTGTAACTCCGGAAAAAAATAGGCATAAACTCAGCAAAACTTGGCAAGCATTAAAAAATGTAAAATATATTCAAATTTTCATTTAAATTTAAATATAAAAAAACATCATTGAATAATCTCATTGGCACTTAAATATGAAAAAAAAGATGAATATTTAAGTTGTATCAGATGTAAAATTATACATCCCACATTGACTGTTGGTAGTTTCCAAGTCAAATGCTGAAACTGAATGGACAAAATAAAATTACATCAAATGTATTATAAACGTGTCAAGTGATTAATTTGCAATCTACTATCAATCCCCACTGCCCCTTTCACAGGAAAAGGTAAAGGGTCCTCCTCTAGCAGTGGAAGGTCTTGCGCCTGCAATCAAACATTAGTGGTGAGAGTAGGTACTGGGTCTGGCTCCTAAATCTCTGAGTCTTCTCTCCTGTAACAGTTACTTCGGGACATCTTCTGCTACCGCTTGTTACCGCCTAATCTTTCATCCAAGATGTAAATTCTTCACCAAGTGAAGATTTAAGTGGAACTCAGGAGAGTTACCACTTACCACTGTCACCTTAGTTCTTCTCCCCTTGCTCTGTGCTGGCAGGTTACCAACACTAGGGGTGCTTCCCTATTTCCACTAAGTCTAAGTGTATATGATAGATGTGAAAGAGTTTATTGACTTGTTTATAAATATGTTTTCTAAAGGTAATTCGGCTGTAAGAAATTTCAGATTTATGGGACAGAATTGAAGTCTGATTTTAAATAAAGTTATTCAGTGAATCCAACAGACTTAAAGGCAGATTTAATTATGAAATGTGAACGGTACTTTCAAAATCTGCTTTGCTGTAATGAACATATGTTTCTGGGCCTATGGAAATCTGTTTTAAAGATCTTTTCAATGGTCGAACATACAGATTTAATTACCAGAATTTCCAGTCTAAGCTAAGATGTACTTATTATGGCTCCTTTAAATTGAATTCAAACAAATCTGAAGTATGATATGCAACTATTATTTCATATCTATTTTAGACCAAATTTTAAGGGGTAATGCAGAAATTTATGGTTATTTGAAGGTGATACCAGTGCCTAAGTCTTATATTGGACCTATGGGGTCAAAAGAGGCTCTGTGAAAGGCTGTCCTAATGATAATACAGTCAAAAACAAGGCTACAAAGTGCAAGCATTGTTCATTGTATCCCTGTTGTCCTACACTTCAGGAATCTACTGTTAGACGCTCTGCCATTGCAGCTAGTGGTAGTGGAAGTGCCCTTCCAACAATGGGGCGTTGATTTCAATGGTGAATTTAAAGAAAATTCGAGCAATGGGCACAAATGGATTCTGATAGCTACAGACTATTTTATGAGGTGGGTTGAAGCTATTCCAACAAAGCAAGCTACATCAAAGGTTGTCATGGATTTCCTAGAAGACAACATCATCACTCGATTTGGGGTTTTGGCAAAGATTACCACAAACACTACCCAAGCTTTTCAGTTCAGGTGACTTGTCCATTTTTTGTTTTGGTTATGGCATTGTTTTATCTCATGCTTCTAACTATTATCCGCAAGGAAATGATCTCACCAAGTCAAGCAATAAGAACTTAATGACTGTCATAAAAAAGACTGTGGGAGAAAACAAAAGGAGCTGGGATAGCAAGTTAAAATACACTCTATGGGCTGATAGAATAACAAGAAAGGAAGCAACCGGAAAGAGCCCATTCGAGCTAGTCTATGGAATGGAAGTCACATTGCCTATCCATTTGAAGATTCCAGTGTACAAATTCCTGCAGTAGCATGCCTCAGACCCAGAGACAGTCCAGAACAAAATTGACCAACTAATAGAACTAGATGAAAAATTGAAGAAGAGCATTTGACCGCCTGGTACAACATCAAGAAAAAACAAAAGTTCAGTTTGATAGGAAAGCCCGTGAGAGAAATTTTGAAAAAGGTGATCTCATCCTCATATGGAACAATAGAAATGAAAAACCAAGTAAATATGGTAAGTTTGAAAGTCTTTGGTTGGGTCCATATCAAATTGATGATGTTGGAGGTACTAACTCTTTATATCTAAGCCATTTAAATGGAGATAAATTGCCCTTGCCGGTGAATGGGCGAGGCTTGAAGAAATTCTACTCAGGTGATATCTGATGTCTTAAATACATCCCTTGTACTATAGTAGACTTAGTTTCATTTGATTTCATCATTTGATTTACCCCTGCATTACACTTGTTGCTCATTGCATTTCATTTTGATTTGAGCAAGGTAGGATGGAAGTGTTTACCTCCGATGCATTTGATGAAGTTGTTGTTTGAAGTGTGTGTAGGTCTACAGGTCCCAGAAAATTCTGAGGCTCTCATGCATTCCCAGGAGAAGTGCATGTCCCACAATTGGAGACAGTTGTTACCCTCGTACCAAATGTGCCAAAGAGGGGAGGTCTTTTTGTCGTTGTAAAGGCCACGTTGGGGCTTATTTATGTAAAAGTGTTTGTCTAGCAAGGCTCATGACCCTTGGTTTGGTCATGGTAGGTCCTCTTAGTTTTCATTTCAAGGAGTGTTGGCTTAGTGGCTCTCCTAACTACCACTTGATGGGTGAAAGTCCCCCTTCATGTTGGGCATTTATGCCCTGGGAAGGTGCTCTGATACACCTTGGGATGAATCCATTAGGACACATGGATTGAGGCTCCTAGTCACACTTATGTTTTATGCTTTGTAGAGGTGATTGCGTTTGTAAGGGTGTCATGCCCACTTTAGCACACCTCATGGATAGCCCCTTGGACCTATTTGTGTTGTATCATCCTCCCCTCTTGGTCATCATGGTCTTCAAGAGCAAATCGTTTGCCTTCCAAGCAAGCAAGAAGAGGCCGTACCAACCTAAGGAGGGCGTTGAGGGAAAAAGACAAATGTGAGGTTAGATGGGGCTTGGCGTCCTCCTTCCAAGCTCAACTCATCATCAAGTTGAAGCATTTCATCTTATTTTATTATTATTTTATGTTTTATGAGGTTTAGTCCCAGGATTGTGGGTGACAAACCCTAAAAATCATTAAAAGCCATTTTAAAGACAAATTAGGTAGGTCAACTTAAAGGAGGTTTAAGTTAGCATTTTCAAGTATAAATAAGGCAACTCCTCCACATTTATCATCAAGATCATGAGATCAAATAAGACATTATTTATTTTTCTTCTTGTGTACATGACCAAATCAAGTGGTGTGCACCTCCTTTCTTGGCTCTTCTAGGGTTTTCAAGGGATAAAATTTGATGTTGAAAGTTTCTTTATCTTTCAAGGCTTGTCTAAGGTGAAAGGATTCTTGGGAGGCTACTCTCTTCTCTTTTCTTCCTCAATTGTGGTAATATCTCTAAGTCTCTTGTCTTGTACTATCGAAGGCATCCAAGGTGAGGAATAACTAGCGATTTTATGCATGATAATATAATCTTGCTAGTGAGGCATCCCTCTTGAAGGGTCTCTCTTGTTTGGGCCTTGGCTTCTTTATTTGCCCTAATTAGGTCAAAGGTAACACAACCTAGAGTTTCTTAGCTTTGTCCTAATTCATAGAAATATTGAATTGCCAATTCTTAGGAGAAATGTTAAACCCCGATTTCTCAACACTCGAAAGGAACAAGACCTAGGAATCATTCCCTCGTCTTCACCTACTCTTTTTCTTATCAAATTCCTTGTACCATATATTTGAAAAAATAAAGAAAAAATCAAAAAATATAAAAAGCCTAAAAATCAAATATTTTGTGACAAATCCAAAAATATTTATTTTTTTCTATTGAAATTATTTTGCCTGTTAATTTCTAAAGTAGTTACCACGGTTATAAAATTTTGAAGTTGTTATATTGCTGAAAAGTCCATAAAAAGTTGAAAAAGTTTCATAAAATTGTGTTTTTTGCAATGAAAAGCCCTAACTTAAGGTGACGTCAACCTTAGAGAGGGCGATGTCACTCTCTAAAAGTCATTGTATGTAAATTTTTTTGTATAAATCAGCTTGCTGGTTTATGCCAAGTTTTCAGTGTTTTTCATCCCCAGCGGGTTTTGCATCAACCCAATGTCAGTCATCTCATACTCAGCAGCAAGGTCTCTCTTGCAATGTGCAATGAGACGCTCCTCTCTAGTGATAAACAAGTCATCAACATATAACAAAAGAATGAGAGAATCTCCACCAACCACAATGTAGTAAAGGTTGGGATCAGCCTCACTCTTCTGAAAACCCATCGAAGTCAAGTACGCATCGATCCTGGAGTACCAGGCTCTAGGAGCTTGCTTCAATCCATACAAGGCTTTCCTCAGCCTGCACACATGAGAATCTCTCCCATGAATCTCGAATCCCTGTGGCTGCTTTAAGTACACCTCCTGCAAAAGACCATTGAGAAATGCGGTCTTCACATCCATCTGGTGGATCTTCCAACCCATCTCTGCTGCTATAGAAATCACTGCTCTGATGAAAGAATACCGAGCAACTGACGCAAAAGTCTCATCATAGTCAACTCCCTCAACCTGTGAAAACCCTCGAGCCACAAACCGAGCCTTGTACTTCTCTACACTGCCATCTGCAGCATGCTTTATCTTGTAAAGCCACTTGGAAGTCACAACTGACTTCCCCTCTGGTCTCGGCACTATCTCCCAAGCATCATTCTTCATGATGGAATGGTACTCTTCCATCATGGCATCTCTCCATACCTGATGCTGAGAAGCCTCCTCAAATGTGGATGGCTCAGAATCACGAAGACTCGCAACTAGAGCCATACCCAACCTGTCTGGCATCACTACTGTCCTAATCTCCTCCTGGGATCTACCAAATGCCTCTGCCTCCTTCAAGGTCTCCTGAAGCCATTTAGGCTCCCTCTTCCTTGAAGGCTCCTCCCATATTGGTCTATCCTCAATTGAAAAACTCCCAGAAGCAGAAGGTCCAACACCCCGAGGACCAGTGACTGAACAACCAGTCCCTGAAGAACCTGTAACCTGAGAACCAAAACCTGTGCCTGTACCTGTCCCTGAACCTGTCAATTGAATCATTGAACCTGTAGAACCAGTCATTCTAGAAACCTGTGGACCTGAGATCTAAACTGAAGAAGCCTGTGTCAACTGAGGTGTGGGAGCTGGTGGCTCTCTCTGCTCTTAATCTCTGGACTTCCTGAAGGCTCTCTCCTCATCAAACTTCAATTCCCGCCTCACTACAACTCTCTTCTGGCCAAGAAGATAAAGCCGATAAGCCTTCGAAGTCTCATCATATCCCACAAAGATGCCTCTCTGTAGTGGGATCAAACTTCATCCTCTTCTCAGAAGGGACGTGAGAGTAAGTCAAAGAACCAAATATACAAAAGTGGCTCACCTCAGGCTTCTTGCCTGTATACATCTCCTTGGGAGTCTTCCTCCCCAAAGCACGGTGAGGACTCCTGTTCTGCAAATAAACTGCAGTGCTACATGCCTCTGCCCATAGAAAGAACGGTAAGCCCGGATCATGGAGCATCGCTCTCGCTGCTCCCACAATCGACCTGTTCTTCCTCTCTGCTACTCCATTCTGCTCAAGAGTGTAGGGAACTGTTAGCTGTCTCTGTATACCCTCCTGTCTGCAAAATCCATCGAACTCCTTGGAGGTATACTCACCCCCATTGTCCGATCTCAACATCTGAATCTTCCTCCCTATCTACTTCTCCACAAGGGCTTTGAACCCTTGGAAGACACTCAATACTAAGGGTGACTTCTTGCTCCTCAAGAAGTAGATCCAGGTCTTCCTGGAGTAGTCATCAATAAAAATGATATAGTACTCAAAACCAGTTAAAGAGACTGATGACATAGGACCACAAATATCATAATGGATCAAGTCAAGCACTCCTGCTGCTCTGGTGTCACTGCTTGGAAAAGCAGTCTTGGTGTACTTTCCCAAAGCACACCCCCTACACACATCACTCTGCTCAGTGCTGAACTCGAGTAAACCTGTAACCATGCTCCTCAACAATCTCAGAGCTGGGTGATGTAAGTGGGCCATCCTCCGATGCCATAGCTCACATAGCTCACATAGCTCACTGCTGCTATTGTGTGCTAGAGTGTGCTTCCGCTGAAACAAGAGCTTGTACAACTTTCCACATCTAACCCCAATGTCCATGGAGGTAGATACTCTTGTAGTCCTGGGGAATACCTGCACTCTCCCATCCAAGAAACATACCCCAAGACCACTGTCCTCAATGGTGGAAACTGATACAAGGTTCTTCTTCAGCCCAGGGACATATAACACATCCCTCAGAGTCATGGGACTCATAGACTCCCTCTGAAATGTAATGGTCCCCCGACCAACTGCTCTAACAATGGTGTCATCGCCTAGTACAACCTCCACATCTGTACCTGTCTGTGAAAGCTCGGAGAACATCTCTCGAGCACCTGTCATGTGGCTCGAAGCTCTGTTGTCAATATACCAAGTATCAGTGGTGGATGCACTCGTCTGATGGCCTGCCAACAAGGAATGCTCCATCTCCATATCCACATCAGTGCTGGTAACTAAAGACGCTCTCTATCTCTCAATCTGTCCAGCACACAGAGAAAACTCTCTGAAATCTGCCTCCAAAGTCATCAACCTCCGCTGAAGCTGCCGTCTGCTGTCCCTTCTTCTTCTTGTTTGGACACTGTGAAGCATAGTGCCCAAATGTCTGACAACCATAACATTTATTTTACTCAAGTCCTTCTTTTGCCCACCCTGCTGCTACTGCTTGGCCCCACCCTTCTTGGGACCCTTCTTCTTCTTCTTTCCCTTTGTTGTCAAAGCCACATTCTCCTCATCTTCCCTACCCTATGATGAACTTCCCTGTACAAGACCTCTCCTGGTCTCCTCCTGCACAAAGTCATTCCACAATCTCTGCCATGAAGGTAAGTTCTCTCTGCCCACTATAGCCTGCACAAATGCACCCCAGGGCTTGGAAGCCCCATTCACTACTGTAGGCACAAGCTCAATAGTAGTGACCACCTCCCCAACTACTGCTAGCTCATCTCTAGCTGCAGATATCCTGGTAAGGTAAGTTGTCACTCCCTCTCTGCCATTCATCTTTATACTCTTCAGTTTCTCCTTGAGAACCATCTTCCGGTTCTCATTGGTACAAACTGGTCAAAGCAGTCCACATCAAATGTGCCCTAGCTTTGCCTGAAATGTGAGGAATGATATGATCTTTAACTGCATCTAGGATTATCCTTCTAGCTTTACAGTCCTTCTTGTTGAAGGCTGATAATGTTGCTGCATCAGCAGCAACGGGAATCTGAACGGAGTTTGCTGTAGTATTTCTAACCACCTCCTCCCACAGTTCATTCTCCTCTAAAATCAGCAAAATCCTAGCCTTCCATGGCACAAAGTTACCTGTCACATCTAGCCTATCCTCCAACCTAAGTCTTGTAGCCATCTTTCAGCCAACCCAACAAAGTGTTGTTCACTAACAAAAGAAAAATATTGAAATTACTGAGTTCTGGAAATTTCTATGTGTCTGCAAAATATTACTGTTTTCTGCCCCCAAGCTCTGATACCATGTAAAATTTTCTGTGTAAATCAACTTGCTGGTTTATGCCAAGTTTTCAGTGTTTTTCATCCCAGCCGGTTTTGCATTGGCTGGAAATTATTTATGAAATTTTCAGAACAATAAACACGCTACAAATACACTATAACAAGCAGAAAATAATTTTAACCATGCACACCATTAAAAAAATCGGACTCAAAATTTTCGGCCAATAGCCATGGAAAAACCCCCACGGGGAAAACCAGTCAGAGAGAGTTTATTATTTCTTCAGTAAATCTCAGTACATAAATTTTATAGCAGAAATGTACTTATCTCCACCATGAAATTTCACCCCAGCATTTATCTCGAAATCAGTGCCAGACTACAGCCTCGATTCCTGTGCCTGTGGGTGCCTCAAAAACTGTGCAAAAGGTACAAAATCCGTACTGTACGGTCCTCTTTGAAATCTGTGCACTGTCTCGATTTCTGTGCCCCAACTCTGCCTTGAAAACTGTGCAGCAGACCTTGATTTCTGTGCCAATATTCTACCTCGAAAACAGTGTAACAATTCTCGAGATTTGTGCCCAGACTGTCCTCGGGATGCGTGCTTCATGTCTTGAAACTCGTGCCCAGAAATACCTCGAGATTCGTGCCTAGTTTCACCTTGAAAACTGTGCCCAATTTATCGTTGTACCATACACCTCGAGATGCATGCTGTAATGAAGAAATATTGTTGTTCTGAAATCTGTACAGTGCATTAAATGCTCAGCAAGTTGCCTCGGAATGCGTGCCAATTGAAACTTGCATCAATGCCTCCTCGAAATTCGTGCCAGTGCTCTCTTGCTCTCTCTTCTCACTCTCATCTCAAAAGTGAAAGTAAAAATGCCTCCCTCTTGCTTTTTGTTCAAACCCTAGGGTTTTCTAAATCCAATGGGGAGATTAACTTAGATCGACGGTTGAAATTAAATGCTCCATTTATTTCTCATAAATATTAATTTCACTCACCCACTTAAATTTATCAAAAAATGACTTTATGGTTATAAAGTCTCATTAAATGCTTTTCACAAGTCATTTAATGTGAGGGTCACTTTTTCCCCCTTTCTAAGTGACTTAGGCAAAAGTCACTAGGGGAACACTTCCCTAGGTACAAAAACTAACATTGTAGATTTGGTTCTGGTGTTTTGCAGATTCATTTTGATAGGAGGATCAAACCCTAGGGGTTGGAAAAGGTTCCTAACTCATCTCCAAGTCATCCAGGGTTGACCTAGGGGGGTTTTGAAATGCCTAACCGAGCTGCTCAGCCTTTATTGCAGAAAATTACAGACTTGAAGGTGAAATCAGTCCTAAAACACAAATATCATCTGTCAAGAGAAGTGTGCCCTAGGGGGGATTGAATCTCCTCGGGTTGTTGATCACGGGAGGTATTTTTCAAGGTATTTTCATAGTCAATTTTGGGTTTTCTTCCAAGTTTATGTTGCTAGTTTTTACTTCAAAAAGTTGATTTACCGTGTTAATCAATCAAAATCATGTTTTATTGCTCCTAAGCCTTCTTAGTCATTAAGTATTTATTGCATATCTTGTTTGACTCGATCAAGGCATTGATCTACTAACTTAATGGGAATGTCTTGTAGAGATAGAGTTGTTTGGGAAGCCTCCTGTGGCCTAAGGAGTAGGCTAAAGAGAGAGGAGAGTGCATTGAGGTGACAATGGGTGCATCTCCTAAAACATTGTATAGACCAAATGGCCGCCTTTCTTTGAAGTAAGGGTTTATGGATGTATTTGACAAAATCACTTATTAAAGCCAATAATGACAACTATGACCTTATATGTCCAAAAAAGGATGAAGCCCTCAAAATAATCACCTTAAATATTGATCCAAATTTGATTCATCATACCAAGGACAATCAAAGTGCGAAGGAGTTGGGAAGCCTTCAAGAAACTCTTTGGAACTATGAACACTACTCATATCAACCAATGTTATCGGAACCTGGACCGATCATCGAACCGGCGAAGCCCAAAATGTGAACCGGACCAGAACCGGAAAAAACCAGGTAAAAAACCGGTCGACTAAAAAATACATAAAATATTCATATTTTGTAAAAAAAACATATATATTCATGTGCATACATATGAATCCAAACCATTAATACACAAATATGCAAAGTTTCTCATATATATAGCAAGTATGGGTGCAAATAACCAAAATAGCACCTAGTGCAAAATTGCAAATGCAATACATCTCTGAGGTTAGAAGCATCAATGATAAATACATTTTCTCCAATACAAAGGATGGCCATTTCTTAAATGAGGATAAAATTATAAATGCACTGCAATATAATGAACTGATAGAACTATTTTTGTTCACATATAATCTGGAGAGTTAGCATTCCCATTGATAGGAACAAATAAATAGGTACAAAACAACTTCATCTGTTTTTCCCCTTCACATTATATATTAAACTGTGTCAGAAATAGTAGAACAAGCAAATTTAAGCCCACAATTCAACTTCAAATAACCTATTTTAATTATGATATTGTGGACTAATGAAATAAAGCCCATGTGGAATCAGATACCAATGTTCCTGCCAAGCTTGCTAACACCACTCCGAAGACAGATGGAATATTTTGAATTAGCAAACATCAATAATGATGTGAATATGTCCATAAAAGTGGAGAATGCAGCTAATGCAAAAAATGGTACCCAGCGCTTCAACTCAAGAAACTGAGAAAAGAGGAGGCCTTGGAAGCACAAGTTGTATAATTTATCAATAAATAAAATAAAACACTAACTTAATCATAAAATTGTTAAAATTATGGTGGTGATCATATTGCAAATATGGCAATCATGATTCAGAGCATGCGAGCACATCTAGAATCATGCATACTAGCAGCTTACCTCAAAGATGTATTGACCGGTTAGGTTAGGTTAGAAGCATAGGATAGTTTTTTTTCTGTGTTTTTTTTTTTTTAAATTGAGTTTTGTGGGCACAGTACGGAACAGGTCAAAACCGGTCGGTTCGACCAGTCGGTTCCTTGCCCGGTTTGGAAAAAAATCCGGCCCAGCCGGTTTTGTGCTCTGACCGGACCGGCCACCCCTGTAAACCAGTCGGACCGGCCGGTTTTGCCGGTTCCGGTCCAGTTCCGATAACATTGATATCAACAGACTCAAACCAAGCTTTCCAATCTTAATATGGGTGACTTTGAAAGCATTGACGAGTATATTGGGAGGTTTAACACCCTAAACACTAACATCATTTCATCAAGAGGAAACAAAAATATAGATTCATAATATGTAATTATTGTTCTAAAGACAATAGCTGCACGGGTTTAATTCACTTGGGCTCAGAGTTGCCACGAGCATAGTGTCCTACGATTGTATCGAATCATATCAAAAGGAGAGGGAGAACGATGGCAGAGGCGAAGAAGTTAAGGTGAGTGTTGGTAGAGAGACAGGAAGAATGGAGGAAAGGGTAGAGGAGGTACAGACCTGAGTGCAACTAGAGGTGACCCGTAGGCTGGTGGAGAAGAGTAGAGTACTGTGAAAGGGTCACTTTCTGGAGAAAGTAAAGTTCATACGAATGCAATATGTACAAGTATGGATGCGATCCGGAAGGATATAGTAGCTAACATACAAGGTGCAAGGTAGCAAGATTTTTTCTTAGATAGAGTTGGAAATGGAAAGCAAAACTTCTCTAGAAGTCATACAACTAGTGTAGGGATTTTTTCGAAAACCATGGACGCTCTCTAGGCTCGGGATTTGAAAATGTTCATTACCATACAAGTGTTATCACATTTATTGTAGCTGGAGATACCATACCGCAGACTGTGCGGCCGAGGACCGCACAGTAGCTTTTTTTTTCCAGATTGGAGATCAACCGCCTTCAGATGAGGCAATTTTGTTCAGACTTCCCCTAGCAAATATATCAGAGGGGACAGACAATTGTACAGTGCTACACACATTGTCACTTACCATCTACCACAGGGTCACCTTTCCTTGCCAAGCTTTGACACAAGCCCATTTGAGACAGTTGTCGAGTCTTGTTCTGAGCGAGATTATCACAATACAGTGTTGGTTTATTATGTGCCTGGATTCAGCAGAGATCCAGCTCAGATACAGGTTCAGTAGCAGCAGGTATATGGTGCAACAGGTATTGCATATTATTGATTATTGCTCATGTTGTAGATTAGACTCATTTATACTTGTTAGTACACTAACTTTGCATGAGATGATATATTTGGTGATCTAGCTATGATATGATGTGATTGGGCCCTTGGTGATGTCATTCCACCCCTTCGGTTAGACTTATGTATATGCACGCTGAGTCATGTCCTATATACTTGGCATAGACTTGATCATTTAGCCCCTCGGTAGCTGACTTTAGCACCATCATCATTTTCTCCACCCATCTGACTCATCCATGACACTTCCTCCCCGACTTGGATTTTGATTTATGATCCCAAGGACCCCTTTCTCCACTGATCTCTGAGTTTGCCATGACTCCATGTTTATTGTGCCTCGGCTCTTTAGTGTGCGAGATACACGGTTAGACTTGGGATTTGCTCCTGTCGGTTGCCCCCGATGTTGCAATGCAGTTAGGATTGTGTAGCCTCACTGGGTGCTCCCCATTGGTCATCGAAGCTTGTATTACTCACCCCCATTACCTTTGCAGTATGAGCACCATGTTTATATCTTTTGAGATATGTATATAGCCCAAGAGAGCCTTGATGTAAATGAAGAAATGAAGAATTGTAAATCAAAGCCAACAAGGCTATTATGTTGTAAATATAAAATCTAGCCAAAAAGGGGCTAAGTATGAAACTCATTGTAAAATCCATGTAATGTGTTTATGAACACACATGGATTCAGGTCAGCCATACATGTCAGCATTTGTAGTGGTTATTCCTCACTTAGTCCTGAGGGACAAGGAGGTGAGAGGGAGCAAGGGACAAGGAGGTGAGAAGGAGCAAGGGACAAGCTCAAGATTGCCCCCTAGAGTCTCAAGTTACGGTTTGTCGGACACCCAGTTTGGCGGCTCTAAAAAAGAACCTCATAGAGTCTTCGGATACGGATGTGAGTTGTGAGATACTTGTTAGATGACTAGTGGTGGTTTCCCTGCACTATACCCATTTGTGAGGCACCGCCCTTCCTCGTGTTCTGTCATGGCATACTTATCTCAGTGGACCCCACTTTCCCAAGTTGTCCGAAGGGTCACATGATCTTCATCCTTGTCTTCCTGTGTCCATTGCCTTGTTGTCCGCATCAACTAAAGCCAGCAAAGTGGTCAATTCTATAAGATGTGCATAGCATTTTAGTCTTTTGGAGGTGGTGGGCCCCCCCACCTCACCGGAGCCTTGTATTATCTCGGAATTTAATGTATTTTTTATCACCATGTTATCATTAAATTGCTTAGTAATGTACTAACTCGTATAATTGAGCCTTGTCACTTCATGCTTGCATACGAGTATTTGGCTAGCACTATTGTTGACCAGATTTGACTTGGTCAAACTGGGTTGACTAGGCCAAAAATGGGCCCGAAAAAATGTTGCGATCGGAATTTCGATTTCGATCAATTATTATCTACAGGGATCCCATATGAGCATGCAAGTGTCGGAATTGCAAAATACTGAAACGTTTGAGAAATTTTTAATTATTATTGGTCATCTTTGACCTATTTTAATTAAAAATTATGGATTTGGGGCAAATAATGCCAAAGTGATGGATCGGGGTCGTTCGAGTGGTCATCCCTACTACTTTTGGGGTCCACGATCGCATTGCAGCAGATGGTTCGGCAATCTGGGCAATAAAAGTGGGTCAAAAGCCCAATTTTCAGCTTCAGCCATATAAACCAGCAAAAATTGCATGGAAAATCAGAATTTGACTAAGGCAACTATAGGCAAATGGCAAAATCAATGGTTGGCAAAGGTAAAGGTAATTTCCAAAGGTAAAATGGTAATGTTTGATGTGATATTGGCACATTGTGGGGCCCTCTCCATGGCAGCTCATCACTTGAGGTCGAATTGGCCCATAGGGACGTTTTTTCTCCACCTAGGGGAATTCGATTTGCATGTTATTTGTATGTGGGGCCTTGTTGTATTAGTTGGGGGGATAAAACATCCCATAGACACCCCCCAACCATGGTGTAGATGTTGTATGGACCCCACATGGGTCCCCTCTCCTCCACAAGTGCGCTCTCTTTGGGCAATTCGCACCCCCACCTAGAGATAATCTCCACCACTCGATTTTGATGGTTGGGGATTCATCTCAACCCTCCATTTTGGGGGGAAACCTATTTTGAGTTTGAGCCATCTCTATAAGAGAATGGACTCTCTCCATTGTAGTCTCTCTTGGCATTTTTGGAGTTGAATAGAAGAGAAAACGTTGTTGCTCTACTTGGCTCTTGTGTGATAGCTTCTTGATATTGTTGATTGCTATACTATCTTGATGCACTAGTTGTAGTTGGTGTATGTTTCCAGCATTGTTTTACTCACCATTGTTTGCAGCAAACTCAAAGTCTTGGAGGAGGGCGCACCATTTGGCTTCCACTGCTGCTCCACTCTCCGGATTGACCACAAAAGGGAAGTGTTTTTGCTATTTTCAGTCAAGCATTTCTCTCATCTTTATTTGTGCTGCTGTAGATTTCATTTGTTTGCCAATACTGATCTGATTTATTGTCTATTGGTGTTTGCAGGCAAAGAGGACGAGTTGGTGAGGAGAGAGCAAATCGATTTCAGTTGGGACTTCTCCAACCGCTTCTATTTGATCTTCGAGACGTACAAACCTCTTCAAATCAGAAATATCATCTATTTCCAAGTAGGTGTAACTTCTTCTCCAGCATTTCAATTTCTAATTTTGTTGAAGAGAGAAAACTCACCAAAACCCCTAAAAATTAAAATCTACAAAATCCACCGTTAGAATTAGTTTATTTTGTAAACCCACAAATGATTTATGCTTAAAAGCCTATATACCAAATTTCATTTGATTTAGACTCCATTTGCCCACCTAATTAGCACTGGTCTACCTGGCAAAAACGCCCCCCTGGGGCATTTTTCTGTTTCAACCTGTTTGGGTTAGTTTGGGGTTGAGTACTTGATAATCGGTTTCAAAACGTTTTTTTACCTTAGGATATTAAGTATCGTTGGCTGGAAGTGAATATAAATGCCTATTTTTCTATGCCCTGGGTCCATTTTTCCACTGTTTAACTCATTCCCCTAGGGCAGTTTCACTCCACTTCTTGCTGATCTGTTTTTTTGTTCTAAATCAGCCAATTAATCAACTTATAATTGTTGGAAGATGTGTTTCAATTGCTTATCCATCGCTGCCATGTATTGATAAATCATAACGAGCTTCATTTCCCATATAGGCAAGGTCCCCAACCACTTTTCTAGTAAATTTCTGTTTGCTGATTTAATTTCCAGCCTTCTAATCTTTCATAGAATTCATCATTTACATGTGTAATCAAATCTGAATTTGCTTCATCTAGTATACTTTCCCATCCAGATCCTCGATTCCACTAGGCTGGAAGAAATCTCACACTTAGTCATCCATCTTGTCTCTCACTTTGCCTATCTTTCGGGTTTGGGTGTCTGATTGTTGAGTCTCAACCATCACTGGTTGAGTGGGGTCTCCCCCCTGACTTGGCTACGTGCCTCATCTAAAGTGATTGTAGCCTTGTCCGGTGTGACTTCTGTCCCTTGGATGGAGGACCTGGCTACTGTTGGTTACACCTACCTAGCTGTTCACCTCTACCGTCCCTATTGGGATACCTACCACCAACAGCTAGAGTTTGTGTGATAACAACAAGCTTATCAAGAGAACACCTCCTAGAGTACATACCCCTTGCTTCTAGTAGTGATGGTAGTGTTCGAACCATAGTGCACTCTTTGAATGCCAATTTTTCTAGTGTAGAGAAGGGTACAGTGATTTCTTCGATAGTTGGTAACGTGTGTGGTGGACTAATGATTAGTTTGAGCACAAATCTCGAGACTATGGACAATGAATCCCCTAGATGAACCTTTGCATTTCGCAGATGTTCCCTCGATAGGAAATGGCTTGGAACTAATGGTACTTGCTAGGAGCATGGTGGAGATTAAGAGTAAGAATTTGGTCATTGGTGATGGCCTTCCTATTCCTGGTGACTAGCATGCTGAAGGTCCATCTATAGAGGAAGTTAAGGATCCTGCGTCGCCTTCATCTTTCCCTAAGGAAACCTTACGCATAGGTTAGGATGACTTCAACTTTTTCCTTGCAAATAACAAGGAGTACTTCGAAGGGTGCATGCATCTTAAGACCATAACAGTCATCCTATATTTTTCGTGTCACGTGATAGATGAGGAAGCATTCAATCATTTGTCTTTGTTAAACTGGGAAACAAAAGGCATTTCTTTAAACTCCTATTGGGGCTTAGGTTAAGTATGCATGCCTTTTATTCAACTCAAATGCAACAGCTCATCATGTCATTTAATTTAGCACTTGGAAAATTGTTGGCTCCCTTGCTTATGTTCGGCCTAGGAGGGCGGATTTTAACCCGAAGAACCATGGTTAAGTTAATTATCCACTATGGATAAACTTCCTCGCCTTCCCAACTAATATGCATCCCTTTGTCAATCTATTTCCCTGTCGGTTTGGTAAAGTTCTTATCACTAATGGCCAACATAACTCTTTTTGAGCTTCATTGAGGATGTATGTGGAGGTAGACCTTAAGCAAAAGCTCCATGCCTTCATTTCAATTTGTGTTATAGATGGGGTTAAGAAGCAAAAAGTTTGATACCTTGAACACATGCTTTGCTTGTCAGGCCTAGAACCATTTGATTTGGGACTGCCCTCTTTGACAGCCCAAGTCAAGGAAGGGTAGTGGTGGCGGGGTGACCCCTTCTTCCCCAGGTTCAAGGTCAAGGGGCACTTCGGTAGATTCAAAGCTTGGAGTTGGTAGAAATGGTTCCTCTGGGACAAATCTCGAATGAGGAGGGCTCAATTGCTGGTGAATCTTGTTACCTCCCAAACTAGCATGTCTGATTAAAGTCCCAAAGAAGCAAGCTAGCCGAGGGGAAGAAACAGGAAAGGCTAATGTCACCACATCAATCCCCTTTGCACATTTAGTTGGCTCTTCTTCAACTCAAGTGGAGCTTCCTTAAATAGGATTACTAGAGCAATAAGCAATGGAGTGCATGTTAATTTTCAAGCCATAGGTGACTGTTGTCCTATGCTTCTTAATTAAATAAATCAAATCTGAACTTATCTAATCACAGAAATGAATATTTTTGAACATGCAACAAGCACACATATAGCTGCAAAATGAACGGAAGCAAAACATAATACATACGATTTACACCTTCAAATCAACCTCTCATTAATAGATCTAGGCTTCCAAGGAAACCTCCACAGTTGCAATAACATATAGCTATACGGTACACTCAAAATGGAGCAAAAACCAACAAACTTAGCGAGGAAAATTACCCTCAATCAACCGAGAAATCCACCTGAAGCTTGTTGGTTATGGTACGGAATGTTTGCACACCTATACAGACATGTCTGTATGGATCCGTGCGATTGTACGGGCCTGCTATATGGATCCACGCAAGTATACAAATCTGTTGTATGGCTCCATATGACTGTATAGATTTGTCCCTGCTACTACCTAATTGTTGATTGGGCTCCCCTTTGGTGCTCTAATTTCGTTCTCCGAATGAGTTTCTTCACCTTCCAACCAACCTATCTTCAAGAGAAGAATGAACGTGTCTTTTCCCTCTACTTTGACCTACCTTTATACAGTTACAACCCTAATCTACCAAAACCCTAATCTCTTGGTGAGATCGACGATTGAGATTAGTCTAAATCACTAATGCGTTAAAAATTCACTTTATTAGACTCAATAGCAAAATATAAGATTTTCACTTTAATAAAGTGAATTACAAAATAGATTTGACTTGGACGATTTCACACATGTTTAACACAAAACCTGAATGGAAGTTCCTGTCTAAACTACAAAAAAATTGTTATAGCATCATGAGTCATTCTCCAAGTCAATCTTGTGTGCCAAGATTGAGCCTTGTGTGTAGAGGTCGTGCCTTATAGGAGCCTGAGTTGGACTCAGGAAACCTGGAGTAGAATCTTGAGTTGGACTCAAGAATGACTAAGCCTCATGTGTTGAGGTAAGTACTTTGTATGTCAAAGTGATGGTGTTGTACAGTCTTGTTTGTCAAGACTAAGGTCTTGTGTGTCAAGACGGATCCTCATGTATTGAGGTGGTGCCTCATGTGTTGAGGTAATGCTTTGATTGTCGAAGCATGAATGATGTGTGACGTACTACTAACCATGGTCTTAGAGATGGATAAGCTATTAAGTCTCCTCTAGAGACTGGCCACCTCTATAGTGAATTACTTTAGCATATGACCACTTGGAACGAGAGTAGAACGAGATGATCACGTCATTGGAAAAATCTCTTTAATATATTTGATATGATAAATAATTAAGTTGACACAAGTGGACCATGCAGATAAGATTAGTTAAGATAGGAGAGAACTCGAATTTGTTGACTTCAGTGATCAATGTGCTAAAAGAGTTAGCTATGTGTTAACAAAAAAGACTTCAGTTATCAAGTGTGTTAAAAAAGTTTGACTAAAGTGTTAACAAGAAAGACTTCAATAAAAGAGTTAACTAAAGTGTTAACAAGAAAGACTTCAGTAAAACCAACATAGATCCATCCTAAATGCGGATCTATCAAAGCACCGAGAGGCATCCAATTTCTTGAAATGTTATTTTTTTAATGACTTTTTATTTGGTTTTAAATTTTTATTTTATGAGTGGATATGGATTTTTTTAATTATTTTTTATTTGGTTTTCATTTTTTATTTTACGAGCCGACATAATTTTTTTAATTACTTTTTGTTTTTGGTACATAACGTTACACATCTCCCCCGTACTGGGTTGTAAGCACCTCGCTACTCTCGGTGCAAAAAGAGTTAACTAAAGTGTTAACAAAGAAGATTTAGTTAAATAAGTATTATGGATGATGACACTTGAGTTAAACTAAAAGACGACACTTGAGTTGCGACACTTGAGTTACAACACTTGCATGACGACACTTGAATTAAACTAAAAGACGACACTTGACTTGCAACACTTGAGTTACGACACTTGCATGATGATACTTGAGTTAGACACCTAACTAAGTAATCTAACATCAAGTTGAAGGGCAAGTTCATCCTAAAGTCAAAAGACAAAGATAAATGCAAAAGCTTGAGAAGTGTGGCGCACTTTTTCATGCAGGATTGATGAAACCAATGTTAGAGAGAATTCTCTCTTGAAGGAAATTTGTGCATGTGACCAAATTAGCAAATTGGTTTCTGTGCATTCTATTATTTTAAGTTCATACATTCACATCTATCTCTCTTGCTCTATAATTGGACCAGGGGTGCTTGATATTTCTCTCTGATATTGCACCAGGGGTGCTTGATATAATTTGCTCATTGTAAAGCAAACATTCTCTGTTATCTATCAATATACTAAGGAAGATTTTTGCTGGGGTTTTCTCCCTCAAGTTATAGAGGGTTTCCACAGGGTAAATTTCTGTGTCGACTATGAATGTGTATGCTTCTGATTATTCATTGTTTTCAAGTACTATTGTAATTCCGCAATTAAAGACCAAAAATTAACAACAACAACAACACTCCCTCTTAGCAAGGAAGGAATTCCGCACCATCCAAGTTTGTCTCTGAATGCTTCAAACTTCCCTTTTGCTAAGAGCTTGGTCATAATATCTGCAACCTACTGATCTATGGGCATATATTGGAGCTTCACTGCTCCCTTTTGAATCCTGTCTCAAATGAAGTGACACCGGATCTCAATGTGCTTGGATATGTCATGAAAAACTAGATTCTCAAGGAGTTTGATACAACTCTGATTACAATAAATCACTATGGGATCTAACTCTTGATCAAATAGACCCGCTAGCAACTTGCAAAGCTAGATGGCCTCACAACTAGCTATACTCACTTCCATATACTTTGCCTCTACTGAGCTAAGTGTCACGGAAATATGCTTCCTACTGAACCAGGATATTATCATTGATCCCAAGTTGAAGCAACACCCTAAGGTGCTCTTCCTATCTTATGCACTGCTTACCCAATCCGAGTTTGTATACCCATGCAACTTCACTTCACCATATCCAAGATATCTCAGTCCATACTCCACTATGGCCCTCAGGTATCTGAGCACATGTTTTGTTGCTACTCAATGCTCCTACCTCAGCTCCACCATGAACTAACTCAAGGTGTTCACTACAAAACATATATCTGGCCTAGTGTTGCCCAAATACATCAACGAACCTATTAGCTTCCTATACAGCGTGGGATCCACCATCCCTAAATATGAAGTAGTAACCTTCTTCAGATTAGTGATCATAGGCGTGGCCATGGGCCTACAGTCTTCCATCTAGAATCCCTTCAGGATTTCAATTGCATACTTACCCTACCCAAGGAAAATCTCCCCTAATCTCTGCCAAACCTCCAACCCCAAGAAGTAATGCATCAAGCCAATGTCCTTCATCTCGAACTCAGCTGCCATATCCGCATTGCACCAAATACATCAACGAACCTATTAGCTTCCAGTACAGCGTGGGATCCACCATGCCTAAATCTGAAGTAGTAACCTTCTTCAAATTAGTGATCATAGGCATGGCCATGGACCTACAGTCCTCCATCTAGAATCTCTTCAGGATTTCAATTGCATACTTACCCTACCCAAGGAAAATCTCCCCTAGTCTCTGCCAAACCTCCAACCCCAAGAAGTAATGCATCAATCCAATGTCCTTCATCTCGAACTCAGCTGCCATATCCACATTGCACCCTACAATGAGCTTCTATGAACCTATGAGAAACGGGTCATCTACATACAGCACCAAAATGAGCATATCAACCTCAACAAATATGAAATATAAGTTGGTATTTGCTTCATTTTTGGTGAATCCTATGCTCTGTAGGTATCCATCGATCCTAGAATACCATGCTCTCAATGCCTGCTTGAGTCCATACAAGGCCTTTTTCAGCCTGCACACATGGGACTCCTTCCCATTAACCTCAAAGCCCTGAGATTGCTCGATGTACACATCTTCCTCAATTATTCCATTCAGGAAAGTTGTGCTCACATCCATCTGATGTATCCTCCATCACATGATAGAGACTAAAGACATCATTGTTTTAATGGAAGTGTACCTGACGACTAGAGCAAATGTCTCCTCGTAATCCACTCCCTCTTTCTAGGAGAATCCTCTTGCCACGAACCTCGCCTTGTACTTCTCTATGCTTCCATCTACCGCATGCTTGATCTTGTAGAGCCATCTAGAAATCACCACTGACTTCCCCTCTAGTCTAGACACAATGTCCCAAACATCTTTCTTCATGATGCAGGTGTACTCCACCATGGCATCCCTCCAAACTTATTGGTCGGATGCCTCCTGAAAATTGGAGGGCTCGGAATCTATGATGTTGCTCATCAATGCCATGTAGTTCGAAAACTTCTTTAGAAGTCCACTCTCCCTAAATGAGCTCTTAGGAACCTCAACATGCTCTTGACCATCCCTCAATGTCTCTATGAACCATCGAGATCTCCTGACAGAATTGGTAGGAGCTAGAGGATCCTCCTTTGCATTTGAAGGCTATTGCCCCAAACTAGAAGTCGCTAGTGACCTTGGCTCAACATTCAAAGCTTCCTTCTCATCCTTTGTCACTGGTAATGGCTCATGAGACTTCTTGGATGCAAAGTCTTCCTCAAACTTTACATCCTTGCTTACAATTGTCTTCCTCTCTCCTGAAATATAGATCGTGTAAGCCTTTTAATTCTCACTGTAGTCAACAAATAAACCTTCCTGCTAGAGGGCTCCAACTTGGTCCTCTTCTCCACTGGTATATGGATGTAAATCGGATAGCCAAAGATACAGAAATGACTCACCTGCAGCTTCACACCAGTGAATGCCTCCTTCGATGTCTTGTCTCTCAAAACCCTATGAGGACACTTGTTCTAGATGTAAATTGTTGTATTGCATGCTAATTCCCATAGAAACATTGACAAATCCTGGTCATGTATCATGGCCCTAGCAACCCCTATGATGGATTGGTTCTTCCACTCTGCAACCCCGTTCTGTTATGGGTTGTATGGAATAGTCAACTCCCTTTTGATTCATGCATCCTTGCAGAAATCCTCGAAATCATTGGAGGTATACTCACCCCCATTGTCCACTCTCAAAACCTTGATCCTCTTCTTAGTCTGGTTCTCCACAAGAGATTTGAACTCCTAAAACCTATTGAAGACTTCATCCTTGGTCTTCAAGAAGTAAATCCATGTTTTGCGAGAGAAGTCATCAATAAAGGAAACATAGTATAAGCTTCCTATGATTGATGCTACTGACATTGGTCCACAAACTCCACACATCTGAATGCACTAGATCTGGGATCCCCTTAGATTTGTGCTCACCGCTTGGGAAGGTAGCCTTGGCATGCTTGCCAAGCGTGCACCCTCTGCACACACCCTGTTGCTCAATGTTGAACCTTGGAAGACCTGTGACAATCTCCCTCAGAATAGGCAACACCTGCCCATGTCCCATCCTCTAGTGCCATAACTCGCACAAGTTCTATGTGCTATGAACTAGGGATTGAATGGGTTCACCCTACAACTTGTACAAATTGCCTTCTCTAACCCCAATCACCTGAGTTGATCCAAGGCTAGACTCCTTCAGTCTAATGAGGACTTGCTTGTTCTTAAACTCTACTTTATAGCCCTTATTTTCCATGACCAAGTCTCAGGAACAAATACACATCATCAATGTCTAAAGAGTTACCCGACTCGAGTTGGAAAGGAATAATACCGACTCCTGTTACTGGATACTCAATGCCATCACCAATCTTGACTTGAACTCCAAAGTTGTGCTCTTCCAGGGTTAAAATAACTCTTGGGTTGATATCATATGCCTCGATGCTCCACTATCCACATACCATGCATTCTTCAGAACAGTGCTAGAAGAGAGGCAAGATACCATCAAGAAATCCTTCTCGAACTTGGAGGAAAAACTATTCATTGGAGTTTTAGCTGAGGCTGCTACTTGGTGCTACTACTTCCCTTTACTCTTCTTCTTCGTTGGACACTGTGATGCATAATGGTCGTTCTTATGAGATATGAAACACTTGATTTTACTCAAGTCCTTCCCTAACTATGAGGTTGACTCCTCACTCTTTGCCTTACCCTTGCTAGGTCCTATTATCACATTTGTAGTAGCCGGGAGCTACTACCATTCTCCAAAGCAGACTTCAGTCCCAAGCTACTCCTTTACATTGAGATGAGCTTTCATGCCACATGATAATCATCGCTTGATACATACAGAGGCAGCTAGACTACTCGGAGCAGCGGTATCAATGTTTCTTTGTCACTACTGAGCCCTCTTCATGATCTCCAGAGGGACACTTGGTCATGCCTTGGTTCACTTTAGCAGAGCAGCCAGCTACTGATTGTTTTCTTCCTTGCCATCCAGTTCTTAGAGTGATTCAGATGCAAGTGATTGAGCAAATATATGGCATGAGGTTTGCATTCATTGTCTTTCTTACTTGTATTAGTAGATGTGACTGGGCATATGTAGTGTTGATATTGATGATCTTTTATTTGGATGTTTCAGCAAACTAATGACTGAAGAGGTTGAATGGTATTAGTGTTAAGTCCTTGGTATATGCTCATAAGTAGAGTTAGCCTTTGTACAACTTAGATCATCTCTCAATACTCCTGGCACCATTATCACCTGTTCCCCGTCCATTCACAATTCCATGCTTGAAACAAATCCCTTGACTTGGATAAGACTTGTGAACTTGAAGACCTCCCCCCTCTGTGACCTCTATGTCTGGATAGGCCCCCATGTTTATCTGTGTTTCGGCTCTAGAGTGTGTGACTATGCTCTCAGCCCTGTCGATCTCTTTCTGGTCCGTTACCCTGGATGTCTAAGTGCAGTTTAGGATTGTATGTCCCTGGAAGTGTCTCTAATGATCTCCAAGCAAGTATTCCTCATCTTATGAAATCAAAAGCATCGGCTTGCATAAATGATATATCTAAAAGGATGCAAAGGCCAAAATGTCAGGTTATGAAATAAAAAGAAAAAACAAATGTATTTTGAAATACAGAGTTATGAGAAGCATCAGCTCGCTTAACCGCTATATCTTAAAGGATGAAAGGCTATCAAATTTCAAGCTTTCAACAGATCCTCCTTCAGCGAATTTGAATTTCCTCTTGTATGGGACTTCACTGAATTCCAATTTACCAACATGTTTGGGAACTCAGACACTTAATCGAATGTATGATTTTTGGTGACCCCCGTATGGTACTTTGTAGATCTGCCAATATGCTCAATACTCAGCCAAATTCCAAGCCTTTCACAGAACTCCGCAGATCCCTTCAGCAACTTGAAATTATCTTGGATATTGGACTTTGTTGAACTCCAGTTAAAAAAAATAAACTTGGACCATACAATCGCCAACCACAGCATGGAACTTTGTTGGTCTGCTACTATGCCTCGATACTTAGCCAAATTCTAAGTTTGCAGCAGATTTCCCGTCAACAACTTGGAATTTGAGTATGGAACTCTGTCAAACTCCAGGAATTTCCTTAGGTATAGAATTCTGTCCAACTCCAATTTACCAATATGCTTGGGACACTTGATGAATTTATGATTTTAGGCAACTTATAACAAAGTTTAATTATAGAAAATCCTTTTACACACCAGAAAATCCTCCACAATTTAGGCAACTCGTCAAACTGGACCGTCAGTTTCGAACTCTCCTTGCAAGACCAGCGACTTCACGAACTCAGCTGCACCCTTCTTCATTAAATTCCTCGGTATGCCTTTCACCCAATGTTTTAAGGACACTTCTAAACTCAAACAAATAGTCCTCGGCAACTATTACAATTTCCAGTGAGAATGTCCAAGCATCTAAACGGCCATAAAACGCACTTTCCCACCAGATAACAGAAATCTCTTTTACAGCATATATCAACATCCCAAATTCTTAGCCTTCTTAAACCACAATGTCCTAAATCGGCAAAGGTGTTTTTCCAGTTATATAACAGATTATCTTACAACAACTGTTATTGTCAACAATTGTTAACAGATCCATGCCTCAATGCCTGAACAAACTCCCTGATACCACTTCGTCATATGCCCAAATACCTAAATACGGCAAATGGCATAAATTCCGCTGAATTTTTCACTCTTTCAGAAACCCGGAAAGCTCTTCACGCAATTGCCAAAAATTCTTCTCCTAGTTCTGAATTTTCATTTCAGTTGGCCTTTTTGTTAGTTTCTTTTGTAACAATTGCCACCCAGTAATCATGAGTTCGAATTCGCCAAGCCTTGAGCTTGACCTACAATCGTTTAGTGCATGAGTGTTCATATAAAAAATAAAATAAGATCATTCTAAATGGAGCCATTTAACAGACAGTAACAACATTGAAATTGTGAAATATGGTACCATGAATCCATACATAGAGTATATACGAGTAAGCTTACCGGGCATCTGAGCGATTGCAATGAAAGTGTGAAGGGAATAGAGAATGCAAACTGCAATGAGCTTCATCGTCATGTTTTGCAGTGGCGATAGCGGGACAAACCCGAATTCCGAAGCGCCCGCTATCGAAGCGCTCAGGTTTCATCGATCTGATTTTCTTTTCTTTCTGGAAAGAAGTGGAAAATCAATAAAGTCACTTTAAAGGGGCGCTGTCAAAGTACAGCTGACAGCGAATACGTATTTGTCCTAATACTCTTATGTCTTCTGGTGTGAGACTGGTGAACAGGATAGACTCTTTTACTGGAGCTTAGAATTGAAATTCCGCCACACATTCTGCAAAGTAAGTGTGACATTGACACTGAGGTGGAAAGATAGATAAAGAAAATCAATGTGTCATGCCTCATGATCTTGATTGAATCCAATGGCCATTTATAGTCTCATCAAATTTCTAATACCATTTCTCCAAAATTGGATGCTTTGTCACATACTCTTTGGAAAACTTATTTTTAATTAGTATAATTAATAATTTTCAAGAAAAGACACAAAAGAAAACATAAAAACATATTGAAAAATATTGAAAATGTATCTTCTATTAACAATTTAACAAAAATGTCACGCTATCCAAAACTAAGAACAAAAATTTCAATCATTAAAATACTTTTAATGAATATTATTAATCAAATTTTAACATAAGTATTTTAAGTTATTTTAAGATAAGTATTTCAATATTGTAACTTGATGGGTTAGTTTAAGTGGTTGAGAGCTATGAGTTTTAAGTAGAATGTCTAGAGGTCAAATCTCTCGGTAGCTATGCATAAATATATACTTGAAATTCAGCCACACATTCTGCAAAGTAAGTGTGACATTGACATTGAGATGAAAAGATAGATAAAGAAAATCAATGTGTCATGACTCATGATCTTGATTGAATCCAATGGCCATTTATAGTCTCATCAAATTTCTAATACTATTTCTCCAAAATTGAATGCTTTGTCACATACTCCTTGGAAAACTTTTTTTTAATTAGTATAATTAATAATTTTCAAGAAAAGACACAAAAGAAAACATAAAAACATATTGAAAAATATTGAAAATGTATCTTCTATTAACAATCTAACAAAAATGTCGACGCTATCCAAAACTAAGAACAAAAATTTCAATCATCAAAATACTTTGAATGGATATTATTAATCAAATTTTAACATAAGTATTTTAAGTTATTTTAAGATAAGTATTTCAATATTGTAACTTGATGGGTTAGTTTAAGTGGTTGAGAGCTATGAGTTTTAAGTAGAATGTCTAGGGGTCAAATCCCTCGGTAGCTATGGATAAATATATACTTGATGTCTCCGCAGGGTTAGGGGTGAGGCCCCTTCGGGTGGGCCGTGAATTCTTCCAGTGGACGTAGGCAACTCCTCTCCAGGGTTGTGAACCACATTAAAACAAAGTATTTCAATCTTGAAAATTTCAAATCTACTTTTACAAAAATATTACTAATCAAATTTTAAGCTAAGTATTTTAAGTATTTTATTTTAATTTATGGCTTTTTAGTCGCTCTTGCATGACTGTTTTAGACTGCCATGAAGAACTATCAGGCTAGCGAATGTTGTAACATTTTTTGTATATTATGTTAATATGAGATATCTTACTTATAAAAAAAAAAGTGTCGGGAAGGAGTGATTCGTGATTTTTTTGTATCGACTGAGAATTTTCCTCTTGTCCTAAAGGCGGATAAAAGTCCATACTTTATTCAGGAGATGAATCTATCTTCTAGCCAGGTGGAAACTTTGCAATAGATTTGGGAGAAGTGCGGAGGTGTTGTGCTAGGCTCGTTGGTGGTCGATTCCCCTAATGAGAAGGTTCTGGAGGGGGCGGAGACAGTTACTGACTTGGAAGGGGTTCTTCCTTTTTCTGTACCTGGAGGTGAGATTGGCTCTCAGTGGGATGCACATGTAACGTGCCTGGCATTGGAGAACTCGTTGGATTCTCAGGAGAAGACAACATATATTCAGGACTGTAGTGTATCGGGATCTATTTCTCGTGGACCATATTTTCTTCGACTGCGATTGAAGGGGGTTCTTTCCTCTAGGGGTTTGGAAATGGACTCGAACCCAGTTTCTGCCAAGGTTGGGAGAAAATCTAAGATGACTCAGGCTCAGGAAAGAGCCAAGCGGGAGATTTCGGAGGGAAGACAAATGAAACTTTATGGGGTACTTAAAGCGGGAAAACCCCCTCTGGCTTTCCTTAAATGAAGATTTCCTCTATTAATGTCTGTAGCCTTGGAGGGTAGGCCAAAATGATTGCCCTCGAGCATTTTGTGGAAGTTGAACGTCATGATATTTTGTTGTTACAAGAATCTATGATGGATGCGTTGGAGGTATCTGCTTTGTTAGGTAGGATTTAGCCTAGTATGGAGTTTTTTGCTGTGGATGTTGCTGGTAGATCTAGTGGCCTGGTTTCTAGAGTGTCGAAGAATGTGCGGGTTATCAACTCTTTTTCCATTTGCTTGGTGCTGGGGGTTGAAATCTAGATGGAGGAATTTGAATGTTCTCTGCTAATTCTGAATATTTATGGCTTGTATGAAAGCAAACTCAATATTTGACAATTTTTTATGAGGAAGGAATTTGCTAAGTCGAGCAATGTGATTGTGGGGGGTGACCTAAATTTCACTTTGTCTTTTGAAGAAGTTTGAGGTGAAGCTACTCGTTTAGATCCTATGGGGCCTCCTTTATGGGAGATGTTGGATAATGGAGATTGGATGGACATCAAGCCTCCTGTATTAAAACCTACCTGGTGCAATAAACAGGTTGGATCTCAAGGTATTTATAAAAGACTAGATTGCTTTTTCATGAACCTAAATTTAGCTGACTATATGCAATTTAGATCTTGGGTTGGGCCTTATTTGTTCTCTGATCATTTTCCTATTTTTCTTGAGTGGAGACTTCCTATGGAGAAGCCTGGGTCTCCATTTAAATAAAATTCAGATTAGACTAATCTAATATGTTTTAAAGATCTGGTCCAGAATAGTTAGAGAGGCATTTCTGTTGGGAGGGGCTATGCTTGTCTTCAGATGGTGTAGTCTCTGAGATTTATGAAATCTGTAGTGGTGAAGTGGAATTTGGAGAGGAGGAAAGAACGAGATGCTCGTCTGGTGGGAATTGGTTGTATGGGATGTCCTCTTGTTTTTTCTCCTATGAAGAGCAAAAAGGTAGGACTGTGGGATTAAAAAGGGAGAAAAGTCAGATTCTCAATGAAGCAGAGATTGAATGGAGACTTAAAAGTAGGGCTCTTTGGCTCCAAGCGGGGGATCAAAATACAATTTTTTTTCAAAAGATGGCTTCTCACAGGAAAAATTATAACTCTATTTGGGAATTGAAGAACTCTGATGGTCAGTTTATTAAGGGTTTCATAGAGCTTTCAAAGTTAGTTATGGCACATTTCAAGGAGATTTATTCGAAACCAGGTCATCAGGATATGTTGGGTTTGCTTCAGGTCATCGAGAAGTTCCCTCTTCTTCTCAATCAGGAGCTTTACAGGGATATTACTTTGGAGGAGTTGAGATCGGCATTAAAATCCTTTCAAAGGGATAAAAGTTTGAGATCGGATGGTTGGCCTGTAGAGTTTTTCCTTGATTTTTTTGATATTGTGGGGGATGATTTATTGAAGATGGTGGAGGAAGTCGGAGTAACGGGAGTCATTCCAACCTCCCTTAACTTGACTTTTCTGGCTTTTATAAGATTATGGCAAAAATCCTAGCTCTAAGATTGAAGCCTTTCCTTTCCATGTACTTTTCCAATGATCAATTTGGTTTTCTCAAGGTTAGATTCATTCATGAAGTTGTGGGATCTGCTCAGGAGAGTTTGCATACCATTAAAAATGGTAAGTTGAAGGTTGTTGCTTTAAAATTAGATCTGTTTAAGGCTTATGATAAAACTTCTTGGTTGTTCTTAAGGCTTGTCCTTCTTCACATTAGTTTTAACTTAGAGCTGACCAATTGGATTATGAGTTGTGTGACCACACCCCATTTTGTTGTGCTCATTAACGGCTATGGTTCACCCTTTTTAAATCCTCCAAGGGAGTGAGGTAGGGTTGTCCTCTTTCTCCCTGCCTTTTTTTACTGATAATGGAAGGGCTTAGACGGATTATGAATGAGGATAAATCCAATGGTCGTATCAGGGGTGTCTCTTTTAATGGTAGAGTAAATCTTACCATTTGATGTTCATTGATGATATTTTTTTGTTTTGTCTCTACTCTGGCCTCGAATGTCAAAGAGTGAAAGTCAATTTGGAGTTGTTATGTAAGGCAATTGGTATGGTGATTAGTTCGAAGAAATCAACGATTTATATCCTGGAGTCTAAGATGGTTGAGTCTGTGTTTTGGAGGTCTTATTTTCCCTTTGAATGTAAGGCTATGGAGGATGGGATTCAGTATCTTGGTTTCATTCTAAAACCTAACAGATATGGAAAAAAGGACTGGAGGTGGCTAGTGGCCATGATAGAGGACAAAATCAACCTTTGGTGTAATAGGTGGCTTTCTAAGGGAGGAAGGCTGGTTCTGGTTAAGAGTGTTTTGGAAGCAATTCCTGTGTACTAGCAGATGTTGGTGTCTATTCATGTTTCATTTCTCTCTGCTATCAGGAAGTTATGCTATAATTTCCTGTGGAGACAGAGTGTGGAGTATCATGGTTTTCATCTGGTAAAGTGGAATATTTTGGTTGCCCCGCAAAATCAAGGAGGTTGGGGGTTGAAAAACATCTTGCTATTTAATAAAGCTCTGGCTGCTAAGACTCTGTGTTTATTTCTTACAAAGGATAGTCTATGGAAAAATATATTGCTAGATAAATACATATATCCTTTGTCTTTGGTTGATTGGATTAGAAGTAGAGACAAACAATGCATAAACGCATCCAATAATTGGAGAGCTTAATTAAATGCCTTCTAAGTCATTGAGCCCTATCTCGCATGGAAGGTGGGTAATGGAAGGTTGATTCGGGTTGGCAAAGACTCCATCCTTGGTCTCCCAGGTGGAGGGCAGCTTAGTCAGGAACTAACTGTTTTTTCTGCAGGAGCAGGGTTATTGTTCACTTGATCAGATCATATATGGTAGAGGAGCATCAGTATGGCATCGGAACTAGATATTAGGGGATGTCCTTAGTTTGGAGGGAGCCGGACTAGTGGAGTGGAATCAATTTAGAGAAGCTATTATCAAGGTGCATACACATCTTCAGACAAAAGAAGATTCTCTAGGTTGGGATTTCAATCCGACTGGGGGAAACTACTCTGTAAAACTTGGGTATTTGTCTCTCATGAAAGATCCTCTGGGCCCTATTCGATGGTGGTCAAGGAATATTTGGAGTATTGAAGCTCCTCCAAAGGCTATTTTACACTTATGGATGGTGTTAAAAAATAGGATTCTAACATGGGATAGACTGCTTCACTTTGGATTTCAAGGTCCGGGACTCTGTTTTCTTTGCAGATCCATGGAGGAATCATGTTCTCATTTGTTGGTGGACTGTAGCTACACCAATGAAGTTTGGGGGTAGATGTCCAAACTTGTTCGCATTTCCTCTTTGTGGCAGGGCTATTCAGTGGATTCTTGTTTTAAAAACTTTTTCAATTCCTCTAGGTTACATTAATTAGGTCTCTTCCAATCATAATAGCTTGGGGGATCTGGCTGGCAAGAAATGATGCCATTTTCAATGATAGGATTAGACTGGTTGTTTTTACTGTATCTCAATCCTTTTCTCTACTTCAATACTATATGCAGGGGAATCCTAACAATCTGGTGCAAATCAGAGAGCCGCCTTCGATTGATGACTCTTGGGCTTGGGGCTTTTTTGACGGGGCATTCCAGAATGGCAGATGTGCTTTTGGATTCAGTTTTCATTTGAGTAGGGATCACTACTTCTTGGGAAAAGGATGTCTTGGAGCAGATACAAACAATTTTGTGAAGTTCAGTGGACTTTTCTACCTGTTAAAGCTAGCAACGGTTCATCTTTTAATGGGTTCACAAGTATTTGGAGATTCTCTTCTTGTCATTAAAAATATGCAAGGAATGGTGGATATTGGGAATAATGATTTGATTCCTTTGGCTCGTCATTTGCATGTGTTTAGAGATACTTTCCAAGAAGTAGTCTTCTATCATTTTTATCGTGAATTCAACAACCAAGCTAATGCTTTGTCAAAGCAAGGTATGTTAATTAATGATGGAGCTATGAGGTTGGAGGAGTTTCAAGGGGGCACATATGTGGCCTCATGTTCTTCATCTTTAACATAATTTTTTCAACTATATTTTTGGGTCTAGTACTCCTTGTCTCAGGCATATTTTATGCACTCTTGAGCATTTTATGTTATCTTAGCATAACAAACTTTTCATAAAGTTTTTTTGTTGCCTTTACTCTCAGCACTGAGGATTGTATTTTTTACCAACAATGAATAAAAATACTTTTTTTCTTGGAAAAAAACAAAAGTTTCAAAATTACATGTATCTCTGAGGAGTGGTATCCATGTAATACAAATTACCTATGCATAATGAATAATATAAATCAACCCATATGATTCAATTTATAATTAGTTGTAGTTTAGTATTAAAGTGGTAAAAAATTGGTTGGGTTAAGTGTCATTTTATTTTGAAAAAATGTATGCTTATAAATACTTTAACAAAATTATTTAAAGTTTATAAACAACATGTTATACTTTTAATATATGTGGAACGGGCTTTTAAGGTTCATTAGAATAATAGTATACGTTATTCAATGTAAAGTGGACTAAGTCCACTACATTGTTATTATTAAATAAGGTCCACTATGTTTGTAAACAAGAGCCACGAGGTGGCAATGTCCTCGACATTGCCATCTGGGCAAAGGTAAGGTGTAAATTGGAAAAGGGTCCTAGTGTTAAACAAGTGCATGTCAAAGTGGTTCAGGTGCAGCTTCTAGTTCTAAGTGGCGCACGTGTATCCTTGAGTGTGGTTCAAGTGGTGCCCTAAAAGTGGCCCACATGATAGAGTTTAAGTGGTGCAGGTGGCTCCCGCTAAGTGGCCCACGTATAACAACCAGTGCAACTATGTGTTTCCTCCACTCTGCAAGCGGGTTCTCGTTGCCAAAATAACCGAGCTCCAAACAATCCGATGAGGTATGAGAGGTGGGGGAGCATACAAAGTTTGTGTGTTGTGTAGATCCGAGCAAACATACAAAGTTTGTGTGTTGTGTGACATATAGATCAGAACAAACAATCCCTTGGAACATACACAATGCACATACACAGTCTGTGTGCTTTGCTATGTAGTTCGAGGCAAACATATAGACATTGTGTGCTATGTAAACAAACAATTTGGCGAGGGATTAGACGTGGGGGCAAAGGAACCTATGATGTTCTATTTAATAAAAGTTATGTTTATCTATTGTGTCATAGACAAGACTGGTATTATTTTAAAAGGAAAGAATTTTAATTTTTTATTATAGTTCTAATGTATTTGTCATATTAAATGGAACTGGTATTAGTTTCAGAAACATTTACTGTTTAAAATATTCTAAGAATCTAGGAATAATCAATAGAAGGAGATTAAACTTTGTTAAGGCTACTTAAAATTTGCTATGATTTAGAGAGATCTTGTTGTTCTTAATGTGCCTTGGATTTATATGGAATTAAAGGTTTTTAATTTAAATTAACTATTATTCATGGATACACATAGTGGATTCAATAATAAACAAAAAAATGTACCTTGGATTTATATGGAATTAAAAGTTTTTCATTTAAATTAACTATTATTCATGCATAGAGAAAGTGGATTTAATAGTAAACAAAAAAGCACATTGAATACCACAATTAACAATTCTACATTGTTATTATGAACTATGTTGACTTTATAATTTATTGTAGATTTGTTGTTAATGGTTTAATTTGTTACAAAAACTTTTATTCATGAAGGCTTAGTTCTTTTCCATATGTGTAGACCATAGTTACTATTAAAATATGTGTAGACTATAGTAACTATTAAAATAGGTTCTCTTTTATACACATTTTAATTTGCTAGATATGGATATGAGTAAGTGTTGTGTATGTATTGCTAGATATAGGTATGGGTGTATATATTCTTTTGGCGTTTCTAAATAAACACTATATTTTTGGTTGGTTAAGAAAATGATGTGGATTGAATGTTAATTATAAATTTAAAATTTTGAATTTTATGATTTAAAATATTAAAATTATAATTTTTTTTGTTGAAAATGTAAATTTTTATTTTTTCAAGGAAAGTTTTTATAAATATTTGGACTATCAAGATAAAAGTTAAAAAATTATAATTTCTTGTTGAAAATGCAAATTTTTACTTTGTCAAAGAAAGATTTTATAAATATTTGGACTATCAAGATAAAAGTTAAATAAACAATAACAAACCTTAAGTACAAGAAAAAATTTCTATAAATACATAAATTAAAACATTTATATATTATACTTTGTAGAAAAACTTTACAAAATATCACAGTTTTGCCTCCTTTTATAAGTATGTATGGAACTTAAAATTTTCCATCACTCACATAACTAGGACTTAGCTATTCCCAATGATTCTCCACATACACTTGCTTTTGAAAGAAGGTTTTTCCAAGGCTGTTTGGTATGGATCACCGCAATCTTTATCTTAGGGTATGCATCAATGTTATGGCCTGGTATTCTAAATGCCAAGACTTTGATGTTTTTTGCCTATTTAATATTTGATCTAACAGCAAGTATTAATGTAGAAATGTAAATTTAAAAGCTTTGGAATGATGACTTTGACAACATAACATTCATTTTATTAAAAAAAACTAAATTATTTTAAACGAAAAAAAAAACTACTCATAACTAACTCTTCTCAATAAAAATCCTAACTCTTCCCCTCAATCCATGTCTCTCAACCCTTAAACTTCATGCTAAACATAATGACCCTAAGGATCCACATCTCTCCACCCTGTAGCATTCATGTTAAACATAAGGACCAATTGATAACTTTACATGGCATTTAATGAAGCTAAACAATCACACAAGTATGTAATGAATCCCAGGAAGGACACATGAAAGTCTTAAAAGGTACCCAAAGATATATAATTCAGCATGCTCCTTTTAATCTACCATAGGAGGAGATTATGTTTTTTTTGTTAATGTGATTTCAGCATATCAACATAGATTATTTGAAAACAATCATCATGAAGAAAGCATTTTGATTTCCAATAGGACGAGACTATGTTTTCTGTTAATGTGATTTCAACATATCCGCATAGATTATGTAAAAACCATGATCATAAAGGAAGGAAGACGACCTGTGAAGCTGTCCCTACCTTGCATTTTGATCTCCAATAGAAAACACTCTTTTTTGTTATTGTGAATTCAGCATATCAACAAAGATTATTTGAAAACAATGATCATGAAGGAAGGCAAGATATGATCATATGTTGAAACTTTACCATCATTCATAATTTCGTTTCCGAGAAGTAACATCGTTATGAAGAGGGTTGCATTTGGATTTATTTATTTCATCCCATGGCAGCGTTATACAAGAAAAAAGATACATGCTTCCCCATTTGGTAAATCTATGATGGCTACTATCATATCAAATATTTATTGAGCGTGAAGGCTATCTCAATCTAGGGTTTTGACAAACAAAAAATGAGCAAGGATGGCACCAACTGACAATTTGATGTTGATTACTTTTCTAGATAATCCTCGCAGTTATATATAATCATAAAAACCTTCTTGAAAATAAGAAAGTGAGTATTTATGAAACCTTCTTGAAAATAAGAAATTAGTGAGTATTTATGAAAAGTTCTTGAAAATAAGAAATTGAGTATTTATGAAGAAGCGTATAATGTATGTTGTGTCTTCTGTGAAATGGTTAGTTGCCATGTGATAAATCGACATATTTTCAAATGCAAATATTTGCAGGTTTGTAAATGTTTTATTAATATATATGTATAACCACCATTTTTCATTTAAACTCTTAAAATCAAATACAAATATTTGCAGGTTCGTCAATCTCTATATTATATATATATATATATATATATAGATATATAACACATAATTCTATGACATTGAAATCTAATCAAAGGTTGGAACTCCACAGGGTTAGTTATGTCCCTGATAAGTTGCAATCACTTTACCTTGCCCATTTGAGCGCACATGAGTCATTTGCATTAAATTTGTTGCAATGAAGTTAACTAACTAACAAAGTAGATTAGAAGAGCATTACTGCCAATGATCAACTTCTCATTCAGAAATGATATTGCAACTACAAACTAACTAAGAAAGCATATAACATTGGCAATAAAGTCAAAGAACTGACAAAGTAGACGACATTTCAGCGAAAAACATAGCATAGAGAAGAGCAAAACTGTCCATGATCAACTTTTCCACATTCAACACTGATATTGTAACTACAATAAAGGCAACAAATTAAGAAAGTAGATCACATTTTTGATAAAAGCAAAGTATAGAGCGCAGCCTCGAAACACACCATTTCCGCCAGTGATCAACTTCACCAAGATCAGCACTGATATTGCGATTGACTACTCCCAAGTTCTTTTCCCTAGAAACTATACGTGAAAATGCAGACATACTTGATATGCTATGCTACTTAAAAAAGAAAATAGAGCATCCACAAACCAAAGTGAAGTCATGGTCGCAGAGGAGATTGAGCCTCCAAACGCCCTGTAAGCGCTTCATCTAACTGTGGAAAGAAAGATCTTCCTTACTTTCAGAGAAAACAATTGCTTTGCTCACTTATATTTACAAAACCCTTACAGTAATCCATTAATTCATAACTTCATACCCTAGGGCCTAACCAACTCTAAATTCAAATGACTCCATATATTTGGCCTTTCCAAAAGAGGAGGTAGAGGCCAACATTGCATAAGAATTATTGATGATTTAGCTTTGTCTGGGGTCACTCGAACTCCATCTGAAATCCATCAGAGGTACGAGTATGGAGGAAAATATCTGCTTCTTTATAGCCCCCTCGAACAGTTGTACTTTCCTCGTCCCTCGATCAGTAGAGACTGCAATATTAAACCATAAATTATTGAGAAACGTCATGTCTTATAATTCCAATTACAACAATGAAGGATTCCGCCAACCCCTATACTTAGAGGAGTAAGGAAAAGGATTGAAAACAACACTGCTTGACAAATTTGATGGTTTTGATTGTTGTATTACGTCTTGGATTGAAAATTTTAATTAATATTGACGATGGTTATGGGGAATTCAAGATGACAGTCACAACTAAATGAGAAAATTTTACTACAAGTTGAAAAGGTGACTTCAATAGTTAGATGTAGGAACGAGAGATAGTACCTGTGGCTCTCCCACCCAAATGAAGGGATTAGATGATAGACCCACAACCTGTTGGTAAGTGCTAGTGTGCCACCAGTCATTGAGGATGATGCTCAGTTCTTCATCGTAGGCGAAGGGTTCTTTTTCGATGGAGTCGACTATCAGTAAGCCATGCAAACTGGCTGACCGCTGTAGACCGTAGTGGTAATGATAAAAGTATCTGCTTCTTTATAGCCCCGTGTTTCCGTAGAAGGCTCGCCAAATTACTAAGACTTGTCTTCCGTTTCCAGCCCTCGCTTGCATTTCTAGCAGTAGCTTCTTCTGTGTTCTCCATGTTGGCAGTTGCTGCAGAAATCTTGGAAAGAAAAAGAGCATAGAGTCGTATGAACTTGGAACGAAGGATCCCAATGGCGACAAAGAGTTATGAAATAATAATTAAAATAAAACTAGGAAGAGTCAAGAAGGAGTGGTTTGTCCAAAGAAGCCGTAACTTCGCCATACCGCAACAACATCCATGCATTAAACCAAACAGAATGGAAGTACACCATAGGAGACCCCAACATTTACAACCCACCAAACTCATTTACGATGGGTGACAAAACCCCGCCACCAGGGGCTGGGGCACACAACACCATGCCGACGTCACCACAAAATCAACCAATAATCGTTAAGAAAAATCAACTTTTAAAAAAACCAAAAAATATTCAATATTACACCTTTTACTAAAACCTTTGCAAAAGGCAATAGTGCCATCCACCGACACCAACTAATGTCCCAGACTGAAAAATAAATGTCAAGGACATAATAGATGTAATTACGCCGAAGGCGTATATTAAGGGGCCAGCTCCCCTCAGGCCATCGTTGTCTGTGGACGGCCTATGGGGAGCTGCCACCTGTCCAGAGTAAATCATTGGCAAAGTCGTCTCTCCACCACCTGTCCACAGTAAATCCTCGACAAAGTCATCTGTCCATTGTTCTCCTGCCTGGCATGTATTCCATGAAGAGATTGTCCTTCCCCACGCCATTCTCGACAGGCTGACCCAAGCACCGAAAGAGAAATACGATAATGATCTTGACAAAAAAACTGCTTCATGAACAAAATCTCACTTACCTATGGTGTCGAAAACAAAATCAAATTTCTCGGACAGTTGTTCGTAGTTCTGCTTAGTATAATCGATGACTACATCTACGCCTAGGCTTTTCACGAAATCGAACTCCAGGGTGCTAGCGGTGGAAACGATCCTTGAAGCTACATAGACATGCCTAGCCAGCTAAATTGCTAGGATGCCCACTCCGCCGGCTCCTCCCACTATGAAAACCCTCTGCCCCTTTTCGAATTTGGCAATATCGAACGCCTGCTGCGCATAGAATGCCACAAGGACAAATTCAGATTCAGATACAAAGCTAGACAATTAAATAATAAGTCTTGCTTGTTCTCGTACCTTTAGTTCTAGTTGTAATTCTTCCTGACCTTTGTACCAGACAGTCAAGGTCAGGGTCTTAACATACGTATTTGTGCATTCAAAATGATGGCGCCTTTGAAACAATAGTATAGTTGTCAATACTTCTGGCTCTTGCTTCGAATCTTCCTCTTCTTCAAAGCCTTCTTCAAAGCCTTCTTCCTTAGCTCTTTGTTATTTCAGCTATTTCTGTTACCTCATCTACCCTTGGAGCTTCCTCTCAACTCCTCTACAAATAGAATGCTTGGTCTGTTGAAATTGAGCTCCAATCTTCCATCTTTGGGATTAAGTTGCATCCATCTGGCCACTAGTGTATCATTCTCCACAACCCTAGAACTGTTGCAATATATACAGAGATCGAGAATCCATTCTGGGTAGCAAGACACATGCATACAAAATCCACTCTCGCTAACAAGATGATTGAAATAGGAAATATAATCATGAAGAATTGTTCTTGTTCTGCCAAAAGCATAATAGACGACTATTTGTTATAAGAAAACCAGCAAAACCCCAGAAATTCAATTGAAACACAACGAAGCCTCACCTGGTCCAACAATCCGAAGAGAAAAGACAGCAAAACATCTAAAGTTGATTTCTCGGCGACATCTCCGTTTAGCTTTCTCCTGGGCGAAGAGGTCTCGCGACATCTCTTCCCAAATCACTTTGGTGGTCTGTTCATGCGTATTTATGTCGTTCCAACTCTCTACTTCCACAGTTTCCGTTGGACAATTGGCGATCATGCATACCATTTGAATCATTCTTGAGCGGAATCTCTTTGGTCTTCAACTCATTAATCCTGCGCGCCCTCAAGATTTCCAGCAACATGCTGTTCCCGTCATCGTGAGAATGATCAGGATTCCTGTCATTCATTCACCCACGTCATTCCTTGAAACAAAATAAAAGAAAAAAAACAATAAAGTCAGACATGAGAATACGATAGCAAAACGTGTTAACATAAAATCCTCCTCCTCCGCTCCTACTTACTCGCTAGCATGACCATTAAACCGCCATTGCAACGCATTGTACTTGGCCTTACAAGCCTGCAAAAACCAAAAAACACAAACAGTGCCAATATAGGCACTCTCCATTGGACAATTGGCGATCATGCATACCATAAGCACTAAACGAAGTTCTCATCCGACATCGACACTCTCCATTGGACAATTGGCGATCATGCATACCATCTCAAACACAACTGTCTACTCCACTACTTCCACTGACACTTGGTTTGTAGATTTGAAATCCCAACCTCCAGAACCTGCATTGCAATGGGAAACACGCGGATGCCAAATGGCAATACACATCGAAACAACCAAAGGAAACGTGAATGGACATAATAACATTACATTATTTAAAAAGACCCAAAAAAGGTTATTTTATATTAACATTACATTATTTAAAAAGGACTTTGCATAGAAAGTTATTAATATTTATTTATGTTAAACAAATTTGACGACGTGAAGTCTTAAAAAAATCAAACATAACATATTTGTATAAACATTAGATTATTTAAAATGGATTTTTTTGAAAGCGTAATTGCAAGATAAGATGAAATGTCTTTTCTTAATGAAGAGGGTTTAATTTTTCTCAAGATTGTATTTGCTATTTAAAGATCATTAAGGAGACATTCGAAGACCATAATTATGCATACCATTATCTTTAGGCATACACAAATATTAGATAAATGGGTCAAAGTTCATCTATGTTCATGGAGAGACAATGGCATACGGACTACTTAATGTTTTATTAGTTATATGTAACAATCACTCGTATCCAAGAGTATGGTGTGTATTGCACATTGATAGGATGATGTGGTTAGTTGGAAGACCATAATTATGCATACCATTATCTTTAGACATACACAATTAGATAAATGGGTCAAAGTTCATCTATGTTCATGGAGGGACAATGGCATACGGACTACTTAATGTTTTATTAGTTATATGTAACAATCACTCGTATCCAAGAGTATGGTGTGTATTGCACATTGATAGGATGAGGTGGTTAGTTGGACAACCTCTCAGTATCGTTAGCAAGCATGTTTGAGGGGATTGTGTGTTTGCAAGTCTACAAAATTTAGTGTAGGCAACACCATGTATGCATAGTTTTAGACCTTGTATGCCAAGTTCCAATTTTATGTGTGCACTTTTGGGTATTATGTGCATATGCCTATAACCAGGAGTTCCAATAATGGGCCAAGATTATGATGGAAGCACAACCATTTATGTAATCGAGCTTTGGTGCATTTATTCGAGTTAGGGTACAACCTCAGTAGGACTAATGGCTAAAACATGTGTTTCCTTAATGGCTAAAACATGACTAAAGGAACAACTTCAATGCCTATATCCATCTCAATAGGATAACATAACTACTTTTCTTCAAGTCAATGGTTGCTTTTACAACTTCGAATTTTCTCGAATTCGAACTTTTCCTCGTCATCACACATCCTAGGTTATTGGTGGATACAACTTGCCAAATGATCTATCCTTTTGGTACCTTGAGGTATCCATGGGGTAACTTTGAGGTAGTTGTCGTACGTGTGGGCATGGATAACACTACTAAAGCACATGCTTGTGGACCTAACACACCTCCATGTTCTCTTTAAGACATAATATTTTTAAGGGATTATTGACATTAACCAATTGGTAAGTCTTTGATCTTGCCTAGGAGAGGCAAAAGGTTCAAATATCTTCCCCTTTGTTAAAGTGAGTCTTTTTACCACATTAATACGATGTTTGGGTTCATAGCTCCACGCTATTCAATCAAAACCATTTATACATATAAAAGAAATAACATAGATGAAGTAGTGTATTGTAAATTTTCTTCATAAACAATTGATGGGAGATTTGTTGGTTGAATCCCACAATATATAATCAAAAGAGTTTACGCCTTATAATGCCAGAGCCCAATTTATAGGGATACACTTTTAGACATAGTGTTAAATTGTGGTGGTTCCCTCTTTTTCTCACCAAGCTACTTAGATGTTGTCAGGAGCAACTATGACCTAATTTTCTTAATTGAAACACATTAGATTGATATGAACCCACTCCCCTTCTTTCAAGGACACCCTTCTCTATCAATGCACAAACCAGAACTTTGCCTTAGCTCGACACCGATTCCGATTGAGATGATTGTTGCACCGTTGGAAAGGTCTTGGAGTGTAGAACAATGTGTAGGGGCCTCAAGCTATTTCCACAAACTTTACATTTAATCTTTTTTAAAATATAAAAAAAGATATTAAATTTGAACAAAATTTAATAATTATTGTGGACATCATTTCAAAAAAGAGATTAACATTTTGATAAGTTTAAACTTTTTTAAAATATCCAAAAAATGTTTTAAATTTGAACAAAATCTAATAATCATTGTGAAACATCATTTCAAAATAAAAAGAAACCCTTATTTCATTACCAACATTTTTTTCTTGTATATTAAGAGACACCTCACATCCAAAATTGAAGAAAATGTGCACATCTTCATTAGTGCAAATACAAGACACATGAGACTTAGAAGTAACCTCAAGTACTAATAGTATTTAATATTGAAAAAAACGTGCATTTAACATTACACTCAATCTTGTTAAGGAGTATACTATACTATCCATGTCTAACTCAACAAAACAAACATATCTAGATCCTTTCATTGTACGTGAATCTACCTTATGAAACAAGTGCACGAATTATTATCCAAAACAATTCGTGCACTCTATATAAAATGTTGATAATTTATATCAACATTTCAAAAGAAGGGCAACATTTGAAATTACCCATCCATATAAATTTCAATTTATATGTTGAAATTCCTATTCTATAAAATTCGACTCGTCATTCAAAATATTGGAAATATCATAAATTATAATCATTCACTCACTCATGTCATGCACTCACTGCTTAGCTTTGCAAGGTGACGAGAGATGACTGACGACTATGATGTACTAGCCACTGGGATTTGACTCTGAATCCTGACTCAATTCGGGCTGAGATCTAAGGTGTGACAATGTGTCAATGACTATGGTTGTAATAACAGAAGCACTACTAGGCCCAAAACAAGGGTGAAACATTGTGCCTACTACCTATGTGAACCTAGATAGCAATGTACACTAGTTTTTCGTCAAAATGAAATTCAAATTTCCCCTTTGATGAGTCCTCCTCTACAAGACTTCATTTATTGCATGAATGTCAAAGACTCATGACAACTCTAAACAACACTCAATGGCATGCAACTAGAACCAAAAACCAAGCTGAGGTTGATTTATGCATTGATATAGAGAGGTGGCACTAGGAACACAATATGGAGAAACAATGAGTTAGAAAAAACATTTGGACCAAAGTACCACAATGTTTATTAATAAAATTTAAAAAAAAAAAAAAATTGGCTCAGGAATTGTCTTCAATTTGATGGGTGGCATGATCATGATCATGTAATCTCCCTCCGTCCTTCCAAAAATATGTGGTGTCTCACCACATTTCTCTTCAACATTCGCCACCAAAATACGTATAAAAATTACATGTATTTACACCCTCTTCCATTTAAATACTCATCACATAGTCATGACTAATGATTATTATGCATGCACATCCTCACCTTATAATATCAATTGGTTCAAGGCGCAGAGACAACCATAAATTATCAAATGTCTCAAGACGCAGAGAGTAAGAGACAACTATAAGTAAGTCTTATATTAAATTAACCATATAAGTCTTTAATTTGCACTCTCATCTGAGTTTTGACACATTGGATTGTTGTGATCTTCTTATAACTCCTTACCAATGTGATTGTAAGGCTTCTTTGATGGTGAAGTCCATAATTTTAAGTCTTCTTCCTCATTATCATGCCTTTTGGTAAGACAATAAGGAGGGAAGTGGCCCACATTAGCATGGAAAATAGTTTCGACATAGAGCTAGATACATTAATTCTTTCATTAAATAACTTAAATTTCATGCCAGTGACTATGAATTCACCAAATTGTGGATTGGTAAAAAACACATCAAATTTTAGAGCCTCGAGCTCTTAATTACTCATGTATCTAGAATTTTCGCAAATCGAGCCATTAACAAACTTCTTTTGTTGTTGTGGTTCAATTTAAAAGGTAGATTGTCGAGACTCAAACATGTAGCGAGTTGCAAGGCTCTAGTTGACTTAGGATTGATTTCATTTCCCCTCCATCCCATACCTATATGTTGTCGCGACAAGTGTTGAACAACAAAATTTGATGCCCAGGCCCTTATGATGCTAGTGTTGCTAACTTCGTTGGTATGGAGGATTATTTTTTAATGTTTTTTTGAGCTATGCATTGTTTTTTCTTAGGCTCCTAGTGTCCATCATTCTTACATCTCTCAAGCTTGGATGGTTTCCCGCTCTCCAATTTGAATTAAGGTTTTGGTTGGTTTTATATGTAGATTTTGGTTGTAGATTTATTATAGCCTCATTTTGCTTAGTGGCTTCTTTTTGTACATAGTTAATAGTAAGTAATTTTCTCAGCAGTATGCATAACATCATGTAGATGCCCCAATATGGTTATTGCATAGTCTAAGTAGTTTTTATGTATAATGAAGTGGGGTCTAACCAAGAAAATTACAACAAAATAGTTGTTATTTTAATGAACTGTAAAATTAATGTTACATATATGTCAAATTAATGTGTTCAATTTTGGTTTTATTGAAAAGATACCATTTTATCATGTATATATTCAAGAGTACTCAATTATTATGTCCCCGAAGGGGATCATATATATATCATGCAAACCCTATTAATTTGTACCTAGGATTATAAATTTTCCCTCCACTCTATAGTTTTTTGTTATTTGTATATAGTTAACAAAAAATTATTTATATAAAATTTTGAAATAATGTTAATTTGTTAAGTTTTGATTGGATGTCAGTTGATGACGTCAACCTCGATAACCCCTTCCTATTCGGCGGTGAAGGGTGCGTCATACATTATTAATGCTTGTTAAAGTTTTTGAAGTGGGCTATTTTTCGACGAGAAGCGAGACCCCTGTCACGGCGTTTTCCTTTTCCGTTTTGTACTCAGCTCTTCGTCTCCGTTGCCATGTTCTCCAACTCTCCGTCCATATCTCCATTGCGGTCCCAGTCGCCGTGGCCTGACAAACATGATAGCCTCTCCGATCACCCGTATGAAACAACTTTAACGTATGTCGAAAACTTTAACATATGTCATAGAAATAGAACAACTTTAACATATGTCGATAACAGTTGATACTGCATAGAGGTTTTAACCTGACAAGTGGCAGACGTGACAAACAACAGTAAGGACAGGATAATTAAGGTTTTAATGGTTCAATGCTGGTGGGCAAGGGTGTCCGGTCATAGTATTAACTCTGCTACCGGCTTCCCTAAGTGGAATATCTAGGTGGTGACTAATGTGGCTTGTAACCTGTGATGAAAAATGGTGAGTGTCTTCGCAATGCCGAGCTGTGCTATCAAATAACTTGGAAATTCTCCTAGCTGGACTTCATGGTAGAAAGGAATAATAAATGTGATATTAATGTATTCAGTACCTCGTAAGCAGTTGTGCTATAATGTCAAAATCTTCGTCGTTGATGTTATATCGCCTTGGGTTTTGGTGCTTTAAAAACCCTAATCCTCCACTATGTATTCATCGAGGTTGTTTATTAATGGCATTGTTTCTTTTGTGTTTGGGAGAGGTTTGAAGGAATGGTCGATAGGCCTGCGATGTATTAGGTTTTAGATTCAGGAATGGAGTTTTTCCTCCGTGGTTTGAACCCATAACCTGTGCTTCAGGTCTCCACCGTGGCTCTCAGAGTCGAACCACTCTGATGTTGTTGTTGATGCAAGCTTTGAACCTGGTTCTCGTCAGTTGCAGAAAGGTTTTGGCTTTTGGTTTGAAGTCTACTTTCAACAATGTAAGTTATCACATCTTGCTCCGGTTTTCAGTAGGTTAAAGATATAAGTTTGAATGTATTTGTTTTCACGTTTTAACTTCTTCAATGGTTTAACCAGAATCGTATACTTGTGGCAGGTAAAACGATGTCTCTGGTTTTCTCCTTTGCAGTAGCAGTGGAACAAGCATTCAAATCGGTAAGCCTCGGAGGTTCCTATGGTGACTCTGCTGGTTCTAAGTCTGGCTTAACCGAGACTTTCGTCAAAGGTGTTGGGAGATAGTTTTAGTTGTTTTTGTTGGTAGCCAGTATGGCATGTGAAGAGAACGTGATTCTCAATCTGCGTTGTCCTATCTGTGTGCTATTATTGTATTCGCAACATTTTACGCTACTGCCTGCGAGGTTCAACCTCCGACATTTCTGATGAAAAATGAATAATATGAATAACGGTTTAAATATTGTAGTTTTAACTATAAGTCTGGTTCTACTGAGATGGTTCCTTGTTTTACATGAAATTTGAATGATAAGTGTCTTCCTTGTCGTGGATAACTTAGAAATCAGCAATTAATGTCAAGCTCTGTCGTTTTGTTCTATCAATCAGTCGTTTGTGGAAGGGGATGAGCCCAAACTGTAATGGACGTTTAAATGTATCTAAATGGCACTAAAAGCTTTAAATTTTGGTTTAAGATGTTGACAAAAGGATGAGGGTATCGGTCATTTGGCTGGTTCTTAACCCTACTGTCAGTGATTAAATTCCTGAAGGGTACAGCCGTATGGTATCATTTCAAATTCAAAAATAGGTTACCTTAGGAAAATGTTTATTATAAGGTATGAAACAATACGATAGTTATGGTTATCATAGAACAACTTTAACATATGTCGATAATTAGTTGATACTGCATAGAGGTTTCAAACTCTAACCTATTTATATATAATAATAACCCGACAGGTGGCAGACGTGACAAACAACAGTAAGGACAGGATAATTAAGGTTTTAATGGTTCAATGCTGGCGGGCAAGGGTGTCCCGTCATAGTATTAACTCTGCTACCGGCTTCCATAAGTGGAATATCTAGGTGGTGACTAATGTGGCTTGTAACCTGTGATGAAAAATTGTGAGTGTCTTCGCAATGCCGAGCTGTGCTATCAAATAACTTGGAAATTCTCCTAGCTAGACTTCATGGTAGAAAGGAATAATAAATGTGATATTAATGTATTCAGTACCTCGTAAGCAGTTGTGCTATAATGTCAAAATCTTCGTCGTTGATGTTATATTCCCTTGGGTTTTGGTGCTTTAAAAACCCTAATCCTCCACTACGTATTCATCGAGGTTGTTTATTAATGGAATTGTTTCTTTTGTGTTTGGGAGTGGTTTGAAGGAATGGTCGACAGGCCTGCGATGTATTAGGTTTTAGATTCAGGAATGGCGTTTTCCCTCCGTGGTTTGAACCCATAACCTGTGCTTCAGGTCTCCACCGTGGCTCTCAGAGTCAAACCACTCTGATGTTGTTGTTGATGCAAGCTTTGAACCTGGTTCTCGTCAGTTGCAGAAAGGTTTTGGATTTTGGTTCGAAGTCTAGTTTCAACAATGTAAGTTGTCACATCTTGCTCTGGTTTTCAGTAGGCTAAAGATATAAGTTTGAATGTATTTGTTTTCACGTTTTAACTTCTTCAATGGTTTAACCAGAATCGTATACTTGTGGTAGGTAAAACGATGTCTCTGGTTTTCTCCTTTGCAGTAGCAGTGGATCAAGCATTCAAATCGGTAAGCCTCGGAGGTTCCTATGGTGACTCTGCTGGTTCTAAGTCTGGCTTAGCCGAGACTTTCGTCAAAGGTGTTGGGAGATAGTTTTAGTTGTTTTTGTTGGTATCCAGTGTGGCATGTGAAGAGAATGTGATTCTCAATCTGCGTTGTCCTATCTGTGTGCTATTCTTGTATTCGCAACATTTTACGATACTGCCTGCGAGGTTCAACCTCCGACATTTCTAATGAAAAATGAATAATATGAATAACGGTTTACATATTGTAGTTTTAACTATAAGTCTGGTTCTATTGGGATGGTTCCTTGTTTTACATGAAATTTGAATGATAAGTGTCTTCCTTGTCGTGGATAACTTAGAAATCAGCAATTAATGTCAAGCTCTGTCGTTTTGTTCTATCAATCGGTCGTTTGTGAAAGGGGATGAGCCCAAACTGTAATGGACGTTTAAATGTATCTAAATGGCACTAAAAGCTTTAAATTTTGGTTTAAGATGTTGACAAAAGGATGAGGGTATCGGTCAATTGGCCGGTTCTTAACCCTGCTGTCAGTGATTAAATTCCTGAAGGGTGCAACCGTATGGTATCATTTCAAATTCAGACATAGGTCACCTTAGGAAAATGTAATACCACTAAAATGATGATGATGATGTCGAACTATTATTAGACTTTAACTATCGTAACTCTCATATTAGCATATGAAAAGGTTTAAATCAAAGGTCGATGCAATTAAAACCTATATGCCTTATGTGCTAACATCGTCGAAATGATTAAGTTCTGATACCCAGGTAGACATGCGTTGGTAGGCAAACTATCAAAAGATTTGGATATTGAAGTTTCCATAAATACGATCATGGTGGGAAGCTCTTGTGGCTATAATCACATGGTCTACTCGGTTTAAGTTGATAGTATTTTTGCTGGGCCAGACCTGATACGCCAAGCCCTACTAGTCTTGATGAGAATAAGTCCTCGCTGGATCTCTTATTGGCAAGCTGGATCACTGTTGGCAAGTTTGATTCATCGTTGGTGTCAATGATTAAAAGCAAATTAATGTGGTAGATAAAAATGAGGTCGTAAGCTTCGTTGGCTAAATCCTCACCGTAGAGATGTGACGTTCTTGGTTCTTGGACTAACCCTAACCTTCTACTAGACTTTCGTTGAGACCTTCTTCCTTAGAATTCATTTTGCATGAGAGAATTTGAGGGGAGAGGCCGACAGGCCCTTCTGGTTAAAATCCATTAGAAGAATAAACTTCATTTAAAAATTAAATGGCTTCGAGTGGAAGCTCTACAAGGTGGTTTTGGTTAACCAAAACCCTGGTCTGAACATATCAGTCATTATATACACATAATATACCTGCGAGTTTTCGTCAAAGGCAAAGATGTAATTTCACCCCAGAATGCCCAAATGGATTCTTCTTCTTTGCTTTGTTCAGGGTGTCTATGTGAAGATTGAAAGCTTATAATGGGTTCTTTCTTCCTCATTGGAAGTATAAAAACCTTGCTTTGCTGGCTGTAATCCTTTAGGTGTATAATCTATCCTAAGAATGGAATGGCTTAACCCAATGAGTAGTTCCGGTCAGTTGGTTAATAAAATTCAAAAATGATTGATGGAAGATAGTTGCGACCCTTCTCAAAGCAATCTGTGCGGTAATCCAATTGGAGTCGATTTCCTGATCATATAGAAGTTATTTAAAAACCTATCCTTTGCCACGAGTCGAGGGCAGCGAATAGTGTCTGAAGGTTCCTTAAAACTAACCAGCTTGTCGCTGCTTCGCTGCGTAAGATAAAGAATTCGCTGTGGTCTACCTTAAACGCGATCTCTAAACTTAGATAGGTGGTTGTTCGTCGTATTCATTTCTTACCCAAAATAGTTACCAGTCACCGAAGGGTTCACCCCAGAATGCCCAGAATAGTTACTAGTCACCGAAGGTTTCACAGAGAGATCATTTCACCGAAGGTTTCACCGCATAATGCCCAGCATAGTTCACCGAGGGTTCACCGCATAATGCCTAGTATAGTTCACCGAGAGTTCAACGCATAATGCCCAGTATAGTTCACCAAGGATTCACCACATAATGCCTAGAAATTTTACTGCAGAATGCCCAGAATTCTACCCTCCGAGGTCTAATTAAACGCTAAACCTTCTACAAACTCCGTGTTAAGTCAGTAAATTTTTCTCCATTTTTTATTTATTTTCTCCAGTTTTGGTTTGTTTTTCAATCTACCTCAGTTAAATTTTTGGTTTTAAGTTTTAGTTTTAGTCTCCTTAGAAACTCTGTGGGTGATTGAATAAGTTTTGAGCCCATTCTTTTTAGATTTTATTTGATTTTGGTGATCTTTTATATTTTAAAGGGGGTTAAAGAAAGTCATATTTTCAAAGGTTGATTCATTAATGTGTTTAGAGAGCAGTTAAACTTATTTCTTAAACCAAGTAACTGTTAGAACCTCCGAAAAATTAGCAGAAAGTTGAAAAACTGCTAAATTTTGGCATGGTAGCTATTCTTGTAGCACTAGACAAAATATTAACAAAGGGCGCGCTACAGGAATATCGCAGCCTCTTGTTTTTTTCAATTTTCGAACTGATTTCAATCATGATGCAGCATGGGAGTGACTAATCGCCTTGTGTGAGTGTTTTAACACGTGTTTGATGCAGTTTAAGCATGATTTTAGTTGGTTATCAGTCACGAAGCAGAAGAAGCTCATCATTGCAAGGTATGCGGAATTAGTTGCACAAAAAACCAACAAATCCCGGTCTAAGCTGTCAAATTTCTCTTGCTACACGCATTATTATAGGAGAGGAGTGTTCGTGAAGGAGAGTTAATTGCTAAAAAGGAGTATTGTGTTGCCGTGGAGAGAAGACAAGTGTTTTTTAACGCTAGCGAGAATTAGGGCTTCGGAATTCATTTACCAGCAGTCAAAGAAACGATATGAAGACACCTATTCTTATAAGAGGAGACCATTGATACCCCAAAACGAAGTTTTAAGCCACGACAGATGAGTAATTGACAGGTATTCCGATACAAACCCTTATAGCTGGAAAATTTGGGTCTTTTTCGCTGCACGATTATCTGGAGAAATTGGTTGCTGAAGATGATAGAATAGATCATAAAATAAATATTTCACCATAGAAATAGCTATCTGAAGCTAGTATGAGGAATGTGCATGAACAGAGCAGCAAAATAGTCTTAAACTTAAAGTATTCAGCATGGGAAATTCTAATGACAGTTTGAACGAAGATTGTTTATCATTTGCCCTCTTATACATTCAAAACTCAGGTAGTGATGCAGATTGGTTATAATGAACTAATTGAATGGGCTTTTCTCATGACCTAATGCCATTGAAAATCAGAATATACAGGAAATAGCATTGAGAGGACTCACAGATTTATCTATTATGCTCATTTCTTACACAGAAGGTGTTTTGTTGGTTTATTTAAATGGTTTAAACATTGTTGAAAATTGTTATGACTCGTGAAGTCACTTGAAACCAGCTTACAAAACATTTTTTGAAACCTAAAGTCAGACTGTTCCTGTTTACTGAAAAGAAGAATATGGGGAAAAGTGGCAAAAGTGGTAAGGTCAACAGGGCTGAGCCCACAGACCTAACCTGGATTCAGAAGCTTCCTGACTGTGCAGAACTTTTTCAGCAGGCAGGTTGGTTAAAGTTTTTCAAAAAGATCGATGGCTTCAATACTCAGGTCTCCTGCAAGTTTGCTAAGGGACTTAAAAATGATATGATTATGATGGATACTTTGAAATTCAAGTTGTCTGTGGAATTAATAGCAGAAGCTACTGAGATTAGCAATGAGGGTGAGCACTGGTTTAAAAAATCACCTTTCGAGTTTGAACCCCAAAGGTACTTGTTGCCTAATGTGATTCCTGACTGGAACAAGGGTATCTTCATTCAAAATTTCAGGAAGGAGTGGATTGAGCCCATAAGGATACTTCAAAGTTATGTGACCTGTGAAGGAAGATATTCATTGGTATTTAAATATCATCTCAGGTTCCTTCAACACATGGCAGGAGTTTCTAAGATGAATCTGCCCTTCTTTTTCTTCAAAAGCCTGCAGAAAATGTCAAGCAAGATAAAGCAACATGATGATCACACTTCTCAGTCACTTTTTCACCATGGTCTCATTAAAATGATCATCACTACAGTGTTGCAACATGAGGGAAGGACTTGGGATTTCTTTTTGTTCTGGTCAGGTGTTCATCCTAAAAAAGAAGACCAACAACCAAAGAGACAGACTGACAAGGGGAAAGTAATGATGAAAAAGTTAGGCCACTCAGTCAAATCTACAGGTAAAGATGATATTAAAGCCAAAAAGGTGACAAAACATGTAGCAGAACAGAGACAGGATGACAGTCAGCTCCAAGTAGTTCCAGATTACCCTAAAAACAAGTTCACATTATTTGAAGACAAAAAGGAACTGCTTGAAAAGAATCCATCACCTGTAGCAGATCCTCAGGAGGAAAGGAAAGTTGACATTAAAATGGTTCCTGTAGCTAAAGAAGAGATCCACATTCAGCCAAGAAGCCCCATCACAATCCTTTCGGATGATGAAGGATACATGTTAGAAGAAGAACAGCCTATTTCTGAGATTAAAGTCAAAACTGAAATTGAAGAAGCTCAAGTTTTAGATGGCAAAAGCATGAGGCCTAACAAGAAAATAAATAAGCTGGAAGTAGTGGAATTAGCTTCTGTTCAGTACCAAGGGAAAGAACTGAAGATGATGGGAGAGGCAGCTACATTCTGGAGACCTAAAACTAGGTCGAAAAATAAGCTGAGGTTAAACATGAAAAAGTTGTTAAACCCTAAATTGAACTCAGATAAGGTGACTATCTTAGATGAAGAATCCATGGAGGATGACAAATCAAAGATAGATAAATTGCAGCCATGTAAAAAAGAGGATATTAATTCAGTGAAAGCAGCAGATGAAGAAAACCCAAAGCTCCTCATTGAAGACACTTCTGAGAAACTGTTGACAGAAGAAGCATAAATCTTTAAGAAGTTTGATATTCCTTGGAAACCTAATGAAGAGCAAGATTCTGCAATAGAGAAAATGGCTAATTCTGACAGGGAAAATTTACAAAAGACTGTCAAACAATATAAGCACCAAATGAATTATATGCAGGAGGTCAACGATGGTTTGATGATGGCCAATAGAAGATTAAGAGAAGATCTCCAGGATGTTCATGACAATTTTCAGGAATTAGTGGTTGATGCAAAGGAAGCACTTAGAAGGAAAAGGGGCTTCTGACAGGCACTGTTCAGAGCTGGAAAAGACAGTTGAAACTTTACAACAGGAAAATGAACACCTTCAGAAAAAGATAGCTGATCTGGAGAAGAAGCATAAAAGAATAAAGAAAAGGTCCTCAAGTCTAGATGGTATATCTCTTCTTGTGGAGGCATCGAAGGAGATATGAGGCAGTTATTAGTTAGGGGTTATTTAAGATAAACATTTTGTTTTAGTTAAAGAATTTGCTATTTTTAGCAGACTTGTAATTTTGTAAAAATGTAAATTTTACTTTATCTAACCTAGTGATTCGATGGAGAGTTAGGAGGAAAGACCTAACTGTTTTTGGGAAGAAAACTATTTAGAAAGGGAAGAAAAACATTGTGGGGGTTCTGATTTTTGGGAGCATCAGGAGGTCTGCTGGCTGTTTGTACTTTCAGACTTATTCAGAGATAGGTACTGTAACTCTTATATGCATTTACTGATGAAATTATGAATATATGACTCTTTCCCCTTCATTTGGTTTGTGTTGGCTTCATGTTTGAACTTGTTTAGTTTCATGAATGACAAATTCATTGCTGGTTAATGTGTATTTTCTAGTAGTGCTTGTCCTTTATGTGTGAACTTCAGTACAGTCTTTTGTTGGATTTTTGCGATATATATGCATCTTTATCAGAATATGTGTATGATTTAGTTGTTGCTTATCTGCTGAATGTATTCCCTGCATGTTTTTGAAGTTTAAGACCAAAAACACTTAAAACAAAACCCTAAACCCTAGTTTGAATTGAGTTTTACTCTTGAGATTGTGTTGGCTTGTTACCCTAGCCTTAGTAACAATTTCTGGCACAAACATCTTTGGCGCCGTTGCCGGGGACGAAGCTGAAGCATATCTTCCCTGGGATACTCATCATTTTTCTGGTTTAAGAGGTGGACTTGAACTAGCAGTTTTTGAAGGCTATTTTCACCAGAAAATTGTCACAGTGGCTTCTAACAGAATTGGAACCAGAAGCAGACCTACTTCTTCATTACAGCTGGGTGTGACAGACCCTGAAAAGATTATAAAAACAGCAAGAAAGCTCAGAAGGTCCCAATCTTTACCAGCCTCTTGTGACTCTCACCAGTTGGGTGAATCATTAGACCCAGCTGAGAATTTACCTTGTGCAAATCCCACCATCTCTGAGAGCACTTTCCAGGTTTTTACTAATCCTCGAAGTTTTTTGAAAGCTAAAACTTCTTCCCCTGATAAAATACCAATCTTTCAGCTGAAATTAGGAAGGAATCCTTTTCAAAAAAGTTCTAGTCAAATTTCTTCCTCTTCGAAACCTCAATCTAAACCTCAGTCCACAATGGCAGCCCAAAATCCACCTATGGATATGATGGACAGAATGGTAGCAGCCAGGTATGCACCATTAGTATTACCTCAGCCTTTACATGCCTTGCCTACACATGATTACCAAAAGTATATGCCCCGATTCAATGGACAAGGTGAAACAACTGCAGAGGAACATTGGGAAGCTTTCGAGAGTTATGCAGATAATCAGAACATTGAAATTAAAGATGTATGGATGAGGGTATTTGTACAAAGTCTTGATGGGGATGTGAGAAAATGGTTCAGAGAACTGCCTGCTAATTCTATCACCATAATTGAAGAACTCAAAGATCTTTTTCTGAGATAGTGGGGAGACACCAAGGATCACACTTATTACATAACTGAGTTTGGAGCTTTGAGAAGAAAGAAGGATGAGACTATTTCTGACTTTTCCAAAAGATTTAACAAGATGTATAGTAGGATTCCTGGAGAAATCAAACCCACTGAAACATCAGCCAAGTTGACCTATGCAAATGCTTTTGATCATGAATTCTCTTTATTACTTAGAGAGAGAAGACCTATCACCCTGCTGAACATGCAAGAGGTAGCATTGGAGGTAGAGTCCAATTTGCTGGCTTCTAACAGACTCAAGAAAGAAACACCTCAGCAGCAGTATGAAAGAAAGGGAAAGAAGGAAGCTGTTTCCACAAGTACTGCACCTCAGTCTGCTGAAGCTAAAATAGATGAAATGGCTAAGCTTGTAAATATTCTTACTGCCAAGTTGAACAAATTAGAACTTGAAAAGAATTCTGCCAAACCTGCTCCAGAAGTTGATCGAAATCCAAATAACCAAAATCAGTTCAAGAGGCAATTTGCTCCTAGATTCATGCCAAGAGAACGCAGAAATAATGATATTCAGCGAGAAAGGAGAGAGAATGAGGATCAAAAAGTACCCCCACCTTTTCAAAATAATTTGGTGGATGAAGAAGAAATTGATCAACAGTTACTGTTTGAAGAAACTGAGACAGATCAGGATGTGAACCATTTTGGAGATGGTTTATCTGAAGGTTTTGTAACATAAGAAGATTTTCTAAATGCTGAGTACTATGATGCAGATTTGTATGAAGTTGAAGATGAATTAGAGTTTGAAAAAACTGCTGTAAATGCTGCTGCTAATCAGAATGGAATTAAGAAGACTCTTAATCTCAGATCTGGCCCGAAACAAGTAGTCCAAGCTCCTAAGAAGAAAGCTGTTGTTCCTGCTCCAGTTATTCCTGATAAACCAGTTGCTGATCCTGTAACAGAAAAGAAGCAACCTGCAGAAAAAACAAAGAAGAATGTAGAAATTGAGGAGGTAAATAACTCAGTTTAAAATTTCAATTTGGAAAATGAGTTAGGTAAACTGAAAATTCCTGTGCCATTTTCTGAGCTTATCAAAAATCCATCATATAAACAAACAGTCTTAAAAGTTATAAATTCTGCTAGTAGCCAGTCTGTTTCAGATACTGTTAATTTGCAAGAAGAAAGTCCAAAGATATTCATTGGATCTGCCTTAGCTGAGAAAACAGAAAATGAAGCTGGTGCTTCTCCTCCATTCTATGTTACCTTAACTGTCCATGATCAGATGATCCATAATTGTCTATTAGATTCTGGAGCATCCCATAATCTAATGCCTAAAGCTGTGATGGAAGCCCTAGGTCTCAGTATTGCCAAACCTTATCATGACTTATATGCTTTTGATTCCCGAGCTGTCAAGTGTATAGGAGTGATTAAAGATATGGTTGTCAGCCTTGCTCAGTTGCCAATGAAGAGTGTCATAATGGATGTTGTGGTGGCTGATATCACCCCAAAGTTTGGCTTGCTTCTTTCAAGATCCTGGGCAAAGAAGGTTGGAGGAACCTTACAGATGGACCTCTCTTATGCCACCATTCCTGTTTTTGGTGGAGAAAATAGAAGACTTTACAGAGAGCTACAGCTTGCTTACATAGTCACAGATGATAAAAACCCTAGCAATCACCCAATGTACTCTGTGGATAAAGACCTTGGTTCATGCATATTACAGTTTAGTGAAGAAGATAATTCTGCTGGTCTGTTACAGGTCCAAAAAGATCAGCCAATAAAACATAGCATAGAAGAAAAAGATGCAGTGTGGCAGTTATATGTTGATGGATCTTCATGCAGAGAGGGTGCTGGAGCTGGAGTTTTACTTATTTCCCCTGGCGGTGAAACAGTGAAACTCATGTATAAATTGGAGTTTGTTACCACTAACAACACTGCTGAGTATGAGGCTTTGCTATTGGGATTAAAAGCTGCTAAAGATTTGAGAATTCAGCAAATTTCTGCATTTGGCGACTCCGAATTAGTTGTTCAACAGGTGAAGAACAAATATCAAGTAAAGCAGGGTTTGTTGAAAGTATATCGAAATGAGGTATGGGATATGCTTGAAAACTATTTTATAGCATTTAATATCACTCATATTCCCAGGAATCATAACGAGACTGCAGATTCTTTAGCCCTGGCTGCCACATATTTTAGAATCCCTAAAATTACTCAGCTAAAGTATCCTATAGAAGTGAGGTATAGACCTTGTGTTCCTGACAATATAAAGCACTGGAGGGTTTTTGAAGATGACATTGAAATAATTTTTTTTCTTGAGCTCGTAAATGAGTTTTCAAATATTCAAATTGATCAGGAAGAAGATGAAAATGATGAACAGTTAGATGAGTTTGCTGCAGAAGATATAGCAGGGCATAAAATCATTGAGTTGAAAAGCAACTTCATTCCGAAAGGCCTAGTACCTTTAGAAAGAATATTCAGCAAAGATGATACACCTTCAAAGCCAGTAATTCAATCTTCAGAAGACAATGTAGAAGACTACAATATTGGTTCAGCAGAACATCCAAGAATGGTAAAACTTTCTAAATTCTTAACAGTGGAGCAAAGAAGTAGATATATTAAGCTGTTGAAAAAATATATAGATGCATTTGTCTGGTCTTATAAAGAACTAAAAACTTATGATACAACAGTTATTCAGCACAAGGTTCCTTTGAAACCTAATGTCAAACCTTTCAGGCAGAAACTAAGAAGAATCAATCCAGCCCTGTTCCCTATAATTGAAAAAGAACTAAAGAAGTTGTTGGATGCAAAGATAATAGTGCCTCTTAGGTATTCTTCTTGGGTGGCTAATTTGGTTCCTGTTAGAAAGAAGAATGGGGAAATTCGATTATGTGTTGACTTCAGAAATCTGAATCGATCATCATTAAAAGACAATTATCCTCTCCCCAAGATTGAACAGGTTTTGCAGCAGGTAGTTGGAGCTCAAAGGATTTCTATGCTAGATGGTTTCTCAGGGTACAATCAGATTGCCATGCACCCTGATGACAAAGAAAAGACAGCTTTTACAACTCCCTGGGGGACATTTATGTATGACAAGATGCCTTTTGGTTTGATGAATGCTGGAGCAACCTTTCAGAGAGCCATGGACATTGCATTCGTGGGTGAGAAAGATAAGTTTGTAGTTATCTATCTGGATGATATTACTGTCTTCTCAAAATCTGATGATGAACACTTGAAGCATTTGGAGCAAACTTTCATAAAATGCAGAAAATTTGGTTTATCCCTGAACCCCCAAAAATCACATTTTGCTGTGCAAGAAGGTAAGTTACTTGGCCACTTGGTGTCAGCTGATGGTATTAGAATTGACCCTGAGAGAGTCAAAGCAATACTGAAGATTAGCTTGCCCAGGAGTAAAAAGGATGTTCAATCTTTCATTGGCAAAATAAACTTTCTACGGTGGTTTATTCCTAATTTTGCTGAGACCATTAAACAAATCACAGTAATGTTAAAAAAGGACCAAGAAGTCAGATGGACTGTTGAAGCAAAGGCAACTTTTGAGAAAATCAAGATGGCTCTGACATAAGCACCTGTTTTAGTAAGCCCTGATTTTGCCAAAGAATTCCTTACCTTTTCTTTTGCTTCAGAGGATACTATTGCTGCTGTCCTACTTCAGAAGAATAATGAAGGATTAGAGCAACCAATTGCCTTTTTCAGTAAAACACTTAGAGATTCAGAGCTGAAATACAGTATCTTGGAGAAACAAGCTTATGCTCTGGTGAAGGCTTTAAAATTTTTCAGAATTTATATTTTACATTCCAAGGTTATTTCATTTGTTCCAAACGCTGCAGTGAAAGACGTTTTGACACAGCTTGATAGTGAAGGAAAGAGGGGAAAGTGGATTGCTAAAATTATGGAATATGAAGTGGAAATCAGACCTACTAAGCTGGTCAAAGGACAAGGATTGGCCAAACTGCTGGCTGACTCAAATTGTCGAGCATTAGGATTACATCTCATGGTAGAAGGATCAGCACCTGAAGAAAAGCAAGCATTCCTGGAGAAAGAAAAAATTATGGACTCTTATTCATCTTCAGATTGGTATGTTGATATTGTTCATTTTTTGTTATTTTTGCAATGTCTAGAACACTTAGATAGGAAGGCTGCCAGATCTCTGAAATTGAAAGCTACTAAATATTGTTTGATAGAAGATCAATTGTTTTGGAAAGACCCAGGAGGAATCTTGTTAAGGTGTTTAGATCGGGCTGAAATAGAAGAAGTAATTTCAGAATCTCATGAAGGAGCTTGTGGAGGACATAAATACTGGAAAACAACAGCCTATAAAATTTTGAGAGCTGGTTATTATTGGCCTTCCCTCTTCTCAGATGTTTACCAACATGTAAGAACTTGTATACCCTGTCAGAAATTTGCAGGTAAACAGAAATTAGTATCTTTACCTTTGAAGCCTATTGCAGTCAATGCCCCTTTTCAGCAGTGGGGTCTGGATTTTATTGGAGAAATAAATCCAGCATCTTCAGGCCAGCATCATTGGATTTTGACTGCCACAGATTTCTTTACAAAATGGGTGGAAGCTATTCCCACAAGAAATGCTACAGATAAGGTGATTATGGATTTTATTGAAGATAATATTCTGAGCAGATTTGGCTGTCCACAAAGATTGATTACTGATAATGCCAAAGCATTCAAATCCAAGGCAATGGTGCCCTTTTGTGAGAAAAATGGTATTATTCTGAAACACTCAACTCCCTATTACCCTCAGGGAAATGGTCAGGCTGAATCATCTAACAAGAATATCATTCAATGCATCAAGAAGTTGCTGAAACATAATAAAAGGTCTTGGGATTCAATGTTGAAATATGCATTATGGGCAGATAGGATTACTGTAAAGAAAGCCATTGGTATTTCTCCCTTTCAGCTAGTGTATGGAACAGAAGCAGTATTTCCAGTTCAGTTGGGGATTCCAGTAATGAAGTTCCTTCAGAACTCTCAAGAGGAACCGGATGATTTGCAAAGGAGAATCTTCAAAATGATTGAGTTACAGCAAAATAGAGAGAAGGTAGACAAAGAAGCACAGCTGTACAGAGCTAAAATGAAAAACAGGTTTGACAGAAATATTAAAGAGCATATTTTTTCAGAAGGTGAGTTGGTTTTAAGATGGGATGCAAGAAAGGAACAGAAGGGTAAGCATGGCAAATTTGATAATCTATGGTTTGGCCCTTTTATGATATCTAAAATTTTGAAAAATAATACATTCATCTTGCAGTCCCTTGAAGGTGAGGAGTTGCTCAGCCCTGTCAATGGGCGATTCCTCAAGCATTTCTACAGTTAATGAGGATCATGGTCACTTTTCATTGTATATACCGGTGTGAGTGAGATTGAATAAAGACTCCATAGCCCAATGGAAGTTTAGATTGAAGACAGAAGGCACTAGTCTACAAGTTCTTGAAGCCTCGCAGGGAGGACTTCATCCCGCAGCTGGAGCCAGATGTTAAATCAGTAAATTTTTCTCCATTTTTGATTTATTTTCTCCAGTTTTGGTTTGTTTTTCAATCTACCTCAGTTAAATTTTTGGTTTTAAGTTTTAGTTTTAGTCTCCTTAGAAACTCTATGGGTGATTGAATAAGTTTTGAGCCCATTCTTTTTAGATTTTATTTGATTTTGGTGATTTTTTATATTTTAAAGGGGGTTAAAGAAAGTCATATTTTCAAAGGTTGATTCATTAATGTGTTTAGAGAGCAGTTAAACTTATTTCTTAAACCAAGTAACTGTTAGAACCTCCGACAAATTAGCAGAAAGTTGAAAAACTGCTAAATTTTGGCATGGTAGCTATTCTTGTAGCGCTAGACAAAATTTTAACAAAGGGCGCGCTACAGGAATATCGCAGCCTCTTGTTTTTTTCAATTTTCGAACTGATTTCAATCATGATGCAGCATGGGAGTGACTAATCGCCTTGTGTGAGTGTTTTAACACGTGTTTGCTGCAGTTTAAGCATGATTTTAGTTGGTTATCAGTCACGAAGCAGAAGAAGCTCATCATTGCATGGTATGCGGAATCAGTTGCACAAAAAACCAGCAAATCCCGGTCTAAGCTGTCAAATTTCTCTTGCTACACTCATTATTATAGGAGAGGAGTGTTCGTGAAGGAGAGTTAATTGCTAAAAAGGAGGATTGTGTTGCCGTGGAGAGAAGACAAGTGTTTTTTAACGCCAGCGAGAATTAGGGCTTCAGAATTCATTTACCAGCAGTCAAAGAAACGATATGAAGACACCTATTCTTATAAGAGGAGACCATTGATACCCCAAAACGAAGTTTTAAGCCACGATAGATGAGTAATTGACAGGTATTCCGATACAAACCCTTATAGATGGAAAATTTGGGTCTTTTTCGCTGCACGATTATCTGGAGAAATTGGTTGCTGGAGATGATAGAATAGATCATAAAATAAATATTTCACCATAGAAATAGCTATCTGAAGCTAGTATGAGGAATGTGCATGAACAGAGCAGCAAAATAGTCTTAAACTTAAAGTATTCAACCTGGGAAATTCTAATGACAGTTTGAACGAAGATTGTTTATCATTTGCCCTCTTATACATTCAAAACTCAAGTAGTGATGCAGATTGGTTATAATGAACTAATTGAATGGGCTTTTCTCATGACCTAATGCCATTGAAAATCAGAATATACAGGAAATAGCATTGAGAGGACTCACAGATTTATCTATTATGCTCATTTCTTACACAGAAGGTGTTTTGTTGGTTTATTTAAATGGTTTAAACATTGTTGAAAATTGTTATGACTCGTGAAGTCACTTGAAACCAGCTTACAAAACATTTTTTGAAACCTAAAGTCAGACTGTTCCTGTTTACTGAAAAGAAGAATATGGGGAAAAGTGGCAAAAGTGGTAAGGTCAACAGGGCTGAGCCCACAGACCTAACCTGGATTCAGAAGCTTCCTGACTGTGCAGAACTTTTTCAGCAGGCAGGTTGGTTAAAGTTTTTCAAAAAGATCGATGGCTTCAATACTCAGGTCTCCTGCAAGTTTGCTAAGGGACTTAAAAATGATATGATTTTGATGGATACTTTGAAATTCAAGTTGTTTGTGGAATTAATAGCAGAAGCTACTGAGATTAGCAATGAGGGTGAGCACTGGTTTAAAAAATCACCTTTCGAGTTTGAACCCCAAAGGTACTTGTTGCCTAATGTGATTCCTGACTGGAACAAGGGTATCTTCATTCAAAATTTCAGGAAGGAGTGGATTGAGCCCATAAGGATACTTCAAAGTTATGTGACCTGTGAAGGAAGATATTCATTGGTATTTAAATATCATCTCAGGTTCCTTCAACACATGGCAGGAGTTTCTAAGATGAATCTGCCCTTCTTTTTCTTCAAAAGCCCGCAGAAAATGTCAAGCAAGATAAAGCAACATGATGATCACACTTCTCAGTCACTTTTTCACCATGGTCTCATTAAACGGATCATCACTACAGTGTTGCAACATGAGGGAAGGACTTGGGATTTCTTTTTGTTCTGGTCAGGTGTTCATCCTAAAAAAGAAGACCAACAACCAAAGAGACAGACTGACAAGGGGAAAGTAATGATGAAAAAGTTAGGCCACTCAGTCAAATCTACAGGTAAAGATGATATTAAAGCCAAAAAGGTGACAAAACAGGTAGCAGAACAGAGACAGGATGACAGTCAGCTCCAAGTAGTTCCAGATTACCCTAAAAACAAGTTCACATTATTTGAAGACAAAAAGGAACTGCTTGAAAAGAATCCATCACCTGTAGCAGATCCTCAGGAGGAAAGGAAAGTTGACATTAAAATGGTTCCTGTAGCTAAAGAAGAGATCCACATTCAGCCAAGAAGCCCCATCACAATCCTTTCGGATGATGAAGGATACATGTTAGAAGAAGAACAACCTATTTCTGAGATTAAAGTCAAAACTGAAATTGAAGAAGCTCAAGTTTTAGATGGCAAAAGCATGAGGCCTAACAAGAAAATAAATAAGCTGGAAGTAGTGGAATTAGCTTCTGTTCAGTACCAAGGGAAAGAACTGAAGATGATGGGAGAGGCAGCTACATTCTGGAGACCTAAAACTAGGTCGAAAAATAAGCTGAGGTTAAACATGAAAAAGTTGTTAAACCCTAAATTGAACTCAGATAAGGTGACTATCTTAGATGAAGAATCCATGGAGGATGACAAATCAAAGATAGATAAATTGCAGCCATGTAAAAAAGAGGATATTAATTCAGTGAAAGCAGCAGATGAAGAAAACCCAAAGCTCCTCATTGAAGACACTTCTGAGAAACTGTTGACAGAAGAAGCATAAATCTTTAAGAAGTTTGATATTCCTTGGAAACCTAATGAAGAGCAAGATTCTGCAATAGAGAAAATGGCTAATTCTGACAGGGAAAATTTACAAAAGACTGTCAAACAATATAAGCACCAAATGAATTATATGCAGGAGGTCAACGATGGTTTGATGATGGCCAATAGAAGATTAAGAGAAGATCTCCAGGATGTTCATGACAATTTTCAGGAATTAGTGGTTGATGCAAAGGAAGCACTTAGAAGGAAAAGGGCTTCTGACAGGCACTGTTCAGAGCTGGAAAAGACGGTTGAAACTTTACAACAGGAAAATGAACACCTTCAGAAAAAGATAGCTGATCTGGAGAAGAAGCATAAAAGAATAAAGAAAAGGTCCTCAAGTCCGGATGGTATATCTCTTCTTGTGGAGGCATCGAAGGAGATATGAGGCAGTTATTAGTTAGGGGTTATTTAAGATAAACATTTTGTTTTAGTTAAAGAATTTGCTATTTTTAGCAGACTTGTAATTTTGTAAAAATGTAAATTTTACTTTATCTAACCTAGTGATTCGATGGAGAGTTAGGAGGAAAGACCTAACTGTTTTTGGGAAGAAAACTATTTAGAAAGGGAAGAAAAACATTGTGGGGGTTCTGATTTTTGGGAGCATCAGGAGGTCTGCTGGCTGTTTGTACTTTCAGACTTATTCAGAGATAGGTACTGTAACTCTTATATGCATTTACTGATGAAATTATGAATATATGACTCTTTCCCCTTCATTTGGTCTGTGTTGGATTCATGTTTGAACTTGTTTAGTTTCATGAATGACAAATTCATTGCTGGTTAATGTGTATTTTCTAGTAGTGCTTGTCCTTTATGTGTGAACTTCAGTACAGTCTTTTGTTCGATTTTTGCGATATATATGCATCTTGATCAGAATATGTGTATGATTTAGTTGTTGCTTATCTACTGAATGTATTCCCTGCATGTTTTTGAAGTTTAAGACCAAAAACACTTAAAACAAAACCCTAAACCCTAGTTTGAATTGAGTTTTACTCTTGAGATTGTGTTGGCTTGTTACCCTAGCCTTAGTAACAATTTCTGGCACAAACACTCCGGATATTAAAATCTTCTGGAAAACCGCCGCCATGGCATAAAATGTTCGAAATTTTGAAAGCATTTCAAATCTACCAAAGAAACGCTTAAAACAAAGCAGGCAAGAGAAAAAAACGAAGAACTTCTAAGCATTTAAAGGAAAAGTAAGCAAAGGCAGAATACCAACCATTTGATAGAGAGGCCAATTCCTGAAAAATCAAAGGCGCTGAGAACTCCTATCTCACTCCACCTTGTTTCTCCAGGAAGGAAATTTAAACGCGTGGGAAGATAGAGCAAACTTCCAATTCCTGCAGATCTTGGATAGCTAGATACAGGCCCTGGCGCTGGTTGGCAAATCCAAGAGATCCCTTGGAATTGGAATTAAAGAGAGGGCTTGCATGGAGAAATACGTTTAAGATAATCAATCAATACTGTGCCAGGCAACCTTCAATTAACAACAGCTACCTGCACTATGCAAATACGTATACATTCTGCATCCGGTACCGTTAAACTCGCGAAATTAAATATCGTTGGTTTGATTGGAGATAAAAATTTGAATTTTTTTATAACAATGTAAACCTATTTTAGTTTTTCCAATTTTCAAATCACGGTCCAAAGATTAATAATAATAATAATAATAGTAAGTATTGTTCAAAGATTAATAATAATAATAATAATAGTAAGTATTGTTCAAAGATTAAAAATAATAATAATAAATATTGAGAGAAAATTTAATAATAATAATAAATATTGAGAGAAAATTGTTTTGGTCTGCATTTTTTAATTTGATGTTTTTCGAATGTATGGATGTCAAACTAAAACATGCACAATACACAGGTGATAAGAGAAAGAGTTTATTTGTGCAGAGGAAGGCCACTACTAAAACCCTCTCGCTTTCACTAAGCTTGAACCACTGTGAGAGAAAAAAGAACCTTTTATCTAGAGGAAAATGGAAAATATAGCATATGCATAAGAAATCTCTAATAAGAGTGCGGAAGAACATAAATCTAGGTAGCTGTTAGAGATATTATTTACCCTCCAAAAGGGAAATCGAGTCTTGTAGCACACTGCAAGATAAAACAATAAATTAGTTGTCTTTCATATTTATGGCCATAGGATTTCTGACACTATATACAAACTCTCGGGCTTCCATCTTTTTCACGGATTTATCGGCAGCCTGTTGGATTTCTCGGCGGCCTCCCCTGCTTGCTCCTCAGGTCCACTTATGGCTCATAGTAGTGTAAAGAATGGTTCAAGATTTAGCGCCACCTCTAATTCAACTATTGTCCATTTTAAATTCACGTTTTCGTCCTGTGCAATAGGGCTAATCATCAATTGAATTTTTGAACATATCTCCTGTAGCTGCACGCATCCTCCAGGCTCCTTCGATTTCTTAAGTTTCTTAGCTTAAACCTTGAGTCAAATGATATAAATCGAAAAGCTTTAACGCTGTCCATTTTCAGATGCAGAGTTTCTGGCAAATTCATGGCAACACAGTTTCATCATAATGCAGATGTCCTTCCTCCTCTGTGCACCTAGATGACCTCAAAAGTGGCAACTAGGCTGTGCAATAAGCATAATAGAATGCCATGTTCAGTCCATTGTTGAAAAAAATAGTTAATAGTCTAAGATTTGCTGGATTCTCTCCTTAGTATTTGAGCTGTCTCCGCAGTCTGTGTTCTGAACTTGGCGGTTACTCGATTCCCTTCTCAATAATGCAATTGTCATTGCTGGCCATGGAGAAAATGGTTGCCTCCAAGATACATTTTCGTTTGAATACATTTACTCACAGGTATGCTCTCTCCTCAAACAATCCTGAAACAAAAATCCGTCGCAACGATTAAAAAGAAACAGCTGCCAACAAGATATACCGCTGATACTATGTGCTTACACCTGCCATATAACCTGGCAAATTAGTGTCTGCATGCAAGACAAGGTTAATTGTTTATAACTTTTCTGTCACAACGATTAAAAAGAAACAGGTGCCAACAAGATATACCGCTCATACTATGTGCTTACAGCTGTCATATAACCTGGCAAATTAGCGTCTGGATGCAAGACAAGGTTAATTGTTTATAACTTTTCCATTGTGGGTAGTGTAAGTGCATTGGTAGAATGCGCCCAAGATTTTAGACGCTCAATAACAAAGGGAACTCCAACAACAAAATGTAGCACATGCACGGAAGCATTGCTACTTGATTAGTGCTATGACATGGATACACGACATGTGTTTACATTAGTTCAATCTGATTATATTCAATGGATACATTCATAGCTGTTCAACTTGTTACAATATTTATCCTCCTTTTCATAGGTTGTCTATACCGGTGGGTTCGACTCAATTTTCTATTCACAGCAGTTTTTTGAATCAGGTGTGGCAACTATTCTTAGGCTTTCTTCTATGGGAGATCTAGCTCGAGAGGAATAAATTTTTTTTCCAGGATCAGTACAGAGGGGAAGCAGCAGTCTGGGCAAAAGTGAAGCATCATATTTTTGAAACTTTGAAGTGTTGAGAAATGGTTTTATTTCGGCATTGTATCACTTTGTAAAACAAGAAGCTCAGATTTTTAGAATCAAATTACGTTTCCTTGAAAATTCAGATTGCTTACATAATGGTACATCTTAAATTTGTTTCTTTTTTCATGCTCTGGCATCTAGTTTTATCATTTTGATTTAATATTAAGAATATATATTCTTATGTAATATCCAGAATATATTTAAACATAGTAAGAAGAGGTAAATAATAATAGTATCGTAGTAGTAATATACAAGGATAAATAGGATAATCATAATACATAAGCACCTTATTTAAAAGACATGCTTTTGTATCAAACGTGAACAACATTTCTATTTTTTTTACTTTAATAGTCAATGTTATTTGGTTTCAAAGAAGCCTTTGAGCAACGGAATTTTCCAATAAAAATTCCCTTTTAAATCCATGATCTGTGATTCTTACTCTGATTATATATAATTAGAAGAGAGGCTGCTCATAACTGCTCTGCTATTGCATCCCATCGAATATATACATGAATTATTTTAGAGATTTCAAAATGTGGGCAGTTAAAAGTATACTAGGCCATTACGCATTATATATCAGAAGCTACCACGCAAAGGAAGCAAGCCTCCCACTAACGTTGGTTGGCCAGTCTTTGCTTGCTTCTACAAGGGTCTCATTGAACTTTGGGTCCATCTTTTTATTTCTTTTGTACTTTACCCTCTCAGGGATTGGCCCCATTACTTAGCAACAGTGGCATCAAAACTCCCACGAGTTATGGCTTTGAGGATTCAACAAAAACCCAGATGGGAGTGAGTTATGGCTCTGGCATCAACTAAAGCCTAATCAGAATTGAATTTGAGTAAGTTATAACAAATTTTTGCCATAGTTACCAAATTTAATTTTTACTTCCAATTACTTATCATAAAGGAAATAGTTTGTATATATAAGCATATTTTTTGTTTTATTTTGTTAGACTTTAGTTGGAAATCTTTAAAAAATGCTAGAATAACATATATTAGTTGTGGAAATTGCATAGTTTGGGTGCTATAGAGGTATTCATGTGTGCTGAATATAGATATATATATTTCCAATACCATATATTCGTGACATTGAGAATATCCACATAGTTATAACATTATCTGATAGCCATTGTTTAATTCACGTTCTCTATTTTTCAAAGCCTTTTCATCAAGGTCTCATATAGTTTTATTAGACATGACTTTTGAACTATAGCATCAAAACTTATTTGTGCTGGACAATTCATTTCTTTCTTTCTGTCATATAAAGCGCTACATTGTTTAATCTTCTAAATTTTGGCTTAGCAAAATTATAGTTTCCAATATTTTGCTTTCCAAAAAAAAAATATACTTTGATTTCACCTTTCAAGGATTGTTTTAAACCAGGCTTATCCAATAAGTATATTATGTAAGATGATGTACATGTGCCCCAGCTTATATTTTATTGACCATATGGAAACATCGCAGGAAAGCTTTTTCTATTTTGTGCTCATTTAGAGGCTTACTTCGCACCATCTCCGTCAATGATAGCTAGCAAAGCCAGATCTCAACCTTCTTAGGAACAGGTATTTTCCTCGTTCCCTATCTTTCTTCAATTCCATTCATTGCAGAGCACACACACTTCTGCCTGTGAAATGCATGTGAATGGAGACATGGATATGATTCATGAATAGAGTTTCTAAACTTATATCGATTCTTTTAAGAGCAGATGGATTTAGTGTTTGGACTCGGCAACTTGACATCATTATATTATTATGATTAAAAGTTTGAAGGTTTAGTTATAGTTATAGATGTTCTTTTTAATTATTATATATATAATAACAATAAATCAATTAATGTTGTGGACGTTAAGACTTTTTGCATTGATACCAAATCTTGGATATTTAATAATTTCAAGTTAGCAATCAACATGCCGTTTTTTTCTATTCTACTAGGAGAGATAAATACATTTCATTTGAAAGAATTTTGTTGTGAATTTGTTCCTTCCTTTGCTTTGGTTATTTGCAATGACAAGAACAATTTACAATGTTTACAACATCATTGTTTGAAAAAAAACCATGCCCTTCGCTTATTTTCTTTTCCTTAGGATCTGCTTCTCTTCACTTGCCTGCAGGTTTTCCTATATAAACGACCAGGGACATAGAAAAAAGAACAACAAAAAAGGAAAAAAATATATGCTATTGCAAATGTCTTTGTAGTCAATATGGGAAAAGACAAAAGTAAAAGCAACTATGTTTTAAGAGCAAATGGTCTTGGGATCAAATATTCTAATTGGCAGCAAATTGATGAGGCTTTGGCTACAAGCAATCTGTTTCGACTAGACAATTTCCACTATGAGCTAGGAAATTGCCTGTTTGATGCACTTGCAGTATTATTGCATTTTCGATATACATCAATAGAGATAAGGGAAGGGATTGTGAATCATTTCCGTGTTTGTCTAGATCAAAAAGATCCCTCTGCATTGTTATCAATGCGCACAGAATTGACAGTTGACTACTTGCTAGAATTGCATAACATAGGAAATGTCAACGAATATCTCAATCGCATGTCGCAATCTGCTTCACAACCAGATGTTCAAAGTGTATATGGACTATGGGGTGATATATTTTGCATCAAGTGGTTTTCAAAATGGTTGAATGTTCCAGTCGCTGTTTGGTCATTAACAAAAGGAACAAAATACCTTCATTTCAATTTTGGGGGATTTGAATATTGCTACAATATATTGTTCCATGACCACACACCAGCTTCTGGCCACTTCGAACCATTGTTGTCATATAAAACAATGCAAGCCAAAAGACAAGCCACTGATATGCTTTCTCAAAGCGCAAATGTAAATCAATGTGTATATAACCAAGTTGAAATGTCATTTCAACTTCGAGGCAATTGCCATGACTCTTTGTTTGAATCAATCTCCAAATTGACACTCTTCGTTGATGGACAAAGTGTTGGAAAAGCAATTGCGCAAAGCTTTTATAACTCTATTGCTTCAAACGATATTAGAGCAATACAATGCTTGGACATATATCTTGATAAAAACACATTAGCAGATACATCTCTTGTTTCTGGATGGGAAACCTATATTGTCCATTTGGGAGAGCCATATATCATTGGTCACATAGAAGGAGATCGATTTGCTCTTCAATGGTTATGTGAGCTACTAGACACTAACATACATCTATGGAGCAATAATTTGCAAGAAAATATTGCCATATTCCATGCAACAAATAGATCGTCGAAAGTTCTATGCCTAGTGCAACATGTAATAGATAAAATGCATTCGCATTTCCAACCCTTGTTACAAGAACATTGTGGAAATAAAATGCCCTTTTCGCTCAATTGCAAGAGAAATAATTCTACTGCAATTGCAATGGATAATTTTGAAAAGAACAAACAGACAATAGCGAAAGACAACATTGTAGAGAAGAACATTGACAAGGGATTGTTGAACGAACCAATATACATAGATGCAATTAAAGCAAAGAGGCAAAAACAAAAGATAACAAACATAGGAAAAAAAAACTCTTGCATTGCTGAGCAATTTTTAAAAACCAAAACCAGCATGCAAACATGCATTGATGACAATACGCAAAAAAACTTGCGCTTGTTGAAACACAATATGCGTAGACAAGGAATGGACATTCGTCAAAAGCAAAAGGAATGTGCAAAGGCAAAGAAAGCAGTTGTTACATACTTAAAAGTTATTCAAGACACACCTATTCATGCATGTTCTGTGTGTAAGCAATTGCATTTTAAAAAAGACATTTGATGTATGAACAACACAATTAAATTAGCCTTTCAAACTCTAGCAAATACAGAAGTTGTGACATGCCCAATGCTACTTGTTCAAATTTGTAGACCTTGCAAGAAAGCAATCGCTAATGGGAAATTGCCTATGTTTGCATCGCCTACACGAATCCGCCGCAATAACATATTGCCATCTGTAGCTATACTGACTCCTTTGGAAGAACGATTGGTGTCACCAAGAATAGCCTTTGCACAAATAAGACAACTTGGTTATAAAAGAGCACAAATTGGGCTAACTGGCTCAATTATCAATGTGCCTGCAAACTTGGATAGAGTTCAAATAGCATTGCCTAGAAGTCTAGATGACAATTTGACAGTTGCAGTTATGCTAAAGCGAAAATTGGAATACAAAAACGCATATCTATCTGGAAATATTCAGCCGAAGATCATTATGACTGCGTTGAGTGATCTATGCAAAACCGAACTTTATAAAATTAAAGGCATTGTAATCAATACTAGTTGGGAAAAAATATTTAATGAAACAGCCAAACAAGAATCAAATACTCAACAAACAACGGAACAAGTAGATGATGATGAAAATGAAATAAACATAGAACCAATATCAGAAACATTGATACATGGATATGGAGAACAATCTAATAGATGATTTAGACAACAAAATCATAGAAATTGCACCTTCCGAGAGCTTTCGACCATTGAGCATTTTCCAAGACAAATACTCTGAAGAGCTAAACTTTCCTACACTTTTCTACGGATTCAATCGACCCAATGAAATTTTCGATCACTTTTCTTATCAACAAGTATCACAGTGGGAGCTACAACACGAAAGTATAGACTTTGAAACACATGGCACGAACATTTTCTTCAAAGCAATTAAAGTCATAATAAAACAAGTAAAAAACACTGCTTGGATATCAATTCTCATGGGAGAGTTAAAGGACAAAAAAATATTGGCAAAAGATGTCAAGTCAAAAGACAATCTTGTAAAAATACTCCAATATCCGATCGGGTATCGTACATTGAAAGCAATCAGAACATCACCTGATTACTTTGAAAATATGAAAAAAGATCTATTTGCAATGATTCGACAGCTTGGTCCTCCTACGTTCTTTTTAACCTTTACAAGTGCTGAACACTTTTGGGCACCTTTATGCAAGGCATTGAAACAAATTGAGGAAAAACATTTGGGAAACTTGCAAGACAGTGCGTTGGAAGAAAATATTGACACTTTAATAAGAAGACACCCAGTGCTTTGTACTCGCTACTATAGACACAAAATAGCAGCACTAAAGTCTCTTATGTTAAAAAACAACACATTGTTTGGAAAAATACAAGATTTTTTCTTTACGACCGAATTTCAACAAAGAGGAAATGAGCATGAACATGGACTAATTTGGATTCAAAATGCACCTATTTATGGAAAAAATTCAAACGAGGAGATTACTACTTTTGTTGATCGCTATATATCCACAGACTCGTCTTTACTTGATCAAAATCTTATTCAAATTTAAACACATCGTCACACAAAAACATATAGAAAACATCCACATTCCACATGCAGATTCAATTTCCCATTGCCTCCTATGGATAGTACCATCATTCTAGAGCCACTAGAAAATGCTTCAAATGATCTGATTCAAAGAGCAAAAAAAGTATTCGCTCTTATTGAACATAAAGAATATTCTAAAAACATGTCATTTGCACAATTGCTTCTAGAGCTAGACCTAACCAAAGATGAATACATTTTGCTACTACGGTCTTTGCTTTCTCGTTCTACCCTAATACTAAAAAGAGATCCTGTTGACATTTGGATCAACTCATTTGCAAAAGCGATACCAGAGTTATGGCAGGCAAATACAGATGCACAATATATCTTAAATGCTTACGCTACAACAACATATGTAAGCTCTTACATCACCAAATTTGATAGATCCATGACAGATGCTTTCAAAAAGATCAAAGAACAATGTCTTATTGAGAATGATAGAAAGATTGAAACGATACGTAAACTTGGAAATGCGCTTCTGAACATGCAACAAATGTCTACTAGACAAGCAGTACATATCATACTCTCGTTACCTCTACATTCATCCTCCAGGAAGACTATTTTCATTAACACTGCTCCAGACGACAAAAAAATAGTTGTCTTGAAAAAACCATCACTTTTGGAAAAAGAACCAGTTGACTCTGATGACATTATTTGCCCATCAATTTTGGACAAATACATTGCACGCCCTGTTGAGCTTGAAAACATCTCCTTGACAGAATATGCATCTTTCTATTCTTGTATGCACTCAATTACAAGAAAAAGAAATAGACCATGTATCATACGATCTATTCACTATAACAAACAAAAAGACCCTGAGAATTTCTTTTGAGAAAAGATCATCCTCTTTATGCCACATAGAGACAATTACAACCTACTAAAGAGCAATTTCAAAACATGGTCTGATGCATATGTTGCATTCAAAGAACAAATAGACATTGTAGAACAAAAGTTCATGGCATCAACAACGACAAAGTGGGGTGACCTTGATAATGCCGTTTAAACAATTGAATTGCAAGACATAGCTATGCCTCCTCTAACAACAGACAAAACAACAACTATGTCTGGATTAGAACAATATGACATTCAACATGATCTAATCCGCAAAACTATGTCCAATGCATCAAAACCTGGGATTGTGTGCAACTTGACAGAAAAGCAATTTCTTTTGGACATGCATGAATACCATGCAATTCGAAGAAACCTAAATACTCAACAACAATCAATCGTGAAAGAAGTTATTGCAAGGAAAAAAAAATCCCCTCACTCCAATTCGCTTGTTCCTGACAGGAGGGGCAGGAACAGGTAAAACTTACACCGCAAAAGCAATCTATGATGGCCTTCTACATTACTATGACAAAGAAATTGGTAGTGATCCTTTAAAGAAAAAAGGGTCTTATAGTTGCATTTACTGGAAAAACAGCATATAATGCAGGTGGCATTACAGTCCACTTTGATTTCAGACTACCATTAAGTTCAAACATGCTTCCACTAAATTCAAACACCCTAGATCTTTTGACAAAAGATTATGAACAACTTCGAGTATTGTTGATTGATGAAGTCTCTTTAATAGGGTCTCGAATGCTATACAACATCGACAAATGACTACATGAAATCATGCACACACCAACAAAAGCATTTGGAAACCTTGATGTCATATTTTGCGGTGATTTGTGTCAAGCACAACCTATTCATGATTGTTGGATTTTTGAACAACCAAGATTCCAACAACAAACATTTCCTTACACATTTTGGTTCGATGCCATAAAATGCTATGAACTTACAACAGTTGTACATCAAAGAAATCAAACATTCATATCAATTTTGAATAGAATTAGAACATGCTCTCAAACACTGGATGACATAGATCACTTAAACCAACATTGCTACAAAGAACCACCAGCAGATGCAACGTTTCCTTATCTTTTCCATAGTAATAAGGATGTTCAACAACATAACTCAAAAATGTTATCAACTATGCAAACAGAAACATTCACACTTGTAGCACATGATAGCAAAATTGATTCAATTGAAAAAAATGACCATAGACAAAAGACATTGCGACTTCCCTCTATGATAGTAGTAAAAAAGGATATGCTTATTGAACTAGTTGGAGGCAACTACTTAACTGAGGATGGATTGGTTAATGGTGCAGAAGGTGTGTTTAAACACTATACACAAACAACCCATGATATTGTTTGGATTGAGTTTGCAGATCCAAAAGTTGGAGACAAGCAACGTGCAACTATGCAACATCTTTATACACCTGCCGTAAAGTCCAATTGGACACCAATCAAAAGAATTGTGATACAAACAACACTTGAAAATAAAATCAATGTTATGCGAACACAATTCCCAATTCAGTTGGCATGTGCAAGGACAATTCATAGAGCACAAGGATTGACAATGAACAAATTGGCATTTGACCCAAAAGGAATTAAGAGACATGGCCTTGTTTACACTGCGCTCTCACGTGTCAGAGATATTGATTGTCTTTATCTTTTAAACAAGTTAGAACAAAGAAATTTTATAACTTGTCCAAAAGTCATCACTGAAATAGATAGATTAAAAACACATGCAAGTTTGCAATTTGAATATGGTCTGCATTCAATGCCAAATGCTAGGCAATTACTCATTTCATCATTGAACACGCGCAGCTTGCTTTTGCACTATGACGATGTTCTGAATGATCATGAACTTATGGAAGTAGACATTTTATGTTTGCAAGAAACTCACATGCACACACTTACCAAAGAAACAACAATGATAGAAAAATACAATTTCTTCTCAGCATTTTCAATGCATGGAATCCTTACATTGATTAAAAAAAACATTGCCATCATCGATTCTAAAAACTATACAAAAAACTCCACCGAAGCAATTTGCGTAGATCTTGAATTAGGCTGCAATGTATTGAAAGTAGTGAACATTTACAATAGACCGTGTGGTGTGCTTGATGATCTCTTTCATATATTGAGTTGCATTTTGTCAACTTGCACACCAACCACTCAAATCCTAGTAGCTGCTGACCTGAACATTGACATGTTGCAAGAAACAACATCGAAAAGAAAATTGCAATTGTTTATGCAAATGAAAGGCTTGACACTAAAAACAACAAAGGCAACAACAAACACCGGTTCAATGCTTGATCACTTTTGGACAAATTTGAAACACAGAGATATTGTTTTCAATATTTCAGATGCTTATTGGACTGATCACTATTCAACTTTTCTATCAATCTTTGATAAAAATGCATAGTCTATTCAATTTTGCATTATCTAATTTTATTGTCTTCCTATCTATGAACGGATTCATGATAGCATATTTGCACAAAATCAAAAGCAGGTACTATTCTTTCTCCTGCAACTTTCATGCACTTTAAACTACAGCAATTTGGTTTTTTTCTATTCATAGTGAGCTAGATTTAGATCAGCATTGGGCATCTGCAACATTGATATCATAGCTATGAGTTTAAATTCTGTTGAACTTTCTCATATTCTTATAATCTATTTCGTGATGTCAAATTTTGATTATTTTTTATTGTTGAAAGTTGTTTACACTTTATTTTGTCCACAGTTCAGATCTAAAAAAATAGCAATTATGCCACAACATATGTAGACAGTCTTTATAAAAAGTATTCACGTGCTATCTCTATTTTATAATAATGCAGACCATATATAAGCTACATAAAATGTTTTAATAACAAATGCTTATGTTCAAGATAATTTTAGATGGAAATTTGTTCAATATTTGGCTGTAAATAACATAGTTTTCAGCGCTTGTTTAATTGAAATTCTTGACACTACATAGACTTTGCGCTATGCATATGTCGAAAATCCAGTCAAAGAATTATAGACATTTGTTTTTTTTGCTTCTTTGTTTTTATGCTATCTGTTTCTTGCCATATTTTCCATCTGTTATAAATCTCTTCTACTCTTTACACTAATTAACAATCTTAGCTACATCTGATTTGCTTAATACTTCTCACATCTGCAGCTTTTGAAACTCAAATCCAAAATTGCAAAATAATGGAAAATAGTTCCTTGCCTGTGCACAACACAACAAAAACAATATCAGCACCAAACAGCCCGACAATGGGAACAATGTCAACTGCTGAAAGTCCAAAAAGGTATGCAATTATTTTGGTTCTAATTGCTTTTTACATCATTTTTAACACATGAAACTTCCCCATCTTCTTTTATGATTTTCTAGCACAGAAAACAACAGAATATAACTATTGCATTGACAAATATTTTCTCAAGCTTGATTTAAGTTTGAATTTTTCTGCTATTGATTGCTGATAATTTTTTTCTTGGCCTTCTTCTCTAACTATAACAATAGCAGGTTCAAAGAAACACCTCTAGAAGCAGCTACTATTATAGAGCTATGCACAACAACACCAAAAATTATTTTCGATGGAGACATCTTGGCCGTATATGGGCCCGCACAGAACAAAATCCAAAGTTCTCCTGTAAAGGCACAAATACTGCATGCAGACTTTGTTGATAGAGATGGGCTAATGACAATCACTGCTGGAATAAGTGACAACTTGATCAAACATTTTGGTAGCTATTTCTCAACCAGCAAAAGTCTAAGAATCACTCGATTTGGGCTCAAGAAAAAAGGCCAATACGACAGAGGCGATGCCAAGTATTCAATAGTCATATTCCCACATACAATAATTGAGACAATTGATTGAGTTTGCAAACTAAGAAAGCTAGCTCCATATATGACAATTGCTGATTTGTTGTCATCGAATGACTCCTACTCTGTTGGCTCTGTCGCAGCAATCGTTGTTGCATGTGAATACAACAACAAGCAATTCGACTTGTATATCAAAGACGGTGGAACGGCAAACGACCATGCAATAGTAAATATGCCATTTGCATAGCTAATGTTCTTTTGAAATTGCTGTTTTTAAAAGCTAAATAAAATTTCCACTCTTTTATATAAACAAGAAAATAGAAAAAAAACAAACACAAATAGCTTTAACAATTTCTAATTGCAACCTATGCTCATTCACTGCTGTCTTCTACTATTGCAGTTACAGGTCAGTGAAGGCTTCAAAGAACTGCTCTTGCAAATTCAAGAACAACTTGCATCTGATAATCCTCCATTCTATCTGTTTAAAAACATTGTCTGAAATGACACTAAAGGAAGCCACATGCTCCGGACCTGTGCAGCTACCTTTATTGACCCTCTTAATGATGATTATGCAATTCAAAATTTGCTGCCAATCATTGACTCAAAGACACAGGTCCGTTGAAAAATTGCTTCTTTCTCATTTCATGAACAAGGAAAAACAAAAACACAATCTACTTTGGTGCAAAGTAGTTTCATTGCTTAACACCTTCTTCTGTTTTTTTGTCTCTTGTTCATTGTCTAGTAGCATTGACTTTGTTATCTATAATAGGCTTCAGTTAAAAACTTCTTTAAATTCTTGTGATCTCTTGAGAGTATTATCATCAAAACTAGTATAGATTTTGCAAAGAAACTCGTATACGATTTCCTTTTGACTGTATAGCTAGCCACAAATTTATCTTTATTTCATTGTCCACTTCTACGAGACATTTGTTATGTAAATTTTGAAACCCCAACCAACCTTTCCATCCTATAAAAAACAAGCAATATCTACTTTAGTTTCCATTAGTTAAATCTATATAAACTTACTTAAGTAAATATTATTTTAACCATAAGTATGTTAAATTTAAACTTACTTAAGTAAATATTATTTTAACCATAAGTATGTTAAGTTTTTGACAGCCTAATCCCCTAGAAAAAAAGTTTTAGGCAGCCTAAATTTCGCTATTGTCGATAGACGCGGTTATATATATATATATATATATATATATATTTACGAGAAGCTCCACATTGGAAAGTTCTTACGAGAAGCTCCATGGCATCACAACCTGTCCCTGCCACAAATAGAAACTGCTGAATATAGATATGTACAAAAAAAAATGGTCTAGCTCTCTCAAGTCTGCATTTTACTCATCGTTCACCTACCAACAGTATGAAATCATTCCATCATTGCACACTTGGAACCATGGCTTCACAACCTGTCCTTGCCACAAATAGAAACTGCTGAATATAAATATGTAAAAAAAACAGTCTAGCTCTGAAAAAGGAAAATGTAGGAAATATTTAAAATGAAGATAATATCTGTGAGACTGCTGCCAAATATAAAAAGTCCAAAATTAGCCACTTCTAAAAATAACATCATCTCTCATGTGGATGAAAGCAGTCTCATTAGGCTCACTTTTTTACAAGGAGCCCAAACATGTGCTCAAAAACTACATACAACCCTTGATAAGCACACTGCTAAAAATAACCATTGTCGTGATTCACTCATGAAATTGATCATATGTTGCCTGAAATATGCTCATCTCCTGAGCTTGTGATGACCAAAAATATATAAACATCTCTCACATGCAAGCCCAGAAGTCTAGCTCCCAGAAAAGCAAATTGCAAAAAATAACAGTTGCTTAAAAACTGGTGAAACCGATTCTCAAACAAGCTTTAATCACTGTAAAAGTCTGGATGCACTTGTATTAGCACCAACATGATGTACTCTAACTAAATATTAGACCTTCATTTTTGCAAGGAAATATGGGGGTTAACATTTCCCAAACAGACCTTCCCAATTGGTGAACCCTTTGATATTTCCTCCTTGACTTTTTTGTGGTTTTTGATTGCATGTTGTCTGAAATATGCTCATCGACATCATGAGCTTGTGATGACCAAGAATATTTAAACATCTCACATGCGGACCCCAAAAAAGCAAATTGCTAAAAATAAGTTAATAAGAGTTTCTCAAAATCTGGTGAAACTGATTCTCAAACAAGCTTTAATCACTGTAAAAGTCTACATGCACTTGTATTGGGACCAACATAATGTAGTCTAGCTAAATATTAACCCTTCATTTGTGCAAAGAAATATGGGGTTAACATTTCGCAACTAAACCTTCCCAGTTGGTGAACCCTCTCATATCTGCTTGAGTTTTCATGGTTTCTCTCTTGTATCGGTGTTTCTGATCTTGAGTACACATTTTTCCTATAATTGAGAATCTCGTCTATTTGTAGTTCTGGTCTCAAGGCTAACAAGCACATGCTTTCCTAGGTCATTGCTTTCAGGTTGTTTTAGCCATTTGAAAAAGGGCCACTTTGAAAACTCTGTTTTAAAAAGAAACTTGCACATCTGGTTCCTGCAATCAGAAATCTCCTTTTCCTCTACTATATCTCCTAGGCACATACTGCTTAAAGCTATGGATTTTAAGCTCTTTTGGCCATTCAGACAGGAGTATTTGGTTTTCTATAAAATCAGTTTAGTTGTTAGATTTATTTGAGCACATCATAGATAATCTTAAGTCTTCTTTGACTCTCACTTGGAATCATATGTTTAAGCCTATCCAATTGGTCTTCCCAATAAGACATGTCATTTTTGCCATAGACAAGCATCCCAAATACTTTTAAAAATAAAGGCAATCGATCACAAGCTTCTAAGAATTTATGGAAAGATTCAAATAGTATGATTGGAAAAGACTGGTTGAAGGCATGTGAGCACAAGAGCTCTCGGGAGTATTGTGAATTGAGGCCAGTTGCTTTATAAATTGATGACGTTTACACTCCGCAACTTGTGAGAACATCTTTATCTCGAGATGTAATCAATATCAAGCTCTCTTTGCAAACAAGGCTTTTAACTACCAAAAGTGCATCCAACTAATTCACGTTATCTACACCATCTAAAATCATTAATGCTAAATACGATGATAGTGGCATGACTAGATTTTTGTGATCAGAAGATACATCCAGGACGCTTAGAGTGCCACGAGACAGGTTTTATATTTGTTTAACTCCTCAAAATTGCATTTGCAGCGGCATTGGAGATTTGGATATTCTGCTTTTTGCAAAAAGTGCATTGTGTGTCTGTAGTCTCAATGTGAGAAGGAAAATTATGAGAATACAACGTTGCATGTCAATTAAATGAAAATCCTCTTTGCACATACAATATTTATTGCATGGTGGGAAAGTACAATTTATTCTCTTCCTAGGAGTGCTTCAAAACACTGTTCGCATTGCAACAAATTTTATATTCAAGCCTATAACTCTGTTCACTACACTCTTATTCATCAGTTTCCAAGGACTATTTTTGCAATGTCTCTTTGCTTTTACCCTTTGGCTAACAACAGTTAGCCAATGGTTACATTGCCCATTAGCATTGTAATTAGTCATAGTGCTTTGAATCTAAGTTTAATTATTATTCAAATAAAAAGAAATACTGGCATAATTCTATTTAAAAATACGCTGATATTATATGCATTTTCTATGGTCATTTGTTGTGTGACCTTGACAGATACACGGAATACTCAGAGCAAGAAATTCATCTGCACCTCCGTATCGATGCATTTGCGCTGAATGTAAACAACCACTGAGTCAGAGCTGTGTGGTCTGTGCATTTTGCAAAAAAGAAATGCAAATTATATATCAGCATAATCTGGAATGCAATTTGGACACAAATGATGGGCTGATAGAATGCACACTGCGCAACCCACAGCTAAAAGAGTATTGTCCAGAAGTAGCAAATATTACATTTGAAGAATACTCAAAAAACATATCATCAACAGTTTTCAATCTTCGAAGGTTTTCCCAGCAAGGGCTATTTACATTGGCCCTGGATAACAGAATCATCAACTTGAAAAGAAACTGACTTCCAGGTACACAAATCTATTTTCTGTTCTAAAGAATTCAAGTTTCTAAAGAGTGAAATTAACTGTATTTAACTGTTAAATTGATTCATGACAAACAATCGACCCATCAAATTTCATCACTGTTTCTGTACTTAAGTGTCTAAGATCTTTCTAAATCACTACGTAAGATCTTTTTAGATCACTAACATGGGATTCCTAATCCCATCTTAGTGATCTAAAAAGATCTTACTTAGTGATCTATAAAGATCTTAGACACTTAAAAATAATAAAAGCTATTTTTATGGCAGTAAAAGTCAACCAGAAATAATAAAGTGTATATTATTGAAATGATGATATATTCTGCTTGCTAAGTAAATTCACCATTGTAGCCATCTAGAGAGATCTTAGACACTTATCAATAGCAAAAAGCCATCCTTTATGAAGGTAGCTATTGATATAGCAGTAAAAACCACGTTTTATGGCAGTAAAAGTCACGTTGTAATACTAGTGTGTAATATGTCAAATAGATCCAGGCCACTGTGTTGTTTTGTCATGTTATCAAGTTGAAGTTTATGGCAGTGAAAGTCACATTGTAATACTAATGTGCAATATGTCAAACAGATTTGGGCCACTATGTTCTTTTGTCATGTTATGAAGTTGAAGTTTGCATTGGCTAATCTTTTCAGGGATTTGAATATGGTCCTGAAGTTTGAAATACATTTAAACAATAAGTATCATGACCAATATACCGTTGTCACAGTAATTTGAATTTATGGATTCCTAGATTCTAGATCATTACAGTTCATTTATGGATTTCGATGAGATAGCATGTATTCATATAGTCTAATCATAATCATTGACAATTACAGTACAGGAAAGAATATTACCGACCTCTGCAAACTGTGTTTTGAAAATTGTATTCGATTGCATTAGCTACAAACAAAAACACTTTGCCATCTCTTCAGTTTACATTAATAGTTTGCAGCTTCAAAACATTTGGTATATATCTAGTTTAACATATAATCATTTTTCAATTTATAAACTTTTCCTAGTTAGTTTTTGCTTAAACAATTTTCACAAAGTTTTGATTCACGTTTGACTTTGACTATGTGTTGCAAAGTTCGAAAGTCTAATGATAGAATGGCATGATTTAAATAGTGTCGATTTAAATACTAACATTTGGTGAAATGCTAGTTTCAGTAGCTTGATACTCTAATTATTGATAAAAGCTGTCTTACAAAATAATTTACTATAATTTATTACACAACCTAATAGAATAATTTGTTACTCTTCGTAAGATTTTTCCTCTTGCTAAATTGTTCCTAAAGATTTATTGCTTTGAAATTATGCGGTTTGAAATAAACTATGAGTAATTCCAATATTATAGTTGAAATAGTATCTAGTCTTTATAAATACTTGCATTCTTGCTACCTTTTCCCAATTATTCTGACTACAGTTTGAATGCTATTGGCAGGTGCAACAACAGCTAAAAACTACCACAATGACACTGGGACTACAATCAATACAAAAGTTGATATTACATAACATTTTTGCAAAAAAAAAATGCAAAGATCCATTTGCTCATGCAAAAGCACAACTGCAGTCTGTTGGACTTATTGCCTTTTTTTGTCCTCTGCTTTATTAACATAACTCAGCGTGTTGGGCTTATTCCTTTTTTGTCCTCTGCCTTATTAACAGAACTATCGAAGAGCAGTTTTTTTTGCTCATGTAATGGCTTTAGACAATATAAAAAATACATTAAGACTTTTGCTGATTAACATTTCCATAGTTTTCGTCATCTGCTAAGCAGACAAATATACTTGCCACAGATTTACATATATAATATAATATTTCCTACATGGCAATATGTTCCTTTCTTTTGCAAGTTAAATATGTTTCTTTCTATCATAATGTGTTCATTATTATTATATCCCCGAAGGGGATTATATATATATCATGCAAACCCTGTTAATTTGTACCTAGGATTATAAATTTTTCCTATGTTTCTTTCTATCATAATGTGTTCATTATTATTATGTCCCCGAAGGGGATCATATATATATCATGCAAACCCTATTAATTTGTACCTAGGATTATAAATTTTCCTCCACTCTATAGTTTTTTTGTTATTTGTATATAGTTAACAAAAAATTATTTATATAAATTTTTGAAATACTGCTAATTTGTTAAGTTTTGATTGAATGTCAGCTGATGACATCAACCTCGATAACCCCTTCCTATTTCGACGGCGAAAGGTGCGTCATACATTATTAATGCTTATTTAAAATTTATTTAAAAACGCATTTATCTCTGACGCCAACCTGGGATTTTGTGGCCCAAGGGCGGGCGGTGAGGTGGCATCAACATTCAGCCGTGTAGCAGGGGTTCTGACAAACAGGTTTCATTCGTTCGTGCAATAGGGGTTCTGACAAACTGGTCCACATCTAATTAAACTCTTTATTGTGTCAAGCAAGAGAATTGGAATAAATGATCGAAAATTCATATGTACAAATGTTGTCTATGGATCTAAGCAATTCAACATCCAACCATTAGGTTGCAACAAATCAAGGTGTGATTATGTAGGAAATATATTTGTTCTTCCAACAATATAGAGAATTGGAGGAGAGAGAATAGTTATGGTCAAAGCACAAGAAGGAAACTGGTTGGAGACTGAAACAAATTAAGCAACAACTTCATGCTAACAAAGCTCACAATGAAGATTCTTGCTCACCACAAATACTCCATCATAGTAGACAAGACCTACGAGGCCACCTTTGATCAAAAGGTCGATCCAATACACCCAATTGTTGGTAAAGTCTCTACTCACAACAATAGGGCTGAAGGAGTGGGAAAGGTTCATGGAGCCATTGGAGAAGGGGTCAGTGGCCAATACGTTGGTGCCTAGAATGAATTTGATGGCAATGGGAGTGATGGTGCCCGAGTCTCCCTTTTCTGTGTCGGTCATCGCAGCAAATACGATGTAGATGAGGAATAGAGCAGAGCTTAATGGAACAAAATGAAAGAAGAATCAAAGGCAAATGTCATTATCTAATTGGTGTGGTAGATGAATCTCGTGAATTGCAATCTCATATAATAAATGCCTTACAGTGTAAACATACAATGTGGAATACAAAAGCAAATCAAGATACATTAATGTGGACCCAATTGTACTTAAACTCAATACTCATTACCACTTATTGAGATGACAAACACAAAATTTAATGCTAGTAAATAAATTCACAACCATATTCACCACATTTCTTAGTTCTCATGTACAATTTTTTACCCCTACAATCTCAAATCAAGGGTCAAATAGTCATTTTTAACTCTTTGCCTAAGTCTAGATTCATAATTACATAATTTGCTCGACAAATATATAATATGAATAAATGTTTTGTGGACAAGGATAAATATCACCCTCAAGAAGTGGCAACTAGGCCTGCTACCTAGCACCACATCAAGGACATGGATGGGTTCCTATTGGCACCTCTTTCATTGACCTCGTGATAGATTTTGGGAAACAATACTGTGAACACAAGATTTAATTCTTTGTGTAGATGACTGGCCCAATTGCACCTCCCGAGTGATGGTTGATTGAGCATCTAGTGCACCCATGGGAGACCTTTAAGCATAAGAGGGAGAGATCTTATGTGACTCTAGCATCCAAGAGCCCTACATTGTTGAGACTCCACTATTTTGTGATTGACAACAACCTTTTCCCATTGACTCTCCCTACATACCACTACTTATCCACTCACCACTCACTACTATCAGAGCCTATCTAGAATCACCATTATCAAATCCTGTGGACTGCTTTATGTGTCAATTTTTCATTTTGGGGGATTTACTTGTCTGGAGATTTTTTTCAACTTCAATTTTTTCATATTATAGGGCTTTTAGGAGAAACAATAGATTGTTTTGTAATCTATAGTATGAGGATGTGATGAGAAGGTGCATTAAATAACAAAAAGGACTTGCAAGAGACATAAATATGATGTGTAATGTTGATTTTGAGGGTAGTGAGAATTATGGTCTTTCAATTAAATAAAACATTAATTCTTTTCAATTTTGATGAAACTTTTAATTTAGATAAGATAAAAGAAAAGAAAATATTTATTCTTCCAGATCTTTGCAATTAAAAACAATTTAAATATATTAATGGATACTTTATATCCTTACACAAGACCTATTTAAAATTACCTTTCTTTAATTTAAAAGTTTAAATTAATTGAGAATTATTATATACATGCATAATCTTATTAATGTACATGAAAATGGTGATCAAAATTTAAACATATGACTCCTATTCGAATTACTTTATACATTCATAAAATTCACTTATTAATAAAGGATGTGCATTTTAGAAGACACTTTATAAAAGTGTATCCATATTTTATCACTGAGATAACCTATATTATTTTTAATAGTGAACCTAATCAGTTTTTCTCTTAAATGATATTTGTTTTAAATTCATGTAAGGGCAGGGCAATTCTCTTAAGTTTACTATGACATTTTTATTTTGAAAAAGTTATCTAGTCAAGATACTTTACAAGCTGGCATGCATAAACTTGGTTTTCTCTTCATTAGGATTATTTCAAACATTAAAAATGTCGTTGATAATGTATGGTATTCGTATCATTGGTTTATTTAACTCCTTTAGATGTATAGGGAAATTCACAGCGAATTTAATTGAAAAGAAACATCTCGAAAGTCAATCACCGCGAATAATACCAAGGATGCTAATGAGATTAGATGGCAAGAAAGACAGTGCCAGATAAAAATGAGGAGTTTGCTGCCATTAATATATAAGCATAATACGTTTCATTTCCCAACGACAAAGGATAGCAATTGCACAGTATTTCGCCAGGCTACGCAAGAGGATATTCGTCAGCATCAAAATTCATTTCAAAATATATATTGTCACATGGGTACTAGAGATACTATCACAACAATCTGGAGAAATGGAAGACCGTTTTGAGAAACCTCGGATCCTTTGCCACGCCAAATATTGATGAAAACCTGGATAAAGTCAGTTCGTTGAGTATAAAGAGTTTTGAATTAAAATGAAGAGATGCTCACCTAATCTATAGATCGTTAGACCATTAGACTTTCGATAATAACGAAACAAAGATCGAGAGGAGGATTGGGAAATGAGTTTGTTGTAGTATGCAATAATATCTGTTTGAATGTAGATCGGGTGGTTGGGAAGAATGTTGTTATCCTTTCTACTAGGGTTCGAATGTTGTTATCCTCTCTACTAGGGTTCAAATCTTGCTTTGTGACACTTGTTTTTGGGAGCCGATTTTCTAAGTAATAATTGTAATTCTGGCCATACCCTGATTCTCCCGAATAGCAGGTATTGCCACATTAAAAGCGGTGAGAAGATTGTTTGGCATGTTAAGAGGAGATCGTTGAAGTCAAGGCTCAACGAATAAATGAAGAAGAGAGATTCGTTGATAAAATTACCAGATCAAAGTGGAGCGAATTCATTGGGGAAGAAGAACTCACCAGGAAGGAGACCAACCCGTTAAGATGACGAGGAAGATGGAGATATTCGAGGCTGCAGTTTTGATACATGATGAGACTGAATCACTTATAAATGGACCAGAAGTTCAACTACAGAAGGGGGGTCTCGGCAGAATAGACAGACTTTGTTTTATTTATTCTGTTTTCTATCTGTAAATCTTTATGTTTACAAAAGGAGGCGCTGCCAAGGGGGGGAAATGCTGGAGAATTCAAGGAAATTTTCTTCCCAAAATTCTGTTTTGTGTTCCTCTTGAGATTCGAGGATGGATGTAATAGAAGCATGCGAGTGAGTCATGATCAGTATTTTTGTTTTGTAACAGAGTTTTGTCACAACCTCTTAAATCTGTTTTGAGAATTTACTTTCCCATATATACAGAAACTCCTGTTTATATCTGCTATATCTATATTTTTGGCATATGTATACTGTGCCATTGTAGGCTAATATCATCTTCATTATTCCTTGAATTGTATGTTATTCTTGAATTTGTTTAATTGATCACATGAGTATTTAATGATAAACTGTTGTTATTATTTTAATTATTCATGTTGTCAAAAAGATACACCTTGTTTAAATTAGAATGATAGGTGTTGCATTATCATTCTTATTCAAATAATATTATCTTAATTCAGGTTTTAAGGTAACATTAGTCTTTTCAAACTTGCTCCTGTAGGATAGAAGTAGATTAGTTAAATTTTAGTTTTATTTCATGAACGAAAAGTTACTGGTTAACAACTTTTAAATCTGTGTATTTAGCGGCTGTTAAATCTGTGTATTTTCAGTCATTTAAATTTGCATTATAAATTAGTTAAGCATGAGTAGTTTTATTATTCTCTTTAAATTAGTCAATCCAATTAGGAGACTCTCTTCTTGAGAGCAAATACACAAAGGCAGCGGGGCCTTTGTTCCCGCGAGATTTAGTCATCCCAAACACACCGAGGGCTGTTTTAAGCGCTTTGTGTGGACTATTTCTCCTTGTTGGCCTCAGGACAGAAAATCCGACCAACAGTGTCCAAAACTACTTCTAGCTAGAGGCAAATGGAACCTTCTTCATCGAGATTAGGTGATGTAGTTTGAACTCAACAATTTTGCCCCATAACCTTCTTCAAACAAGAACCATGAAATACTAGGTGGATCTTGGAGTGTGCTAGAAGGGATAATTTGAAAGCCACTTGTTTAGTGCATTGTATAATTTGATATGGGCCATAAAAATTTTGCGCCAACTTTTGATGACCTTTAGCTTTGAAAGACCTTTTCTTATAGGGATGGAGATGAAGGAATACCTAATACCCTACTTCAAAGGAATGTTCTGAGCAATATTGGTCTGCTTGTTTCATGCAATACCAAGCCATAGTGAAATTTTCCTTATATGTGCAGAGAATGGCTTCATGATTTGGAAGCATACTATCTACTACATGCACTGAATTGAGGTCCTTGGTATATATGAAACTAGTGAAGGTGGTTGTTGGCCATACATTGCTTGCTATGGGGTCATTTTTGTAGCATCATGATAGGTGGTATTATACCACCATTTGACCAAAGGTAACCATTGCACTCATTGGTGTTGCTTTTCAAAGGCAAAACATCTCAATTAGGTTTTCAGACACTTGTTGACTACTTCTATTTGGCCATCTATTTGGGGATGATAAATTGTGCTAATTTTCAACTAGGTGCCTTGTAGTTTGAACAACTCTTGCCAAAAATTGTTGGTGAATGTGGGATCTTTATCAAACAGAACAAAAGTGGGCATACCATGGAGTTTAAAAATTTGATCCAAAAAAACTTGGGCAACAATTGCTAGTGTAAGGGAATGTTGCAGGGCACAAAAGTGAGTGTATTTGGAAAGTCGATTGACTACCACCATGATGATTGATTTGCTGCTTTCTTTTGGAAGACATATAATAAGATTCATGGGGATGTTCATCCAAATAGTAACTAGTATTGACAATGGATGCAATGCCCTTGGAGTCTTCATTATCTCACCCTTGTTCCATCTTTTGGCATGTGTCATGGTCACAAAAGTATCTATATCTTTTTTCATTCCTACCCCAAAAAAATCGCCTAGTGTTTTCATAGGTTTTCTAAAATCCCAAATGACCTACTATAGGAGATGAATGCAACTCTTTTGGTATCTTTTGTTTCAAAGTTGAATTTGGTACTAGAAAAATGGGACCTTTATATTGCAATGCCTCTTGTTGCTAGGTGTAGCCTTTGGAAGGATTGGGGTCCTTTTGAAGTTATTTGATGAGCCGAGAGACCTCATAATTGGTCAATCACTCTTGTCGTGCTTTTACTAACTATTTTGGTACTATTGAGGATAAAGCAAATAGAGATCTCTTTTCCTCATAATATTTGGACAAGGCATCTGCCACGACATTGCCTTTTCCCCTTTTATAGATGATCTCATAATCATACTCTAGTATCTTGGTGGCGCACTTGTGCTATTTTGAAGACGGAAACCCCTGTTCCAAAAAATACTTCAATATGTGATGATCTATTTTTGATCTAAAAGTGTCATCTAATGAGACAAGGGAGTTGATTTTTGAGTGTAGAAGGATGGCCATCATCTCTTTCTCATAAGTGGATTTACCTAAATTTCGATCACACAATTACTTACTAGTGAAGGCCAAGGGACACCCTTCTTGCATGAGTACTTCTCCCAAGCTACGACTCAATGTGTCACATTCTAGTACAAAAGCCTTTGTGAAATCAAGTGCTGCTAATACCAATGTGGTATACATAACTTATTTTAAAGCAGAAAAGGCTCTCTTTGCTGCCTCAGTTCAAACAAAGGAATTCATTTTTAGCAAGGTTGTTAATAGGGTAGCAATCTTCCCATAATTATGCACAAACTTTTTGTAGTAACCTATGAGCCCTAGGAATCCATGTAAGGTTTTTAGTGTTTTGGGTTGTGTCCAATTTTGGATAGCCTCAATTTTCTTGGAATCCACTGACATCCCAAGTTGACTAACAATGGTGACCCAAGTGTTTGACCTTAGAAGCACCAAAAGTGCATTTGGACCACTTGAGAAAAAACTAATTGTTCTTGAGTAGGTGTCCTTTATCAACATGTTCCATATGTGCTTACAAATTTGCACTATAGATCAAGATATCATCAAAGAATACTAGGAGAAAGCAACATATGGAAGGTCTAATGATCTTGTTCATGAGGTTCTAGAAGTGGATGGGGCATTGCAAAAGTCCAAAGGGTATCACCAAAAACTCATAATGACCTTCATGTGTGCAAAAAGTAGTCTTGGGATGTCAATTTCCTTCATTTTGATTTGGTGGTATCGAGAGTGAAGGGCAAGTTTGGTGAAGAACATGGCACCATGAAGCTCATTCAAGAGGTCATCGATTATTAAAATTGGGAATTTGTCCTTTGTTACTACCTTATTGAGAGCATGAAATTTTGGGCACATGTGCCACGTGCCTTCTTTTTTCATGACCCTGACCATTGGTGATGAATAAGGGCTAGTACTGGAATGTTTGATACCTACCTCCAACAATTCATGGAAAATCTTTTCAATTTAATTCTTTTGTGCAAAAGGGTGACTACAGGACACACATTGGTGGTTGACTACCTAAAATCATTAATCAATGAAATACCATGACCATGTTGTCCCCTTGAAGGGGGTAAATTGGTCTAAGTCTCAAATACTTGATCATGTTTGTTCAAAACCTACTACAAGTTAGGTTGGATGACTTGTGTGGGAATATCCATAACCTTATTGTATTGAATTGGGCAATAATGCTAGAGTGGTCTTTCTTTAATAACTTCTCCATAGGGTGAGAGCTTATGATTTCAAAGGAGTCCGATTGAAGCCCTTTGAGGGCATGCGTATGAAGTTATGAACCTCTTTAGTAAAGCTTATGTATCATACCTTGAAATCCATGGTGACTAGCCCCAAGGTGCATAACGATTCTTCCCCCAAAACTATATCACAATCACCCATATCAATTGCAAACATATGAATTTTGAGCTAATAGTCCTTGAATTGGAGTTTTGCATTTTCACATTTACGTCCACATTTCATCATACATCCATTGGCTATCATAATTTGAAAGTTTTGCACCAAGTGAACAAAGCAAAGATAAAGTGAGGAAAGAAGAGACTAAAATAGAATAATCTTAAACACAATGACATCCAAACTTTCTCATAGAATAGAATTATATTCTAACCTCGAGATGGAGATGAGCTCCCTTAAATAGAAGGCAAAGTTTTACCTAAGAACGTCACGACCTCTTCAAATATTACACTAATAAAATGTGCAATTAGTTATATTTTAGGATTTTTTACTCAACTATATACCTTGAGTATTTATAGCAATTGTGGTAATTAGGTACATCCCTACTAATAGTACAATATAAAAGTACATTAATGTATTATACTTAGATGAGTATTTAAAGAACTAAAAAAAGACATGCATTAATGTTGATGTATTTGTAACTTCGGAATGTATTTCACTTGCATATTTTATATTGTCATTATACTTCCGACGGAGAGGTTTCATTCCTTCGATCGGGAAGGTTATTATTGTACTAGAGTGGGTTATTAGACTCCCCTAGTGGGGTCGGCCCATAGTTAGGGTTTAATGGGTTATTAGACTCTCCTAGGATAAGTCGGCCCAGTTAGAGAAAAAGGCAAGTGAAGTAAAGTATAAATAGAGAGTGTGATTCTCTCATTTGTTCATTCACTCACTCACTCACTTACTCATTCGCATAAGTGAGAGAGAGACAAGTTCGCACAAGTGGAGGAGGAGCTACTGGAGTCTATCTTATTGATTTGGGGTTTTGTACTATTGCTCATTCTATCTCTGAGGAAGTTGCGAGGTGTTGTCCGCCGAGATGCACACCAGCAACATAAATCTTTCGAAAGCTGTTCCCTCACTACAAGTGGGAAAGGTGTGGACTTGGGGGCAAGCAATGAGCCAGGTATTGTCACCTGAATCCCAACTCCTTCGTTTAGGCTAACTCCTAACGAAGCCAAGGGGGGTTGTCCCTAACAAAGAGTTTCTATGGCTCTGTGTTTTTAAGTGTTTTTGTATGTGGTGATGCAGATGAGTGTTGTTTAGGAGTTTTATATGATGAGATCACAATTTTTATATGAGTAAAATAAACACAAGATAAAGCAATCCACATTGCGATTACAAAATATGATTGCAAGATGACAATACAATGACTTGAAATTTAAAAGGGCATCCACAAGATAGACTTTAAGCAAATGACAAGGACATATGGTCCCGATTTAGGTGATATGAGTGAGTTTCAAAGACCAGTGCCTTATGGAGTCAAAAAATAGTGCTTGGATGTTGAAAAGTGTAAGTCAAATTGTAATGTTTGTGAGATCGTTGTGCAAATTATCTTGGTTGATTGAAAGTTTTAGTGATCTTGATTATTGGGGTTCAAAAAACAAGGTATGCGTACAACTGGAAAAGTATACCTTTAGTGGTTTCCCCTTGGAGACATGACGGACATGTCTGGGATCACAAGCTAGATGTTCTGAGAACTTAACCAACAAGTGCCCATATTGGGTTGCCCGACGCCACCAGTGAGGAACTTTGCCCACTACCTGAGTATTTCTCATAAAATCAATGCCGGTTCATTGGTTGCGGGGTGAAAATTTTATTATGTTATCACTTTCAAGATTAACAATTCCAATCACCGTTCTGAGTACGAGTCCAACTTTTTTAAGGTTGGCAGAGCATACTAAGTGATGGAAAGCAGCGAAGTAAATTTTAATAGAAAAATGTGAGGTTGAAGTAATTTATTAAGAGCACAAGTAAAAACTCTCCGACAGAGAGCGCTCTTGACTTCGTCTTATGACAGATGTTCAAGAGGCTTATGATGCATGGAATTAAATAACTGTACAGGAAATAAAATCTAATCTACCCAAGAATCTGTTTCAGGTCAAAGACCGTACTCGGGAGAGCATGGGGGTAAGTAAAAAAATCTAAATAAAAGCAACTCTCCGATAGAGAGCACTCTTGATCCACTATACGTGAAATTCAAGAGATTTCTAATTTAAGCAGTTTATATCAAGATGAGATACTCAAGCCAATAACAAACCACTAACAATTATTGTTCTAGATGCGAAAATTGAAAACTAATGTAAGTACTGGAAATGAAACTAAGCTAGAGAACACAACAAGACACTATGGGGAAAAACACAAACTATGAGAGGCTTTATCCCACTTAGTCTTATTTCATTAATATTTTACAAGATGAGAGAATTCAACCCTTAAAATGAAAAAGATGGCTAAACAAGAGAACTTGAAGCCTTATTATGACTTGTACAAAGGATAATGGTTTTTTGTTTTGAGTTTGGATCCTTGTTTTTTGGATCTAGTTTTGCTTGCTCTTTCTTGCTTGGTTTTGCTTTTGGTTCACCTGTGGATAAGAGCTCTAAACAATAACTAGTAAGAGTGTTAGGAAACCAAACTTTAACTTATGATTCGAAATGATGAAGTGAATAACAAGATAAGTGCCCAATGAGATGAGATAGAAACCTAAAACAGTGAAATGAGACAAAAAATCAGAGCTTGGAAGAGACAAGACAAGTTCACTGTTTTTGATGTAAAACGCACGTTTTTCAGCGAAATGACTTGAGATTTTTTGAGAAATGAAAGTTAAAGATTTTTTGATATTTTAAGCTAATTTCCAGAATCTGGAAAATAGCAGAAAATTGCAGAAAATCAGTAAAAATCAGCAAGTACAAGATTGCACGTTTTTCAAGAAAAAGTCAAAATAAAAAATTTGAATTTTTTTAAATTTTCAAGCTAATTTCCAGAATTGAAAATTAATAGAAAATTGTAAAAATCAGTCAAAAAATAGCAAACCTAAAATGACATGCTTTTCGAGAAAAACACTAGAAAAATGAGAAAAAATGAATTTTTCGAACATTTTTCAAATTTTTAATATTTTTCAAGAAATTCCAGAATTGAAAAAATGCCAAAAAAACAGAAAAACCATCAAACAAAAAGTGGAAAATATGCGCGTTTTCCGAGAAAACTAGTGCATGTTTCCCAAGGCAAAAAAGAAGTAAAAAAATGACTTATAAACATTGTTCATGAAATTTCCAGCTAGCTGGAAATACGCAGTACACAGTGGGGAAAGAGAAGGAGCATGCAAGGTCAATGCAGCACTTGGGATCAAATCCCAAGACACTTCTCAAGTCAAAACTTGGTAAAAAAAGAAGATATTTACAACTTTGGAAAATGAAACTAGATCTTTAAATATGGGCCTTTAAAAAGATGGATCTAGCTTTGAAAAAGTAGATCTAAGGCTAAAAAGCCTAGATCTAACTTAGTAGAATCCAAGCAAGCTTGAAGTATAAATTTTAGTGACTTGATAACTTCTACAAAAAAGTGGAAAAGGAATAGAATATAACCTTGAAAATTCGAAATCCACTTGTAGTAACCAATGTAACTAAGAGAAAATTTTGAAATAGTTTGTTTGATGGATGAGGCAAGCAAGTCCTTTGTGGCTATGTTTCTTTTTTTGGAAATAGAAAGGCCTTGTAAATCCTGCACAATGAAAGCATTAGATGAAAAGAGTTCTTGTTTTGTGAAGAGAGGATAGATGCAACCGAGCTCACACCTTTCTCCACCTTTGGTGATCCTTGAAAAGCCATAAACTTCAAGATGCAAGTGATATCAAATACTAGAATGCTAAATCAAATGAAGATCCAAAAGACATTAGTATGACTGACTACGTCCTGTCTGCTTGAGATAATCAAAGATCTTGCATAGATAACCAAATTAAAGACAATAAATGGCTAACCTTGCGTGCTAGATTGATAGCCTTCCTAGGCTAGGAATGACAAAATACACTTGCATAAAGAAAGAGTGAGGGTTAGAGAAATATCACCTCCCACAAGATGAATTCACAATGTTAATAACTCATACATAGACCTCCAAAGTCACTTTTATTCCAAACTTAAACCAATAGTACTTTACAATATTTTGGCAGAGTTCTCTTGCCCAAAATCTCCATGAATAAGAGAGAGCAAAGCACTCTTATTTATACAAAAACTATCCAACTAAAACCCTAATTCGAATTTGCCTTGAGAGGGACAAATGACACTTTGAGAAAATCAAAATCCAATCACAAACTCCAAAAATTTCAAGCTTCGAGTGATATCTATCCATAAACTCGAGTTTGGAGGTGATGTGGATGGGGAGGTGGCCTCCACCTTGGAAAGGCGCCCCCCATCCTTCATTGTTAACTCCACCATACCAATAGCAAGCCTCCACATCACAAAAACATCAAGCTAAAGGAGAGGGCGAATTTCTCAACTGTAGATCACTCTCAGTGCTCTGAAACTGATCTGAATCAGGTGGGTGAAGATTCCAATCATCATTAATGCTTCTTGCCATGTCATTGAGACTTCTACTTGATTTAATTTGGCCTTTTTTGGAGAGATTTAAATTATCTCCAATTTATTATTTTCTGAATATTTTAATTAATATTTCTCATTTTTTGATTTTTTGAGAAATTATTAATTATGAGGCCAAATAATTGTCTGAAACTTAGGCTAAGCTGGTCCGGGGGTCACGAATGATTTTTGGCTTAAGGTTTGAGCCTTTAATCTCTGAAATCGGACCCCGGATGACTGACATATTACAAATTGAAATTTTTCCATTTAAACTATGGAAAAATTTATTAAAAAATAAAAATAATTAAAAACCCAAAATCGGAGGACCCGGTAAAAATTTTTTGAAATTTTTTTCTGAGGGTCCTAGTGACTTAGGACATGACCATAGTCTATGTTAACAGTTTCTAGTAGGCTTATATACATTAGTTGGGCTCTAATAACCCCCCAAGGCTCAAATTTTCAAAATCAGGCATTCCAGCTTTGGAGGAAGCGGGAGAAAACCTCATCGATTATAGCTCGGCTATAGGAAAAGTATAATTGACAAGGGAAAAAACTCCCTGGAATACCTTAGTTTCTTAACAAAGTCATGGGGGGCCAAGCCACTCAAAAAATCCTACTAACACACTTATTACAAACCCCGTGGGGCCATGGTCATTTTGACTGAAAACAAAAACTGGCTAGCCAAAATTGGCTAATTATTGTCATCTGAAACCTTGATACTCTGGAAGTGAACACTGATGTGTTCCAACACTGGCGGATCAATGAGGTTTCAATTATTTGTACAAAATAGGTGATAACACGGGGTTTTCTCCTTTATGGTTTCCCCGGTGAAATGCTTTGTGTCTATTGTCTCTTGTGATTGATTTGCTATGCTTGTTATTCTCTCGTGATCCTAGATCATATTGACTTAAATGTTGAAAAACTAACATGGTATCAAAGCTAACCTGAGAAGAAGACACTGTGCAGCTGCGAAAGCTAGGGCTTCTTAATTTTTGGGTCTCTTTCCACAAAATTTGATTCCGAGAATTTTCAATTTTTGGCCTGTCACTACTGCGGGAAATTAGGGCTTTTTACAAAAGTGAAATTTTGGAGTTCTCTCAGCATAGGATTGATCTCCTCAGCAAAATTGAACTTTAGAGACCAAGATTGAACTTTTTGGTTGGGTGAATCTTCGGGAAAGTCAAACCCTAATTTGACTTTTGGACCAGAAAAACTAAAAAACCAGAAAACCAGAATTTGACAGAAATTGCAGATCCAAAATTCGCAGGTCACTTTTGAGGGGTAAATTTTTGGAGTTTTCAAAATCTAAGCACACCAGCTTGCTCGCCTCAGTCAATTGCATCTCCATGTCCAGTCAGAAGTTTGAAATTCCAAGTTTGGATTTTTAGGGTTTCTCTATCAAATCCTAGCCAGCTCCAGATCCAGTTTCAACAAAGCAAGTGGTAAGATCTAAATCTTTTATTTCCATTTGAGTTTCTCATTAAGATGTCTCACCACACCAAGCTTGAGGATAAGCTTGAAGTGGCTGATAACTTCTGAGCATGGAAGTATAGGATTGGGTTAATCCTAGAAGAGAATGAATTGGACACCTACATAAGTGAAGAGGTTCCAGTCCTAGAGGGAGATGAGGCTAAGGCCTTACATAAGAAAAAATTGGTCAAGGCCAAGAGGATTATTGCAGACTCTATCAAGGACCATATCATACCACATGTGTCATCTCTAAAGACACTTAAGGAGATGTTTGATTCCTTGACCAAACTATTTGAAGGAAATAATATAAATCGGAAGATGACATTGCGGAACCAATTGAAGAATGTCAAGATACAAAATGCAGAGACTATGTGAATCCTACTTCACAAGGGTCTCTCAGATAAAAGAACAACTTGAAGCTGTAGGAGAAGATATAGAGAATGGTGAAATTGTGATGACCACCTTGAATGGTCTCCCTAGGTCATGGGATTATTTCATTCAAGGAATTTGTGCCAGAAAGAAGCTCATCTCATTCAGTAGGTTGTGGGAGGAATGCTCATAAGAAGAAGCTCGACTTGTGGCTCCAGAGGAGAAGATGGGTAATGAAGACCAAGCTCTCACAACACACTCCAAAAGGCATGATGACAAGAGGGTGCACCACCACAGTAAGAAAAAAAAGCACCACCCACCAAAATCAGAGGGATAACTTTAAATCCCGAAGAGATATGCCCACCATTTGATGCTATACATGTGATGAGAAGGGACACTAATCCAAGGATTGTCCCATAAATAATAAAGGTGTCTCTCACAAGAAGAAGAACAACAAAAAAAGACATCATGCTCACACTGCAGAGGATGATGAACCTCCCAGGAAGAGAGCCAGAGAAGAAAGTGAAGATTCTTCAAGCGATGAAGAGTATGTTTTGATTTCTGTTCTCACAGGAACTATTACACATGGAAGCAATGATTGGCTTATAGATAGTGGGGCTTCCAAGCATATGACAGGATTCAAGGAATCCTTTATGAACCTATCTGAACATGAGTCACCCCACAAAGTGAAACTTTGAGATGACTACCAATATCCTATAAAAGGAAGTGGTGAAGCCTCTTATAAGGTAGACTCTGGAAAGTCTATGAAGACGAAGGATGTCTTGTTTGTACCAGGACTTAAGAAGAACCTTCTCTCCATATCTGCATTGGATGCAAAAAGTATGAGGGTTGTATTTGTAGATGGCCAAGTTCTAATGTGACCAAAGGGAAATACCATAGATGATGCAGTATTAATTGGAGAGAAAGAGGGAGGCTTATACAAATTGAAGGGCCAACCAGAACAAGCCTTGGTCCATGACTTAGTAGAGCCAAGTGAACTTTGGCATAGAAGGCTTGCACATGTGCACTATAGAGCACTATCTCTTGCAAGCAAAGCTGTTGAAGGTCTTCCAGATATCCATGCAAAGCATGAAGGCGTTTGCAAAGGATGTGCAAAAGGAAATAACACAAAAAAGACATTTCCAAGGAGCGAAAGCAAGGCAAAAGGAATCTTGGAAATCATCCACTCCGATGTATGCAGTCCGTTGTCATCCAGTTTTTTGAATGGGTATGTATATTATGTTTATTTCATTGATGATTTTTCTAGGAAGACATGGATATATTTCTTGAAGGGAAAAGATGAAGTATTCAGTAAGTTCAAGGAATTCAAAGCCTTGATCGAGAACCAAACAGAGAAGAAAATCAAGACTTTTCGGTTTGACAATGGTGGAGAGTTCACATCAGAAGACTTCAAGAAATTATGCAGAGATTCAGGGCTTAAGAGGGAGTTGACCACTCCATATAATCCACATCAGAATGGAGTTGTAGAAAGGAAGAATAAAACAATTATGGAAGCAACAACGACAATGCTTCATGACCAGGATCTTCCTATGTAGAAGCTGCTAGGACAGCTGTGTATGTACAAAATCGTACTCCACATAGAGTACTTGACAACAAAACACTAGAAGAAGTTTTCTCCGGCAAGAAACCAGAGGTCAGCCATCTCAGAATATTTGGTTGCCCTGTGCACATACACATTCTGAAAGGGAAGAGGACGAAGTTAGATCCTTCAGGAAAGAAGGGTATATTTGTGGGATATAGTGAAAGCTCGAAGGCTTACAGGATATATTTCTCAGGATTCAAGAAGATCGACATCAACAGAGATGTAACATTCGACGAAGACTCAACATATCACAGATCCAGGAAGATACCAGTTGAAGACATTGAAGAACCAGAAGTACCTAGGAATCGAGCTACAACAATGAATGAAGTAAATCCAGAAGAAGACCGTGAGATAGAAGATCCACATGAACCTGTAGATCCACCATGTGAGAAGAATTCTCACAAGAGGAAACGAAGCAATTCAAGATGCAGAGAGATATGGTGCTCCAGAAGGAATGCATAGAGAAAGCAAGAGGCCGAGACCATTCTCCAGTTATGTAGCCTTGCTATGTGACATCATTGACAAAGAGCCTTCCAACTATGAGGAAGTAGCTGAGAAGAAAGAATGGAAGGATGCCATGATCGAGGAGTACCAGTCGAGCATGAAGAATGATGTCTGGGATGTGGTCCCAAGACCAGGAGAGAAGTCTGTAGTGACTTCCAAGTGGATCTACAAGATCAAGCATACTGCAAATGGCAGCATAGAGAAATACAAGGCAAGATTTGTGGCACATGGCTTCTCTCAGAAAGAAGGAATAGACTATGAGGAGACATTTGCACCTGTAGCCAGATATAATTCCATTAGATCAGTGCTTGCTCTGGCTGCAGTGATGAAGTGGAAGATACACTAGATGGATGTCAAGACAACGTTCTTGAATGGTGTAGTGGAAGAGGAAGTATATGTGGAGCAACCACTCAGGTTTGAGACACATGACAGGGAGTCTCATGTGTGCAAACTGAAGAAAGTCTTGTATGGATTGAAACAGACACCCAGGACGTGGTATGGCAGGATAGAGAACTTCCTGACTAGTTTGGGCTTTACCAAGAGTAAAGCGGATTCCAACCTTTACTACAAGTTTGAGGAAGGCAATCCAGTGATACTCCTACTGTATGTAGATGACCTGTTTGTGATAGGTGAGGATGGGTTGATTGCTGATACGAAGAGGAAGCTTGCTGTCGAGTTCGAGATGAAGGACTTGGGTTTGATGCACTATTTTCTAGGCATGGAGGTGTGGCAGAGTACGGTTGGAATCTTCCTTGGACAAGGGAAGTATGCAGTAGAGATCCTAAAGCGGTTCAGGATGATGGACTGTGTTGTCCGTCGAGATGCACACCAGCAGCAGAAATCTTTCGAAAGTCGTCTCCTCACTACAAGTGGGAGAAGTGTGGCCTTGGGGGCAAGCAATGAGCTAGGTACTATCACCTAAATCCCAGCTCCTCCGTTTAGGCTAACTCCTAACGAATCCAAGGGGGGTAGTTCCTACAAAGAGTTTCTATGGCTCTTATGTTTTAAGTGTTTTTTGATGTTGAGTGATGCGGATGGGTGTTGTTTAGGAGTTTTAAATGATGAGATCACAGTTTATAATAATAAGCTTTAAATAAACAAAGATACAGATTGAAAAATAACTTGATGTACAACCACTTGATGAATCTTAAGTACAAGACATTCACATATGAAAATTAAAGAACAAATGCTCCAGATAGATAATAAGCAAATGAAAATTATGATTTTAAGGACCAGTGCCTTATGGAGTAAAAAATCTCTGAATGCTTGGGTTGCTTGATACAAGAGTTCGAAAGATACGTTCGTGAGATCGTTTTGCAAATTATCTTGGTTTATTGAAATTCTTAGTGATCTTGATTATTAGGCTAGCAAAAGCAAGGTATGCGTCCAACTGGAAAAGTATACTCTCACTGGCTACCCCGGCAACCTGACGGACCGTCCAGTATTCTTGACTAGGTGTCCAATGACTTAACCAGCACTCAGAACTCTATGACAACGGTATGTTTCTCGCATCACCTCTAGGCATAGTACTTTGAATATTTATCGAAAATCAACGCCGGCTCGTTGGTTATGGGGGAAAGATTTTATTAATGTTATCACTTGCAAGATTAACAAATCCAATCACTGTTCTAAGTACTAGTCCAACCTTTTAGGGTCGACACAGCATACTGAGTGATGGATAGCAACGAGATAAATTTTAGGGGTAAAAAGTGAAGTTGAAGATTTTATTACTTAGAGCACACAGTTCAACTCTCCGATAGAGAGCGCTCTTGACTTCGTCTTATGACAGAAGTTCAAGAGACTTTAGCTAGTCTATATGCTTGATGCAAGGAAATGCAATGGGAATGTTCTCCGAGAGAGAGTGCTCTTGACTTGGGTTATTGCAAGTTCAAGAGACTTTGGTTCTTTGTTAGAAGACAAGAAGCTTGCAAATAAAGAACACAATTGATAACTCAAATGATAAAATATGAACAATGATATAGTAATGAATAAACTACTTGCAAATATGAAATAAAAGAGCAACTAGTGTTCTACAACAGAAATTAACCTAGCAAAGGAAGTAAAAAATGACTCCTACACACTGTTCATGAAAATTCTAGCTAGCTGGTCATACGCAGTACACAGTTGGGAGAGATAAGTAGCACGCAAGGTCAATGCGGCGCTTGGGATAAAATCCCAAGACACTTCTCAGGTCAAAACTGAAATGACAACTAAAAATCTAAGTACAAAATGAAATTATTTTAGAATCTTAAAGCAAATCTAAACTAAGAACACAAGACACTCTTCCCCAAATGGGGAAGAAGAACCAAAATGTGGGAGGCCTTATCCCACTTAGCTTTTTTTATTAATGAAGTACAAGTGCCTTAGGATTTTAACCCCTGTAAGGACTTTTAAGAGAAATAAACTTAGGAAGTAATTGGAACAAGCTATCAATAGCTAATACAAAGGAGATTGATTAAATCTTCATGGTTTTGATCTTGGTTCAAATGGTGCTCTAGGTTCAATCTTCTCCTTGTTTTTTTAAAACTTCTTGCTCTTCTCTTGTTTCTTCTCTTTCAGTTTGGATCTTCTTAGTTCTTTTCTCTTTCAAATACCTACAAAAACTCAAATCAACTCAAGCAAGGCACCCGTTAGATATTAGTAAAACAAAATCTAAGACAAACCAAATGCAAGTTATAATCTTGGAAAACAATGCAAGTCTAATAACTAATCTATATGCCCAAACTTTTTAAATGCAAACTTTTTCAAATTTAATGAGATCTAAAATGCAAATGTAACTAAGCAAAGACTAGATGCAAATATAGACTAGATCATAACTATGCAAATGCAATATGATGTAAAAATGCCTAACTGCTACTAACCCTTAACCACTTAATGTTTTTGTTGTTTAATGTGACTTTTAGGCTACTCAAAGATGGACGAAAGGGAAGGGATTTGAAGAAGTCAAAGGCCAAAAACGAAAGGGTAAAAGGGTCAAAAGATGAGCTAGACGAAACTAAGAAGGTGAGTCTAAAGGGTAGAATGGTAGAGGGTTTTTGGGGAGAAATGAAACTAGACTAGAAGAAGGAGACTAGGGCTAGAGGAAAACGAGAAGGGGAAGGAGGAGGACTTAAAATGGGACAAGAGCAAAGAGAGGCCAAAAAATGAAGCTATGGAGGATGGAAGGGTGGAAGAAAGGGAGGAGAAAGATGGCTAAAGCAAAGAGAAGAGGAGACTTAGAGAAGGTCTTTAAGGAGGAAAAATGAGAGCAAGGAAGGAGGACGAAACTAGGGCAAAGGAGAAGCTAGGAAAGTAAATGGCTAGAAGAGAAAAGGTTAGCAAGTCAATGCAAAAGGATTCAAGGAGAAAAAAGAGAGCTAGAAGAGGGTAGCTCTTAGATCTAAGTAACCAAAAATTTTGTTTTTGAAAAAGTGTTGATTGATGAAGGCTAGCCCCTGATAACTTTATGTTTCTTTCTTGGAATGAGAAGCCACTTGAAGAACCTGCAAGATGAATACGTTAAATAGTAAAAGCTCTTGACTAATGAAGACAAGCTTGATCCCAAGCTACTCTTCACCTTTGATGATCTCTGCAAAACAATACTCTCAAGCAAACAAACTAGATCAAATGCCTATTGTACTAGATTGTTAGTCTTCTCAAGGCATAAATTGAATAATAATTTGAAATAGGAAAGCAGAGTGAGAGAAATATCACCAAATACAAGATGAAACCACAATGCATAGAGCTCTTGCATGGACCTCCAAAGTCACTTCTTTATTCCAAACTCAAACAAATATTACAATATGATTTTGGTAGAGTGTTCTTGCCCAAAATATCCATGAAGAATAGAGCTCCAAGAGCCTCTATTTATACAAATACAAGAGCCTAGTCTACCCTAATTCGAATTGGCATGGAAGGAGCCAATGGCACCTAGTCATCAAATCGAATTCCATGTCAAATCCAATCAAATCCTAGTCTAATCCAAGCTTGGAGTGTAGGAACTCCATATAACTCGAGTTTGTATTGAAATAGGGTGGGGAGGTGGCCTTGACCTAGGCAAGGCGCCCCCCATCCCTTTCCTTGGAAAAATCACCCTTCAATAAGCTTGTGCCATGTGTAATACGTGATCCTTATGAGAGATGGCGTGAATCCTTCATAAGTTAATGCATGAGCCAAAGGAGGAGATATGTGAGTGAAGATAGGGGTTTGAGGTTGAGTTAAGTGGGAGCCAAGACTTAGTGGTTTCACAAACATAGGAGGGCGCCTACCAAAGCATTTACTCCCACTCAATCATCCAAAAAACGAATGCCAAGTGGAGGAACTCGTGATACAAAGGAATATACGTGAGGGTTGAGGGTTTAATGCATGAGTCATTCGTGGGATGTGAGTAGTTAAGAGGGAGATGGCTTAATGATGTGGCCCTATCCTTTAGGAAGGCGTCCACTATAATATAAATGCACACCAACCACCCATTTATCAAATGCCACATGCCAAACTCGATTTTTCCATGAAGGAGGGCGAATCAATTTGAAAGAGATCACTGATGCTGATTGGATATTTGACTGGATCCACTTGGAGATGACTGGAATGATCATTAATATCTGGTGCCATGTCATTTAGCCATTGAAATAATCCAATTTGGATTATTTTGGAGAGAATTGGATTTTCTCCAATTATTAATTTTTTCAATTTAATTAATTAATAATCCTCTTTTATTGATTTCTAAGGAATTATTAATTAAGTGGCCAAATAACGATTCAAAACTTAGGATAAACCGGTCCAGGGGTCATGAAATATTTTTGGCTTAAGGTTAGAGCCTTCAATCACTGAATTCGGACCCCGGATGACCGACATATTACATTTTGAAAATTTTCCACTTAAACTATGGAAAAATTTATTAAAAATTAAAAATAATTAAAAACCCAAAACCGGAGGACCCAGTAAAAATTTTTCGATTTTTTTTTTTTTTTTTTTTTTTTTTTTCCCCGAGGGTACTAGTGACTTAGGACATGACCATAATCTATTCTAATAGTGTCTAGTAGGCTTATATACATTAGTTGGACTCCAACAACCCGCCATGGCCCAAATTTTCAAAATCGGGCATTCCAACTTTGGAGGAAGTGGGAGAAAACCTCATCGATTATAGCTCGACTATAGGCAAAGTATAATTGACAAGGAAAAAAATTCCCTGGAATACCTTAGTTGCATAACCAAGTCATGGGGAACCGAGCCACTCAAAAATCCTACTTGCACACTTTATTACAAACCCTGTGGGGCCATGGTCATATCGATTGAAAAACAAAACGGACTAGACTTATCATGTTTGTCAAATGGCGGCTCTTTGGATAATCCAACTATGGTACAAATAAGTTGGTAACAGACTGCAAGGCCATGGCCACACCTATGGCATCGAACCTGAAGCTATTGTGTGATGCTTCATCAGAGTCGGTTGATGCCACGATGTATCGTCAACTGATTGGGTCCTTGATTTACTTGGCGAATATGAGGCCAGATATTTGCTTTGTTGTGAACACATTGAGCCAATTCCTGACGGATCCGAGACATGTTCACTTGATTGCTCCAAAGCATATTCTAAGGTACTTAAAGGGTACGATTGTTTATGGGCTTAAGTATGATGTGAATCAGAAGATTAACCTGGAGGGTTATGTTGATTCATATTGGGTAGGCAGTGCCAATGATAGGAAGAGCAATTCGGCGTGCTGCTTCAGTATGGGATAATGTGTGATCTCTTGGTTTAGCAGGAAGCAGTCCTGTGCGACACTTAGTACAGCCAAAGCAGAGTATGTCACAGCTTGTTCGGCTAGTTGTGAGGCAGTATGGCTTAAGAAGTTACTGTCTGATTTATTTGATCTCCAGTTGGATGCTACTTGTATAGATTGCGACAACCAGAGTTGTGTGAAGTTGTCGAAGAACCCGGTGTTCCATGACAAGTCAAAGCACATTGAGATCAAGTACCACTATATAAGGGATATGGTGTAGAGAGGAGCAATGAAGCTCCAATATGTTGTGACGGACGAGCATATAGTGTAAATATTTGATCCAGAGATCACTACTCCCTCTGGATCGCCCTAAGATCTCAAGTGGTATGAGTCTCAATATCAGTATATACTCATAAACAATATAGAATCAAACAACTAGATCTACATTTACCAACTGAAATATAAATGCAATCAACGACATAAACAACAGATGTACCCTGGAACCCTTTTGGGGAAAACCAGCTAACTATGGGGCTATCTTCTCTCTCGAGCCCAGAGCATATAGATGTATAAATGACAATACAATACAGGATTACCTCAGTCGGTAACTCAATCCCTTTGAAACAAGACAGACTCTAAATTTGCATGCATCCATCTGATGCATGCACTGAAAAGGTAAGCCCTAACTGCCAAACTGGATCTGAGTGCTCTGACGGTGCCTCTGATTGATCTACCTTCTCTATATCTCTCTGTGTTGATATGCTCGCTCTGAAGACTACCCACTGATGAAATCGGCCTCCTCTACATGCACAAGTGTGCCCTCCCCTCTGAATGTCAAATGCTCGTACTGGTCCAGATCTCAATGAATCTGAGCTCCGATCATCCCTAACCTTCCTCAAATGCCGAGGCAAGGCTATCCTGGAAGTCTCAGACTTCGAATCAGTCAATCCAGCTCACAACGAACTTCTCCTCCCTCAGGAAAAACGTCCTCCTCCAATCTACTCTGAAATCACACTGATGAGCTCTCTCAGCTCACAGAACTGGGTGTCTAGCCTCTCTGGTATTATCGGACAATCCACTCGAGCGGACGCGAGCAGGATCTCCCTAGCTCAATGTGAGTCTAGAACAAATAGAACAGACTACGAATGCATTTCCTAGATCTACTTAAGGATCAAGCACTAGATGTCTTACCTTTTTACTACGCAATCCTTTCTCCTGAATGTTGCTCCACGTCCCACGGTCGTCAGATCCAAGCTGCAAGACCTGTCAAGACAAAGAAACAAGAGAAACCAGTAAAAGACATCTATACAATAAGCGATCTGAGTAAATAGTTAAGCAGGTAAACTACTCAATATCATTGCACACATGAACAATATTGGTGGAAAGCATTTGTATTACTGTAAATAGAGGAGTACATGATAGAGATATAGAACCACAACCAAGGCTTAACGCTATAGCCCTTCTCCGACGAAGCTAATTGCCATATCCTTCCAAGGAAGTATGAGTTCTCCAAGAGGTGAATAGAGGTGTCTTAAGAGTGATTTCACCAACATGTAGATACCATAGGCTTCCTCCCCTTGGGATGGGAGTGAGCTTCACTTATATAGGACTAAGTGGATAGGATATGGATAGGATAGGTTGATAGATGGTAGGAGAGAGATAGGGGATCGTCCCAAAGAGTTAGGGGTCGAGTACCAGCTCCCCTAGAGGTCAGGGATAAGCCCCTAAATGAGCAAGTTTCGAGAAGGATCTTGAATAAGCTATTTTTGCCCATTAACTGACCTCGTCGCACCCCGCAGTGGAGCAAGCTACGACGTCGCATGTTGCTAGTGTGCAACCTACGACGACCCTTCAAAACCTAGCACAAATGAGCACAAATCCTCCCAGGATGATTACTTAGTCCAGGTATCTTCAGGGGTTTATATACTGAATCTTATGATGAGTAGATTTTGGGTGTAACATAATGCCCCCCAAAGCATGAAGCTGTTAAGGATGTATAGGTGAAGTGCTTTGAAAGAAGTAATGGCAATAGACTCGTCGGACGAAGGACATTACTGCAGTACAACTGACTCTGAACTGACAATCTCATATGAAGTACAACATGGCTTCCGACCAATACATTGCAGATCCATGGTAGTAATGACTGCCTGAACACAATCATGGCTACTAGACACAAGTGTAGATCCATGATGAGATGATAACACAGCCACGACCAATACAAAAGTGGATCCATGTAATATGACTCAATACAAACTCCATCGCAACCTGGGTAAAACATGACTCCCCCGGGTTTTCAAGCTGAACCCACAATGATACGAATCTATCCATGTGATTACAAATGTCTTGACGTCGAACATGGTAGAAACCACTTGATTACCGACCATTGATGTAAACCGTTAACAAGTGCGAGGGAGATCACCATTGATGTCAATGATTCCCAAGGTATCACAGTACATATCATCGAGCGTGAATAAATGAGTTTGAAGTCGAATGCAAGATGAAATCTTTTAATCAAGAGTCAATGATGTAAACTCATGATGAAAGCGAGGTAATCTGCCATTGAGACATGCAGTGCCAAGGTACTTGGTTGGTTTCTAGATTCAATCCTCGGATGATGTGTTGAAGTCGACAAGGATGAATCCGTCGAAGGAGGGCCATGATGAATCTCCCATCAATCGACACGAAACACGATAAAAGATGTGTAGAGTGGATCGGATGGTACAGTAACATGTGAGACTGACTCAAAGTAACAACGGCATGACGACGTGTGTACTGACTGTAGATGATGGATGGTGAACGTGTTGTTGAACATGGGCATGGCATGACTTGGAAGTATTGACATAATGAGAATGATGCAAACTTCTAATGCAATTGATAGTGGAATCTTTCTCCGAATGACTCAGAGGAGTAACATGACTCAGAAAGTAAGCGGGGACTCATAGACAAACAGATGACCCAAGTGTTGTATGCAAATGCAGATGAGTGCCATGTTAAAGAACGACTATATACTGCCACTAAGGTATGTAACACAAACACTTTCCTTTTTCCCCATCATGAATGATGAGTGCCTCATGTGTTTTTAATGAGCTTGATGAGGGTAACCAGATGCTTGGTATAGCTCATCTCATAGATGAGTCCAATCCCAAATATTTTCCAAACCTGGGATAGGAGGGGTTTGTCCCATGACGGGCCCTTCAATGTGAAAATTTCAACGAGCCCATAGAAGGTAAACTCGGTCGTCATTTCATGTTTAGAGAATCTGAAAAGAACTAAAGAAGACTCCAAAGGTCATTTTTTGTAAAGTTAGCCTCATCGCCCAAAAAATGGTAAAACAACGTGGAAGAGGACTCCTCCAGTCATGATTGGCTGGAGTATACCTTTTTCGTAATTAGTGCTTCCTGGTCCGAAAAATGGGTAAACTATCACTAGAAAGATGATCATTCAAATGCTTTTACAAGCGTGAAAGCATCAAGTTCGCTTGGCAATCTTTTCCTATTTAGGGAGTCTGAAAAGAGCTTAAAAGGGCTCCATGAACAACTTTGTCATGGTTGATGACCGAGTACGACAAAGGAAAAAGTAAACTCAACACAGTTCCTTTTCCGTAAATAGTCTAGCGAGGCCGGATAAAGTGATAAACCTATACTTGTTAGACACACATTTTTAACTCAAATTTTTAACGAACACGAGAATGGTATCAAAAGCACTCAGAATCTTTTTCATATTTGAACCAGAGCACGAAAAAATAAAAATTAAGCTCAAACCACTTTTCATGTTTCAACCAGAGCACGAAAAAAGTGAAAAAGTAAGCTCAAATACTATCTTACTGTTTTTAACGAGCTCGAAGATATGTTGGAAGAATGTTCATGATGTCTGCTTCATTTTTTAACGAGCTTGTAGCATAAAATGAACTATGCTCAGGATAATTTTCATGGTTTAATGAGCTCGAAACCTAAAAAAGGAAAGTATGTTCGAAAAATGTTCCCAATGGTGAACTTTTACCCAACATGGAATCCAGAGGTTGGTGTGTGCCCCTAGCATGATTGCTAGAAGTAAGTGACTTAGCTCCAACGTGGCGTGGAGAGGCAATCAAGTTGACTTCAACGTAACTTCCATAGGTTGAAGACATGCCCCCAAGCTTCATTTCATCCGCCTAAGGCATAGGTGGATGAAAAGAAGGTTCAAGTACTAAGTCTACAAAGAGACTCGACTCAAAGGGAAAGGATATGTTTCATTTTTTAACGAGCTTGACACAAGATTAGAACTCTGCTCACGGGAACCTATTTCATTTTTTAATGAGCTTGACATAGAAAAGGAACTATGCTCATAGGTTAAGGCCCATTGATGGGTTCCTTCCCAACATGATGCCCAGAGGTTGGTAAATGCCCCCAGCATGATTGCTACTGGCTTAACATGGTAGTGTTCCCTCAACATGATTACTGACGGTACGACATGTGGCATGCCCCCCAAGCTTCATTTCATCTAAAAATGCTTCTTGCTAACCCACCTACCAACTTGGCTACTAATATGAAAATGTTCATCAAGGGGGGGAAAACGAGAATCAGAGGAAATGAAGGTTTAAGTTCTAACTCTAGCGAGAGACTTGAACTGAAGGGAGGGAGATCTATTTCATTTTTACAGAAGCTTGAAATAGACAATAACTGTGCTTGAGGGGGCCCATCTTATTTTTTAACGAGCTTGAAATGGAATAAAATTGTGCTCGAGTGGATGCTTTTATTTTTATGCAAGCTTGAAACCAAAGGTAAACTATGCTAGGGTGGTTGGTTTCATTTTTTAACGAGCTTGAAACATAACATAAACCGTGCTCGTACCCCCCATCCTCAGGGGGGAGAAACCACTAAAACATCCAGAACATTCAGGGAAGTCCGATGACTAGGAGTCATATGATGAGTGGGTGTCACGAAGGAAAGCTGATCAATGGTCACAATATTCCCATGATGAGGAAAATACATCACTCGAAAGAGTGTGGACACTATAGCTTTCATAGCATAGACATAATCATGTCCAAAGAGCATATTGAAATCTAAAGGACCTTGGACAACCATGACATCAACATAAACAGTTTTACCTCTCAACGTGACAGGTAACTGTGGGAGAATCCCTAAAGGTCCGGTAGGCCTTCTATTAAAAGCCAAAATCTGGTTAGTTACAAGCACAAGTTGAGGGGAACCTATAGCTTGCCAAGCAGTTGAGGATAAAATACTAACAAAAGCTCCCTCATCAACTATCGTACAAAAGCTTTCTTTATCGGAAACTCCTACAGATATTTGAAAAGGAATACTCGAAGGAAGACAAGATTCTGTTAGACCATTCCAATCAAAGGAAATGACCTCAGTACTTAGGGGGGGTCCTGTAGGAATGGACAGGGTCTCCCCTTGCTTAGGACATTTTGAACTGACTAGGAAAACATCAGCAGTTTCCAATTCACTCTCACTTGGAAGATAAGAACGAGCCGAAGATTGTGTCATGGTGACTGCTTTAGTCTGTACTTTCTCCAATGAAAGAGCGGGATCAAGTGGAGATGAGATCGACTTGATCACTTCACTCTCCGAAGGAAGAGTGGGATCGATTATAGATGAAACTGAATTGATCACTTGGTCAACCAGCGGGGGGTTGAGGGGAAACTTACTATCACTTGTTGGAAGCACCTGTTGAGAAGTAGTAATATCTTCCAACCACCGTGAAGCTTCATCCATGCTTGGACAAAGGAAAGTACGGTGCATACCCTTGCATATCAAACAGGGGTACAGGACTTTACTCTTCTAACCCTTCACCAACGGGTCACTGGTCGAGGGAATGTCATCAACATGATGGTCAGAGGTTGGCAATACAAGCAGTTTGGGGTTTTTAGACCACACTTCTGACACACGGGAAAGACTGGGACAATTCTTGAGAAGGTGATCACCCTTGCAAAGTTTGCAAGGGAACTTTGGCTTACGAGGTGTTCTCATAGAATGAGTGCCATCAGAGGCAGATGGTTGACGCTTGGTCTCTTTCTTATCTTTCTTCTTCTTAATCTTCCCTTTCTTCTTCTTCACACCAACCTTCTTACTAACATTAGAGTTTTCAGTAGGAGAAGAGGAAGAGATGGAATCCGATTCAACTCTCGACGGAGAAGGAGAAGGGTCATCATGAGATTGATGCTCATGTGGTGAAGGACCTAGGTCCGACACGATTGGTGCACTTGGTGTAACTGGATTGGAGAATAACGATACCGGTAATCCTATCGTCAATCTAGGAAGACTCAATGTAGCCATAAAGGGAGGACCAACAGTTCCACAAGGGGGAATAACAAATGGCATACCCTGGAAAGGGGCCTCTTGGTTGGTAGTCCCGGAAGAGTCTTCCATATCTAAGCTTCCTAAGAGTCTCTAAAGTACCGCACAAATCAAACACTACTCAAGTCTAAAAGCAACAAGCAAACCGTGTGAATAGGAGTGGATTCAAAGTTTGGAACCTCACAGGATTATCAAGGCATCGCAAACCGCTATATACTGCAGGGTACAACAATATGATGCGACAAGGAGGATTGGGACCGTACCCTTTCCTGCATACCCGATTACCTGGACAGTACATGCGTGCTAATCTCCTCGAGTGTTGTTTTCGGTGTATTGCTTTGCCAAGACGGCCGGCCAAATGGTTAACTCAGTTGGTTTCAGGAATCCTAGTGGTGTCTCCCGATATATGCAAGGTACGTGGGAGCTCAAATCCGTAGTGGTATTGTCTAATGCACAACCGTTCGGCAAGAGACCTTCCGATATACTACCGAGTACGTGATACACTGTTGGAGCCTAGGCCGCAGCTATGGTAAAGCTGCGAATTTTGAGGAAAAAGCACAAGTGTTGAAGGGAAAGTGCTAATTTTGAATAAGCACCAATTTTTGGGCAGAAGTAAACGACGCGCAGTACGGTGCCAGATGGATGAGCTCAGCGCAGATTACGGACCGGAAATCGCGGAGCTTGCGCGCACACGTCAAAGGAGAATGAATGTGGCTGAGTAGAGAGCTCAGCTACCACAATAAATGAAGCGACGGAGTAGAGGGCTCAGCTACCCTCATTAAGGCTAAGTATAGAAGTTATGGTTGCTCTAACCAAGGAAGAGCAACGGACCAAAGCATTGAAGGCGAAGGACAAGGAGCAGTAAATGATGAAGCGGCGCCCATACCCGCAATCTGCGCCGAAAGTCACGGAACCTGCAGAAAACGACGACGTGACTGCAAGCGGCGCCTACAGTACACCTAGCCATGTCTGTGGTTAGGGTTTTTGGGGAATACTGCTGGGAAAGGCCCACAATTTGTAAAGGTGTGACCGTCATGGCCACCTATATATATGTGTAATTGTAAAGGTTAGACGTTAGTTAGCTAGCCATTAGATGTTAGACGTAAGCTAGCTGTTTGAGATAAGCTAGTAAGCTAGCTATCCTTCTATTGTGTTGTTAGAAGACAAGAGTTAGAACTGGATGGCTGTGAAGCTGATCCCTGAGTTGCAGACAGTCTGAGTCGACGTCTGAACTATCGTAATCTCTGAAGAGGAAGAGACTAGATCGAGAGAAGGGCTCCCAGCTGTGTGCATGGAGTTTCCTGGAAAGATCTAAGGCTGCAGATGTGTGGGCAGTATATTGTGTAATTCCATTTCTGATTAATATAAGATACACTTCCCGTGGACGTGGTTTCCCCATGGAAGTGAGCTACCTAATTCTCGTTGTTATGATGCTGTGTTGTGTGATTGCATGTCTTAGTTCACTATCTGTGTATACATGAACATTGCGTTATCTTTATGAATATGTTAAGTAAGTTCTCAAAGCTTCCTTTGGAGTTATAATCGTCAAGTGCCGAAGGAATCCGTAGAACGTTGTTGCTGCGGCGATTGAGGAATGCGTTACTGCGCTGGGCACGCAAGCAGAAACGATACCTAGAGTATCGACGCAGAGGATAATTGCTCGTGCGCAGAAGTGGAGATACTGCGCAGCTAGGCTGTCAAGCGAGAGCTTCAGTGCCATTGTACTGAGAGGTCTGCGGAAGAATAAGACGTTCTGCTTGGAGGAATCATCAGGGAAGAAAGGGATAAGATTGCAGTCTCCACGTCGCCTAGGTTAAGGAAGCCTGATTCCTTAGCCCCCCCATAGCCACTTCGGGTGAGACCTCGAGCTGCTGCGCAGCTCGTTGCCGAGAGGGCCAGTGCGCCAAGGGGTTTTGTTGCTGCGCCTCATTAAAACCCGGGTCTGTCCAAAAAGCATCCAACAAATGGTTCCGTTGCCTTGTGACTTGTTACTGTGAGACTTGTTATTTCGGCGACGCGCGAGATTGATGCGCAACCTAGAGAAAGAAGGAGCCAACAAATGGTTCCGTTGCCTTGTGACTTGTTACTGTGAGACTTGTTATTTCGGTGACGCGCGAGATTGATGCGCACCCTAGAGAAAGAAGGAGCCAACAAATGGTCCTGTTACCTTGCGACTTGTTGCCCTGAGACGTGCTCAGCCAACAAATGGTTTCGTCGTCGGCTTCGACCATATTATTATGAAGGCAATGTGCTACTGGAATCCTACAGCTAAAGAAATTCAAGACTGGTTTGATTCAAAGGCTAGAGAGTTCGCTGAACGAGAAAATAGAAGCTCTAGGCTTCAGACAGAAAACTGGTTGCAGAAGTATATTTATACTGACCTTCACGAAATTTTCTTTGTCACATTTGCACTTGAGTTGCATGCGTGGGTAGCCAAGTTAGCAGATACTAGACCCACTGGGCATGTTGATCGACCCGTCGCTTGGACGCCTGAGCTAGTCAGTATTTTGAAGCGGGTAGATAATTCTGTGTCCCGCGCAGTAGACTTTTGGTTGAACAGTCTGCTGGAAGGTTTCATCACCGAGTTTGCAGTAGATACAAGAAAGAGTTTCAACGAAGCTAAGAGGAGTTTCTTCCAAGCACACAGAGGTAAGTTCTTAAATTCTCTGAACTTATGGATTAAAATGCTTCTATATGAAAAAGGAAAACTATGCATAGCTTCCGATGAATAGCATAGACAAGTAATGTCCGCAGATTCTGATAGTGATCCTGAACTTATTGGTTGCACTCGTAGTGGAAAAAGGTATAAAGTAGGCCTTGACCAGCATTCTTTTGAGTCTAGCCCAGAAGATAGTCAAGTTCCTAGAGCAAGCCATATAGAGAGACAAGGGAGTGCTCATATCCCTTATCACCCTTTTACACCGCAAAAGCCAGACGGGGCTCAGTATAACCCCGCAGTAACACCTTCTAGTAGCCCGCATGATACTTCTAGTACCTCAGCACCACCTTTGTTTAACCATCCCGGAGGCACTGCTACAACACCTCCATTTCAACCTAGCGCAAGAAGGATGGGTGATGACATGAAGCTACCAACTTTTAGAGGAACAGGGATAGAAGACCCTGAGCAGCACTGGTTCCTATGTGAAGCCATTTGGACAATTAAGCAAATTAATGATGATGCTGTTAAACTGGTTCAGTTAGCAACCACACTAAGAGAAAGAGCCTTAACTTGGTTCATGAAATACCCAGCAGCACAGAATAGGACGCTTGCTGATGTAAGAAATGCTATGATTAGAGAATTCAAGAAACCTAAATCAGAATCACAGTGTATAACCGAGCTCAAAGACATAAAACAGTTACCCACAGAGTCAGTATGGGACTTTGACCAGAAGTTCAAAGCTTTGATAGATCAGGTAAGCTTTGAGTTTGCACCGCAACAACACAAGGAATGGTTCATTGCTGCGCTGCTTCCACACATTAAACTTCCTCTTATGCAACAGAATCTCACTACTCAGGAACAATCTCTAGAGATGGCTATGAAACTAGAATCTTCACCAATTGCTGGAACAAGCAACGATGTTGCGCAGTTGCAAAACCAATTAGCAAACTTAACCTTGCAAGTGCATGATATTAAGAAAGGCAAGGAAGTTAAAGAAGAAATTTGGTGTACAAAATGTAAAGCGCAAGGTCATTCAAAGGACCATTGTCCCGTTTTCATAGAGTATATTGCAACTGGAGAGCACCTAACCCTTTACCACAGGCTCAGGGGCCTTGGTGTGAAATCTGTAGAACTAGAGGTCACAGACCACAAGAATGTCACTTGTTACAGAAATACGTCCAAACTCCAAAGAATCTATATTGCAATTTCTGTAAATCAGTAGGCCATGATGAGAACAATTGCAGAGGATATGATCTTATGATGGAAAGGAAACATGATGTTTACAGAGTACAGTCAGAGGCACAAGGACCCACAGCAGGTCCACAGTATGACCAAACTCACGACGGTCGAGGAGGAAATTATAGGGGTCGCGGACGCACAACAAATTTTGGTCGTGGAAGAGGACAGATCACTTGTTATAATTGCGGAGCGCAAGGTCATTTTGCAAGGGATTGCCAAAATCCTACAACCATTTGCAGATACTGTAAATCTTATGATCATATCATTGAAGAATGCCCTCAGTTGATGGCTAAGATGCAAGCAAAGATGCCACAGGTCAATCAGAATATTCAGTTGATTGGAGCAGAAAAAAGAGAAACAGACCCTACAGTTAATATAGTGACGCGCAGTGGAGCAACCACTGGTGCGCTAGAGTTGGGAACTGGAAAGCAAGTGACGCAATGGGTGCGCCGCGCTAATATTAAACCAGCCCCGCTTGACCTGCAGAAGCAAAAAGAAGCATTCAAGCAAGCACAAGAGTATTTCTCAGATCTGAGAGCTTCAAGTTCTGTCGCAATTCCGCATAATGATATCAGATCGCAAGTGCTAAGACAAGACAACCTGGCGCAAGAACAAGCCACTACATCTGGAAGGCTTGATGATGAAGATGCACTAGGCAGTGTCCATGCTTTCCTGAGAAACTGCTTAAAGTTGTTGCGCAATGAAAAAGCAGCTATGGAACTTCAACACCTATTGGATAAGTGTCAACAATCTGCTTCGACGAACACACCACAGTGTGTTGTTCACCAGATTGGGAGTCATACTAGAACTGGAAAAGAGATGAGGCTCACAGCGCAGATTGGAGCATTTGAAATGGACGAAGTCATTTTAGATTTGGGCTCAGAAGTTAATGTTCTCACCATGCAGACATGGGAATAGATGGGTAGCCCTCAGCTTACAAGATCTCCTATCCAGTTAAGACTCGCAAATCAGCAACGAGTCTCTCCATTGGCAGATTACCCAATGTACCTATTGATATTGAGGGAGTAAGGAGTTCTGCAGACTTTGAAGTAATCAAAATTCTCGATGATAGTAGACCATACCCAGCACTTTTAGGCATAGACTGGGCATTTGATAATTTGGATGTCATTAATTTGAAGAAAAGACAGATGACCTTTGAGGATGACCAGATTAGGGTCATTGCACTGCTTGATCCCATTCAAGGACCAAGGTATATTGAACCCATTCGAGCAGAAGAAGAAGTGCGCCACATGGAATGTTTGTATCAAATGACTGCTAGTCATAGTGACTATGTCAATCCTACAGCAGACGGCCATATCAGCTGGCGATGCGATAGCTCGTGCACATCAGATTCAGACGCAGGATTGGAAAACTGGCAGAATCGTTTACATGAGGTTTCTGCAAGGCGTTGCGCCATGATGACTAAATCCATTCGATGGATTGGCACAGAATTGAATGACACTCCAATTTTTGATGGTTTAACTGAAGTAAGTGAATTCATACATACATATAAACAACAGATTCCAGATGAGCAGCGCATACAAGCTTTGGATATAGCACTGCGCGCTACACCCGCAAGATGGTGGGGTGCACATAAAGAGAATATTCACACATGGCAAGACTGTCGCAGATTGATACTGCGCAGATTTCAGGAAACTACAGCAGAAGTGTTGCACAAATATGATGGACAGAGTGACCCCAGGTCACACGTTGAAGCATGTATTCAGCAATGGTAAGATATTCCAGAAGATGAGTGGGTTCACCTATTCATCCACACGTTGGATACAGTTCCAAGGAACTGGTACACTGAAATAGAATTGCGCAGAGGCACCGTCACTTGGCCTCTTATGATAGAAAGTTTTCAACTTACCTTCAGCTTTGAGTCAGAACATCCGAGCATCGACCACGCTTTAAAGTGTATTAAAAAGAAGGTATTTGAACAATGTCCATTACCAAAATATTCCCAACCAGATTGGGCTGTCCAGATAGAACATGCCCTGGAATGCTATAATTTCACCGCTGGAGAAGAGGAGGATGATCCTCGTAACATCAATATTCCAGAATCAGAAGGGACGTGCAATGTTGAAGGTCCTCAGCTTGATATCCCTGCCATTACAGAACACATCAAGCTCAAAAAGATTAACATTGGTACAGAAGCCGAACCCAAGTTTTCTTCTATAGGAGATTATTGGGATGATGAAACTATTGGCCATATTTCAGATTTATTACGTGACTACCAGGATATCTTTCCCACCAAGTTCACAGAAATGAAAGGCATATTAGGGGACTTAGGAGTTATGCGCATACCTCTGAAAGAAGACGCCAAGCCAGTAAAATAGCGCCCATATAGATTGAACCCGCGATATAAAGAAAAGGTTAGAGAAGAAATTGATAAAATGCTTGCAGCAGGTATTATTGAGCCAGTAGAGGAAAGTGATTGGATTAGTCCTATGGTGGTACAAGAGAAGAAGACAAAAAGTGAAATAAGAATCTGCGTGGACTTGCGCAAGCTGAATGACGCATCAGCGCATGATCCATTTCCTACCCCCTTCACAGACGAAGTGCTTGATAATGTTGGAGGACAAGAGGCTTACTCCTTCACTGATGGCTTTTCGGGATACCATCAGATCAGAATCCATCCAGATGACCGCCATAAGACCACGTTTGCGACTGAATGGGGCTCATTCCAGTATATGGTAATGCCCTTTGGTCTTAAAAATGCTCCTGCTATCTTCTCTCGAGTCGTTGTCGCTGTTTTTAAAGAATTCATTCATAAGTTTCTAGAAGTCTATTTTGATGACTGGACTGTGTTTGGCTTACTAAAGAACCATATAGGGAACCTGTGCATAATGTTAGAAAAATGTAGACAGTATCAGATTTCCCTTAACTTGAAAAAATGTATCTTCTGTGCTCCTTTTGGTATTTTGTTGGGTCATATTGTATGTAACAAGGACTCCTGATGGATCCTGCGAAGGTTGCTGTTATCACACAACTTGTAGTTGCCCCTAGAGGTATCCCATCCGGGACGATAGAGGAGTTAGGCAACTAAAGAGGTGACCCAAGAGATGCCACGGTTCCCAATGCAGGTGGGAGTCACGTCAACCGAGGCACTCTTCGCTTTAGGTCAAGGTATAACTAGACCAAGGGGGAGACCCTATACCCCAATCACAGTTGATTGGACCCAAACACAGGTTTCTAAGGGTAGATAAGTAATGAATTACAGAAACCAATGCAATGCTAAGTGGACCTAAGGGTTAAGGTATGGTTGAGGGAGGTGTAAGAGATTGTTAATGTTTCAACCCATGTATGGTTTAGGCCACATGATGGGGTAGGATAACTAGGTAAAGTACCATGTGTTTACACAAGTGGGTCTAGTTTCTTGGGAAGTGTGAAATGGTTCTAGGTGGACCCACAAGGTGAAGTTAGGTGTGAGGATGGTACTATAGGTTAGATATAGACTAGATCTATGAGTTTGAGTTGGTTCTAGGAGTACCCATGTACTAGATCTAGGGTTTGACACGAATCCCAAGGAGTGCGACTTGCTTGGAGAAGGACTAGTGCCTTGTTGGATGGGCTAATGGAGTCAAGAAGTATGTCAAAGTGTAGATCGGGACACTTAGAAGCCAAGTCAAGTGGGTTGGATGGGATCCAATGGTTGGATCTTACTAGATCTAGGTTTTTAAGTGATTACCCTAAGTGGACCACAATCCCTTGAAACAAGGAATGTAACCCCAAGGCGGATCGTGACAAAAAGACAGTATAGACCTAGGTTTCAAGGCATGGGGATTCCAAATCCACAAAAATCTCAAACACCCACCTCCTAGAAGTGGACCAACTCAAATCTTTAAGGGGGTGCGACTTGCTCAAGGAAGGGCAAAAGATAGGTTTGGTGGACCAAATCAAGTCCAATGGCCACCAAACTGTAGATCCAAGTGGCTAGTACCCCGATCTATGTATCTTCAAAAAATCAAGTGAATCCAATGGCTAGATCTTAGTAGATCTAAGTTTTAAGGTACCGAGAAGATCAAAAGGGGGTTTCAACCCCTTAAAACATGGAGAGATGTCCACAAGGTAGTTTTCACCAAAGTAAGGATATGGGTTTAGGTTATCAAGTGTCTAGAATGCAAATCAAGTGAGATCTCACCTACCCATGTGCTAGATCTAGCCCAACAAGCCTCTCTCTAGGAAGTGCGATTTGGGTCAAGGAGGGCTTTTTGCCTTGAAAAGTGGGTCAATTCTTAACCAATCACCACCAAACTATAGATCCAACTAGGGGTGGATGCTATAGAGGTGGGTTTTCAATATCTCTTCAAGAACAAGGCTAGATCTAAGTAGATCTGAAAAATACCAAAAACAAGGGTTTTAATTTGATTAGGGTTTTTGTGATCTAGAAATTATGGAAGATTCAAGGAAGAGAAGATCATACCTCTTGGGACATACCTGGATGAAGAGATGAATGCTAGTTGAGACGAGGATTACTTTGCCAAAGATCAAATGGAGAATTGTTGAAGCCCTCTTGCCAAATCGATTTTTCCAAGCCACATGTGATTCTTTCTAACCTGTCAAGCCAAGGAGCAAAGCATCAATCAGTTTAACAAATTGAAGGCAGATACAAGCAAGAGAGAGAGAAACATAGAATAGTTGACACAAAGGCAAAACTACTCCCTGTCAAACCCAAAACGACTTCTTCCAAGCTTGAAGGGCAAGCCTCCCCACCAATTCGCACTTGTCAAAATCGTCCTCTTAACCTGCAAATAAAGTATGGCAAATATGCAAGATAGCTACAATAGATCCTCCAGTGCAATGGACAATAGCATTTACAATCGAAACAACCAACATCCACTCCAATCCAAGCATGTACTCCAAAAGATAGAAATTTTATTCCAAGAGCCAAGAGCCAAAAATCTCTAGATGAATTTTACAATGAGAGGCTCCCTCCTTAAATAGGATGGGGAGAGAGTACAATCCTAACCACTTTTTACATGAGCGGCTAAGATTAAAATATCTCATGATCTAATCAATGGTTGAGATGAGATCAACAATAAAATACATGGACCACTAATAAAATATAATGTAAGTGGACAAAATCGCCCTATAAGGGGGGAATCCCACCAAATCATGATGACAAAATATCATAAGAGGCTTATGGTGGGTCCAAGGGGTAATTTTATCCCTCCTTGGTCAATCCCCATAGCACAATAACCAAAAAATAATCATGAATGTACCAAATCGTGCCTCCATAGTGAAGTCGTGGTCCTCAAAAGACCTCAAAAAAATCCACAGAAAGTGCCATAAGTGATGGATGCGGGCCCCGATGAAGCTGAAACTGCTGGAGAAGGTGTGGAAGGTCCCGATCTATCATCACTGATCATCCCATGCCAAAAATTTTCCTCAGTAGCCCAAATCGATTTCCTCAATAGCCATTTCTACCAATCCTGAAATGCCTCGGGAAGCGTGAAACTACCCCAAACAGCCTCCTGGAGTGCTGGCGCTGTCAAGGTGAGGGCACCAATTTGTCCGGAAGGGGGGTAATATGGTAAAAACAAGTGGCTGGACCACCCCCTCCATCATCAGCGCCCTAGGTCAACCGAATAAAGTCATCTCTGCTCCGACAGGGCCTCCAACAGACCAAAACTGCACTGGGACAGCCTATTGAGGCTCAATCATCACTGTAAGTACCCGGAATTGAAAACAAACTGTCCCATTGGACTCAGAAGGTCCAAATCTATCCAAGATGTGTACTCATACACCATATGAGTCTCTGCATGATCAAAATAAATATCCAATATACCGGAACAAGGCCAATAATAATGCGCTGTACATATACAAATACTGCTGTAACCCCATAATCATCATCATAACCCTGTAGCTGCTGCATAGAGTCATCATGTATGTATACATAGACCATATATCATCTATCCATATCATCATAAGGTCCAACATCTCATGTCCCATGGTCCTCCATGGTCAAACTAGGTCTAACCAAGACCAAATATAACTCAGATCATCATCAATAGCTGCTGCAAAGTGTCAAGGTTAATATATGCTCTACAACTTATTCAAATAACAATTATAACACAGAGTAATCATGACTGGCGATCTAAATCCAAATATATAGAGTCGTTAATTATTATTATTACTCAGACTAGACTTTTAGGATCATACTCACTTCATAGTTGTGATCAATTTGCTAGTGAAGGGTGAAGGCTTAAATTAACTGGCTAGGCTAAGGGATGACTTAACTGTCTTGACTTTGTGACACTTTGGCAAGGGAAAGGGAATACACCATAGTATATACTGAATGAGCAATAACACAGGGAATGGCGGTGTCTCACAAATGGATGAGTTGTTTAAAGAGGGTTTATTCTCCTTCACAGATGCGCACAATCCATAATACAAATAAGGCCAGCAATTGTTTAGATATAGCTTTTAAGTTCCATTGCTTTTTGGGCCTGAAGTTTCCATAGCCTTGATCTATGTGTGTTTATAAACACATTGCATAGATTTACATTTATTTTAGGCTTTCTGCTGCAGGTGTGTTTTTAAGGCACTTGTTTACCTGAGCACTTCTAGGTGTGTCATGGACAGCTTGTTTACCTAGGTATTTATTTTCCACAAGATATAACATTTTATTTTCATAGCCATTTTCATTTGGCATGCCTTTCATTCATGTGTGTTTAGAAACACATTGCATGAATGGGCTTTTCATACAAGATATAGCATTTCATTTTTCCAGATTTTGTATTCATGGCAGCACTAAAAGTTTCAGGTTTAGCCAACACAACTTTAGTGACTAGGGGGAATTCACAAGGAACTCCAACTCGCCATAGGCAAGTTTTGTCACCAACTCAGAGCCGAGACACAATAAACAGGGAAGCTCATCCAATACAGAGGCTACAGTGTGGAAAAGATCCTCCATGTCACTAGTCAAGTAGTAAGTCAGGGTGATAAACTAGAAGGTAGGACATGGATGGATGAAGACAATGAATAATGGAGCCAACACTAGCAAGCCAAGATATGGTGGAATGATCACCTCTATTCTCCCTAAGGAGGGTACATACCAAGAGTATGAATAGTGAACTTCTAAGTCTGAGTAGGGACAATATAATATATATAATAGATCAACCAGGTCCAAATATCTATATGATCGCCAGATCATGACACTGAGTGCTAAGACATGCTATAAGAATAAGTATAAAAGCAATCTAACCATAACACCATGATATACCTGCTGAGTCATATACCTGAATGCTCATCAACCTGTACCATCATCTGTCCTCCGAAACTGCTGCTGTAACTCTGGGCACTACTGACTACTCTGTACCAATGGTATAATGGCTACATCGGTCATCTCTCTAAGTGTCCTGAGACTCAGTCATGGCATGGGGAATACAACTGCTATCCACAATCTGATAGTGATCCAAAGACAGCTGCTCATCTCATCATCTCAAAGTAAAGGAACTGGCTGAAATGTGCTCTGGAATCTGAAAAATAATGTATGGTAGCCCGGCTACTATATATGTGATAACAGTTGCCATCATTGCTAATTTACCTGCGCCCAACTCAGTCAAACAATTGCGCACTACATTGGGACATACAGGGTACTACAGGAAATTTATCAAAGGTTATGCAAAGATAACTACGCCTATGGAAAGATTGCTGAAAAAGGATTCGAAATTCCAATGGACAGAAGAATGCCAACAGAGCTTGGATACACTTAAAGAAAAGATGATCACTGCGCCTATTCTAGTTTTCCCAGACTGGAGAAAACCCTTTCATGTTCATGTAGATGCTTCTTCCATAGCATTGGGGGTTGTGCTTACACAACCGGGAGAAGGAGGTATTGATCACCCGATTGCTTACTCCAGCAGAAAACTGTCCACAGCTAAGAAGAACTATACCACTACAGAAAGAGAAGGACTAGCTATGGTGTATGCCCTACAGAAGTTCAGACACTATCTATTGGGTGCACACTTTAAAATGTATACTGACCATTCTGCTTTGAAATACTTGGTCAATAAGCCAGTGTTAGGGGGAAGAATTTGCAGATGGCTACTGCTCTTCCAGGAGTATGATTTTGAGGTTATTGTAAAGCCAGGTAGATTGAATGCAGGACCTGACCACTTATCTAGGCTAGAGTCAGGGGAGGAACCTACAAATCTGGAGGACGATCTGCCTGATGCGCAACTATTTTCTATTCAAGCAGCCGATGAGTATTATTCCGTCATTCTTGAGTTTCTCACTACCGGGCAAGCGCCAGTTGAGTTTACAATCCAGCAGAAGAAGCAACTTGTGGTCAAAGCCGCAGACTTCACTTTGATAGCAGGCCAGCTTTATAAGTTGGGCCCTGACGAAGTCTTGTGCAGATGTATTTTACCGCACGAGAAGAACTCCATCATCGCAGAAGCGCACTCAGGTACTGCAGGAGGCCATTTCGCAGGAAAGCCGACTACGCAGAAGATCTTAGCTGCAGGACTTTGGTGGCCGACATTGCACAAGGATACTAAGGAATTCTGCAAATGTTGCGATGTGTGCCAGCGAACAGGAAAACCTTCAAGGAGAGATGAAATGCCGCTAAGACCCCAGATAACACTGCTTGCTTTTTGTTAGGATATTCCTATACTCCATCCTAGTCCCACCAGTATTTTGATCATTTACATTTTCAGTCATGCATGCACCTTTTAGGGTTTGCATGCATTCTAGGGTTTGCATGCATTTTGCATGCATCCCAGTCATCAGTCCAGCACCTAGCCCTCAGTTAGCCAGCCCCCAGGAGCTTTTCACTATTCAATTTTAGCCCTCCAATTGCTTAATGCGCCCTTCTTCCTTGATTTTAGGGAGCAACTCGCCCTTCTTCACCTACCAGTCCAGTTGTCACTCAGTCACACTCAGTTACAGTCAGTTACAGTCAGTTACAGTCAGTTACACTCAGTTACTCTTAGTTACATTGAGTTACACTCAGTTACACTTAGTTACACTGAGTTACACCTACCAGAGTTAGTTTGACTGATGGTTGACAGTTACTTGAGCATTGATGACTCCACTGATGATGATGAAGACTTCCAGTTGTGCTCCGATGATCATGAGGACACCTAGTTGTGCTCCGATGACACTCTATTGATCTTATGATCACTCTGAGAGGCTAATTCGAATTGCCACCTTGGGCATTCGAATCCTCTCTACCATTGTACTATTTATTTGTCCATATTGTGATTAATTAACTAGTATGACCGAAGTATTATTGCTTCTATCTGAGTTCTACTGTACCATATTATTCTGTTGCTCATTATACTGCATGTATCACTCTTCTTCTATTTTCTTGCTTAATCATAATTATTCTCTTGTGAGATACATCATCTCTTAGATTTGCTGTGAGGATTTTCACATGGTATCAGAGCATGTTGAGAGTATTGTTTATCTCCATTCTTGAGATTTTTTTGCAGGTTATTACCAAGATTTCGAGTGCAGCAGTTGCAGCAGTTTCTGCATTTTTGCAGTAGTAGCAGTTGCAGTTATTCTATATTGTTTCTGCAGGTCCTCTACAGCTTCAATGTATTCATCAGGAATTACTCCTCTTGATCCACTCAACTATGATGAATGGAAACCAAGAATGATAGCAGACTTGAAGATCCACGATCTTTTTGATTGTTATTTTGAAAGAGAGTTCGAATCCCCTGAAGAGAAGATTGACTGGTTAAATAAAAGAGACATGCACTTTGCAACAATAATGTTTTCTTTGTGTGCATACCAGAGATTCCAATTCAAATACCGTGATGGTGTTGAAATTCCAAGAGAGTTATGGACTCCAAAAGAGATATGGGCTCACCTGGATGGAAAATTTGGCAGAGAGAATGAAGGACTTGGTCCCAACCCATTCGAAAGAAAACAAAGTGATGCATTCGCTCCTCTTGATGGTCTCTCAGATCATGAACCAGTATCATCTCATATTGAAGTTGTTGACAAAGAACTTGCAGATTCTCCGCTCATGCTCAAACTTTCTTCTCTTTCTGTGCCAGCTCACACTCTAGATATTGCAGAAGGTCCTAAATCCTCTCTTGCACCAGAGACTGTTGGTTTGCATCATGATCACATGATTATTTCAAAGGTCAAATCAGCTAATGGAGGTAATGCATTCTCTCCTCTTCAGCAAACATCTCTTTTATACTACTATATGATCATAAATTCATGCTTTCAGAAGGTCATTGAAGAATATGGCCATTGCCATTCGCTTGGGATAATTTCTCATGCATCTACTGGTTTTGATCTCACCTCTCATGGTTCAAAGGAGATCTCAAGAAGCCATGATTCAAGTCTTGTATCTAATTTGGGTTCTAAGCAAATTCTGCTTGGGAAAATTTCTCATGCATATGATAGTTTTGATCTCACCCCTGTTGGTTCAAAGGAGACCTCAAGAAACTATTTTGAAAGTCTTAAATCTGATTTTGATTTCAAGCAAACATGTAATAGTTCTTTTTGGCATAATCTCACCCATGGTGGTTCGAAGGAGAAGACAAAGGACTATATGCACATTCAAAAATTTGATCCTACCTCAGCTGATTCGAATCACAGGTTCAAGGATCATTCTAATACTGTTGGATTTGTTCTCATCACATTCGATCTGAAGAGCAAGTACAAGCACATGCTTTTTGAGCATGATCCACTTCTTCCCAAGAAGAAGATACTTCCAGACATATGACCAAGCATCACACCTGCTTGAGTTTGGAGCATTTATTTTTATGTGTGCCTTACAGTCTATTTTTTGAGGAGGGGGTATGTTTCCCATGAAATTTTCCCACTTCCTTGGTTTATTGATTGTTATTATTCATTGTATTGGGTGACCTTTGGTCTTAGTTACCAGGGCCCAGGATGGATTAAGGGGGGGTGTTAGGATATTCCTATACTCCATCCTAGTCCCACCAGTATTTTGATCATTTACATTTTTAGTCATGCATGCACCTTTTAGGGTTTGCATGCATTCTAGGGTTTGCATGCATCCCAGTCATCAGTCTAGCACCTAGCCCTCAGTTAGCCAGCCCCCAGGAGCTTCTCACTATTTAGTTTTAGCCCTCCAATTGCTTAATGCGCCCTTTTTCCTTGATTTTAGGGAGCAACTCGCCCTTCTTCACCTACCAGTCCAGTTGTCACTCAGTCACACTCAGTTACACTCAGTTACAGTCAGTTACACTCAGTTACTCTTAGTTACATTGAGTTACACTCAGTTACACTTAGTTACATTGAGTTACACCTACCAGAGTTAGTTTGACTGATGGTTGACAGTTACTTGAGCATTGATGACTCCACTAATGATGATGAAGACTTCCAGTTGTGCTCCGATGATCATGAGGACACCTAGTTGTGCTCCGATGACACTCTATTGATCTTATGATCACTCTGAGAGGCTAATTCGAATCGCCACCTTGGGCATTCGAATCCTCTCTACCATTGTACTATTTATTTGTCCATATTGTGATTAATTAACTAGTATGACCGAAGTATTATTGCTTCTATCTGAGTTCTACTGTACCATATTATTCTGTTGCTCATTATACTGCATGTATCACTCTTCTTCTATTTTCTTGCTTAATCATAATTATTCTCTTGTGAGATACATCATCTCTTAGATTTGCTGTGAGGATTTTCACACTTTTGATAAGTGGGCCATTGATTTTGTAGGACCTATCAACCCACCAGGAAAGAGAACCGGCGCAAGATACATCATTACAGCTACTGAATACCTCACCAGATGGGCTGAGGCTAAGCCAGTTAAGAACTGCGACGCTGCCACTGCCGCGCAGTTCATTTTTGAGAACATTATCACTAGGTTTGGATGTCCACTGATTCTCATGAGTGATCAAGGTACACATTTCCTGAATGAGACTATAGAGGCCCTTACTGAAGAATTCCACGTTAGTCACCATAAGAGTACACCCTACCACCCTCAAGCTAATGGTACGGTGGAGGCATTTAATAAGATTCTTGAGAATGCCCTGACGAAGATCTGTAATCAACAAAGAGATGATTGGGACCTTAGAGTCACAGCTGTATTATGGTCTTATAGAACCACATGCAAGAAACTAACAGGTCACACACCTTTCAGTTTGGTGTATGGACAAGAAGCAGTTATGCCCATGGAATACATTGTTCCCAGTCTCAGAATTGCGCAAATTACAGAAATGGCAGATACTGATACTATGAGTGAAAGACTTTCACAATTGCTTGCCTTAGAAGAAGACAGACTTTTAGCCGGATTCCATAAACAAGTACAGAAGGCAAGACAGAAAGCTTGGCATGACAGGCATATTAAGAATAAAGTCTTTCAAGAAGGCGACTTGGTACTCCTCTATGATAGTAAATTCATCAAGTTTCCAGGCAAGTTTCGTGTACATTGGTTAGGCCCTTTTCGGGTGATAAAGATAACACAAGGAGGAGCAGTTTAGCTTGCGAAGCTTAATGGAGAATTGCTGCCCACAATGATCAACGGGAGTCGGCTCAAGCTTTATCGCGACGGCCACTCCGCCCTGTCGACTTAATACATTGCTAGAGAGGTGCAGATGTCCAGTGTAGTTGAAAGAGGCATCGCATTATCACAGTCTACACGGAAGTCGCGAGACACTTTCAGTCTCTGGCTTCCCGCGCAGTTCCTTGAAACATCCACGCATGTCAATAAAGTTTGTTTTTGAGCGACCCTATTTTTGCGCTCTGGCGAAGTTTTTTCCCAGGTCGTCGAACTGTCGCTCTTGTGGAGTTCCCTGTGTCAAGTTGCCGCTTGAGGAGTTCTCGTTGTGGACCCCTCTATGCACAGTTACCTATGTTGAAATGACCCGCCAGAAAATTTGAATTACAGTAGTCCTATAGTCGCTTTGAATATTAATGAAGGATAAGTTCGCCATTTAATTGTATCCGCTCTGACAGATTCGGCTTGATCTCCCTAAGATTCGCATTTATGTCATGCACCGAAAGCTTTAGCTTCTCCCGGAAGGCTGTCAGAGCCCGTCCATCACAATTAATGCACCGCAGAGGCGCGGGGGATAGGGGGGTTGTCAACTCATGCATAGGCGCCTACAGCTAGTAGCCCCACTTGCCCGCATTTACTATCGCCTTTGGCTATAAATACCCCGCACTTGTATATTTTCGGGTTACTTTTCTCAAGTTGCATAGTGTCTTGTTTGAGAATCTAAGTTATTGTTTTCAGAGCCGAGTTGTGCAGACTGCTTCCTTTGTTTTCAGCGTTCGTATTCTACACTGTTCCACCAGTCGTCTGTTCAAGTCCTTGATTGTCTATACCGGTTCACGACGGAGAGCCTGTCAACTGAAGAAGTTGTTCGTCAATTCATGCGCCGAGGCTTAGATTCCGGCATGACTACTTCGGTGACGGCCTCGGCTTACACGCACCCTGGTTGGACTGATCCTAGACAATCTCCGGGCACGAGAGCATCTCAGCAGCAGCAGCCAGAAGAGCCTGTTCCAGAGCCGTTGGCCACTATGGTGAATTACATTCCGCCGCGACCAGATGATGCACCAGAGGTGCATATTCCGAAGAATGCAAAGTATCCGATTCCGCTGCCACCACTGCCGGAAGGTGTGCGACAAGAAGGGTCCCTGCTTGGACACCTTCCACTGGTCAAGTTTTCTGATTTCAACTTGGGCGACTATAGAACGTATCCTCAGTTCGTGCCAGATCGCTATTTGACGGTAGTCCACAATCCCACCAGAAAGGTTGATGAATTCGTCCAGAAGGAATTTGCCGCAAATCTTGAGCGGCCTGGACTGTTGAACCTGTTAAAGCTACCGCACTTCGGGCGTAGCAATGAAGTCAATGCAGTTGTTAAGGCACTGCTATCCTACGTGCATGGTGGTTACCTTTGGCTGGGGAGGCCAATCGATTTAAATGTCGACTTGATTCATCATATTACCGGCCTATCTAAGGTTGGTAAGGACCCAAATATTCATTTTGTTGGAAAAGACAAAGACAAAAAGTTAGCTGCACAGTTGGTGCAGAAATACAAGTTGACAAGAGGAGGTCGAGCTTATGAACTCACTATAGTTGAGGATGAAGCACTTAGATTCACTGGCAGTCTGCTTGCAGGCAGACTTCTCACAAAGTGCAGACCTAAAGAAGTTACTGGAGCTGTTGTGGAGCTCGCTATCGCAGCTGCGGAGGGAGAGCAGTATAACTGTTCTCTCTTCCTCCTCAATTCTTTCTTGGAAGACTGCCGGAACGTCCAGGACACCCCCGGTCAGTTGTTCCATTTTTCTTGGCTTTTAATTTTATGTGCTCTCGTCGGGTGGAAGGAGCCCCCGAACACTCAGTTCCTTCCGCGCCGCGCAGGAGAGGCTGCCGGCATCCGCTATGTTAACCTTTGGGATTCTAATAATCCCGCGAAGCGCAAGATGAACCGCGTTGTATTTTGTGAATACTACCATCTCCTCAAAGATACCATTCAGGAAATGCCGAGGCTGAGTCAGGAGACGGCAAAAATATATGAAGGGAAGTTGGTTTTTTCCGCCAACTTGCATGAAATTTACCTCCGCCCTTGCGCCATTCAAGACGAATGGGCCGTAGGCCTTTACAGGATGACTACTGAAGATGTTGAAGAAACTATCAAGTCTTGGTCGGATGAATGGAGGGAGGCCGCCGAAATCGCATCCGCGATACCACCCCCGGTTGCGCAAGAAAAAGATAAGGGCAAGGAAGCCCCTGAGCAAAGAAGTGATGAAGGTTCGACAGAACCACCGACCAAGAAGCAGAAGATGTCGCATCCCTCTGAGACCATTCCCTCGGGGATCGACCAGTATTTGAGGGAGCAATTTCGCGAGCTGCGGACCGCGCATGCTCAGATCAGAAGTGCTCTGGACCTGCAGTTCGTGGAATTAAAAGGTCTCGCAGGAAGAGTTGCGCAGACCCATGCGCCAGCATCTACGTCACAAGCGCCACAAGCAACCACAAGTACCGAACGAGTTGAAGTACTTGCAGAGAGGCATACTGTCTTGCACATCCCTCCTACAAGCATGACACTTCCGGATCCTTTGGCTACACTACAGGTAAGCGCAGTTGGCCCCATTGAAGTAAATTTGTCTTTGATTCCCATAGAAACCTTGTAGCTAGTGCAAGAGAAAGTTTCTATTGAGTTGAGAGCTAGAGAGCTCTCCACATTCCATGCAAACCAAAGACTGCAATCACAGGAGATAGAGCCGAAGGCAGGCTATAAGAACATCTCTGAGAAGCTTGCACTTTATGAGGCACAAGACACTGGGATAAGAAACGTAGTTGATGAAATTGCCCAGGAGTTGCCGGCCTCCGAGATTCAACCAGACCTTCCTCTGGTTGAGAAAGTTCAAATTATTGGTGGAAGGGTGAAAACCCTAGAGCAGGAAATAGTTACTATGGCTGAAGACCATAGAACGCAGATCGTCGAGCTGGAAGCTCGTGTTGCAGCGCATTCTACAGATGATAGGCAGGAACAATTCGAAGCGCTGCGCAGAGCCTCTACACAAATGAAGAGCAAAGCAGATGAAACCGAGAACCTAATGGCCCAAGCTATGGAGGCTTGGACGGAGCTTGAGAAGCTCCCTTTCAAAGTTGGTCTTTTGGAACAGGTACAAGTAGCAGAACAGTCCCTAACTGTTCTGAATGAAGAAGCTAAGGCATTAGAAGGCTTAGCAAAAATGAGGAAAATGAGTGAAGTGCGCAGAGTACAACAGCAACTGCACAAGCTCAGAACTGAAGATGCTAAACTCACCAACAGCATTCAGCCATTTATGGATGAGTATGCTGACCTCGCTTCCCAAGCCGAGGCAAAGATCAAAGAAATTGCAGAATCTCAACAGATGGTTGATGGCATAATCAAAGAAGAAGCCACTGCAGAAATGGTGCAGACAGCTGTGGAGTGCATCGATGAAATGGACTCTGCTATTGCGCAGTGGAAGAAAACATTTGCTGAGACCCAAGCAAAAGCAGATGCGCAAGTAAAGCGACCACACGCTAGTGCGAGTGGCTCGAGGACGAGCCACAAGTAAGTGTTAAGGGCCTGTTGGAGCCTAGGCCGCAGCTATGGTAAAGCTGCGAATTTTGAGGAAAAAGCACAAGTGTTGAAGGGAAAGTGCTAATTTTGAATAAGCACCAATTTTTGGGCAGAAGTAAACGGCGCGCAGTACGGTGCCAGATGGATGAGCTCAGCACAGATTACGGACCGGAAATCGCGGAGCTCGCGCGCACACGTCAAAGGAGAATGAATATGGCCGAGTAGAGAGCTCAGCTACCATAATAAATGAAGCGACGGAGTAGAGGGCTCAGCTACCCTCATTAAGGCTAAGTACAGAAGTTATGGTTGCTCTAACCAAGGAAGAGCAACGGACCAAAGCATTGAAGGAGAAGGACAAGGAGCAGTAAATGATGAAGCGGCGCCCATACCCGCAATCTGCGCCGAAAGTCACGGAACCTGCAGAAAACGACGACGTGACTGCAAGCGGCGCCTACAGTACACCTAGCCATGTCCGTGGTTAGGGTTTTTGGGGAATACTTCTGGGAAAGGCCCACAGTTTTGTAAAGGTGTGACCGTCATGGCCACCTATATATATGTGTAATTGTAAAGGTTAGATGTTAGATGTAAGCTAGCTGTTTGAGATAAGCTAGTAAGCTAGCTAGCCTTCTATTGTGTTGTTAGAAGACAAGAGTTAGAACTGGATAGCTGTGAAGCTGATCCCTGAGTTGCAGACAGTCTGAGTCGACGTCTGAACTATCGTAATCTCTGAAGAGGAAGAGACTAGATCGAGAGAAGGGCTCCCAGCTGTGTGCGTGGAGTTTCCTGGAAAGATCTAAGGCTGCAGCTGTGTGCGCAGTATATTGTGTAATTCCATTTCTGATTAATATAAGATACACTTCCCGTGGACGTGGTTTCCCCGTGGAAGTGAGCTACCTAATTCTCGTTGTTATGATGCTGTGTTGTTTGATTGCATGTTTTAGTTCACTATATGTGTATACATGAACATTGCGTTATCTTTATGAATATGTTAAGTAAGTTCTCAAAGCTTCCTTGGGAGTTATAATCGTCAAGTGCCGAAGGAATCCGTAGAACGCTGTCGCTGCGGCGATTGAGGAATGCGTTACTGCGCTGGGAACGCAAGCATAAACGATACATAGAGTATCGACGCAAAGGATAATTGCTCGTGCGCAGAAGTGGAGATACCGCGTAGCTAGGCTGTCAAGCGAGAGCTTCAGCGCCATTGTACTGAGAGGTCTGCGGAAGAATAAGACGTTCCGCTTTGAGGAATCATCAGGGAAGAAAGGGATAAGATTGCAGTCTCCGCGTCGCCTAGGTTAAGGAAGCCTGATTCCTTAGCCCCCCCATAGCCACTTCGGGTGAGACCTCGAGCTGCTGCGCAGCTCGTTGCCGAGAGGGCCAGTGTGCCAAGGGGTTTTGTTGCTGCGCCTCATTAAAACCCGGGTCTGTCCAAAAAACAGCCAACATACACCCTTCGATATACACCAAGTACGGATTATGGTACTTGGTGGGTACATGAAGGAGCTCGATATACCGATAAGTACGTGGAAGACTACAATACCCCTGGGATACAGTGCTGGCAAATAACGATAGCTGCCACGCTTAACGATGCCGGAACATGTCTGTCACCTACCCAATTTTTGAGAATAATTATTTTCTACTATTATCCTTTTTGCAAAAGTACTTTGTGATAAATTATAATTACAAGTTTTGTAATTATGACCAATTAGGTCAAAGATGAATGTAACGACTCATTATTATTATTTAATAAATAAAAATGGGAGATAAACACTCAAGAAAGCTGTTACAAGAGTGTCCACTAGCCCACTAGGAGGAATGGAAGCTGCTGGAAGGACTGGGACAGATGGCGGCATTTGCACTCTACCATTAGCTGTTGTTATGGGACAACTCCCCCTAATTTTGTGGCATTTCCCCCTCCAGGTGGAGGGAGGTGAGCATGTAGCTCACTAATGACCAGTTAATTACAAAATGACCCAGGCAACCCATAAAAGGCAATTTGAATTGAGCAGGGAGCTCTTACAATGTTTTCTGTAGAAACATTCCTCATGTGCATTAGGTGATGGCTGAGAGATTCGAATAGGGAGGCTGTGGAGAGTGCAATTGTAAGTCTGCAAATGTTATGAGAAGGACAGACCAGAGGTGTTGGTGCTGGTCCAATTGATTACTAAGCCTGTCAGGCTGGATAAATTTCTTGCTGTTGCAAGTAGAGATCCTAAGCTTCAGAACTTTCTTCCTCCTGGTGGACCAGTGGATAGGCTCGGGGGTCCTAAAGCAGATATCTTGGCTGCTTGGGAGCAGGTTGGGTGGAACAGGCTTCTTGAGTGATTTGTTCCTCCTATCACACTCAGGTTCTATTCTTTTATTTATTTTTTGGGTTTCCAATCATATGAATGCTCTCAGAAAATGGCTTAGTAATGTTATTAATGATCAGTAGCAGTAAAATGTTAGATCCTAATTAATTTAGAATTGCTGAACTGATAAAATGACTCCTATACATTTTTTTCCATGCGTGAAGCTGCATCGTACTCCAGTACAGAGAGGTAGCATTAAATCTGTTCAGTTAAAAGTGGAACCTAGCATGTATCTAAATATATAAACCCAAGAGACCACCCATGCACAGACTTATGCTCCCCATGCATCTTATATTTTAGCAGCTGTAGATTAGATCTCTGCATGCATTGTTTTTACTGTTCAAATCTGTATGCTAAAACAACATACCAGAAAACTAGTTATAGCAGTAATTTCTTTTTTGACTTCTGAAGGTAGACATGGTGTGAACATCTAGGGTTTACTGATCTTTAGTTATTCCTTCAAAAGAAACCAACATCATGCATTCCGTTTAACCACATACCCATTCCTTTATTTGTTATTTGAATTTGATTGATTTTTATAAAAATTATTGTCATCACTGTATTATTTTTATGCAAAAAAAAAGAGTACTGTATCGTTCTTTCATTTTCTCCAGAGGTCCATTTGGACAAATACAAGGAGATAGAATTAAAATAGAAAAAAAGTTATATTCATAAGCAATTAAATTAACTGATGAATGCACTGTCATTTTCTTGTTTCTGTATTATCAATTGTACGTGGCAGAATTTACATCACAGAATATCATGTTATTAAAAGCAAAGAAAAAAATAACATTATTGAATTGACAGAGCAAAATACAGTATCTCTACACCCAAACCAGGGCTGACCTGTTCTCATCACACTATTATTTACAAACATTTAATAGCTGCCAAATCAAATGTTTCCTTATCATAGATATCCTAACTGTGGAATCGAGATCTGTTATTCTTGTTTCCTTTAAACATCATTGTAGACCAGCAGATTTCATTACCATCGATAGACTAGGGTTTAACATTATCACAGTAGTATTCAAACCAAACTAATACCTAATCATTATCGGTTTAATTCGAGTATGCACAGATGCAATGCAAGCCAAGTAGATCATTATCGGCTTATAGCCACTCTTTAAACAAACACTTAAACATGCCTTTCGTACTTTGGAACAGAATTCGAAAACGAGAGTTCAAAAACATCATATGTAAACATTAAACCCTAAACATTTATCATTTCCATTTAAAATTACGATGGCAGCAACCTACAGATCGCCTCAGTGTTTACTGAGGGTTCCATTCCAAAAACCATTCCTTTTTTCACTACTCAGTCATTGCCGAAACAAAACCACAGTCGACATTTCTTTTCCACACTTGTTCTTCCATCGACTCAGAAGTACAAAACGAATGACATCAGACGTTAAATGCCGTGAAATTATTTGCAAAATGAAGGTTCAAACCCATCAAGTTTGCCGAGCCAAAGGATGGTCGGCCATACATTTAAGAAATAATCACATCATCTACACTAACAAACAAAACGTAAACAATAACGTTTTTTCCCAATGTTGCAGGCGAGACAAAAGCCACTGCCGAGAAGGCATGCTACCAACACCCTGCTCATCAAGTCCGATTCCAGGAGAACCACGAGGGAGGGATACCACTGAAGCTTACCGGTGGGTTCGCTATATTTCTTCTCCCCGTCAACTTTCCTGGCACCCTGCTGTTCGCCGAGAGCTACCTGCCAAACAACCATACACTGAGTTAAATATCAATCATGAGATAGTGATGCATGCAACAAAGAAAACTTTAAAACCCTTGCAAACTTTACTGTACCTGAGTCGTGACAGAAGCTTGACGAAGCCATCCATCCATCCACTGCGAAGGAGAAGCACCCAACTCGAAGGCCACGCTGTGTGATACCTTTTGAAACTTACAACCCGATTGAAACCCCATACTTGCAAGTTACTACAACGCCAAACAGACGCACTCATCCAACCTGTGGATTGCCACACCATTCAACTCCAAACGCATCCTCCATTGATAGCATTCACCTACAGTTTGAGGACTGCTGCTGGTCTCAGGATCGAGCCCGAGGAAGGCTAGAAAAACATCAAAACCCTAAGTGCCTCTCGGTCGGTTGGCCTCACCACAAACCCTACCACCGAAACGAATGCCAAGAAACGTTACAATATCCCATAAATCACGTTAGGGTTCATCACAATCCCAATGCACAATAATCAACGACGGAGATCTAATTTCATTAATCCACGATGGAGGGTGGTAGATGCGGCATTAACTCACCCCTCCATCTCCCAAGCCACGAAGTTTCCAACTCTGTTGACACCAGGGCAGGAGGCCCGTTACAACTCAGCATTTCCAAACCTTATCACATGCCAAACATCCATCACGACGTGCACGTAATATTACCCTTAACACGGTGGCTAGGCGAATTGATTGCAAACCCAATCATTTACTACACCCTTGAATTCGTACGCAGGCTTTATGCAGTGTCATCATTCCACCTGCCAACCATATGGATCAATGTTAATAGCATCGACTTTATAAATTATACCAAGGCTAACATTCATTGGTAGCATGTATTAAAGACTTTGTATGTTCCATGAAAATCGACATAAGTATGCCCATAGTATAAAAACATCCACCTAGGTCGCATTCGATCCTAAGGTGTGGATTGTTTCCGCCTAACTTAATATAAAATTCATCATAAGGTTCATTATAAAGCTCTTAAAGCTTCGTTCATAACATAAGTTATATGAATACACCCTTAGGGTATAGTTACCCCATAGAACCATCGCATACATTGCATGGTAGGGTACTAATGCATAATGCATCACCATTATAATTGCCCAAGTAATGGAGAACTTAGAATCACCTTATTATTCGCTCTATGGTATGCTTAGGACCATGTGTCTTTGTCTTAGATTTTGTCACAGTCAAAATCATAAAAGAGTTGTTTTAACAGCCGCAAGTCATTCATGGGATGACAACAAGTGAAGTCATAAACGCCTAATGAAAAACATTCATAACAATCACACTTTGAGATTGATGATATCTGCAGTTTTTGAGCTAGTCAAATTCATCGTACAATTTGGAAGGAAACCATACCTGTAGCGCTGAAATCATAGGCAGTTTTTATTTATATCACGGTTATTAAACACTCTGAATTTTATTGCTATCTCTTACCTGCGAATCTGCGCATGAAGGACGAGTACAATGCTTTAGCCGAGTAGCTAAGTAAGCCTCAGGGCACCTCGTGGGACCCCTTTCATCATCATCCAGAAAAATTAAACTGTCAATACTTGTCGAGAAGAATTCTGTTTTCTAAATGCATCACAATTTTCAATCATTCCAGCATATGAATAAAGGACATAAGCATTAATTGGATCCATGACGTGTCGCCAACACGATACACCATCAGAAGACAAAAAGACACAGCAGTTAAATTATTCCTACCAAATGTCGCATTTATTAATTACTGCTTTATTAATTATTATTATTTCCGCATTTTACAAATATTAGCTTTTAATGGCGATTTAAATTTTTATGAAAATATTGGGATGTTACAACATCTCTAACTTATACACAGTTACTAAATGATTTTAACCTAAGCTAACGTTAATTTTATCTTGTACAGTTAGGTGGATGCATGAGGTGAGTACATAAATGTAAACATAATGCAATCCTCAACTACATGATAATGCACATTTTCTTTTCCTTATCAATGAAAACTACTTAAGGTAAGGAGAGGTATTTTTTCTTTCAAACCAAAAGTACTTAAGTAGTAGCAAAAAGAAGAATTCCTTCCTAGAGTGCAATAATTCTAACTTTCTGCAATAATAAGCCAAAAAGCGTAAAGAAAATGAAAGATACAGCTAATCTTAACAATGTATAAGACAAAATGATGAAGCACTTTCAATTTTCAAATGCATGTATAAAAAATGGAACTTGATAATTAAATGCTTTTCATATCTATATACAGAAAGTGAGAGAATATCTACAACACTCTAATCATTCAGAAATTCCCAAAGAAAAATGGCAAGCACCCAAACAACTCAAAGGCACTTAAGAAAGGCTCAAAATCTATCAAATGCAATAATTATAACTCATTTCCTATCTTTTTACACTTGAAAAAGACACATCTAAGCTACGGAAAGAAGGATTCCACAAACGTTTCCAATCAAATGCAAGACAAAGATAAGCACTTAACAATCTTATCTAACTCAAATGTACACAAATCTGAAACAAGCCTTTCTTCTTCTTATGATGATAAGACCAAGAATATCAAATGATCAAAATAAAGTAAGAAGAATATTTACATTTTCCAAATTCATAAATATAGCAAAAGAGTGACAAAATCAAACTTTTCTTTGAACTAAAGTGGAGACAAAGAATCAATCTTCCCCAAAAATGATTGAATAGCTCAACATGTAAGGGAAACAAGATGCATAACCCAAGAAAGAGAGGCTCAAAAAGACATGGACATCCCACACTCTTCAAGTCTTTAAAACAAGCCAATCACGCCAAACCAAAAATGATCTCAAAACCTTGAGATGGGTCAAAACGACTAAAGAATGCACGATTCATGGCCCCCCCTGGCCATGAGGGGGAATCTTTTTTCAAAAATAGAACCCATTTCGCTTAAAAATGTAAGCAAAACACTAGTTTTGACTCGAGGGGCCAAACATGAATCCAAATCACAAAAAGACCCAAAAACCAATACAAATAAGCCAAACAAAACACACAAATCAAAGATGAGATCTCTGGCTGGATCTCGCAGCACAGAGGGAGTTCATACAACAAACCAAAGTCCAGACTATCAAATGGACATGAGATGCCTGCATGCCAAATTTTGACAAATCGGCGCACTCTATGCTTGTACACAGTGTGATGTCGCAGTCTACCTACACGGGAAGTGTGACGATGTCGCAGTCTGCCAATGCATGGGATGCGACGAGCAACTAACAAGTAAAGAACAAAGACTCATAATGACACATTGTCGCTCTGTTTCCACTGCCCAGGTGCGCCAGGCGAAGTCTAGATTCAAAAATGAATCAGATCTCTCAGTAATGAACCATGGAATGGTTTGGGAATGAGTTGTACAAACTCAGAGGAAGTAGATCAGAGTCTTCAATACGAAGATCTGATAGTGAAATCAACTCCAAGAAGTAAATGGCAAAAAATAAAAGTCTTGGTATGGTCACCAGATTTGTTATCGGACAATCTACTCGAGCAGACGCGAGTAGGATCTCCTTAGCTCAATGTGAGTCTAGAACAAATAGAACAGACTACCGATGCATTTCCTAGATCTACTTAAGGATCAAGTACTAGATGTCTTACCTTTTTACTACGCAATCCTTTCTCCTGAATGTTGCTCCACGTCCCGGGGTCGTCAGATCCAAGCTGCAAGACCTGTCAAGACAAAGAAACAAGAGAAACCAGTAAAATACATCTATACAATAAGCGATTTAAGTAAACAGTTAAGCAGGTAAACTACTCAATATCATTGCACACATGAACAATATTGGTGGAAAGCATTTGTGTTACTGTAAATAGAGGAGTACATGATAGAGATATAGAACCACAACCAAGGCTTAACACTGTAGCCCTTCTCCGACGAAGCCAATTTCCATATCCTTCCAAGGAAGTATGAGTTCTCCAAGAGGTGAATGGAGGTGTCTTAAGAGTGATTTCACCAGCATGTAGATACCATGGGCTTCCTCCCCTTGGGATGGGAGTGAGCTTCACTTATATAGGACTAAGTTGATAGGATATGGATAGGATAGGTTGAGAGATGGTAGGAGAGAGATAGGGTATCCTCCCAAAGAGTTAGGGGTCGAGTACCAACTCCCCTAGAAGTCAGGGATACGCCCCTAAATGAGCAAGTTTCGAGAAGGATCTCAAATAAGTTATTTTTGCCCATTAACTGACCTCGTCGCACCCTGCAGTGGAGCAAGCTGCGACGTCGCATGTTGCTAGTGTGCAACCTGCAACGACCCTTCAAAACCTAGCACAACTGAGCACAAATCCTCCTAGGATGATTACTTAGTCCAGGTATCTTCAGGGGTGTATACACTAAATCTTATCATGAGTAGATTTTGGGTGTAACATCTGGAATTGAAGGTCACTGATCTAGCTCAGATCTGACCTTCTTAGCTCCTGCAGCAAATCCTCTCTATCTCAAAAAGTCACCCTACATGTGCAGCTACGCCCTCCTCACTCTAGCAATATCTCTCTCCGACAATGCAACTGAGTAACCTCATTTGGTGACCCCTTGCCTCTATAAATAATCTCACCGATGAATTAGGTTTGCCAAAACCCTAATTCTCGGTGCATGCAAAAAGTTACTTTTGCATGTAGTCACTGAATGCTGATAGGTCATGCAAAACTCATGCATGCAAAGGTCAATCTCCCCTGAAGCTCCGCATGCAGCCCCCACTGGACTCATGCCACTGAGTAGAGTGCCTCTACTCCATCCTGATGCTTATGCAACTAATGTACCTCCATGCAAGGCATCTGAACCATGGAGGACATCCCAAAGTTACCATAATCTAACACTCCCTTTTAACGAGGGAAGTCCTGACACTGATGCCTGGATCCATCAAGTCCACTACTGCTGACACTGATCTAATTGATCTACCTGTCACTGTTTTCTGACCTGAAGAACTCTGATCAATCTCCATATGTGTGGCTTCAGAAGAAGCCCCCCTATCAACCATTGCTGAATCTGCCATTACACTCTGACTTAGACTCCCTCTGAGTCTCTGCTGCTATAACCAACCCTGAAGACCTCTATCAAGTGGATCTACTGCTCTGTAGATCATCTGCCTATGACCCTGAGTTGACTCAGCTCTGTAAGTCAACTCCCTCTGTCTCTGAATTGACTTGTCTCTCTCCTCATCCAAGTCCATCTCAACCATGTCATACCAACTCACTCTCTGACTGGTTCCTGCATGAGCAACATGCTCATCCATCTGATATGAGCCCAAGGGCTCAATCTCTTGAGACTCATCACTTTCAAAAGCATCTCGCTCATCCATCAGAACTCAAGAATCACTACTATGATCCTCATCATGGTGAGCATCTCGCCCACCCATCTGTTGAACAGGATCACTCCTCCTGGCCTCATTTCTGCTGTGAGCATCCCGCCCATCCTCCTCCTCTGCATCTGAAGAGGATGCACTTAGCTATCCTGATGTGCCCGAGGTAGGATGTCCATGAACCAAGTATTCACAGTCGATCCTGTGACCCAATAAGACTGGGTCTACTCTAAGATAGGTGAAGAATTGATCCCGCTGAAACACCACTGAACAACCAACAATTGCCAAAGCTGCCACTGAGAGGATACTCCCTCTCAATCCTGGAACAAAGAGCACTCCTGAAACCTCCAGGATCTCCCCACGATCAAGCAGAAATCTCACTCTGCCCACTCTAGCAACCAAATGGTCAACCCCATGCACATCTTGAGCCAACTGCAAGGGTGTATGCTCTAGGATCATAAATGCATCCCGCACTCCTGTCATGTGACTGCTGAGCCTGCAGTCAACCCTCCAACTCTGATCAACCTGAGCCTCTGGCAGGCTACTATCCTGTCCTGACTGAACTGAGGCTAATGAGAACTCCTTCTCAAACCGAGAAGTAAACTCATCAACCTCCTCTACTGCTGCTATCTGCTCAGTCTTCATGTGCATGCATATCTCATGCACATGCAGCATGCATATCTCATGCACATCTCTGTACTGACACTCCCTCTCAGCGAGGAAGGTACTGCTGGAGAAGCATCCACCAGGATCAAACACATCATATGCTGCTGCAGCTACTCCCTCTGAACTGGGAGACTTTCTGGCTGCATCTGCTGCACTCTGATATGCAGATCTGCGCTCCTCCTCTATCAATGTCATCTGGAGAGAAGCATCATGCTCTCCCTCTGTCACTAATACTGAAACTGTATCCAAGGTCTTCCTGGACCCACATATAGGATTTCCCAACAAGCTGTACTCTACTCTCAAGCTAGAGGCCATAACTCTGCAAAACTGAAATACTGTAACCCATAGTGAAATAAGAATCTCTCCTGATCACAGATCTATCTCAGATCTAACCTCTGAACTCACAGATCTGATAGATCTGGTATCTATCCTAACAGATCTGATGTCTGCACTCACAGATATGAACTCTGCTCTTAAGATCTGGACTTTGCTCTCACAGATTTGAACACTGCTTTAGATCTGATATGTTTGCCACAGATTTGGACTCTGCTCATGCCAGATCTGAAAGATCTATCTCAGATCTCACCTCCAAACTAGCATATCTGATAGATCTGACCTCTACAACCTTAGATCCGAGATGTGCTCTTCAGATTTGGTAGATATGGTCTCTATCTTCATTGATCTACTAGATCAATCTCAGATCTAGTCTCTAATACCACAGATCTGATCGATCTGACCTCTACAACCTCAGATCTGGTAGATCTGGTCTATATCGTTACTGATCCACTAGATCTATCTTAGATCTAGTCTCCAACATCACAGATTAATGTGTGACTACCCACTCTAACCCTTAACAGGGCTCTGATAGCATGTAAAAAATATAGAATCAAACAACTAGATCCGCATTTACCAACTGAAATATAAATGCAATCAACCACATAAACAACATATGTACCCTGGAACCCTTTTGGGGAAAACCAACTAACTATGGGGCTATATTCACTCTCGAGCCCAGAGCATATAGATGTATAAATGAAAATACAATATAGGATTACCTCAGTCGGTAACTCAATCCCTCTCAAACCGGATAGGCTCTAAATTTGCATGCATCAACTATGGGGCTATCTTCTCTCTCGAGCCCAGAGCATATAGATGTATAAATGACAATACAATATAGGATTACCTCAGTCGGTAACTCAAACCCTCTGAAACAGGACAGACTCTAAATTTGTATGCATCTAGCTGATGCATGCACTGAAGAGGTAAGCCCTAATTGCCAAACTAGATCTGAGTGCTCTGACGGTGCCTCTAACTGATCTACCCTCTCTATATCTCTCTGCTCTGATCTGCTCGCTCTGAAGATTGCCCACTGATGAAATCGGCCTCCTCTGCATGCACTAGTGCGCCCTCCCCTCTGGATGTCAAATGCTCGTACTGGTCCAGATCTCAACAGATCTGAGCTCCGATCGTCCCTAACCTTCCTCAAATGCTGAGGCAAGCCTATTTGGGAAGTCTAAGACTCCGAATCAGCCAATCCAGCTCACAACGAGCTTCTCCTCCCTCAGGAAAAACGTCCTCCTCCAAGAGAACTCGGTCTCCTCCAATATACTCTGAAATCACACTGATGAGCTCTCTCAACTCATAGAACTAGCTGTCTGGCCTCTCTGGAACTGAAGGTCACCGATCTAGCTCAGATTTGACCTTCCTAGCTCCTCCAACAACTCCTCTCTATCTCAGAAAGTCGCCCCACATGTGCATCTACGCCCTCCTCGCTCTAGCAGTATCTCTCTCCGACAATGCAATTGAGTAACCTCATCTGGGGACCCCCTGCCTTTATAAATAGTCTCACCAATGAATTAGGTTTTCCAAAACCCTAATTCTCGGTGCATGCAAAAAGTCACTTTTGCATGTAGCCACTGAATGCTGACAGGTCATGCAAAACTCATACATGCAAAGTTCAATCTCCCTTGAAGCTCCGCATGCAGGCCCCACTGGATTCATGCCACTGAGTAGAGTGCCTCTACTCCATCCTGATGCTTATGCAGCTAATGTACCTCCATGCAAGGAATCTGAACCATGGAGGACATCCCGAAGTTACCATAATCTAACAGATAGCCGATGTATTGACCAAGCTGCTGGCCAGAGTGAAGTTTGAATACTTCAAAGAGAAGCTTGGTGTACTTCAGATCGAGGTTCCTTCCAAGGGGAAGTGATGAGTCCGGAAGATGCAAATGCACATGGGCCATTCTCACATAGTGGTAGGAAAGTCCTCCTATGGTGTAGATGTAAGGGCTGGGCCATTCTCACATGGTGGTAGGAAAGTCCTCCCATGGTACAGATGTAAGGGTTGGGCGTGGCTTTTCCGACATGGTCAGAGGTTAGTCCTTCCATGGTAGTTGATGTAATTGCTGCGGCTTTTCCGACATGGTCAGAGGAAAGTCCTTCCATGGTCGTTGATGTAATTGCCGAGCTTTTTCGACATGGTCAGAGGAAAGTCCTTCCATGGTCGTTGATGTAATTGTTGAAGCTTTTCCGACATGGTCAAAGGTTAGTCCTTCTATGGTCGTTGATGTAATTGCTGAGCCTTTCTCGGATGGTGATAGGAAAGTCCTTCCATGCCGGTGAGTGTAAGTGTTGTGTTATGTGTGTTACCAACTTTTTTGTACCATAGTTGGACTTTCAACGAGCCGCCATTTGATGAACATGATTTATGTTTATATCCAGTGTATCAGAAGTTCCAGTTGTTGTTCCTAGCAAATTTTGGCTAGCCGGTTTTATTTTTCAGTTGAAATGACCATGGCCCCACAGGGTTTGTAATAAGTGTGCTAGTAGGATTTTGAGTGGCTTGGTTCCCCATGACTTGGTTATCAACTAAGGTATTCCAAGTGAGTTTTTTGCCCTTGTCTATTATGCTTTGCCTATAGACAAACAATAATCGACGAGGTTTTCTCTCGCTTCTTCCAAAGTTGGAATGCCCGATTTTGAAAATTGAGCCTTGGTGGGTTATTAGAGCCCAACTGATGTATGTAAGCCCACTAGACACCATGTATGTCTTAGATGGTCATTTCCTAGGGTCCTCGTCCAATAAAAACACTGTTTGGAATTTTTTTACCAGACACGTTGGATGAGTTTTTATTATTTTTTAATTATTTTTCCAAATATTTAATTGGAAAAATGCAATTTGTAATATGTCAGTCATCTGGGGGTGGATTTCAGAGATTGAAGGCTTGATTCATAAGCCAAAAATCACACATGAACCCCAGACTGGCTTATCCTAAGTTTCGGATGTTCATTCAGCCTCATAATTAATAATTTCTCAAAAAAGTCATTTACAGAGAAATTATTAATTAAAATATTAAAAATGAATATTTTAGAGATAATCCAAATCTCTCCAAAATAATCCAAAATGAATAAAATAAAAGGCTGAATGACATGGCACTGAGCATTCATGAAGATTCCAATCAACTCCAAGTGCTTCCAGTCAACTATCCAGACACCAGAAGAGATATCCTTCAAAGGAATTTGCCCGCCTTCATGCAAAAGTCGATTTGGTGATGTGTCAAGAGTTTAATGGATTGTTGGGAGTGTAATAAAGGATATGGTGGGCGCCCTAGCCACCTCATGGGCTTGGCTCCTATTGATCAAGAGTTCTATTCATTGTAACTCAAGTTCTTGTCTCCCATGAGAGCTCACGCTTTCCTTCTTCATGCTCACGCCCTACCACATGGCAAACTCGTGATTGGTGCGGTGATGCTTCCAAAGGAAGGATGGGGGGCACCTTGCCAGGGTGGAGGCCACCTCCCCATCCACATTAATGTAAACTCATGTTGATTGGATTGAATCCACTCCAAGCTTGGAGTTAGACTAGAATTCGATTGGATGATTCATGCCATTGGCTCTCTTCCATGCCAATTCGAATTAGGGTAAGGTTGCTTCTAGTTTTTTGTATAAATGAGAGTGACTGGCTCCTCATTCTTCATGGAGAATTTGTGCAAATACACTTTGGAGAAATTTGTAATCTTTGTTTGAATTTGAATAAAGCAAAAGACTTTGGAGGTCCATGTGGGAGTTCTTTGTGTGCCATGCTTCATCTTGTTTAAGGTGATACCATTCTTCGCTCATTTCTTTTGATTCTTAAGTATATGATCTTGTGATTAGAAGGCTAATAATCTAGCACAATATTGTTTGATCTATGCTTTTCTCTTAAGTTTTGTGGCTTTCAGGTATTCTCCCAAGTACAAGAGCTTTTGTTTGGTTTATGCATTCATCGTACAAGTGTCTAAAGGAGGCTTCTACTTTAAGAAATCGAGAAACAAAGGGCTTGCTTGCCTCATCCATCAAACTACAAACTTCAAAAAATCTCTTGGTTACCTTGGTTACTACAAAGTGGATCTACATTTTCACAGGTTTTATCCTATTGATTTGCTTTCCAAAGTAGTGCAAGTATTCTCAATTTATTCACATTTCTAGATCTTGCATTATGATTGGCTAAGTAGATCAAAGTTTCGTGCTTTGATCTAGTTGTTGGGTTTAGATCTACTATTTTTTAAATCTTTAATTTCTATTAGATCTAAGATCCTAGTTTCATTTCAAACTTGTAAATCCATTATTTATTTTGACTTGTCTTTTTGTTCTATCATTTTTTCATCTTTTAGAGTGCCAAATACCACTAAGTTTGTGTCCAAAACCATCAATTTTCTTGCTAAAGTTTTGTTTTGAGAAGTACTTTGGGATTCCATCCCAATTGCCACATTGTTTTGTGTGCCACTTATCTCTCCCCATTGTTTTTTGCATATTTCCAGCTAATTGAAAATTTCATGAACAGTGTGAAAAAGTCACTTTTTGACTCATTTTTTGCCTTGGGAAACGTGCACTAGTTTTCTTGAAAAACGTGCAAATTTTCCACTTTTTGGCTTGCTGATTTTTCTCTGTTTTTTCATTAATTTTCAATTCTGGAAATTCATTTAAAATCAGAAATTTTTCGAAAAATTTCCCAAAAAAATATTTTTTCAAGTTTTTGTTTTTTTTTTCTCGAAAAACGTGCAAATTCAAGCTTGCTGTTTTTTTATTGATTTTTTGACATTTTTCTGCTATTTTCCAATTCTGGAAATTAGCCTAAAAATCATAAATTTTTCAAAAATTTTCAAAAAATCTATTTTTTGATTTGTTTTCATCATTTTCTCGAAAGGCGTGCCATTTCAAGCTTGCTGATTTTAGACTGATTTTCTGCAATTTTTTGTTATTTTCCAGTTCTGGAAATTTGCCTAAAATATTTAAAAAATCTTTGAATTTTATTTCTCGAAAAATTTCAAGTCATTTCATTGAAAAACATGCATTTTGCATCATAAAAGGCAAGCTTTTCCTTTCATTTCCATGCTCTGATTTTTGGTCTTGTTTTCCTGTTTTGGGCTTTTATTTATTTCATTAGGCACTTATCATCTCATTCACTTTCATCTTTTCGAATCATAAGTCAAAATTTGGTTTCCTAACACTCTCACTAGCTGTTGTTTAGAGCTCTTACTTACAGGTGAACGAAGAGCAAAATCAAGCAAGAAAAGAACAAACAAAGCTAGATCCAAAAGACAAGGATCCAAACCCAAAAACCATTATCCTTTGTACAAACTCATAAGAGTTTTTCCATTTTCACTTAAGTTCTTTTTTCAAAGTCCTTTCAAGGGTTAAATTCCCAAAGGAAATTGTACTTGTTGTCCACCGAGATGCACACCAGCAGCAGAAATCTTTCGAAAGTTGTTCCCTCACTACAAGTGGGGAAGGTGTGGCCTTGGGGGCAAGCAATGAGCCAGGTACTGTCACCTGAATTCCAGCTCCTCCGTTTAGGCTAACTCCTAACGAAGCCAAGGGGGGTAGTCCCTAACAAAGAGTTTCTATGGCTCTATGTTTTTTAAGTGTTTTTTGTATGAGGTGATGCGGATGAGTGTTGTTTAGGAGTTTTTTATGATGAGATCACAGTTTTTATAGGAGTAAAATAACATAAGATAAAGCAATCCACGTTGCGATTACAAAATATGATTGCAAGATGAACAATACAATGACTTGAAACTTAAATAGGCATCCACAAGATACACTTTAAGAAAATGACAAGGACATATGGTCCAGATTTAGGTGATACAAGTGAGTTTCAAAGACCAATGCCTTATGGAGTCAAAAAATAGTGCTTGGATGCTGAAAAAATGTAATTCATAATGTAATGTTTATGAGATCGTTTTGCAAATGTTCTTGGTTTATTTTAGAAAGTTTTAGTGATCTTGATTATTAGGGTTCAAAAAAGCAAGGTATGCGTCCAACCAGAAAAGTATACCTTCAGTGGCTTCCCCTAGGTGACATGACAGACCGTCTAGTATTCTTCGGCTAGGTGTCCTGAGGATTGAACCAGCACTAGAACTCTATGACAACGGTATTCTTTCTCCGACGTCACACAGTTAGGAACTTTGCCCACTACCTGAGTATTTCTCGGAATAACAACGTCGGTTCGTTGGTTATGGGAAAAAGATCTTATTATGGTTTTCACTTGCAAGATTAACAATTCCAATCATCGTTCTCAGTACGAGTCCAACTTTTTAGGGTCGGCAGAGCATACTAAGTGATGGAAAACAACGAAGTAAATTTTAGAAGGGAATGTGAGTTTGAAAGTTTTAAGCTTAGAGCACACAATTAAACTCTTCGACAGAGAGTGCTCTTGACTTTGTCTTAAGATGGAAGTTCAAGAGACTTTAGTTAATCTATATGCTGTATGCAAGGAAAATGCAGCGGGAATGCTCTCCGACAGAGAGTGCTCTTGACTTGGGTTATGGCAAGTTCAAGAGTCTTTGGTTCTTTTTAGAAGACAAGCAGCTTGTAAACATAAACCAAATGATAACTCAATATTGATGAAAATGAAACAAAGATCTAGCAAAATAATAAACCACTTGCAAAATGAACTAAACGAGCAACTATTGTTCTACAACAAAAAGAAACTAATCTAGCAAAAGGAAGTAAAAAATGACTTCTACACACTGTTCATGAAATTTCCAACCAGCTGGTCATACGCAGTACACAATGGGGAAAGAGAAGTAGCACACAAGGTCAATGCGGCACTTGGGATCAAATCCCAAGACACTTCTCAAGTCAAAACTAAATTAACAATCAAAATTCTAAGCACAAATGAAGTTATTCTAAAAACTTGAAGCAAATCTAAGCTAACAAATCAACCAAACAAAGAAGACTACAAGGCTTCACCAAATGGGGGAAGTGAATGTGGGGGCTTAAAAACCCCATTTGCAACTTTATTATGAGAGTACAAATTCCTTGGGGAATGAAACCCTTGTAAGGACTTTGAGAGAAAATAAAACTTGAAAAAACCTGAAGCAAGCTAAGAGCAGAGTTGAAAAAGTCGGCGAAAAATCGGACTTTTTCAAAAAGTCGCGCATCTTTCCCTCTACCGAAAAATCAGCCAGTAAAAATCGCGCTTTTTTAAAAACTCGGCAAGTCGCGACTTTTTCTAAAAAATCGCGACTTTTTGGAAAAAATCGTTGAGGATTTTTCACAGATTTAAAAGATTCATTTTTTTTTTAAAATTGATGAGTTTTGTACAAGTGACATTGATGTCAACCATACTAAATGGTAATGTTAAATTATTAAAGGAAAAGTGACATTCTCTTTATATTTCATTTTCCATCATTTTACTTAAATTTTTAACATTAACATTAATTGTTTCAGGATGTTTGAGAGTGGTTCCAACCTCATCAGACTTCATATGCAAAAAGTAGAATTTTAGATCCCATTCAGAATTCAACAGACTTAATGGTTTTCAGGATTTCAGGATTCCAATGTTTCCAGTGGATTCTATCATGTATGTGGGTAAGGGATTGGAATTTAATGAAGCAAATCAAAATCTCTATGTACCTTGATGTTGGTGGTGTCAATGCCTGATTGTTGAAGTTGATTGAATTCCTCTGTCATGACCTTAATAAAAAATGTACCCTTCAGTCAAGCAAAATCACTTATTAAGCATGGGAAGCTCTTTCTACCTTATTTTAACGCTTGGATTAAGAAGTTTCATCAAAATTGTAGGGTGTTAATTGATGTCCTTGGAGGATCAACTTCGAGATTGGAGGTAGAGGCAAGGTCTAGAGCCTAGAGGTGGGGGAACATGGTGCTATTGATGAATATGATCTCAACATAGACAATGATTTTGATGATTATGTTTTAACTTTTTTCAATTTTGATTTAGATATGTATTGCACTTGGTGCCATTTTGATAATATTTTGTCTCTAATGGTTTGGAATCATAGATTGGAATCTTTAATATATATATTTTTCATTAAAATTGTAAAATTTTATGCATTTTTTAGCAGTCCGAGTCATTGAAATCAAACTGCTCCGAGTTATTTGCATCCACTACATCTATATACTAGCGCTTTCTCCATATTTATGTTCCAATGTGTTTATCTGATGTTATTGTTGCGTTATATGTTTAAAATTCTGAAAAAAATGAATGTATTTTGTATTTTTTAATGTTTGCCGACTTTTGCCGATTTTTCCTGATTTTTTCGCCGATGTTGCCGAAAAGTTGTATTCGGGACCCTTGCCGATTTTTTGCTGATGCCGACTTTTTCAACATTGCTTAAGAGCTATTACAAAGGATAATGGTAAATAATTTCTTGGTTTGGATCATCCTTATGGTTTCTTGATGTTTTGCCTGGTTTGAAACTTTTTCTCTTCTTCTTACTTCAAATCCTTTTCGAGTTTCTCTTCCTTAAACACCTACAACAAATGCAAAGAAGAACTACAAGAACCCTTTCGCATTAGTTAATAACAAAACAAACGGAAGCTAGATGCAACTAGGATCTAAGTGTTTGAAAAGTAATGCAACTTTTATTATGAGATCTAGATGCAAAATTTCAAAGTAAACTAGGTGCAAAGCCTAAGATGAGAAATATAATGCAAGATCTATCTACCAAATGAAATGCAAGCTACTAAAGAAAATGTAAACTAAAATGCAACTAGAATGAAACTAGATCTTAGATAATACAGGTGCAAAGTATGATAAAAGATATAACTATTTGATTTAAAAAAAATAAAAATGGAAAAACAACTAACTCATTAACCAAACGTTTTGTTGTTTTACTTGTGATTCTCTTAGGTGTTCAAGGAGGGACGAAAGGAAGGATTTGAAGAGGTCTAAAACCAAAAACGAAAGGGATGAAGAGGATCAACTAGAAAGTGGACGAGAGGAAGAGAAAAAGAGCCAAGGAAAGGTGGACGAAAGGGAGACTAGAGAGGAGATCTAAGGGATAAGCAAGGAGGGAGACGAGAGCAAAGAGGGGAAGAAAACGAAGAGATGACTTGTGAAGAAGGATGAGATGAGAATAAGGTGAGAAAGGCCAAACGAAGGGATGGAGAAGGGTTTGGAAGAACTAGGGCAATGCCTAAAGGAAAACGAAACTAGCAAAAGAAGGGAAAACGAAAGCTAAGAGAGGTTTTGAGGAGAAAAACGAATGGATGATGAGGTCAAAAAACTAGAAGGAAAAGAGGCCAAAGCAAGTCAAGAAAACCAAATGCAAACACACAAGGTGGGATCAACCTTGGAACAAGGTGACCACTAGAATCACTAGTCCCGAAAACCTTCCAGCTAGCTGGATGCACGCAAGGATGCTAATGTGGATAGAGAAGTAACCACAAAATTATGTGGCACTTGGGATCAAATCCCAAGCTACTTTCTCAAGGCAAAACTTGGATACAGAAACAAAAAGAAGAGAAAAGTAACCAGATAGATAAAGTGTTTGTTGCTTGATGGATGAGGCAAGTAAGCCTTTTGTTTCTCGATTTCTTAAAGCAAAAACTCCTTTGGTAACCTGCAGAATGAATGTGTAAACCAAGCAAGAGTTCTTGCACTTGGGAGAATACCCGAAAGCCACACACTTAAGAGAAAAGCATAGATTGTATAATATTGTGCTAGATTGTTAGCCTTCTAATCACAAAATCAAATGCTCAAGAATCAAAAGCAAGTAACAAAAAATGGTATCACCTTATACAAGATGAAGCATGGCACACAAAGAGCTTCCACATTGACCTCCAAAGTCTTCAACTTTATTCAAATACTAGACAAGATTACACAATTCTTCATAATTTCTATGCACAAATCTCCATGAGAAGTAAGGAGGCAATGCCTTCCTTATATAACAAAACTAGACCATACCCTACCCTAATTCGAATTGGCATAAGAGAAGCCAATGGCACTTGACTCAAAATCGAATTCCCAATCATATCCATGTCTAAATCCAATCAACACATAGCTTGGAGTGCTAACTCCACCATACAACTCGAGTTGCAATAAAGGAGATGGGGAGGTGGCCTCCACCTTGGCAAGGCGCCCCCCATCCCATCCTTGGAACCATCACCACTCCAATAAAGAGATGCCACCTAGCAAATCGAGCTCCAACCCTAGATTGACGTGAGGGAGGAGAAAACACGTGAGGCTTTTGGTAGATAGCTTGGAGTTAACTCGAAATATGTTGAGATCTTTGGTGGTTGAGAGTGGGAGGTGGCCTCCACCTAGGCAAGGCGCCCCCACTCCCATTCAATGCAACTCAACTTAACTCAAAACCAATTTAATAACTCCTCCACACCACCAAATCGAAATTTGCATGCAGGGGGCGAATTCACTTGAAGGAGATCATTGATTGCTGACTGGATAGTTGACTGAATGATGACTGAGATGATTGGAATCTTTATTAATGTCTGGTGCCATGTCATTTAGCCACTGAAATAATCCAATTTGGATTATTTTGGAGAGAATTGGATTATCTCCAATTATTAATTTTTTGAATTTAATTAATTAATAATCCTCTTTTATTAATTTTCGAGGAATTATTAATTAAGTGGCCAAATAACGATCCGAAACTTAGGATAAAGTTGTCCGGCGTCTAAGTATGATTTTTTGGCTTAGGAACTAAGCCTCCAATCATTGCAAAACACCCCCAGACGACTGACATATTACAATTTGAATTTTTCCATTTAGACTATGGAAAAATTAATTATTAAAAAATAAAATAATTAACTGTCCAATGCTTCCGATAAATTTTTTTCGGACAACATTTAAAAACCACTACAGACCTAGGAAATGACCACTGACTCAACTCATAGTGTCTAGTAGGTTCATATTAATCAATTGGACCCTAATAACCCCCCATGGACAAAATTTCAAAATCGAGCATTCCAACTTTGGAGGAAGCGGGAGAAAACCTTGTCAATTATATTTCGGCCAAAGGCAAAGTATAATTGGTCAAAGTAAAAAACTCCCTGGAATACCTTAGTTGATAAACCTGTCATGGGTGGCCGAGTCACTCAAGCCCTATTAGCACACTTTTATTACAAAAACCCCGTGGGGCATGGTCATTTCAAGACAAGCAACAAACTGACTAGTCAAAACTGGCTAGGCACAAAGGATGGATCATCTGATACACTGGAACACAAACACTTATCATGTTTGTCAAATGGCGGCTCTTCAGATAATCCAACTATGGTACAAATAAGTTGGTAATAGTACTTAATCAAATAAAAGCTTGAGTGGGGTTTTTAAGTCCCCACTTTCAACTTCTCCCTTTTGGGGAAGTTTGTTGTCTCTTTGAGTGGTTTGCTTTGATAAGCTTAGATTAGCTTTCCATTACTTACACTTAGAAATATTTTGCTAGTTTAGTTTCATTTTTTTCTTTAGAACACTAATTGCTAGCTTAGATTTACTTTCCACTAATTGCTAGTTTCTATTTTGGATTGTTATTATTATTTGAGCTATCACTTGTGTTCCATACTTTTAATTTGTTTATCTATCTCTAAAAGGAACCAAAGTTTGTTGAACTTGTCATAAGATAAGTCAAGAGCACTCTCTGTCGGAGAGCATAAGCTTTGCATTTTTACTGCATTTTAGCATATAGATTAGTCAAAGTGTCTTGAACCTCTGTCATAAGACAAGTCAAGAGCACTCTCTGTCGGAGAGGTTCATCTGTGTGCTTTAATTAAAATTCGCAACTCACTACTCCCCATAATAAAATTCAAATTTATCTCGTTTCCTTGCCGGAGTATGCTTTGACTGACCTAAAAATCGGATTACTCAGAAACGACATTGGACTATTAATCTTACAATAAAATTTTCACCCCATAACCAACGAACCGGCGTTATTTCGATAAATACTCAGGTAGTGGGAAAATTCCAAGTGTGGGCGTCGAGCTACCCAATCTGGACACTCGCTGGTTGAATTCTCTGAACACCTAGCTTGTGAGCCAGACAGGTTCGTCATGTCTTCGAACGGAGCCACTGAAAGTATTTCTGGTTAGGTTTTCCTAGACACCTAAAACAAGATTACATAAAATACTGTAAAATCAACCAAGAACAATTTCAAAACATTCACACAAACATTATATCGAGACTTATATTTGTAGCATCCCAAGCACTCATTGACTCCATTTGGCACTGGTCTTCAAACTTACATGTATTAACTCAATTTGGAATATTTGTCATTTATATCTTAAGTCATTATTTTGTGGATGCTTATTTAATTTCCAAGTCATCATATATTGTTCATCTTAAATCATTGTGTTTTGTAATTGCAACGTGGATTGCGTATTTTATTGTATTTCAAAAACTCCTAAACAACACCCATCCGCATCACCGTCATCATAAAAACATTTAAAACACAAGAGCCATAGAAAACTCTTTGTTAGGGACAACCCCCCTTGGCTTCGTTAGGAGTTTGCCTAAACGGAGGAGCTGAGATTCAGGTGACAGTACCTGGCTCATTGCTTGCCCCCAAGGCCACACCTTCCCCACTTGTAGTGGGGGAACAACTTTCGAAAGATTTTTGCTGATGGTGTGCATCTCGACGGACAACAATGTGCATCTGGGATGTGCTGCGTTGACGACGAGATGATCTAAAGATGATGAGGTGACAGGTACACAGGTTTTGCAGAAGCATATAATCAGTCCTGGGATGCTTCTTCAGGTTTTGCAGTGGCATATAATCAGTCCTGGGAGATCCTGCAGGTTTTGCAGACAAGAGCCATAGAAAACTCTTTGTTAGGGACAACCCCCCTTGGCTTCGTTAGGAGTTTGCCTAAACGGAGGAGCTGTGATTCAGGTGACAGTACCTGGCTCATTGCTTGCCCCCAAGGCCACACCTTCCCCACTTGTAGTGGGGGAACAACTTTCGAAAGATTTCTGCTGATGGTGTGCATCTCGACGGACAACAATGTGCATCTGGGTTGTGCTCCGTTGACGACGAGATGATTTAAAGATGATGAGGTGACAGGTACACAGGTTTTGCAGAGGCATATAATCAGTCCTGGGATGCTTCTTTAGGTTTTGCAGTGGCATATAATCAGTCCTGGGAGATCCTGCAGGTTTTGCAGAGGCAGTGTAATCAGTCCTGAGATGTTTCTACTTGATGGCTTGCTCGCAGAGATGATGAAGACCTACATGGAGGCTAGGCCTACATCTAGCATGAAAAAGGGCTGGCTCTGTAGAACTTCCTATGGCGAGTAGATTGGAGATTGATGATCAAGATAGCAGCAGCAGTGACGATCCAGCTTTGCTGATGATCCAGTGATGAAGACTTATGCCGATAAACTTTGTCAAGAGAATACATTCCTAGTTAAGAGGGAGTGTTGATGTATTTGTAACTTCAGAATGTATTTCACTTGTATATTTTATATTGTCATTATACTTCTAATGGAGAGGTTTCATTCCTCCGATTGGGAAGGTTATTATTGTACTAGAGTGGGTTATTAGACTCCCCTAGTGGGGTCAGCCCAAAGTTAGGGTCTAATGGGTTATTAGACTCTCCTAAGAGAAGTCAGCCCAGTTAGAGAAAATGGAAAGTGAAGTAAAGTATAAATAGAGAGCGTGACTCTCTCATTTGTTCATTCACTCACTCACTCACTCATTCGCATAAGTGAGAGAGAGACAAGTTCGCACAAGTGGAGGAGGAGGAGTTGTTGGAGTCTATCTTATTGTTTTGGGGTTTTGTACTATTGCTCATTCTATCTCTGAGGAAGTTGCAGGGTTTTCTCCTTTATGGTTTCCCCGGTGAAATGCTTTGTGTCTATTGTCTCTTGTGATTGATTTGCTGTGCTTGTTATTCTCTCAGATAAGATCCTAGATCATATTGAATTAAATGTTGAAAACCTAACAATTAAGTACTTATCATCATATCATTATTCTAAAAGTATAGTTTAAGTGGGTTTAATGGCTAAGAATAGGTATTTCCTTGTTCAAGGTCATAAGTTTAAATTCGCAGGAGAATATGGTCTGTACACCTTTGTAACATGTTATACATTAACAAATAAGATAATTAACATGTTATACATCCAATCAATTTATAGACTTGAAGCAATAGTCATTATAGAGTTCTTGGTACCATCCAAGAGAACAACCTTTTTAGTGAGACAAGACAACCAGACGTTGTTTCTAAAAGGAGTTGTTCAAACTAATCCAATTAGACGAAGCCAAGCAATGAACTTCAAGGAACCAAGCAATTAACATACAAGGACCTGTTCAAACTAATCCAATTAGACGAAGCCAAGCAACGGACTTCAAGGAACCAAGCAATTAACAAAGACAAATAGAAGGCTTGTTACAACAAACAATTTAGGCATAAAAAGTGCACGACCATTGTTGGCTATAATATCATAGTGGGATGAAATGATGAAAAAACATTTCAGAAACCCATAATCAGAATGCTCATAGTTTATTGAATGATGATATGGACTCGTATGAAGGTATTTCTCGATAGGATCAGAAACAGGTTTGGTTCTAGACAAATTTGTTTAAGGTTATATATATATACTTTGTAATGTTCTGGCTAACAAATATTCCAATTGATGAGAAAAATTGGCTGTTATAAGATGCTTTTATAGAAATTGACATATACACTTGAGTGACAACATTGACAATCACCAACTCTGTAAAGTCCCAAGATAATATAAACCAATGTTGCAAACTTGGACTCAGAAATACCTCAGCTTGGGTAAAAAATCAGACTGACTCGGGAAAAACTCAGCGAACATTAAAAAATTGCATCATATCTCATCTTTATTGATTAAATTAAAACATAAACTTATGCCACTAAATACCATGTTTACCCTCCAACAACATGCTGGAATAATCATCACTCGTAGAAGCACAATCAACAACCTTGTAAAAGGAGTCACATTTTGGGGGTTTATAGAAAAAATTTCGTCCGGGTTTGAATAGCCTAAAAGTCCGGAAGTTATTGACTTTTCTGCAAATTTTGAACTTGATAATTCATGCTCATGCATTTAAACTATGATCCAAAATGTCTTAATTTGGAACAACTTACATCAAAGAGACCGGATGAAGATATTTTGACTACAAAAAGTACAAAGAACCAGACAAACCCAGTTGAAGAACACGACAAGCATCCAGTTTCTTTTTGATCTAGTAACGCAAGATGTCCTTTTCTAACCATAACTATCTAACAACTGGTAGAGAAAATGAATCATCCAAAAAGATTTCATCTGCAGATTCCGATTCCCTCTCAATGTTGATTGCCTCTTGAATCTCCTTTACCACGTCTGACATTATTGGTCGTAGTCTTCCATATGGTTGGACACAAAGCATAGCTTTCTCTGCAACTTTCCATACAGACTGGATATTGAAATTTGTTCCCAGAACTGGATCTATAATACTCTGAATATCACCTTTATCAATATGGAATCTTGCCTGCACATGCATTAAGGGAAAAAAATTAATTGGCATCTTGATGCTTTATTGTGAGAGTAGATTGGTTAAGTTCTTTGGTTGCTAGGCTATAATGGAATGAAGCCAATTTCCTTTTTCCCTTCACTGATTCAGAATACGATTCTCTAAATGGCTCAAGTTATACTAACCCATTGCACTAGATTACGGAAGTTAACCCCAAAACTCTCATCAGAGATGGCTTCTCGACCAGAAATCATTTCCAGAAGGATAACTCCAAAAGCATAAACATCACTCTTTTCAGTGAACTGCTGAGAGACATAGTAGCTGCAAAGACAGGCCTTGGATTGGTATTAATGGACATAAAAATTTTAAATTTTGTATTCAAATATGGCAAATGAACACGAGGATTACTGTTTATTACTCAGGATCCAAGTAGCCGACAGTTCCACGTACTAAGCTTGATACATGAGTCGTTCCTTCTGCTACTAGTCTTGAAAGCCCAAAGTCAGAAACTTTTGCTTTCATGTCCTTATCAAGGAGGATATTGCTGCTCTTCAAATCCCTATGTATGATGTTTGGATTGCATCCTGTATGAAGATATTCAATGCCTGTATTAACTGAAAACAATCAGCAACAAAACTACATCTTCCCATTTCATGGATAAATAATAAATGTATTTTACTATATTTGCTTCACTGATGCAACTTTCCAAACAATCAAGATGTCAAATTCCAAGAATACCAATCATTGCAAGAAATATGGTGAGCATGATATGTCCTAGAAAAGCAGTGTTGGACAACAAAACACATGAAAAAGTAAATAGTCTAACTAAAAAGAACCTTTAGCTGCATCTTCAGCAATTTTGAGACGAGTGATCCAATCCAAATGTTTTTCTTGAGTGGCAGGAGCTGTGAAAGTTTATTGTTAACAACCAGTCAAAAAATAGTAACAGACATTCCAAATCAAAACATTAACAAATCCCGGAAATGAATGAGACAAGAAAAAGGTAGCATTACCATGGAGATGCTCTTGCAAAGTTCCATTATGCATGTATTCATATACAAGAATATTCGTCCCTTGATCTTGGCAGTATCCAAGCAGAGCAACAAGGTTCCGATGGTGTATTCTTGACATCAGAGAAACCTGCATCGCGAGATACAAAATTTTATTTAATCTAAATTTCAGCTAAAAAAAGTACATAACACCCAGAGATCCAGCATCATAGCAAATTACAAACCATCAACTGGTTGTAGATTCTATGATCACATAAGCATGACTGTTTTCAGATAATAATGAAAAGGTTACAGTGTAACTCAAAATAGTGTACAGGATGCTCGAGAGCTCTCAAAGAATTGAATTTCTGTGTCATTACACAATAGCCTAAGGGAGAAGAAAAGGTACAGGGTAAACAGGAATAAAAGAAATGAAAGCAATGTGCTACCAAAGGTAGTAAGACACAGTAAGAAAATCCAGGCATTTTAGTCAAAATAGAACTGAATCGAAGCATAAAAGTAGGCCATGTAAGGAAGTAAATTAGAAACCAATAAACATTCAAGCTTAAATGAAGTCTCCAAAAAGACAAAGGATCTAAGTAGCAAGCATTATGACAAGGATGTTGACATTTTCCATTATAAAGTCAAATACAAATATTGATATAAGTTGATTAAAACTACAGCGCAAACATGTGACTAAGCAAAAGTCACATCATGTGTAATGTACCCAAGTAAAATAGGCACAAAATTGTTGTGATGTGTTGCTACTGCTGGTTTTGTGTGTTGATTCAGCGTTTTAGACAAACAGTTTGTATTGCATTGATTTATAACTTTGTTAGGCAACATGCAATCCCATTATCATTTCGTCAAACACTTTGCAAATCATGCACCATAAAAGAAAGAGAACATTGGCTTAATTATAGGTGATAAAAGTAACTAAAGGCTGTCATAGAAGCTACCAAATACAATATAAAGAAACCTGGAAAATATGATGATGCCAATGTCCAACTGATTGTTGCTGAAGATGAACTCCGCCTCCCTTAGATTCGGCCTTTCCTCTACAAGCTAGACAACCTACCTCAACAAGATGGTCTGCCCTCACACAAGATGATGCCCAGTTGGGCAATTCGTTCTCTCCTCTAAGAATTTATGCCTATTCTCAACAAAAGATTTGGGGCCCCTTCAACCTAACTCGGCTGCCTTTGAAAATGAGTGTGGCATCGATTTCGACCCAGCATAAATGTATTGAACTATGGGTGAATCGGCTCGGCCCCTGTCCCTCAAACTCAACCCTAGCTCAACAACTTGGCCCTATCAAGTGGATCGACCTCTACAACAATGAATACGGCCTCTATTGCAGAGAACTCAACCTCCCTTTGAGCAGATAAACTCGGACTCCATCAATTAGGCCCCCCCTTCAGCAGGTGCATTCGGCTTTGGCCTCTCCCTTTGGTCTATGCAAGTCGGCTCCATTGGATGAGTCAGTTCTCACAACACAAGATCGACTTCTCAATGGTTCAATGAATGATTTAGCTAGGGTAGATGTCTCACTATCGAAACTGAGCAAGAGATGGAGGGGTTTTGCCAAACCCCAATGAAAACTCTAGAAAAACCCCCAGATGGTCACAAGAAATCAACATCAAAATCAATCATGCCCGTAATGGATGAGTTCCTCCTCTTTAATCTTCTTTTTGAACCAATGCGATGGATAATACAATGGGTCATCCAATACCACTTAACCACTTTTGTAAGTAAAACAACTTTTTCCAAGCTAAATGGCATCAATGTAACTCCCAGATATGGTGACTATATCCTATGGGAGTCTAATAGGCTACTCAGTCATCCTTGTAGGAAACATCACGCGGAAGGGGACATCACAATTCTCCCTTCCCGAGATTGCTGGTCCTCAAGCAACTCTAATGCAAGATGTTGTAGGATTTGTTCTCCCTCCCATGTAGCATCCTCTGCTGGCAAATCTCTCCATCTAACCAAGTACTCCCGAACTACTCTGCTCCTCAATCTCCTCTCCTTGACATCGATAATCCTTTCCGGAGTCAAAACCAACTGTCCTTCCTTAGCCAAGGGAGGAAGATTTGCTAAAGTGGTGACCTGTTGTCCTTATGCATTTTTGAGGCAACATACATGAAAGGCATTGTGGATCCTACTACCCTCAGGCAACTCTAGCTCATATGCCACATCGCTAACTCTCCTAATCACCTTGTATGGCCCATAGAAGCGAGGCTTCAACTTCTCTGCACTGCTCTTCTTTAGTGAGGATTGTCTATATGGTTGCAATCTTAGGAAGACCAAATCCCCAACCTCGAAGCTGCGCTCTACCCTATGCCTATCTGCTTACATCTTCTGTTGATTTTGGGTGACCTGTAAGTTCTCCTTTAGGACTCTTAGGATGTCTTGGCTCTCCTGCAACCAATCTTTGGCCTTGGGGGGCCTGCTCTCTCCAAAATCCAAATCCACCAATGATGGGGCATCATATCCATATAATTCTCTAAATGGACTCATCCCAATGGACATGTGATAAGTAGTATTATAACAGTGCTCCCCCAAATGCAACCACTTTATCCAAGTCCTCTACTGTCCTGACATAGTTTCGCAAATACTCCTCAATCCACCTGTTGACTATCTCCAGTCTGCCCATCTGTTTGAGGGTGATAGCTGGTACTAGGCGTCAACTCCATCCCTGACAATCTGAATAGCTCCTGCAAAAAAAAGCTGAGAAATCTATTGTCACGATCACTGATTATGTTCCTCTAAAGACCATGTAGCATGAACACCTCTCTAAAGAATAGATCTGCCACCTGGGATGCACTGTAATTTGTAGTAATGGAAAAGAAGTGCATAAACTTGGTCAATCTGTCGACCCCCATAAAGATACAATCTTTGCTTTGTACCCTCGACAATCCTGTAATGAAATCCATGGAGATGCTCTCCCATTTCTGCTCTAGAATGGGTAATGGTCTAGCAATCCCACCGGATGAGTGTTCTGCTAACAAGTCATGCACTCCCTCACATATCGAAGTACATCCTCATTGATACCCTTCCAAGAGAATCTTTCCCGCACCTGCCTTTAAGTCTTCAAATACTTTGGGTGTCCTGCTAGGGGTGTGTCATGAACTGCCCTCAAAATCTTGTCCTTGAGTGTGGACTTAGGAACAAGGTAGATCTTGTCCTTGTAGTAGATGATGTCATCCACTACTTTGTATCGATCATCTTGAATGATTTTATCCATAAGCTCACAGGCAAAAGTACTCTTGGAGTATTCCACTAAGAGAATGGACCTCCAATCTGCTGAGTCTCTGCCATGGAGAAGGCTGCAGGTCTCCTAGAGAGGGCATAGACAACTACATTCTTCTTGCCCTTGACATGCTCTATGTCAAAATCATATGTCTGCACACTGCTAACCCACTTCTGTTGTCTCTTGCTCAGATCCCTCTGCTCCAAAAAGTATCTCAAGCTATTATGGTCCGTCCTCACCACAAAATGTCCTCCAACCAAATACTTTCTGAACTTGGCCAATGCATGCATGATGACAAACATCTCCTTGTCATAGATGGGATAGATCCTGTTGCCACCTAATATGCACCTCGGGTAACGTGCCAAAAATATTAAAGCCACTAGGTGCATCCTTGGGGGCAAGTCATGAGTCAAGTTTGTTGTCACTTAACACTTGACTCCTTCGTCCATGCCAACTCCTAGCGAAGTCAAGGGGGGTGGTCTCGTTGTCACATTTATAGTAGCTGGGAGCTACTATCATTTCCAGAGCAGTTGTCACAACCTGAGCCAGTCCTTTACATGAGATGAGCAATCATATTCCATGATGATCAACGATAGAGTACATACTTAGGAAGCTAGCCTATGTGGAGGAGTATTATCAATATATCCTTGTCATTTTTGAGCCCTCTTCATGATCCTGGAGGGATATTTGCTAGACTATGATTCACTTTTGTCAGAGCAGCAGAGCTGCCAACTGGTATTTTTTCTTGCCCATGGCAGTCAGAGTTGGTATGCATGATCATTTTCAGATACAGGTATCTGGTTAAGTAGGTATACAGGTTGTATTTGGGGTATATTCTTTTGTCTCTCTTGTTTATGGTAATATCTATGACTACATGGTAGTTGACAGTGGTGATGTGTTATATGCTCTAGTTGTCATGGATTTGTGGTCATGAGTTGTCTGACAGTTTGAATGTAAGGCCTTTTCATAGGCTCACTAGTTGCTTACCTTATGCAGACTTAGCCTTGCCTTTGCTATGTATGGCATCACCTTTTCACTTCCTTCCATCCATTCGTTTCTTCCATTTTTTATCTTTGACCTTTGACTTGGACTTGGATTTGTGAGATCAAGGGCCCTTCCCCCACTTAGACCTCTATGTTGGATAGGATCCATGTTTACTTTGTGTCTCGGCTCTAGAGTGTGTGGCCTGGTCCTTTCTTATCTGCCTATATGATGCCTTGTGGATTGGTTGTGTGGCCAGTGTCACCAGATTGTCTTCCTTTAGTCCTCAAAACAAGTACTGCCCAAAATGCATTGGAATGCATAAATGCTATATCTAAAAGGATACAAGGCCAGCTACAATAAGTTGTGTCTTTAAACACTAGGCCTAAATGAAATCAAATAAAATCTTCCATAGCTAGTCAATGGCCAAGGGATGAGCATTCATCCTTTATATGATGTAAGGCCATTTGCCCCTACAGGGCAACAGGGTGGTCACTGCATCACACCTATGGACAGTGGCAGTCAATGCAGGTAAGATCGAGTCATTGTCTGGGGCCCACAAGGTTATCCAGGGCACTTGTCCTTGAAGGCTGGCTAGTGAAAGAAAGATCAAAAGTTAAATGTGAAATGTTGCAAAAATCTATGTTAAATGAATGTTATAAAGGATGCTTGTCTAGAGTCTATTGGAGACCTTCTAAGCACTCTACCCATGTGTGAGGCACCGCCATTCCCTAGTGTTTTCTATCCTACACATGTCTGAGTGGATTGCCTTTTCCCTTCTTTCTGAGGGATCACAGTGTCAAGGTTTACCAAGTCAAATCTCCTTGTCCTAGCCTTGTTTTGTTCACCTAACCCATCATAGCAGCTTGGTTAAGTTGTAAGTGGGAATATGTAAAGGGTTTCATGAAGAATTGTCTGACTACTTTTGCACAAGTCTTATGATTATTTAATGATTGATCACCACTGTTATGTTACTCATGTTCTAGTTTGGTTATTAATATACACAGGAGAGCATATTTCACCCCATGTCCATGCAGATTCATTCAGTTTGGCTCAGTTATTAGTTTCTAGTTAGTTTTGACTTGGTCAATGAGCATGGCCTCGGGGCCAAGTATCATTACATATGTCCTAGTATTGTTTTTTGATGCCTTTGGAGACTAGTTACATCATTCTAGTGCTTTAAAAATGCAAAAAATGGATCAATGCAGTGATTGGGTGAATTTTTAATAAAGTGAACCAATTTTTTATTAAATTTTGGAAAAATTATTTGAAGGCCTTCCACCAAAATCGTTTTTGGGGTATGAGTAATGAGTATTACCAGATTGTTATTTTATGGAATTTTTGGCACAATTAGATTTTTATTCCGAGCAGCAGAAGATCATGTTTTGGGCATATTATATGGTTTACACAGGATATTCGATAGATAAATTAAATTAATTAAAGTGACTATGGTTTAGTAAATGGAACAAAGGGTGAATGAATGGCAAAGTTTTGACTTGGATGTTCTTCTTCATGTTCCAGAGGGTATCTAGACCCCCTTTTTGATGTACTGTCATGTTATATCATTTGATTATATGTATTCGGGTGTTATGAGGCAATTCGCCCCCCCTCATCTAGTTGATCCATGTAGTGAGTGTGAGGTTAGATCTCCACCACTGATTATCATTGTATTATCTTTTAATCTCAATCGCTCATTTAAAAGGTGGTTAGGGATTTGGCCTCTCCCAAAATTATTTGGTTAAGGATTTGGTCTCTCCCAAAACTATTTGGAGACCCCTCATTGTAAAGGGACTTTTGGCTCTTGGAGATTTTTGCTAACAGAGAAAATATCTTTCGACAATACTTGTGGATCTTGTGTGTAATGCTCTTGCATAGTGATTGCATTATCTTACTCCGTGAACACTGGTGAAATTGTTGTGGTTCTTGCTAGCATTTGTTGTGGTGACTTTGTGACAAGGTGGCGATTTTATAAGGGGGGGCGCTATTGTGGAGAGCATAACTTCTCTCTCTCTTGAAATCGTTCCACATCAGGGAGTTTTCATTTGTGCATTTTATTTGTCAAGTGGAATGCTTCTTGTTTACCTTGTTGCATTGTTTTATCTCTCTTGGATATCATATTGACATTCTTGTATGCTTGTGTAGGAGAGGGGCACATTGGCCACATTGGGCATTTTGATTTGGGAAAGATATTCAATGAGGCTTCACCAAGTTGATCATAGTTGAGGAAGAGTGTCACTATCTTGGCATCAGCCAAGATTCCAGGTACGATTTCCATATTTTCTCTCTAGTTTAAATTTCTATTCCACTAGTCAGCATTTCTTCTAAGTATAAAACCCTCATTTCGTAGAGGTAGGATTTCCGGTCACCTTCTGCTTGTATGGTTAAAAACCCAAGTTGGAATTGGCATAAAATCCTTAGAGACCAAGTTTGGTTTACATCCGATTCCATTTACCCATTTATTAACATCGGTCTCCTTTGGATCAATTCGCCCTTCTTGGGTATATGTTCATTTTTCTGTTTTGGTGGTCTAGGTGTTGCTCGAATCCACTAATTTACATATCTAGCATCTACCAACAATTTCTAGTTCCATCAAACTATTGATTTACCAATTCATAGCGATTTCTCATTTCAACTGCCTAAACCCTAATGTTATCACATCCATGTTAGCTGGAGCTACCATGATGCAGATTGAGTGGTCAGGGACCATACTACACTTTTTTTTTTCCAGATCAGAGATCAGATGCCTTCAGAGAGGGCATACATTGTATTCAGATTGCCCCTAGCAGAGATATCAGAGGGGACCGATGGTTTTGTATCAATTCAGACATATTGCAGAGCAGTTGCCACAGGGTCACCCTTCCTTGTCAGGCTTTGCATGATCCAATTTGATATAGTTACTTTGACATATTGTGATGAGAGCACTACAGAGTATTGTTGGTTTGCCACTTATTGCCTAGACTCAGCAGAGATCCGGTTTCAGAGACAGCCTCAGCAGCAGGTAGATGGTATGGCAGGTATAGCATTTGATGTTTTATTGCTCATGTTGGTGATTAGACTTGTTTATACATGATAGTACACTGACTTTACGTAGGATGTTGATGTGGTGATCTTGTTGTTATGATGATGTGTTGTTTGGCCGTTGGTGATGTCAGTCCACCCCTTTCCAAGTAGGCTCCTGTTTATGCACTGGTTCATGTTCCGACTCACTGGTATAGACTTGGTCATTTCGTCCTCCTAGGCAGCTGACTTTGGATCCACCTATCATTTCCCCCACCCATCCGACTCATTCATGTTGGTCTTTCCCGACTTGGACCTTGATTTGTGACCTTGAGGATCCCCTTCCCCATTGACCTCTGAGTATGCCATGACTCCTTGTTTATTGTGCCTCGGCTTTTTAGTGTGTGAGATGCATTCTCAAACCTGGGATTTGCTCCTGTCGGTTGACCCCGATGTTGCAATGCAGTATAGGATTGTGTAGACTCACCGGGTGTTCCCCATTGGTCATCGAAGCATGTGCACTTACCCCCATTACTCTGCAGTATGAGCACCCTAATTATATCTTTTGAGATATGTATGTAGCCCAAAAGGGCCTTGATGTAAAAAAAATGTAAAGAAGCCAAAAAGGCTAAGTATGAAATTGTAATGTAAAGTCCAAGCAATGTGTTTTTGAACACACACGGACACAGGTCAGCCATATATATCATCATTGTAGTGGTTATTTCCTCACCTAGTCCTGCGGGGCAAGGAGGTGAGATGGAGCAAGGGACAGCTATGCGAAATGTCCCCTAGAGTCTCAAGTTATGGTTTGCCGGACACCTAGTTTGGCGGCTCTAGAAAAGATCCTCACGGAGTCTTCTTAAGGCACGGATGTGAGTTGTGAGGTATATGTTAGATGATTAGTGGCGGTTTCCCTCCACTATACCCATTTGTGAGGCACCGCCCTTCCCTGTGTTTTGTCATGGTATGCTTATGTCAGCGGGTCTCGCTTTCCCTGTTTATCCAAAGGGTCACATGATTTTGGTCCTCGTCTTCCCCTATCCTTCACCTTATTCGTCCACCTCACCCAAAGTCAGCTAAGTGGTCAAGTCTGTGAGTTGGGCATAGCAGTTTTGACTCTTTTGGGAGACGGTGGGCCCACCTCACTTGGGGCCTGCTTTATTTGAGATATTATATATTTGTGATCACCATATCGACATTGTATTGTTTAGTAATGTACTAACATGTATAAGGAAGCCTTCACGCTTCATGTGGCATACAGGTTTTCAGCCAGTATAATTTTGACCATATTTGACGAGGTCAAACCAGGTTGACTAGGCCAAAAATGGGCCCAAAAAAATATTGCGATCAAGATTTCGATTTTGGTCATTTGTTATCTCTTGGGGTCCCATATGAACCTCCAAGTGTCAGAATTTGAAAAGATTAAGGCATGGATGAAATTTTTAATTATTATGGGTCATTATTGACTTATTTTAATTAAAAATCATGGATTTTGGGCAAATAGTGCCTAATTGATGTATTGAGGTCATTCAAGTGACCATATCTACCATATTTGGGGTCTACGATCACATTGCAGCAGATGGTTTGTCAATTCGGGCATTATAAGTAAGCCCAAATTACATCTTCAGCAATAAAAACCAGCAGTAAATTAAATGGAAAATCAAATATGGCAAAGGTAACTATGACAAAATGGCAAATGCAAAGGTTGGCTAATACAAGGGTGAGTTCTAAGGTATTTTCATTATGTTTGGCCATTATATTTGTGTTGTGGGGCCCTCACTTTGGCCAGCTCACCATGGGGGACGAATTTGCCCATAGGGGGCATTTTTCCACTTAGCAAAAATCGTATTTTTTGTGTTTTATTGTATTGAGACCATAGTGTAGTGGTATGGGGGGCTAAAACAACCCATAGGAACCCCCCAACCACCATTCATATGTATTTTATGTGCCCCACGAGTTGGTCCATCATCCACTTGGGCGTTTTTTAGGGTAATTCGCCCCCCCTCTAGAGTTGATCCCATCCATCGCTTTGGGCATTGAGAGACTAAATCTCAGCCCTTGGTTTTGGAGGGAATAGGGTTTGAGAGTGGTCTCTCTCTATAAGAGAAGACACTCACCTCATTTGTACTCCTCTTGGCATTTTTGTAAACTTGTGACTTGTGAATAGAGAGACATTTCTTCTGATCTACTTGTGTACATGGTGATGAAGTGTTATGGTGTTGACTCTTAGCTTGTCTCCGGTGCATTGTTGAGTGTTTGTGTGCTATCTCCATCCTTTCTTGGCCAAACGAATTTGCAGGTGAAATAGACCACCAAAGGGGGGCGCAACTCTTGAGCCAGCAGCTCCACGTTGTGCTCTCTCTCCGGGTTTCAGCAAAGGGAAGTAAACTTACGTTTGTTATCTTACTTTCTTTCATCATTTGTCGTTTATTTGTTGGTATTTCCTTGCTATTTGCCATAGTTTCTGACTTATCTCTCTCTCTGGCAAGTACAAGGGCGCACTTGGTCAACTGGCTGCTCCAAACGCCAAGGGAAAACGCACAGCTGCTCAACATTTGGTCTTCGGGATTTGTTTTCATTACCAAGCTCTTTCATCTCTATCATTTCAGGTAGGCAATCTCTGCTTGTTTTTCTTGTTCTCATTTCCATTGTGAATGTTAAGCTGCAAACCATTAAATAAACCCTAAAAATTAAAATCTTAAAATTTAACCGTTAAAACTTGTTTTTCTCCTCAAACCCACTTATGAAATGCTCTTAAATGCTTAAATCCAAAGTTTCAGTTCTTTTAGACTCCATTTGCCCATAGAACTAGCACTGGTCCACTTGGCAAAAACGCCCCTTTAGGGCGTTTTTCTCTTTCTGCTTGACTGGGTCACTTTGGGGTTCTGGGCAGTTTAGATTTGGTTTTAAATCATCATTTAACCTAAAGAAATCAAGCTACCGTTTGTTGGAAGTGTGTTTAAACGTTAATTTATCACTGCCCTAGGTCCACTAAGCCATTGATTTTACCCTATTCCTTGGGCAGTTTTACTTCATCTTCTCACTTCCAATTCATTTTGCATCCTTAGACTAATTTCAGCCACATAATCATCGATCTAATCCATTTAATTCACCCTACCCAACTGCTGGTCACATTCTCATTTGCACGCTTACTCTATACTTCTATATTTGTGTCCACCTGTTAGTTGAAGTCAGACTTAGGATCTCATCAGCACTCATCTCTTGTTTCTATCTCTTTATCTTTTGGGATTTGGGTGTGTTTTTGTCTCTCAACCATCACTGGTTGAGCGGGGTCTCCCCCCTGACTTGGCTACGTGCCTCGTTTGAAGTGACAAGCGCCTTGTCCAGTGTGACAACCGTTCCTTGAACGGAGGACCCGATGATTGCCGGTTACACCTTCTTAGCTGCTCACCCTCTACCATCCCTCTTGGGACACCTATCATTAGCAGCTAAAGTTTGTGTGATAACATTTTTGGCGCCGTTGCCGGGGAGGTATAGGCCTACCCGTGGTTTTTAAAGTTTGAGTAGATTTTATTATTACGGTTTTGGTGATTAGTGGGTTTATTTTTAGTGTGGCCCACCAAGAACCTATCCCTTTGAATGCTAAGTGTCCAGCAAGGTGAGACATCAGTCTGCTTTGGGCAGCCTCCCGACTATATAGTAAGCTCTTACTGCAAGCTCCCAAATTATTAAGGAAAAGTCTTAAATGGGTTGCCCCATTAGTCTAGTCACTCCAATCTCGTTCTGGTTTGACCAACTAGTCGAACTAAGCCGCAGAGGTCCGGAGCATACGAGGAATGGAACCTTGGTTGATTTTATAAGTTTTAGAATGAGTTGCTTAAACTAACTAAACCCATGAATCTCTTTTCCACACACCACTTACTCAGGCAATCCCTTTTGACTAGTGCAGTACTTCGAGAAAGCACGGGGGTTTATTTAATTCAATAATGCAATAAATACCACTTACACCTCCATGCCTAAGAAATAATGCATCATCTCCAGGTCCTTCATCTCGAACTCTGCGACAAGCCTCCTCTTCACATCTACAATGAGCTCATCCTCACCTGTCAAAAACAGGTCATCTACATATAACAAAAGTATCACTGGACTTTCGGCTTCAACCTTGAAGTAAAGGTTGGAATCCGCTTTACTCTTAGTAAAGCCCAAGCTCATCAGGAAGCTATCCATCCTGTCGTGCGACATCCTGGGTGCCTGCTTCAATCCATACAGGGCTTTCTTCAATTTGCACACATGAGTCTGTATGTCATGTGTCTCAAATCCCAATGGCTGCTCCACGTACACTTCCTCTTCTACTACACCATTCAAGAATGTTGTCTTGACCTCCATCTGGTGTACCTTCCATTTCATCACTGCAACTCATGCAAGTATAGATCTGATAGAAGTGTATCTGGATAGAGGTGCAAACGTCTCCTCGTAGTTTATGCCTTCCGTCTGGGAGAAGCCACATGCCACAAATCTTGCCTTGTGTTTCTCAATGCTACCATCTGCAGCATTCTTGATCTTGTAGATCCACTTCGAAGTCACTACAAACTTCCCTTCTGGTCTCGGAACTATCTCCCAGACTCCATTCTTCATAATCGACTGGTACTCCTCGATCATGGCATCCTTCCATTATTTTTTCTATGTTGCTTCCTCATAGTTGGAAGGTTCTTTATCAATGATGTCACACAACAGGGCCACATAGTTGGAGTATGGTCTAGGTCTCTTGTTTTCTCTATGCATCCCATCTGGAGCGCCATACTTCTCTGCATCTTGTATTGCCTCTCGTAACCATGTTGGTCTCCTCTTGTGGGAGTTCTTCTCAAGTGGTGGATCTACAGGTTCTTGTGGTTCTGCTATGTCGCGGTCTTCATGATCTTTTGGAACTGCTTATTCCATTATTGAATCTCTAATCCTGGGAACTTCAGGTTCTTCAATATCTTCAATAGGTAGTTTTCTTGATTTGTTGTATGTTGAGTCTTCATCGAATGTCACGTCTCTGCTGTATCCTACGAGTATTCCCTTCTTTCCTAAGGGATCTAGCTTCCACCTCTTCTCCTTCGGAATGTGTATGTACACTGGGTAGCCAAATAATCTGATATGGTTGACTTCTGGTTTCTCACCAGAGAAAGCTTCTTCAAGAGTCTTGTTATCTAGTACTCGGTGAGGAGTACAGTTCTGTACATACACCATTGTCCTCGCAGCTTCTGCCCATAAGTGCATGAGAAGATCTTGGTCATGTAGCATTGCTTTCGTTGCTTCCATTATCGTTCCGTTCTTTCGTTCTGCAACGCCATTTTGTTGAGGATTGTAGGGAGTGCTCAACTCCCTCTTAATTGCGGATTCTTTGCAAAGATTCTTGAATTCTTCCTATTACGATGGTACCAGCACCAACGTACCTGCAGAGGTGCCCTAGGGAGAGGGTGTCTTTTTTCTAACTAGGAGTGGTGTTTAGCCAACTTATTCTGAGGTTGGCCCATGGCCAAACCCTCTGGTTTCTCCTTTGGAAGTACTACGGCTTAGTGGCATCACTGACTGCCTCATAAAAGGGCTTGAAACCCCAAGGTTGGTGTTTGAGGCTTCCAAGGGTGGGCCACATGACCCCGACCTTGTTTTATCACTCCAGCGGCAGGTTCTTCAACGCTGTGACATTTACTCATCCTTCAGAGCACCTCCAACACCCTCCTGGCCCTCCAATTCACTAGCGCCCTCTCTCTGGGCCCTCCTACAGAGGATGACATCATCTTCCTTAGCAGACAGAATGTAATGCTTGATAAAGGGGGGGCGTTGAGGGTTTTTCATCATTGTTGGGGTTAGTTGGGGCACGACGACCCCCCCTACATAGTCTGGCCTTCAATTTGGTCAAATGTGGCCTTGTTCAGCCATTTTGCTCATGTTTGGGTCAAATCTTGGGAAAACACCCAATTTACCCACTACTTTGATTATTTTATATTATTTTTGTTTTAATTTTAAGTTCACATTTATAATTTCAAATTGACATTTTAAAAAAACATGTCAGCCGGATTTTAATTATTTTTGCAAAAGTGTGTGAAAAGTATAAATAACTTTTTCTCACTTCATTTTTACACATCAACTTTTGGGATAAGATCATTATGTCTGCTATTTTCCCTAACTAGGGCTCTTTGAAGGGATGCACTCCTTGATGAAGGTTATTTTGCAAGTTTGAACCATTTCTTGGAAGTTTACCATTGTTCATGCCATCGCTAAGGTGAAGCTAGAGTTGTTTGCTTAACACATGCACTTGGAGGTATCTATACTTTTGGTTTGATGTCTCTTTGTCAATTTGTATGAAGGTGATGCTTGTTAGGGTTGGATGGTGTTATCAACTGATTTGTACAAATAGTTGAAACCTTATTGAGCCGCCAGTGTTGGAACACATCAGTGTTCACTTCCAGAGTATCTGGGTTTCATTGTATTTGGGTCTAGCCAGTTTTGGCTAGCCAGTTTTGTTTTTGAGTCGACATGACCATGGCCCCATGGGGGTTTGTATCAAAGTGTGCTAGTAGGGTCTGAGTGGCTCGGTTCCCCATGACTGGATTAAACAACTAAGGTATTCCAGGGAGTTTTTTCACCGTCAGATTATACTTTGCTTCAGGCGAAATGTAATCTCTTGGTTTTTCTCCCGCTTCCTCCAAAGCTGGAATGCCCGATTTTGGAAATTTGGCCGTGGGGGGTTATTAGGGTCCAACTATAATGTATAAACCTACTAGACACTATTAGAATAGGTTTTGGTCATGTCCTAGGTCTCTAGGACCCCCAGAAAAAATTTCGAAAAAATTTTACCGGACGCGTCGAAGTTGGGGTTTTTAATTTTTTAATTATTTTTAAATTTTAATTAAATTTCTCTATAGTTTAAATAGAGAAATTTGAGTCTGTAATTATGTCAGTCATCCGGGGTCCGATTTTAGTGTTTGATGGCTCGATTCATAAGCCAAAAATCACACATGACCCGTGGAACAGCTAAACCCAACTTTCGGATGTCAATTCAGCCTCATAATTAATATTTTCTCTAAAAAGTCATTTACAGAGAAATTATTAATTAAAATAATAAAATTGAATATTTTGGAGATAATCCAAATCTCTCCAAAATTAATCAATTTGATTAAAATAAAAGGCTAAATGACATGGCAATGGACATTTATGAAGATTCCAATCAACTCCAAGTGGCTTAAGTCAACTATCCATTCACTAGCAAGAGATCCACTTGAGCTAATTCGCCCTCCTTCATGCAAAAGTCGATTTAGTGAGTTGTCATGTGGTAATTGGTTTGGTGGATGTGCATTTATGTCTAGAGTAGGCGCCCTCATGACTCACCCATCACCATAGCTCGGCTCTCCTTGCAAACATGAGTTAGCACTTACCACGCTCCACTTGTCATCCTATCAACTAGCTCGCAATCCTCTCAATCCTCACGTCAACCCTCATTAGCTCACGTTTATCCTTGTTGTAGCTTTGTTATAGGTTGGTGATACTTCCCATGCACTAAACCAAGTCGAGTTATGCCACCTCTTCCCTTCATACCTACCACAAACTCGAGTTTAGCTCTCCAAGCTTACCTTTGATTGGAATTTGACCCACTTGTTCATGCCAATTCGACCTAGGGTTTTGGCATCTAGTTTTAGTATAAGGAGAGGCCCATTAGGGGCTATTATCTCATGGAATTTTGATGTAAAGTTACTCTGCTATTTTGTCATTGCAAAGCCATTGGCTTAAGGAAATAAAGCGACTTTGGAGGTCTATGTGTTGTCAAATGCTTTTCATGGAAATGTCTTCATAATCTCAAGGTGATTTTGTTCTTGTTTTTGCTTATAATCTCATATTTTGATCCATAATTTGCTTAGAAGGCTTTTTTAAGCCCATAGGATGGGCATTTGAATACAATTTGTCCATTTATGTTTGGTTTAAGTGTGATTTAGAAGGAGTAGACTGTAGTTGGAAATACTTATACTATTCTAATCCCACTTTTATTATGCATACTATTATGATCAAGATGTGTTTATGAGTGATCACTTGTGCAGATCCAACAGGATTTGAAGAGAGATTTGAGCTAGGTTGCATCTTTCATCTCTTCAAAAGGCCTACATTTTCTAACCATTTGTGCATGATTCAGGATCCTTCTAGAGCAAATATCAAGCATTAAGGGATTTGGCAACAGGCTTCAAATCTAAGGTTCCATCTCTTAAGATTATTTAAAAAATCAATTTGGTTACTTTAGGTTTCTCTTCTTCAAGCCTTTCTATTTTGTTCCTTGAGCTTTTTACTTGCATGCTAAGCCACTTCTAGCCCCTCTAGCCTTGATCCAAGATTGCCTTGTCTTCAAGCCATAGATTAGAAATCCATAAGGTTGAAGTTCCTTCAACCTTGGAGAATAACTTGGGATTTGCTCCCTTGTGCTCTCTTCAACACTCGTTGTCGGCGTATCACCGGTTAACCGGAGGATTTCCAAGGCGGTGTTTCTACCATCCTAAGTGTTCCACTTGTAGCCCTTTTCCCCTGTCTCGCTTTTTTCATCCTCCTTTGCCCTAGTTTTTCCTCTCTCCCACTCGTCTTTGTCTTCTAGCTTCTCCCTCCATTCACCCTTCACTCCTTGTGCATTCGTTTTGCCCTTTTTAGGCTCCTCTCGTCCTCCTCTTCTACCCTTTCTCTTGCTTTCGTCTCACCCTATCTTATCCTTTCATTCGCTCCCTCACCTCTCCATCTTTTTGCCCTTAGGTTTCCCCTTTCTCCCTCTTCTCGTCCACCTCCAAAGTGCCCTAAAAAACCACATAAAAAGCAAAAAACGAATTGATTAAGTTAGTGCTAGAGTTGTTCCTATGATAGATTAGATTTCAATTTATTATGTCATTGGCATTGGCATTCATTGAAAGTTAACTTTAAAGCATTCTAGATCTCTTGTTTTACACTAGTATAGTTGCATTTTAAAATCCTAGTTACAAGTAAAAAAGATAGAATATTTTTCACAAAAAATTTCTCAAAATTTTTATGATCTAGATCTCTTTCCCATTACATTTTAGGAGTTTGTTGTTCGCTGGTCCGTTTCATTATAGTTAAGTTTTTATGATAAAATTTCATGCATTCCACATTTTAGAGTTAAAACTTTAAACCTAGACTTAACTAGTTTCAAGCTTTGGTTTTGTCTTTTGCTAACAGTTAATGGGTGCCTTGTTTAGATATTTCGGACTTGTGTAGATCATTTGAGGAAGAGAGATACTTGATAAGGATCTTGAAGCAAAGAACCAACGCAAAATAAAGTGAAGGAGCCATGGGAATGACTAAATCTTGATATACTTATCCTTTGTAATAGCAATTAAAATTTGTATCTTCTTCAAGAAATTTCCAAGTATTACCGTTCTCAAAAGACCTTGCAAGGTTTTAAACCCAAGGCATCTGTAACAGTTTAATAAAAAGTTTCAAGTGGAGGGGGCCTCCACTTTTGGGTCTTCTTCCCCATTTGGGGAAGAGTGTTGGGTTTTGTGGTTTGGTGTAACTTAGTTTATGTTTCCATGCTCTTAGATTAGTTTCTACTTCATTTGGTTATTTATCTTCCATATTCACTTACCCCCATGCTCTCCCGAGTAGGGTCTTGAACCTGAAAGAGATTCTTGGGTAGTTAGTTTTATTTCGCAATTTTATCTTGCTTCTCTTCCAAAGCCCTCAGCCGGAAGTTGTATCCTTGAGATTTCGTCTCAAGGGCAGGACCACATAATTTGTGGTTACTCTTCCTTCCCCGTCGGTTTCCTTGGCAGAGCTTTCAGCTAGCTGGAAGTTCTCAAGTGCAGGCGGTTCTAGTGGTTGATCCTGTTTCGGGGATCAATCCCACCTAGTAGATTAAAGTTGTGTGGTAGAACACTAGATTTATTTACCTTGCGAATATTATTGTTAGTGGTATTCATATCTTGTTGATCAATACTATCGTTTAAATCTTGTTTCAAGTTAAGATATACTGCTACTACTTTCTTTTTGCTTCTTTAAAATAAATCAAAGTCTCTTGAACTTGGCCATAATCCAAGTCAAGAGCACCCTCTGTCGGAGGGCATTTTAGTTTTTTGCATATTCCCTGCATTAGGCATTGTTAATCTAGGAAGTCTCTTGAACTGTGGTCATAAGACCAAGTCAAGAGCGCTCTCTGTCGGAGAGTTGAACAAGGCTTTCTAATAATAAAAATTTTCCACTCACACACCCTTTAATTAATTTATCTTGGTTTCTGTCCTACACCCGTATGCTCTGCCAACCTGAAAAGGTTGGGCTAGTACTCAGAAAGGTGGAAGACTTGTTAATTTACAAGTGAAAATCTAATTAAAACTTTCACCCCCATAACCAACCAATCCGGAGTTGATCGATAAGATAATTTCAGTGGGTAATCTCTTAGTGAGGGCGTCGGTGTTCCATGTTCAGCCTCTAGTTTGCTGGCTTGCATTGCGCGGCCTGGCTAGAGCACTGGGTGGCCCGACATGTCCTTGAACGGAGGCACTTGATATTGTCTTTTCCGGACTTTCTTTGAATACCCTTGGTTTTAGCCCTAATAATCAAGACAATTAAAACTTTGAATTTACCAAGATAAGCTGCATAACGTTCTCACAAACTTTCAATTCAAGCACTTGTATCAAGTTTTCACAATTCACATTTAATTCTTGACTCCATAAGGCACTGGTCCTTTATTTCATATTTTGCTTGTTTAAATATCTACATTGGAGTTATTTGTTATATTTCGTGAAAAGTGATTGACTTATTGCCCAAGTGTATCTTTCATCTTGTGCTTGCAACGTGGATTGCGTTATCTTGTCTTACTTTTTTTTTATAATTGTCTCTCATTTAAAAAACTCCTAAAAAACACCCATCCGCATCACTACATCAAAAAACACTAAAATACACAAAGAGCCTTAGACAACTCTTTTTTAGGGACTACCCCCCTTGGCTTCGTTAGGAGTTTGCCTAAACGGAGGAGCTGGGATTCAGGTGACAGTACCTGGCTCATTGCTTGCCCCCAAGGCCACACCTCTCCCCACTTTCCAGTGAGGGAGACAGCTTTCAAAAGGTTTCTGCTGCTGGTGTGCAGTTTGGCGGACAACAGATGGAAGCCATTGTTGCTTCATTTTGTCTTGATTTGCATTTCATTTTTATCATTGGTCACCATAGCATTCAAGCTTGAGCTTTAGGTCTTCAAGTCTTGCTTAGCTAGACTCCCTCTACGAATCTTAGAGATTGTTGAGGTGAGCCCTAGTTTTCTAAGCTTGCCAAGTACCATCTCAAGGAGAGTTACTCCTCTCATTGATGCCCTAGGTTTGGTGAGTAATTTTCTATTGAAACCCTAGTTGTTCAACTACTCTTTCAAACTTAAATTTTTGAGCTTGTGTAAATTATAAATATTATTCTTAAGTTAATTTTTGTTATTTTTTGAGTTGTTAATATTATTGATGAAAAACCCTAATTAATCTAAAACCTAAATACTAAACCCTAAAGTCTGAGTTCTCTAACCTAGCTGCAGTCCTCTTCTAACCCAAACGACCTGCCTTCTTCCTCCAAAACCCTCGCTGCCCTTTTTTTCTAGCTCCTCCACTCTGCTCCTTCATATCCCTTCCATCTCTCCTTCACCCTTCATGTTGCCCTATTGGCAGCGTGTTGTCCCCTTTTAGCTAGGCCGCGACCTTACCACAGTCCTTTTCCCTGGTTTCCTTCAACACCTTCGGGCCCTTCCTTTTCTTCAGTGCTGCCCTCTTCTTTTCATTAGCTCGACCCTTCTCTGTTGCAAGCTCCTCGCTGTCCCCCTTTCTATCCGTGGCTCCCCCGAGTCTGCTGCTCCTCCTATACCAATCCGCAGGCCTCCTCCATCATCCGCGACCTCTTTTTCAGCTGCTAACTCCCAGTCCGCGGCCCCCTTTCCTTTTGTTGCTCCCCTTCTCTCTAACTCGGGTCTGCTTTCCCTTCATAACCAGAGCCTCCTCCCTTCTCCACTTCCTTCCCCACGGCCTGTTGTCCACCTTCTCCTCTACCCGCGACCCTTCATCCTGCCCATCCTCCTACCATACCCGTGGCCTTTTCCATTGTCCCACTCCTTCTCTCATACCCCTGGACCTGCCTCCTTATCCCCACCCTATCCGCAGCCACCTCCCCAACCTTACACAGGTCTGCAATCAAAGATTGCAAACCCCGTGTGCTTATCCTTTTGCCCAATCATCTGCACACACAAAACAAACAAAAACACGAATTTATTTGGTTAAATTCGGTAGAATTGTGGGGTAATTTCATGCATTTTTAAGACTATTCTCTCTATAAACAATAACTCATAAAATTTAATTCAGATTTGAAGATTGCCCTGGTTTGGTATTCTCTTAATGATTGATGAATCAGGTACACTAGTTACAAAGTCCTGGAATATAATGTGCTAAAATTGTGTCATTTAGTTGCTCTTTCAAACCTGGGTGCATACACAAAAGCACGCAATTTACAGATCTAAGAAGTACAAGTCAGTTAATATCTGCTAATATCATTAAATATCAAACCTTGATTTCACTTGATAAATGATTGTGTATTGGTTGATAATATTGATGATACTGTTTACATGCTACAGTTGGTTTATCATTTGCCACATACTTACATTCGCCTGGGTGCATCTAAGAATATAGGTCTCACTTGTTTTATTATGTAGATGAAACATGTTTGTACAAGAACATATCGACATATGATCAAATGATTCATTTATTTATTAATTAGTCGCACCTTGTTGATGACACCTTTTTGCAAGCCTAATTAATATATCTAATAAATGAGTAAAACTGATATTTATTGCGTCATCTTAATTATTTACTCCTGCTGTTACACTTGCCATTGAATGACATTGATAACTACTACTTAATGTGCATTTGGTTAATGGTTGGTTGGCAATATAGTCCGTTGATCCAATATTGATTGTTATATATGTGAATACATTCCTACATCCCATGTTGGGTTAATAGTTGACTTGCAATACAGTCTTTTGATCCAATATTGGTTACTTTTACGTAAGTACTTTTTCTTGAATGCATTTGACTCCATTTAGGCACTGATCTAACTATAAGATTGCATAGAACATAGCTTGTTGGTTGTCTTAGTGTCTTATAGAATTCTTAAAGGATACTTCTCCTTGGAGTTTTCGACTTCCGAAGAAGTTAGAACGGTGACAGGGGTGACATTGGGTCACTATTCTTAGTTTTGCTTACTGGGAATTAGCCCTGCTAATTTTCCCGGTAACACTTCCGAAGTAAATTCTCCGCCATTATCTGATCGTAGGGTCTTGATCTTCTTCTCTGTGTGATTCTCGACCAAGGCTTTGAATTCCTTGAACTTGGTAAATACCTCATCTTTACTTTTCAAGAAGTAAATCCAAGTCTTATGAGAATAGTCATCTATAAATGAAACATAATAAACATATCCGCTAAGTGAGCTGGATGACATGGGACCGCATACATCGGAGTGGATTATCTCCAATATTCCTTTCGCTTTGCTTTCACTGTTGGGGAACGCCTTCTTTACATTCTTTCCTTGCACACATCCCTTGCAAATGCCTTCATGTCTTGTCTGGATTTTTGGAAGTCTTGAAACTGCTTTGCTTGCAATAGGTAGTGTTCTATAGTGCACATGTGTAAGCTTTCTATGCCATAATTCACTTGGTTCCATGGATTCATGGACCAATGCTTGTTCAGGTTGGCCCTTAAACTTGTACAAACCTCCCTCTTGCTCTCCAATCACCATTGCATCATCTATTGTCTTTCCTCTTGGTCACATTAGGACTTGGCCATCGAAAAATGAAACCCTCTTCCCTTAGCATCTAGTGCTGATATGGAGAGAAGGTTCTTCTTTAATCCTAGAACATACAGTACATCTTTTATCTTCAAAGATTTGTCGAAGTCTAGCTTGTAGGAAGCTTTTCCACTTCCTTTTATGGGGTATTGGTAATCATCCCCAAGTTTCACCTTATGAGGTGACTCATGCTCAGATAGATTGACGAATGATTCTTTGTATTCTGTCATGTGCTTGGAAGCTCCACTATCTACAAGCCAATCATTGGTCCCATGTGTAACAGTGCCCGTGAGTGCTGAGATCGGGACATATTCTTCATCACTTGAAGAATCATCTCTTTCTTCTTCTCTGGTTCTTTTCCTTGTAGGTTCATCATCTTCCGCGATGTGAGCATGATGTCTCTTCTTATTTGTCTTCTTGGAGGGACCTCTGTTTCTGGGACATTCTCTGGAGTAGTGTCCCTTCTCATCACATGTATAACATCTAATGTTGGATAGATCTCTTTTGGGTCTTCGTTGTCTATCATAGTTCTCCCTCTTATTTTGATGGTGGTTCTCCCTCTTGTTGTGATGATGGTGCTCCCTCTTGTTATGATTTCTTCTAGCGTGAATTGTGAGAGCTTGATCATCATTTGCTCCCATCTTCTCTTCTCATGCCACAAGTTGAGCTTCTTCTTGAGTACATTCTTCCCATAGTCCATTGAATGTGATCAACTTCTTCCTGGCACATATCCCTTGAATGAATGAGTCCCATGATCTTGGGAGACCATTCAAGGTGGTCATAACGATCTCTCCTTCTTCTACCTTTTCTTCAACTGCTTCAAGTTGCTCCTTGATCTATGAGACCCTTGTGAAATAGGATTGCATGGTCTCTGAGTTCATGATCTTTATGTTCTTGAGCTGGTTCCTTAATGTCATCTTCTGATTGATGTTCTTCCCTTCGAATAGCCTTGTCAATGCATCCAACATCTCCTTGGGTGTCTTCAAGGATGACACATGTGGGATTAGATGATCCTTAATGGAGTCCGCAATAATTCTCTTGGCCTTAACCAAGTTCTTCTTGTGGACATCCTTAGCCGCATCTCCCTCTGGTGTTGGAACCTCTTCACTAACATATTTGTCCAAGTCATTTTCTTCAAGGACAAGGGCAATCCTATAATTTCATGCTCGGAAGTTATCAGCTCCCTCAAGCTTATCCTCAAGCTTGGTATGGTGAGACATATTGAATGAGTACCTCAAATGGAAATAGCAAAGATTTAGGTCTTACCAATTTGAGATGCCCAACCTGATTCTGGAGCTGGCTGGTCTAGGGTTTGTTAGAGAAACCCTAATTTTCCAAAGTTGGAATCTTGAACTTCTGATTCGACAGGAAGATGCGCCTCCTCAAGGCGAGTTTTCCAATGTACTCATTTTTCCAAATTGATGGAGGAAGACCCCAAAAACTTGATGCCCTAGTTTTCTGCTGGCACTAGTGTCTGGGTCAAAACTGAAAAATTCTCGAAATTCGATTTTGCTTCCTCCAAAAGATACGCCCTCCTAGGGCGAGTTAGCCTAGCCTCCTTTTCTTGATGATCTGTGGAGAGAAGACCTCAAACTTGGAAGCCCTAGTTTCCCGCTGCTGCAAAATGCCTTCTTTTCAGGTTAGCTCTGATACCATGTTAGAGTTTGTACTTTAATTCAATATTATTTAGGATCTTTAACTGAAAGAATAACAAGCACAACAAAACACAATAGACACAATAGTTTTCCTCGGGGAAACCATATAGGAGAAAACCCCGCAACTTCCTCAAAGATAGATTTGTCACTAATACAATATCAAGCCAAAAGTGGAAAACCCAAATATGTCTTCTGCAGCTCGCTCTCTTTCTCCTCGAACGAACTTGTCTTCTCTCCCTTGCTATGCGAACTTGTGTGAGTGAGCAGTGTGTCCAAATGAGAGAGCAAGGCTCTCTATTTATACTTTACTTTTGACTTGACCTTTTACCTAACTAGGTCGAAAACTGACTCGGCCGACTTCTCTAGGGAGACTCAATAAACCCTTTTACATTTGACTCTAGGAGATCTATCGCCTCGACTTACAATGGAGGTTTTACCTCAATGAATTTGCATGACCAAACATAATAATGACAATCCTGAACGGAGGAAAAACATCTCCGTCGGAAGTACAAATAAAATACAATAATAATATCAATATAAAATATAAGTGAATATCTTCTGAAGTTACATTTACATCAACATTTTCCATAGTAACTTTGCATGGCAGTCATTTGAGCAGTGTGGTTTGCTACTAAGGTTTTTATAGTATTGGTCATCTCTTTCATTGCATCTTTTGAGGAAGCCTTAGCTTCAATTTCAATAGCTTTTCCTTTATCCTGATGTTTGGGGACAACATGCACTCCTCTTGTAAAGCCAAGTAAATTAGATTTCCCTGATGATTGCATGTTTTCATCAATTTTAACAGCTAGATCCTGGGCAGCTTTTAGAGTCTCGGGATCTTTGTCTGTTAACATCAATTTCAGTTCACCACTTAAAGCTTCCATGTAATAAACAAGGATAGAGTCATGGACTTGTCTGGGGGTTTGAAGTCAGCATGAATGTTGGCAACTATAGTTCTGAACTTTTTGTTGAACTCCTCCATGGATTCATTCTCATTTCTCTTAATTGAAAGGAGGGCATTTAGCTGATAACGAGGCTCTTTCTTATCACCCCATTTTTCCAAGGATCCTTTTGTGAAATCATCATATGTTGAATAACTGTTGGCATCTAGGCCTACTAACCAATCATAAGCATCTTCTTCTAAAGATAGAGCGAAGAGCCTCATGTAAACATCTTCTTGCTTTTGAGAGGTTGTTTGGCACCATACTAGGTTTCTTGCAAATTTGGTGAGGTGAGCTGTGGCAGTAATGGTGTTATTCCCTTGGAATGTCAACAATTTCTCGATAGCCTTGTCACGTAAGTCGTGTGGATAACTTGCTATCTGAGTAAAATTAAGGGGTTCGAAATTTTTTTCCATTGGATCTAAGAAATTATTACTAAGGTTATTGTTTTCAAATAAGTTATGGATGTCTTCAATAGACTCGGCTCCTAAGTTTTCAAGGATCCTCCGAGAAGCAAGCCTAGACTGTCTCCTTCTGTAAACCCTTTCAAGTTCAGGAATGAAACTTACCAAACCGTCGTTTGTCCTTCTTGTAGAATAACTTGTTGAGTTTAATTTTAGTGGAGTCGCCAGATGGATTAAGTAAAATTTTATTGATTAAACTAAATGCATCAAAATAAGGTAAAAAACGAAAAGGTTAATGTCGTACCCATGAATAAAAAGATTTATCCCCGACAACGGTGCCAAAAAATATGTTGTTGCCGGAACACGCACCTGAGGGTTATCCCAACAGAAATCTTCAAGTTGCTTGGGTGCGTTCCTTGGGGGCAAGTTTCGAGTTGAGATAGTGTCACTCAACACTCAACTCCTCTGTTTAGGAAAAACTCCTAACAAAACCAAGGGGGGTAGTCCCTATGAGTTACTAAGGCTGATTAAGTAGTTTAGTTTTGAATGGGTGATTGTTTAGGAGTTTGAAATCGATTGACTGAAAGCAAAAATTTACTTGCAAAATATAATTTAAGATTTAACAACACAACATAATCATGTAACACATAAGATCTGAATCAAAGATTGAATTATTGTAAAATAAAACCAGTGCCAAAGTGGAGTCGAAAAGTAAAGTGTTGTTGTATTGTAGATGTTTTGCAAGTGCTTCTTGATCAGTTTTAGTTTATTATAGGATGAGATTGAGTACGGGAGAAAGGGAGCCCCAGATATACCGTGAGGTACAAGGAGTAATGTCCGGAAATTAACTAAAGGTGGTTCCTCACGAAGACGTGTGGGCTGGAATGGAGTCTCGAGGGTGGTGTTCAACACTACACCAACAAGGGTGTAGCCTAACTGTTCCTTAAGAAATTTTCCCACACAATAATTAATGTCCGAGTGCCGGATTTTCACTATGTTCAGGGTTGTTAATTTTATTAGTATGATTTTTGATTAGATGTGAAAAATTAAGGAGTAGTTGCAACACTTTTTTATTTGCCACAAAACTAGGAAAATGCCCACAAGGGGAAAACTTTGAGTTAGCAACTAAATGTTTATTCCGTTTGATTGCAAAAGATAAATAACTGAAGTAAAGTGTTATGCTAATTACTACAGGAAAAGAGTCTCTTTTCTGATCATTAGATCATGTACTCAAGCAAAGCCCTTTATGTGACGGCGAGAGCATACTTTAGGAAAGCACTGCCAAATTTATTACTTTGAAGCAAAAATTGAAACGACTAAAACAATATTTATGACGTTTTAAATTTGAAAAAGAGTCTCTTTTCTGATCATTAGATCATGTACTCAAGCAAAGCCCTTTATGTGACGGCGAGAGCATACTTTAGGAAAGCACTACCAAATTTATTACTTTGAAGCAAAAATTGAAACGACTAAAACAATATTTATGACGTTTTAAATTTGAAAGTATACTTCTTGTTGTGTGTGTGTGTTTGTGTTTAAACAGAAAATAAAACTTGTTAGAAAAAATCACACCATAAAAAAATTGCGAATCCCGCCAGGGGGGATGGGGTGTGGGTGTTGGGTAGCCCACTTGCTCTTCTTTTTATTTTGATTTACAATAAAATTTTGAATAAAATGCCTTGGATCTTTACAGATCTAGATCCAAAGGCTTACAAAAATGCAAAGGGTAAATGTCGGATGAAGCTGGGATGCCCCGGGAAGCTCCAGAATGGCCCAAACTGGAATTTTTTGACCAAAAAGTGCCAAAACCTGCTAAAAAATAAAACATAACAACGTGATAATTAATGTTAGAAAATGCCCAAAGTCACTTTTAAAAGTGATTTGGGCAACTACAAAAAATATGGAAAAAATCTAGGCTAGTTTACTTGAAAAAATTGAATGAAAATAACTCAAAAGGACAAGTCCTTTTGAGGATCTTGGCTTGCTTTTGAGGGCAGCCAATGAAGCACTTTAAATTTTTCTAGATTTATCTATTGAACCCAAAAGAATCTTTTAAACATGCAAGCTAAAAATTGTACTTTGAAAGAACTTGGAAAATGAAATAGCTTCCTAGCTAGATCTACTTTTTATGATAAAACTTCGAAACGATTTTAGATCTAAGCATAAGCTAAACTCATAAATCAGATCTACTTAGTGATTGAAAATTGAAGCATAGATCTATAAGTCTAGCAAGTAACTAAGGAGAAAATATTGCTTTAAGAGGAAAAAGAGAAGGAGAAGTGATCTTGATGCCGGAAGGAGCTCTTGTAAAAACTTTTGGTGTAAAGCTATTGGACTAAACCACATGAAAGAGATCTTGGAAAGAGGGAGAACAAGCTTGTTCAAACTCCAATCCGCGATTACCTGCAGCTATTTCGAAAGATACTTGCAACAAAAATTGTGAGATCTAGTTACACATGCATGAGATAAATTAGAAGCATAATAATAAACTTATTAAGATGCTAGATCTATATTCTTCAACATATATGAGCAAAAGGAACCAAGAAATAAACTTATTAAATGATTCCTTCCTATTGATTGAGAACAATCCTATCAAAGCTAGATTCACAATACAAAGTTGCAAGAAAAATTTAACTCAACACAAGTTACCTCAAACATGCATGGCCATGATCATCCAATACAAGACACTACACCAATGGGCCTCCAAAGTTTGAACTCTTTATTCCAACAATGCAAAGCATCAAACAATTACAACCAACAACACTCTTCTTCTCCACAACTCGAACTAGCTTACAAAGAGGAAGAGAGATTGCTTAAATAGATTATGAGAGAGGGAGGGCGCAATAGCTCCATGAGGGCATCAATCTTGGATCGAGGGATCACGTATCATGTAAATCTTTGTGATTGATATGATTTGGATTCATGTCAAAGGAGGGTGCGCCACCTATCATGAGGTAGGCGACCCTCTCTTTGGTTTTATCACCACACACACATCACTTGCCACATCCCATCATATGGAATGCGTCATCCTCATGGGAGAGGGAACATCACTAATACGAATGATTCCCATAACTATTGATTTGACATTTGTAACAAGTGCTTTATTCTCCATATGAAGTGACCTTTCATAAGTGATGACATGCCAACTCATTTGGCACATGCCAAATCACTCCCTTTTTATTATATTTTTTCTTTTACTTGGGTCATTTTGTATCTTTTTAGCTTTTATTTGCCAATTTGTCACATCTTGAGGAAAAAATGCTCCCAGAGACGACGTAGTCACCCGAAACATAGGAAAAGTGGGTCCTAGGGTAAAGAGGACGCTCTGAGTGTGAAAACAAGCATCCCCACACCAAAATCCGCCTCCAGACCACACTTTTATTACAATTTGAAAATTTCAAATTAAACCATTAAAAAATGGTCTAATTTTACGGAAAAAAATTATTTTTCTTTGGAAATTAAAAAAAACTTAGGGGGACCTAGCACATGTCTATACAACTCAATTTTAATATCTAGCATGGTAATATACATTGACACCTGAACTCTAATAACCTCCTAAGATCGAGAAATCATGTCGACCACCCCAACTTTGGAGGTATGAGTGAAAAAATCGAAAATTATAAGTCATTTATTCAACAACATATAATTGACAATTGAAAAAACACTCTGGGCTAGTCAGGCTGATAACTAAGTCCTAGGAAAATCAAGTCCTTTACAAAAATCATCACGCTATGATATTTTTTACAATTTCCCCGCAGGGCATGGACATGTGGCTTTATTAAAAAAACATGGGCCAAGGTAGTCTACTAGGACTTATGATCTTCTGATTAAGAACAAGTACACTTGTTCTATCTTCACAGGCTCACTTGAAATCATCTAAGTGCAACTTAGTTGATAACATGTCCCATGTCAGATACTCGTATTTTTGAGTCCTCCATGTCTTGTGTCCTCATGTCAGGTGACTTAGTTTCCAACCATATATGGCACTCCCCCAACAAATCTAGGGCGTTTGAGAACGACTATCGTGAAGACAAGGTACCAAACTATTGAAAAATGGCCTAGAAACCAGAAAAAAAATGCCCCCCAAAAAATTCTTCATTGCTCTAACACCGTGGAGAATTAGGCTGATCAGTCATCACCATGAGATAGCCCTCGAAAAGAGCTTTCCATCCATATATTATAAGCCCCCATCTGAACTAGGGTCTTGGAGAATCAAGGGTTTGAAAATAGGGTCCTGTTATGCATAATTCGCCCCCAAAAAAACATAAAAACTAGTTGCAAAATGTGAGCAAAGGCCAAGAACTCAAGACCATCAATATACCATCCAAGGAGAACATCCATGACATGCAATACATCATGAATTACTCCAAAAATGCTTGAGTGCTCAACGTAAAATGCATTATACACCTTCCATAGAAGTGATAGGTACTCAAATCATCAAAGTGCTCACCAAGAAATATCCATGATGCAATAGGAAGCAACATCGATATATCATATTGCAGTAAGCATCCAAACCTTCATCGACCATCAAGAACACAAGGCATCAAATCTCCATGAGCATCGATAAGCTAGCATCCAAGGCATCAACAACATCACCCCCATGAAATTTGTGATGAATATCACATATGGATATGCATGCAATATGAGGGGTAGCAGGACATTACAGCAAGAATATATAAAACATTGCAGTAAGGCATCTCCAACCTAAATTAAGTGTAAAGCTAACTGAAAGTCACAATAATAAACAATATGATAAAATACATGTGAAGTGCACAATGGTATTCAAATTTGAAGTTCATGATTGGTACAATGTCTAGTGCTTTTTTGCGTATGTGTGTGTGTTGATTCCCCATTGTATTGTATCTGACCTTTTTAAAAATTTGTCATCTCTATTCCAACTCAAGCTCCATGTCTGTTTCAATGCAACTTAGGCAATAAGCCAGCATTCCAAGCAATAACACAATTATAGAGGGGAAAACTCCAAATAGAGGAAAAACACACACATTAAAAGTTATAGGCTTTATCCCAACCCAGTTGCAATAGTACAGTCATCCAATGCTTGCAGAAGTACTCCAATAACATAACACAGTGAGAAATCAGCGGCAAATCTAAACTAGATCTATCAACTCTATTTAAAATTTAAATAAGGGTCATTTGACTTGGCTCTTCAGATGACTAGGTTGACACCCAACCTTTGCATAATTTAGTCAAAAAGGTTACAATATATCAAAACAAGTGTATTTTACACCCAACACTCTTACATTTAAATTACTCATAATATATATCAGAAGATTGAAAGAGCCAAATATGCCAGTCTTGGACACGGCTGCTTAACATATGAAGAGGGACATGCATGCAGGATAAAGAAAAAGGGAGCATAATATCAATAAGCTCACAAAAGAATAATCCCCTGAGAATCAAATTAGGGAAAAAATATTTCTTGAATTTTTCTGCTCATCTGAGGAATTGCTTGACATGCACACAAGCATATTAAATATTAAATGAATATGCATAACTTACTTCATTCAAAAACTCTCGTTTGCCTTGATGGGAATTGCTTGACAAAACCTTAACTGCAACTTCCATGCCTTCTTTTATGATTCCATAGTACACAGGTCCATAGCCACCGCATCCAATCTTGTTTTGAAACCTCTCGGTGATGATTTCTAACTCAGCTAGTGTAAAACAACGTGGCATTTGTACAGTAGTATCACCCAATACAGTATCATGCTTTTCTGAAAGGAATATCTGGGAAGGTACTTGAGGTTCTGCAATATCTAGCCTCAATTAGCAGGTCCAACACTATTAGTTAGCAAGACATAATGTTATGGAGAAAGAGCTGAATGAAGCTCAATCAAATGAAAACAGAAGAGTTCTTGGCACTGGCTCTATACTTTTTTCAGCAGATATTTTAATTGACTGCCTCCAAATAAATATGTAGGAACCAGTAGCTGCTGCAGCAAAAAGTAGTAGCACTGCCCCAACTGTAGTAACAACAATTAGTTCCACATGCTTGCTTCCAGACCCTTTGATACGAAGATTTGCATTTTCAGAGAAGCTGTCAGCAGTGGACAAAAACATATTTATTTGGGCTGAAGTTTATCATGCATTCAACATTATATTAGAATATAATATATACAGAATTTTTTTTGCAATTATTTTTGAAAATTTATCTAGATGAGCTTTTAATCAATTGTATTATTTGTCAAAATGAAAATGCAAACTACACAAGAAAGTGTATTTAGTAAGCTCCATCGTTCTAAAAAATCATGCAAATAAACAAAAATATTTACATATGAAGCAGTGGACTCTACTTGTATGTCCATGGTCTACATTATGAAAATCCAGGCTTCTGAACTATACTTCGTATCCGCACACCACAGAACTACTAAGGATTACAAAGTACATTAGCAGACATGCCTGCTAACAATTTGTATACTAATTGTAAATGTTGCACTGCCTTGCCTCATAAGAAGTTAGATTTCATGATTGTTACAAAGATGTTGCATTTATGATATTTTCTGGAAACCTGTCAGGTTTTATTAAAAAAAATCGTCGATCCACTTCATTCTATACCATATTCTAAAACAGTTTAATATACAGCTTCTGAAAATCCAGGCTTCTGGAATCTGAACTATACTTTGTATCCCCACACCACAGAACTACTAAGGATTACAAAGTACATTAGCAGACATGCCTGCTAACAATTTTTATACTAATTGTGAATATTGCACTGCCTTGCCTCATAAGAAGTTAGATTTCATGATTGTTACAAAGATGTTACATTTATGATATTTTCTGGAAACCTGTCAGGTTTGATTAAAAAAATCGTTGATCCACTTCATTCTATACCATATTCTAAAACAGTTTAATATACAGCTCCCATTCAAAAGCATTAAAATGGAAGAAAAGGTAGTAATATACCCACTTGAAAATCATATCTTTATCCAGTAATTGATGAGCCACAGTTCCAGACAACAGATTTTTCTGCACATACCTGCCTAAACATAATGCCAGTGTGAAACACTTGTCCATCTTATTGAAAATATTGCCATAAACCAGAAACTGAATGACCAGAAAGTAATATATGATGCATTTTTCAAAAAAATATGACCATAAAGAAACTAAAAGATGGGCTTCTTACCCCTTGAAAATGCATGGTTCATTTCGTATTTTCATGGGTCTTTCCTCATACCAAGCACAAGAGAATATCTTTGAGTTCAGTGGCAGTTACAGGTGTGGTGGAGTATGTTTGGTTTATTGGATGATGTTCTGGAGGCACATTGCACCATCGGGTTCCATTTGGGCACACTTGACACATTGTAGGCATGCCGCATGGTTACATGGTTTACATTACCTTTTTTTCCATCTTTGATGGAGATCTTTGTTCCTATGCTGAAGCTTAGGTCCCAAAACCACATGGATGGAGGATGAACAGGAGGAGAATCCAAGAAGATGAACCCCCAATCTCAAGAAGTGCCCAAATAATTTATGGCAAGCTAAGGACTCGGCATGTTACCCCTTGACATGTATGGGTGAATTGATAATTAATGCCTTTGTGATTTTGACCACATCTATTAGTTCTACAGATGAGATCTATGGTTTGCCCATGGATATTTGCCAAAGACACTTCCAACTTATTCAAATCACCAGTTATGTGCCAATGATTGATGGGGATATTTTCAGTTACTGCCAGTGTAATGACATATGCTACACTTATTGACACATGGAGAACGCCATCTTCTATCTGGGACATGACCATGAGGGGTCTACATAGGCTCATATACTTTAAATTGTTGTTTCATAACTAAAGATGTATCATGGTGTGGTCATAATTATCCCTTGCAATAAGTGTGTCACCTTGTGAGTTAGGTGTATCCCTAGGGATTTAAGTAGGTGTAACACTCATTTCACATCATTTCAAACTTTTTACCTCGCCATTTTTCAAGCCATTTCATTCCACTGGCTCTTTCACTCGTTTCCATCATGTCCCATTTCGTAAATGATTTATCATATGTTATGTTCGAAGGCCTCAAAAGATATTCCTATGTATAAAAATGCCAAATCAAAGCAAAGAGTCAAAGAAACTCCAAGGTTGATGCAGCAAAATAAATGTGAGCAATGCCCCCTTGCAAAAATGTCAAGTTCCCTATTTCCCAGGTTATTAAAGCCAAATCTAAAGCAAAGTGACTAAGCCAAAATAGGCTAACAAAAATAAATAAATAAAGGGATTGCAAAAAAGAGGCACGGGGAAAAGCTAAACTCAAGGAAAAGCACTCCCTTCAAAGGTGCACATGTGGAAACAAAGTTATAATCATGTCCCATTTCGTAAATGATTTATCATATGTTATGTTCGAAGGCCTCAAAAGATATTCCTATATATAAAAATGCCAAATCAAAGCAAAGAGTCAAAGAAACTCCAAGGTTCAAGGTTGATGCAGCAAAATAAATGTGAGGAATGCCCCCTTGCAAAAATGTCAAGTTCCCTAATTCCCAGGTTATTAAAGCCAAATCTAAAGCAAAGTGACTAAGCCAAAATAGGCTAACAAAAATAAATAAATAAAGGGATTGCAAAAAAGAGGCATGGGGAAAAGCTAAACTCAAGGAAAAGCACTCCCTTCAAAGGCGCACATGTGGAAACAAAGTTATAATCCCTAGCTCTTGAAAGCTTAGGGGAAGGCATATATTACTCATTCACATTTATGTTATGGTCAATTCACAGACACTTTCTCTCTAGCACCACGTTCACTTCATCACCCTCACTTCACTTGTAAACCTAGGAAATGCACCTTGTCTTAGGGGTCTAACATGTAATAAGAGATTAATTACGGTCACACCATGGTGAATCTAAGGTTAATGGGATAATAAATTAAAAATTCATTGAGTTAGTAGAAAAGAGCACTTGCTAAATGTTATCACACAACTTGTAGTTGCCCCTAGAGGTATCCCATCCGGGACGGTAGAGGAGACAGGCAACTAAAGAGGTGACCCAAGAGATGCCACGGTTCCCAATGAAAGGTGGGAGTCACGTCAACCGAGGCACTCTTCGCTTTAGGTCAAGGTGTAACAAGACCTAGGGGGAGACCCTATAACCAATCACAGTTGATTGGACCCAAACAAAGGTTTCTAAGGATGAGTAAATGATGAGTTACGGAAACCAATGCAAGGCTAAGTGGACCTAGGAGTTGAGGTATGGTTGAAGGTGGTGTAAGAGATTGTTATAGTTTCAACCTATGTATGGTTTAGGCCACATGATTGGGTATGATGACTGGGTGTAGTACCATATGTTTACACAAGTGGGTCCTATTTTCTTGGGAAGTGTGAAATGGTTTTAAGTGGGCCCACAAGGTGAAGCTAGGTGTGATGTTGGTACTAGAGGTTAGGTAATGACTAGATCTATAGATCTAAGTTGATTCTAGGAGTACCCATGTGCTAGATCTAGGTTTTGACATAAATCCCAAGGAGTGCGGCTTGCTTTGAGGAGGACTAGTGCCTTGTTAAGTGGGCTAATGGGGTCAAAGAGTATGTCAAAGTGTAGATCGGGACACCTAGAAGCCAAGTCAAGTGGGCTCAATGAGATCTAATGATTGGATCTTGCTAGATCTAGGTTTTCAAGAAATAACCCTAAGTGGACCACAATCCCTTGAAACAAGGAATGCTACCCCCAAGGCGGATCGTGACAAAAAGATAGTCTAGACCTAGGTTTCAAGGTATGGCCGTTCCAAATCTCCAAAAATCCCAAACACCCACTTCCTCAAAGTGGACAAACTCACCTTTCCCAAGTAGTGCGACTTTGTTCAAGGAGGGTTAAAAGGTGGGTTTGGTGGACCAAATCAAGTCCAATGGCCCCCAAACTATAGATCCAAGTAGCTAGTACCCCGATCTATGTATGTCCCAAAAATCAAGTCAATCCAAGGGCTAGATCTTTGTAGATCTGAGTTTTGAGGTGCCAAGAAATTCAAAAGGGGGTTTTAACCCCTTAAAACATGGAAAGATGTCCACAAGGTAGAATTCACCAAAGTAAGAATCTGGGGGTAGGTTATCAAGTGTCTAAATTGCAAATCAAGTGGGATCTCACCTACCCATGTGCTAGATCTAACCAAACAAGCCTCTCACTAGGAAGTGCGATTTGGGTCAAAGAGGGCTTTTTTCCTTGAAAAGTGGGTCAATTTTTAGCCAATCACCACCAAACTATAGATCCAACTAGGGGTGGATGCTATAGAGGTGGGTTTCCAATATCTCTTCAAGAGAAAGGCTAGATCTAAGTAGATCTAAGAAATACCAAAACAAGGGTTTTAATTGATTAGGTTTTTTTTTTATGATCTAGAAATCATGGAAGATTCAAGGAAGTAAAAGATCATACCTCTTGGAACATACCTGGATGAAGAGATGAATGCTAGTTGAGACGAGGATTACTTTGCCAAAGATCAAATGGAGAATTGTTGAAGTCCTCTTGCCAAATCGATTTTTCCAAGCCACATGTGATTCCTTCTAACCTGTCAAAACCAAGGAGCAAAGCATCAATTAGTTTAACAAATTGAAGGTAGATACAAGCAAGAGAGAGAGAGAAACATAGAATAGTTGACACAAAGGCAAAACTACTCCCTGTCAAACCCAAAACGACTTCTTCCAAGCTTGAAGGGCAAGCCTCCCCACCAATTCGCACTTGTCAAAATCGCCCTCTTAACCTGCAAATAAAATATGGCAAATATGCAAGATAGCTACAATAGATCCTCCAGTGCAATGGACAAAAGCATTTACAATCGAAACAACCAACATCCACTCCAATCCAAGCATGTACTCCAAAAGATAGAAATTTTATTCCAAGAGCCAAGAAGCAAAAATCTCTAGATGAATTTTACAATGAGAGGCTCCCTCCTTAAATAGGATGGGGAGAGAGTACAATCCTAACCACTTTTTACATGAGTGGCTAAGATTAAAAGATCTCAAGATCTAATCAATGGCTAACAATAAATCATAACAATACATCACATGGATCACCCAATATCATGATAGCGCCCCCACTAAGTGGTACAATAAGAGGGTGACGTCATCCACTAGAGAAACATAAGCACCAAAATCCACCTCATGGTGACTAGGACATGACAATATAAGCTCATGGTGGGGCTAGGAGGTATCAATCCTTACTAGCTCATCCCCAAGGCACAATAAAATAATAAAATATGTCCAATATAATAAAAATGACCAAAACTGTCCTTAGAATCCATGACAGTCAAGCAGTAAATGTCCTCCTGTGATCAATCTGGGCATACCCACATGGTGAAAACTGACTGGAAGGTAGTGATGCCACCCTGGAAGACCTCTGTGAAGACCAAATGCCAAAACCTTGCCTCAATTGCCCAAATCAAATTCCTCAGTGACCACTTTATCCCATTTTTTAACTGCCTCGGTAACTGTGAAAGTGCCAAAACTGCCTCCTAGGGTGCTAGCGCTGTCCATCTGAGCCCACCAGGCTCTCCAGAAGGGGGGGTAAATGGTAAAAACAAGTGGCTGGACCACCCCCTCCATCATCAGTGCCCTAGGTGAACTGGCCTCTCGGGGCCCCTGCTGCTCAGGCTGGGAAATCAGCCCCAAATCTGGTCAACAAGTGTAAAACTGCATCAATCACTGTCAGAAGTGCCCGGAACTGAAAGATAAGTGTCTCAATGGATCCAGAAGACCCAAATCCACTAGAAATGTGTACTCATACACCCTGGGTTGCCCTAATGGGCCAGCTGTAGGGTCCACCATATATGGACAATGTATAATCTGCTGATCTGAAGTAGTAATAAACCTGCTGAACTGGATCAAACATCATCTGCATCATATGTCCATCATATGATATCATCATCAAACATGTGGACCCATCAATCATCATCAATAATCATCCATACATGGTCCACATCATCACGGATCCCAAGAATATACAACCAAGGATAAATCACATCAGTAGACTAAGACACTGCTTCTCTAATCATTCTCACAGCTAAGCTCAAAGTATAACATCCATTCAGTGGCATTAATTAAGTTAGCATATTCCGTTGTTATATAAAATTACTTGCACCATAGTTCAAATGACAAACTCACCCATTGGACATGGTCAAACTGCTAGTGAAGGATGAAGGCTAGGAGCAAGGTTGGGCCAAGGGGTTGACTTGTCCAACTTAACTCAAAAATACTTTGGACTGGGAGAAAGGGGGAAGCTACAAACTCTGTGCTGGACAAAAGAACACGGGGGATGGCTGTGCCTCACAAATGGATAAGTTGTTTAGAGAGTGCTTACTCAACTTAGGCATCATGTCTACATCAAGTTGATCCAAGTTCATTAGGATCATTCAATTTTATTCCATGGCCTTTTTGGCCTACATAACCCTTCGGATTTCAGATGTGCTGAGAAGCACAACTAGTTGCAGCTTGCATCCAGGGCATTTTTTTTTAAATATTTATAAGGTCAGCAATTGTTTAGATATAACTTTTAAGAGCCATTGCTTTTTGGAACTTTCTTATACTCTTCGAGGAGTATTTTTAGCTTTTCATCGCTCTTGCTCTTTTTTGTTTTGTTTCCATGGGTAGAACATGAGCTTTCAGTTTTAGCCAACAACATCTCAAGTGACTAGGGGGAGTTCGAGCCAATGCCAAACATCGAGACAACTGACCAGAATGATTTAGGCCTACAATCCAACTCACCAAAGGCAAGTTTTGTCACCAACTCAGAGCTGAGACACTGAATAAACAGGGATGCGGTCCAAACACAGAGGTAGAAAAATGGGGAAGTCCTCGGTATCAGAAAGTCAAATGAGACAAGTTAGGGTTTAAAGTCAAACAGGAAGGTCATGTATGGATGGAGACAAGTGAATATGGAGCCTACACTAGCAAACAACTGGTGTCGGGAAAGACCATATCTATGTAAGGTGAAAAACCAGTGAGTTTTGTTAAATGACCTAAATGTGCAAGCAATTGTCCATTTTATGATTTACAGTTCATTTTAAATAGTTTGCCACATCAGGAATAATATACCAAGCACATGCTATGATCATGACTAAATCAACAAGATAATAATCCACAGTCAGTGAGAACATATCCATAGGTCATACAACATCATCATAATAATAATCATCCAGTATCATTTGAAACACTGCTGTAATACATCTCTAGGCACTGAACTGAAACTGTATGGGATAAGTAGTCACATCAGTCATCAAATCTGAACTCTCAAGGCTCAGCCTTGACACAAGGTCATATACAAATCTGAATAATATACTGCTCTGATCATGAGTGATCCAAAATATATAGCCATGCTCTGGAATAATGTAAGCTCTGGAATGTGCAGATATCTGCTGTACAAGAATAGTAGCCCTGCTACTATGGTGTGATAACACTAACCATTTTCATGTGTCTTTTCTACATATTTGATAATATTTTTCCTGGTCACATGTTGATGGGCCTCCTAAAACTGACGACTTGGTCCTTTTTCATGATATCACATTTGTTTTAAGTTATATGGATGATGTATAGCCCCTTTGAGATGAACGCTCTACTTTCTCACTCAAGTGGTCATCACACATGGGAGATATATGAGGCATGTATGGTGGTTGTCCCATCCACTTATTGATGTGGCATTCAATTCTTAGATCGTGGAGTACTATTTGGCACCTATTGGACCATGTATGACCCATAGCACAAGTTTGGAGGAGTTGTAATGCATTCAAAAATAGGCAATTTTTTAAAATAATTGGCAATTATATATTTTTTAAAATGGCCAAAAAATAGTCAATTGGTGAAATTTCGCCTCTGGAAAAGTTGACATTTTTGGACATTCTAGAGCATCTACCTCTAAGGCTCAAACCAAAATAAGATCTTTGAACAATGTTGATCAAGCCCAAGATCTTATTGTCGCCTTGAATCAAAGGTTTGAGAAACTTGGGGCTGACCTAACAAGCAACATGTCTAACATTGACTACAATTTCTAATTTGTCCCAATCCAAATTTTGATATAGACCTCAAGCAAAGAACAAATGCACATTGCCACACCATCTTGTAACTTATCCTCAATTGGTACATGTTATACCAGATTGTATATGGGGATTTTTTCCCTCATTTTTTTTGCTTCATAGATCAAGTTGAGATTCAGTCGTCAAAGTGGATATGTTATCTTTTGTTGAGTTACTATCAGTGGTTGCCATAATTTTGCCTTGTGATGATTCCATGCCATATATGTTATATTGCTAGTTTCATGCCTTGAGGATATGTTTTATGGATTTATGGTTCTCATCGATGATGATACTAAACGTTATTCATGTTACTGACAATAGTTGATTCTGATTAGCATGGTTAGTAGAGATGTTCCATAGGCTAGTACTTAGAAGTGGTTTATGTTTTATGCACATGTCATTGGTTGATAATTCATGATCCTTGCACAGACCTATTTATGCACAACCTAGCAGTGAAATGATTGGCAAGGAAGTTGACTGCTAAACCAACACAACTACAGACCTCCTTCCCAACGTGTCAGGTTTCCTACATCCAACAATAAACAAACCTAAACTAACCAAGAAAAAGACCCTATCCAAGCTTTTTCTAAGATTAACTAAGACAAGTAGCTAACCCCAAAAACTGGCCTAGATTTATTTTTATGATAGAGTGTCTAACTAGGGATATTCAATCAAAGACAAGACACACTTCAGTTTTTTAATGATGTATAAAATATAACCATGAGTAATAAATGCACGATACAATGAAATAAAAGTATAAAAGCATTACATTTAAAAATAGACAATTGGAGCTTCTTGAACTAAATAACCCCCCAATCCCAAAAGGTTTGATAGTCACAAGGATTGGCAAGCTACCATAGCCCTTCTATCCACCTACGAGATCTAATGTTGATGCTCAACCCAATTTTCCAGAGCACTAACCAAGGAGGTTTGTCCGTACCCTTGGCCACACCAACTGACCTCTCAGATGTGTGAAGAGTAATCTTCCTGAATGCTATGTTCAGTGCACTGTAGTAACAAGACGACCAATAGGTTGGTTTCAATATGCCTAGAGGAGTCCCTGATATACTCAAGGTACGTGGGATCTATTACCCTCCAGATACTCTGTAGTGTGACATATCAAATGTGCTAGAGAGAAAGGAGGGTCTTTTTTCAATGTAAAGACCAAAATGGCCCTTGTTTTATGTAAAAGTGTTGGTTTAGTGGGGCTCAAGACCCGTGGTCTGGTCATGGTAGGTCATCGTGGTTTTCATTTCAAGGAGTATTGGCTTATTGGCTCTACTAAATGCCCTTTGGTGTGCTGGAAGTCCCCCATCATGTTGGGCACTTATGTTAAAATAATGTAACTGCGGAAGATATTCTATTTATATTATTGTATTCCTCCTCCGGGAGATGATGGTCATGTAATTAATAATGTAAAGGTCATTGAAAGAATCAATGTAAACCCTAGGACATGTGTCGGCCTAGAAAAGCCCCTAAAAGATTATTGTATTATGTAATTGACCAGTCAAGTAGAGAAGTCAGCCTTGTTGAGGAATTTGTCACCCCAATGAAAGAATATAAATAAAGGACCTCTCTCTCACTTCTAATCACCCATTCACTCAAGCAAGTTCGCATTAGTGAAGAGGAGAGGTGCGCACAAGTGGAGGAGTAGCTGATTTGTCTTGGGGAACTTTTGTACTTTGTGATTTCTATATTGAGGAAGGATTTGTTGGGTTTTCTACCCCATGAGGGTTTCCCAGGATAAATTGTGTCTCTCATGTTTTATGCTGTGCTTGTTTATCTTTCAGTAATTATTTATATACTATATGTTGTTCAAGTAAAAGCTAACAATTTATGCCCTGAGTTGGTGTCTGGTGCTTCTTGGAATGACTCCATTAGGGCACAGAACTTAGGGGCTCCCAACGACACTTCTTTTTATGTTTTACAGGTGATTGTGCATGTAAGAGTTGTCATACCCATCTTAGCACACCTCATTTATGCCCACTTGGACCTATTTTTTTTCCATGTATTCACCCTCCTCTTGGCTCAATCATCCCAAATTGATGATGCCATCATCCTTTTGAAGAGGTCATACCACCTAAAGGAAGGTGTTGAGGGAAAAAGCACATCGTTGGGGTTAGTTGGGGCATGACACCCTCCTCCCAAGCTCAACATTTCATCAAGTTGTAGCAATTCATCATTTTTATTATTATTTTATGTTGTATGAGGTTTAGTCCCCAGCTTGTGGGTGACAAACCCTAAAAATTCATTGAAAAAACATTTTAAGTCATTTTAGGTGACGTCATCCCTTAGGGTTTATTTCAGATTTGGTTGAAGTATTACTATAGGTTCATTTCAAAGGAAAGTCAAACCCTAGTGGTATGAGGAAGTTTGGTTCAAATTCTATGTTCCCTGGGAAGACCCTAAGGGGATTTGAGCCCAAGTATATTTTCGGTTCACCTTGACTGCAGTAAATTGTAGACATGAAGGGTAAATAAGCATTGAAACATCCTTTTCATCCATCAAAGAGGGGAGCCTTATGGGGGATTGATGCACCCTGCGTAGTTGGTTCCCAAGAGGTAAATTTGTGTGATTTCGACAGGTGGTTTGGGATATCTCTCGTGTTTTATCTAGCTGGTTTTTACTGCAAATATATATTTGGTATCATTACATATTCAGCATCGCTCCTAACCTTCCAAGTCGAAGGGTTTATGGTAGATATCTTTCATTGACTTCATTAAGGAACTAGTCTACTAACAGTGGGAAGGTCTTGTAGGGATATAGATGTTTACTATTGTGTTTCTTAGAATTCTATCCTTACTTCATTTCAGGGAGCCTCTCGTGGCCCAAGGAGCAAGGCCTAAAGAGGAAGGGGTTTGCATTGAGGTGACATTGGGTGTACCTCCTTGAAGAGTTGTTGATCATAGCACTGGGTCCACTAGATCCACCTATCTTAGCTAGTTCCCAAGAGGTAAATTTGCATGATTTTGATGAGTGGTTTGGGATAGCTCTCGTGTTTTATCTAGTAGGTTTTTACTGCAAAAATATATTTGGTAAATTGGTATCATTACATATTCATCACCGCTCCTAACCTTCCAAGTCGAAGGGTTTATGGTACATATCTTTCATTGAATTCATTAAGGCACTAGTCTACTAACAGTGGGAAGGTCTTGTAGGGATAGAAATGTTTTCTATTGTGTTTCTTAGAAGTCTACCCTTAAATCATTTCAGGGAGCCTCACATGGCCCAAGGAGCAAGGCCTAGAGAGGAAGGGGGTTACATTGAGGTGACATTGGGTGTACCTCCTTGAAGAGTTGTCGATCATAGCATTGGGTCCACCTATCTTATTTGGGTTCGCATACTTCATTTGGGTCCACTTACCTTCGATCGTGGAAGAGTTCTAGTTTTTGAGGTAATGGGGTTCAAGTTCGTGCTCAATGCTATTTAATGTGGTACTATTCAAAGAAGGGTACTAAACCAGAGTCAAAGGGGAAGTCCAACGCCTTGCACCTAACGAGGATGCAAGGAGACTTCTCCCAACAATGGTCATTGTCTAGTAGAACTCACTTCAACAACAATTTTACCCACTTACCGACAACTCCTAAAGATCACACTGACACACATCTTCTACCAAAGTATCCCAGATGTCAATTAGAGAAAATTTGAGGTCTAAAATGGGCCTCCTAAGGAAAATAATAAAATAATAGTTATAAAATTTGAAGGAAAAATAAAAAAATAAAAAAACTACTTTTTTAAATATTCAACTTATCTCCCTTTGGTTTTACTCAAATTTTGAGCGGGAGCACTCACTGGATGCATAATTCATCCAACGAGTACCCACACTGCATACTTTTGATACTCCACCCCATGAAAAACAAGAAATACATAAAAAAAAACATGTTACTTTGAATTGGTAACACATTTTTTCATGTATTTCTCGTTTTTCGTGGGGTGGGGTCCATTAAAAGTATGCAGTGTGGGTTCTTGTTGGATGCAAAATTGAATTTCGCATCCAACGAGTGCTCTTGCTCGAAATTTGAGTAAAACCAAAGGGAGATAAGTTGGAATTTACGAATTAAAAAAAAGTAGTTTTTTTATGACAAATATGCCAAGTCAACCATTATGGTTGACTCATTTTCTTGAAATTCTATTGGTTCTTGAATTCGAATACATCAATGGCTTGTTTTCTTATAAGGCCCATTTTAGGCCCCAGATTTGCTCTAATGATTAAGCCATATATGCACATAACAATACTTTCAATATGAAAAATGTATAAATGTATCATTTACATTTATCAATAAGTCATAATTAACTAAATCGACATCAATGAAATGATAATTTAAGATGAAATTAACATCCACTTATGATAATGTATATAACTTATTGAATCAACGTAAACCAAGCATTAAATCCTTTATCACAAGCAATTGCATTAGGTCAATCCAATAACATTCCAATACTTGTAGCAAATCCTAATATGACAACATGTCTAACACCAAGAGATATTGCTTATGCTTAAAAATCATTCATAGCATGAACATTAAAAATGTAACTTGTTTAGTGGTTTAGGGTATCATACTTATATGGTTCTTAACATGATCAACATCTCATCTTATGAGTGAGCATATTTGCCATCACAAATCCTTAGTTCAATTCTATGATTCAATTAATCAAGAACCAATATTTCAAACAATATTCAGTTCACCAACTATTAGAGCAACCACAACTCTATTGAGAAACACTACAAGATGTTGAATTTGTCTTTCTTAGTAAATTTAAAGTGATGAGTATCTTTGAAACTTCCAAACTCTTCAAAACATTAGGACCAAATACCAATCACAATGAAACTCACAAACACAAATTGATGTATTAAGCTGTTATAAGTACTAGATTTATAGCACCATTAATATCAACCAAGTTATGAGCCATAAACATTCATCAAATCCACATATGCTTGAGTGAGATTTTTTTTATAAATTTGAATAGTCTTGAGGCATAGAAGACAAGTATATGAGGTTTTAATACTTGTCTGGGACTGCCAACCTTCAAAAACAATGAAACAATGGATTTAGAAGTTAGGAAGTGGCACTTAAACTTATTTAGTGCACTGTCATGAATATACCAGCAAAGAGATGAATAAGAATTGAGGTATAAAGCTAAAAATTTATGTCATCAACAAGCAATATGATCACAACCATGAAGTCAGTGAAGAAATTTGAGAATGGCCAACAGTAAGACCTACAAATACACTTGGATTTGTGTCAGATTCAAAATACATTAACAACCCACATTGACGATGAAATTCAGTGACAAAATGCTCTTCAAACCAATATACCAGAAGTCAATTTAATGTCAGGTGAGTCAATAGTAAGTGTTGGAGTCTGGTATAATCGTCGCACCTCTGATAATATAATGTGGACTAACCGCCACACTAGGATCATGGGACTATGCGCTTGGTTTGGAAAGTTTACCAAAATCTGTAGGTTTTGGTGTAACGACAAACCTTACATGCTATCAAAGCTCAGGTCCCAGGTTCAATTCCCTTGAGTTACGTCGAAGGGGGAGTGTTGGAGTATTGTATAACTGTCGCACCTCCGATAATATAATGTGGACTAATTACCACACTGGGATCATGGGACTATGTGCTTGGTTTGGAAAGTTTACCAACATCTACAGGTTCTGGTGTAACAAAAAACCTTATAGTAAGATCCTTTGTAAGATATCAAGATTGAAATGTGTTGACATCCATATCAACAGTGATAGATCACAACAATTGCAATATGAAATTGATTAATGGTTTGTCAAACCCAAGTTTGACTTGGTCAATAAGACCTTTTGCCGCCTAATACACCTCTGGGGGGGAACGCGGTAGGAAACCTTCAAGCCGTTCGGTGTGTCCTTGGGGGCAAGCCAAAGTCAAGTGCTGTCACCTGATTACTCGGCTCCTCCGTCAAGGCTTACTCCTAGCGAAACCAAGGGGGGTGGTCCCTATGAAAATAAACTAAGGCTTTTAAACTATAACACAGGTAAAAAAGTCTATTCTAGGAGTTAAAGTGATGAGATGGAAAATAATTCAACAAAGTTTTAATTGCAAATTTGAATATTTAAGAGACACAACACATGATAGATATGCATTCACGACATTTTATAATTGAAACTTAAAACATGGAAAATTAAAGACCAGTGCCGAGAATGTGAAATGCAATTGTCGCTGTGTAGTGTCGTGAAAGTATTGCAAGAGGCTTGTTGGTTCATTTTAGATTTATTAGATGAGTATTAGAGGAATGGGTAAAATTCTTGGTTTGGTCCAACAAAATCTAACTTCTTGGACTGAGTGCTATAGCGGCTTAACCAAGTGTTGAACCAGGCGAGGATGAACCTTCTTAAAGTAGCCTACTAACTCTATAGTGTACACCCATGCAACCTCCTAAATCCGCAAAGGTAAACTAGATTGGATTTCCCTATTAAAGCTAAGTGCCTTACACCCGTTTTTGATTGACCCGACTGTTCAGAATATGCTGCAATGATCAAGAGCATACTTTGGGCTTGGAGCGTTGGTTCGTTTTATTAAAGATTGAAAGTGGATGATTAGCTAAGCTAAACCCAAGAATATCTTTTCTTCACATCAAAAAATGGTGGAGTACTTCGGTAAAGCAAGGGGTAAATTTTAAGATTAAATTTTAGGAAAATTTTTGTAGTTGTAGCACAAAACATGAAAAATAGATAGATCAATTGTAGTAAGTCCTTTGAGGACGTTTTGTGTGCTTTGTGATGTTATTTAATTACTAATGGTTAAAGAAAACTAAAAAAAATAAAAAATAAAAAGTGAAAACGACGCGAGTCCCCCCTGGGGGGATTGGGGCGGGCGCTGGAATAGCCTGCTAAGCTCTCTTTATTAAAAGGTTACAATGATGATCCTTAAGAAGAATTATTGCTTTCCCTTTAACAAATAGGGAACATGTCAGTTTACAACAAATGATACAAAGTGAAGGTGCTTTGAAAGAGGTTCAATGGATTGTCCTGGAAGCTCTTAAACCCAAAAGTTTTGTGATTTTAATCTTCAAACCTGCTATACATGCAAAACCAGCCAGCAAGCTTAGTTATTAGTAAAAATGACAAATGCACTTTAAGAGTGCTTTGGTAACACTACGAAATGCCTACAAAAAAATACAGATTCAACTAGTATGCAACAAAGGCTTTTCAGATGACTTCTAAAGACTTGAAATCAAATTTTATTTAATTTTAAAATGCAAAACTGATATGCATGCAAAACGGACCAGCAAGCTAATAAATTGTAAAAATGCCTAAAAACACTCTAAACTAGTCCCCTTTTCTAGATGCAAACTATGCCAAAAAGGAGAGATGAATGATGAAACAAAAATATATAAAAAAACTTGAACTAGTAAGACAAGCTAGCTTGTCTTGCTAGGATCTTTGGCTGCCCTCTTTCAAGTTGCAAGCCAAATGACTTAAGCCTAATCGGCTAGATATGTCTTTTGAAATCACTTTTCCTTAGCAAAACTTAGATCTAAATTTAGGTGCAAGCTTAAGGAAATTATTTCACTAATGAACTATAAGATTTAGATTTTTAAAATTACTTTTAATTAATTTTTAGGTTTTGTCACCCACGATCCAGGGACCAAACCTCATAAAACATAAAATAATGATAAAAATGATGAAATGCTTCAACGTGATGAAAAGTTGAGCTTGGAAGGAGGACAACATGTCCATCTAACCTCAACATTGTGTTTTTTCCCTCAACGCCCTCCTTTAGGTTGGTACGACCTCTTCTTACTTGCTTAGAAGGTGGAGGATTTTCGCTTGATGACCAAGATGACCAAGAGGGAGTAGTACAAGGAAAATAGGTCCAAGGGGGTATCCATGAGGTGTGCTAAGGCGGGTATGACAACCCTTACAAGTGCAATCACCTCTACAAAGAAAAAAACATAAGTGTGGCTGGGAGCTCCAAGCCATGTGCCCTAATGGACTCACCCAAGGTGCACCGGAGCACCCACCGAGGGCATAAATGACCAACATGATGGGGGATCTCCACCCATCAAGGGGTAGTCAACAAAGCCACAAGGCTAACACTCCTTGCAATGAGAACCAAGAGAACCTACGATGACCAAATCATGGGTCTTTTTCCCTGCTAGGCTAGTACATTTACATAAAACAAGCCCCAACTTGGCCTTTACAATGAAAAAAGGACCCCTCTTTGGTACATCCGGTAGGCTACACTACAAAGGATCTAGAGAGTAACAGTATGATTGATGATTCATTAACTGGTCACGAGAAGGAATCATTCATAACAATGAATTGATGAAGACAATTTTTGAAGATGAGTTGCAAGAAGCAAGGACTGATACCAAAAGTAGTGTCACTAAATGTGAACTTGAATTTTCTTTTGAAGTCACAAAATAAAATTATCATGAATGAATGGAAGAACATCAAATACAAAATAATCTTTCCAAGCCTATCATCGGACCTTGCGAAGAAATCATCAACATCAAACACATGGCATTACTCAGATATGAAAAAGACAGTACCTTTCATATTCCTAACTATTCCAAACCAATCCACTTCTATAGCACAAGATTCCTCCACTTCTACAATGAGGGATTCCTTCAATGAGATTTCGCTTCGCCTGTTTCAATTCAACATCAAAATGCCAAGTGCCAAAATTGTCATTGAGTTGATCACATGGAGAATCAGTGTTTCCCTCTCCATCCTTGTCCTCATTGTGGGAAGACAAATCAACATTCAAACAAATGTTAAAGAAGAAGGATAAAAAATAAAAAGTTCATTATTATTGGATAACTCCTTAGAAATGGAAATTAAAAGCCAAGGTGTTGAAGAAGTTTTATTGTCAACTTCAGACATAGGTAAATATAAATTTTCATGGAAAATCATAAAAGCATGGGACTTTGAAACAATTGTTCTAGATGAAAATTTTGGGCATGATTGAGGTCTAATTCTACATGTCTTTTAAACGTGAGTGGTATCATTATTAGTGGTTAGTGGTCAACCAAAACCACCAAATGCATGGTATCAAATTCACTGATGAAAGAGATATTGAATAAGAATCCAAAGCTCAAGCTTAAATCCCTTCCACATACTTCTCACCTTGCACCTGACAAGGGGGAATATCAATGATGATAGTTAGGCTTCAAGTTTCAAAGTCCTAACAACCAAAATTCAATTAACTTCTGGGCATTCCAGCATGGAAATTGGTCTCCTCAATAGGCTATCTACAATCAAATCAATTATTCTTTTGAATGTTGTCCAACCATTAATTGTGTCTAAATTTAGAGAACGATTTGGTGATCCTATTTGTTCACTTATAGCAGAATGGTTATCCCAATGTTAGCAGACTCGGAATCAGCAATAAATTGGTGAGGCAAAAGAGCAAAGAGTTTGAATCGGATCAAGAAAAAATTGGCAAATACAACAAATTAAATGTATACACGTATTTTGAATTAAAAAAAAACATTTTTCATAAATATTTAAAATAACCATGTCCATATACTGCAAGAAATCAATAGATGCCCATAATATATCAATTAGATTCGAATTTGAAATTTGTAATGATATTCAATTAGTTAAATTAATATTATTAAAATATAAATTATATTTTATTATATATTAACATATCATATATACTTATATATTATATATAAAAAAATTATGTTTAATATATTTACATATAATAAAAATAACTAATATTTAATATATATAGTAAATAGCATTTGGTAAATTAAAAAACCTAATTTATAATCTATAGGGGAGGGATGCCAGTAAGTGCATTTTTTTTACCCCTTTTTATGTAACTTAATTCTTCATGTTCCCGAGCTTGTTTTTCATCCAAATTTTTATGACATATACTTTGGCATGTTCTCTATCTAACCATATTAGTCTTGAGGTGTGACAAATCTAAATGGATGCCATGTCAGCCACAAAGTTCCAAGTTGTCTAGTCCTAATGTCACCATAGTGTATTTTTGCTTGGGACCAATGGGTGAACGTTGATGTGACTTAAAATGAAATTTCTGATTTCAAATATTCATTTTATTTCAAAATGTAGAAGAAAATTTTTTCTTGAGTAATTTTAAAAACATGAAAATATTGACATTTACTTGTACATAAAGTAGTTTTATAAACAACGAATGGTATCAAGTATTTCCCAAATTGACGCAGCCAACACCACTTCTATCTCCACTACTGGAGTAGCTTACCCCGAGTAGTGTACCCCGTTCAACTACTGGCATCCCTATCCTATAACATATCAATAATTCAAAATCGCCGTCGATCATCCCTGTCCGCCCACAGCTGTCAATTGAAATTTGATCCGGACCGAACCCATCCATGCAGGTGAATCAGGCAATACACTGTCTGCCGTCGCGCAGATAAAGGAGAGGAGAGAGTTCCATAACCTCGCTAAACAGGAAGCGGCTTTTTTTGATCGGTTATACCTGAGCGTGGGAAAAGGACAGGGAAGGAACAACTGCAGGCCCAGAGAAAAGATGACCCGCTCGATATATTTCTATTGAGTTTGCCATTCCGATTGAAGGCGGCATCGTAAATGATCACTTGCAAAAGCTCTGATGTTTTCTCATATCCACATCTATATTACTTATTCATTTGGTTTTTCCTGTTCCGAGGTGTTTTCCGCCAGTTAGGTTCCTCTGCTATGAGTTTTTAAGTGGTCCATATTCGACAAAAAGCAGTTGACTTTCGAGGTGGTTCTTATTTTAGTGCTAGCCATTCACCAAGAATTATTAACGTCGCCGAATGCACACAAAAATGTGTCTTCCATCACGTGGACAGAGGAGAGGAGAGAGCTCGCATTCGAAAACGATGACAAAATCAGTCAGCCCGAGTTAAACTTGCCCTGAGCCCGATCAGATCGTTTTGCTGCTGAGCTGAGTCATACTCGCGAGTTTTCCGGTTTGACTCGTGTGTCCTGTAACACTGATTATTACTGTTATCCTATTTGTTCACCAATTATCAATTAACAGGGGAAATGTTCAAACATAATAGCTCTTCACTTCCAGAATTTCTGCTCTTTCGAAGTTCATTTTAAATGAACCATTCAACATCCAGATTGGTGGTTTTTCAAGGAAATCTTCGAGTTTCAAATTGAAGATTGAAGTGATACTAGTTTATGTACTAGTTCATGTTGTCTTACTGGTATAATTATTCAAACTTGTGATTGAGGGGGCAATGTTACACTCAGTCCCTATACAATCACAAAGTCCAAGATCTTTATGGCCAGTCATCCTTATCCTTGATGAGGTGGCATCCTTATATATTGAGGAGCATGTACTATATATTGATATCAATGGATGAAAATATTGTGTTGAAGATGGCTTAAAGCCTTTTCCGCCAAGTTATTGGCTCTTGTGCTTGCTCAATAGTTTAACAGATGATTCCATAATACATCTATCATTGAAGAATCTAAATTGAAGAATCTAAATGACGAATCATGACGAACATTTTTTTTTTTTTTATGTGATTTTGTATCAGCCTATCAGGACTCAAGACGACAATCACAATTCAATATCAATTTGTGATGTATCACTTGACATCTTATACATATTATAAATAAGTTTTATTTTCATATTTATGTGGCAAAGTGTTTCTTTGATGTTGTTGTTATTTTAGATGTTTAAAAAAAATTAAAAAAGAATTTTTTTGCCAATATTTTCTGCAATATTGCCAATAAGTTATTTTTTCGACTCTGAGATATGCACCAAACATGATATTTGCAACATTGGAACAAACCATTGGAAAAAGTGTCATCAGCAATTTCTGAAATCTGTAACTTACAGTTCTTTCAGGTTTGGCAAATCAGCCAAAGACAGAGGTAAGGTTCCACTCAATTGGTTATATTCAAGGTGGCTGCAATGAACAACCCACATGTTACGCTTCAAAAAAAAGACTATGATAAAAAAACCAATAATATCCTAAACTTTTTTCTGAGACTTACATTCTCTTTAAGTCGACTAAAGCACCAAAATCAGGTAACGAACCATTTAAAAAGTTGTGATCAAGCCACCTGTAGAGTGTAAACCACAATAATAAACTCAGCAAATTTTAATGCATAGTCAAATATGCAAATAAGCCTACAATCTGGTCCTCTCATATATTAACAAGACCATAGCAGTGTGCTTACAAATCAGCCAATGCTGTCAAATTCAATATTTGTGGAGGTATATGCCCTGTCAAATTTTTTCCTGACAAAAAACTTCAAACACAGAAAGTCACATCAAAAGGACTTGCATTTCGTTGGAGTTTGAAATAACTCCTGGACCAATTACATTGTGTGGTTGGTCAAGCCACGACCTTTCCAACTCAAAGCTAATGAAATACAGGACATAGAAGTTATGAATTGTGACACTCGACATTTTAATTACCAAAAATGAAAACAAAAATAAGAAAAATCTTCATCTCAAAACTATGTACATTGTAGTAACCCTTGGTCGTGCATCCAAACTATACTGCACCCATGTCCATGGAACTGGCAAACAAGGATCACCACCTTCAAGTGCCCAATCAGATGAAGGATACAAGGCAGTCAAGCTAGCAAGAACTGCCGCTGCAAAGACAAAATCAACAAGCATTTTCAATCATCGAGGCTTCAGCATGACACAAATGGAATATCATAGCATAGGAACACAAATTTAAATATATGAACATGATGAGGAGAGTGAAGAATACCGACCATCTTGTGTGCCATAGTTTATCTGTACGTATTTATTTACCTCCAATGCATTCAAGATTGGACCTTGAGATGAATCTTTTGTTTTGACAAATTTAAATGACATAACAAAGGGAAGTGATACATTGGCAAACCCTGGCTCATATAATCGGTAGCTAGATTGAGCATTCTCTTGAACATTGACAATCAAATTCTCAGAATAAGGCACATCTGGGAGAACAAGTTTAAATTTGCGAGATTTTGTTGGACCCAAATCCTCAATTTCAGCAAAATAGCAGAAAGCCCAACCATATCCAGGAAATCCATCCAAATCAATCCGATATGACAGAGCCCCTCTTTCACCTACAACAGCTGTTTGCATCACTTTTTCTGGCGGGTATTCATCTCTTCCAGTATCAACAGGCCGCCCAGTATGAATTTTGGAGGTCCCAGGAGCTACACCTACTAGAAAATTTGGCTTCTTAACAGCATCAGACTCCCATATTCGATCGTATGGGTCATCAGGATACCTGACATTAAACAATAATCCTTTGTATTTAATCTCTTATAACCAGAGCAAAAACTTTTCTGTGAGAAATAGAGACTTAGGGTACTATGTTAATGTCGAAAACCAACAAAATCAGTCAATGGGAGTGATAACTATATGATACAGTGACATCAAGTTGTTTGTGAGGCATCTCTGTATTAAATCATCTCTATGTTGCACAGAAAAAGAAATACGAGAGAAAGGAAATATTAATAGATAAATAAGGATATAATGATCAAAATATAAAATATGGCTATAAGTCTAGGCAAACTTGACAAAGTATCGCCAGATTTTCCAAACTGACAATAAGCTTCCAAAAACCAAAGGCCAAAATCTGCAATACAAACTAATAGCTTTTTCCTTATGCGATCCATGCAATATTACAACTTCACACAGCCCCAGCAATTCTCTCCTGCAATATTACAACTTCACACAGCCCCAGCAATTCTCTCCTGTATTTAATTTTCAAGACATGGTAAGCAGATATGCACTCCTAAAACAAAACCCCAACCACTAAGAAACTGAGAATGTGATAACCCCACACTAAATCTGAGCTAATTTTTTGCTGACTGCTTATGTAATCTGGTTCAAGACTTTTGTCAAACAATTTATCACCACTTGCTCAGAAACTGATTTGACTATCTTCAATCTTGTTATTGGTTTTATATGAGTTCGGTGGCTCATGTTTCAGACCTCAATAGATATAACATTTGCCATGAATTTTTGCAAACCCAGACTTGATATTGCTTAACATAAAATACCAGAACAGTCCACGAATATGGATATAAAAATAACAGAGATTAAACTTCTACTGTAGCAGCAGTATTGTATCACATATAGATCTGATTACATTAGAATTTCTAACCTGAAGGTGACTGATATAAGCTGCAGTCTCCTTTCTCTTCGCTGTAGTGACCTCCTTCATGCCCAGAACTATTGTGAATAGCCACGTCATGAAGGAAAATAACAAGGTGAGTGCCCAGCAGCAGTAAATCAGACTCCTGTAGGTGACAAATAAAGATGCAGGCCACTTTCAAGCTGAAGCATCCACTCTCCACTGTTCCGGAATGAAGTACAAGGCCACGGCAAGTGAGCAGTGATCAACTAATGTGTCCAGCAGTGAGTACACAGCCCCAAACAGTCTCTTTCAGTGGATTCTAAGCACAAATCTTGACCACCACGAGTTATTTATCTCCGCAGCAGTGAATGAGCCCTCCCCACAAGTGTGCCTTTCCTCATTAATGGCCCCCACGACTCCCTTAGTAACCCCACTATTTCTCCACAAGGTAGCGTCCTCCTTCAAGCTTGAAGATCTGAGTATGAAGACCCCCAAATCACCCTCTTTTTAGTAGAATAACACAACCACACAAGAATGGTGAAGATTAAATCCACAACCCCCACAAGCAAGGGCACCCTCCTCCAAGAACACTGAAAACTTTGAATCTCTTCAAATCTGTAATAAAAGCTTGATGCAATGAAGCTCAATAGCAAGATCTAAGTGATCTTCCCTCTCCAAATCAGCTAGAGTGGATAATCTCACCACCAAAACCACTGTTCTCTTAGGGTTTTCATCCCATGAGCCAAAATCCACAAGAGCTCTCCAAGTCCTTTTTTCGAAAATGAATAATGTGATGAATGAATGAGAGATGGGTCAAGTTGCCATTTTAAGCTCATTTTACCCTTTTGGGCCACCTTTACCCTTTTCCGTCACTTTTACCTTTTCCCTCTCAATTAATTAATTAAAGTGACTTTATAAAGTCATAGTCACTTTATGACCCCCTTTTTATTTAATTATTCGATGACACATTTTTCTAATGTTGCTTTTATGCCCATTTGACATTGAATAATTATTAATTCCCTTTCTTTGTCAACTATAGCCTATGGAAATTAAATAGGCTAGTATGTTGCCTCCCTAGAGTGATCATTCGAAAAGGGACATTACGGTCCTCCCTTCCCGAGATTGCTCATCCTCAAGCAACTACAAACCGGGATGCTACAAAATCTGCTCTCCCTCCCAAGTAGCATCCTCTACTAGCAATTCTATCCACTTGATAAGATACTCATTGATCACTCTACTCCTCAATCTCCTCTCCCTGACCTCCAGAATCTCCTTAGGATCTAGTACGAACTGCCCCTCTTCATCCAACGAGGGTAACTCTGTTGAAGCAAGTGACCTATTGTCCCAAAGCCTTCTTGAGGCACAACACATGAAATACATGGTGAATCTTGCTCTCATCGGGTAGCTCAAGCTCATAAGCTACTTCTCCAACTCTTCTAATACATTGTATGGACCATAAAAACGAGGCTTCAGCTTTACTGCTCCGCTTTTCTTTAATGAGGATTGTTTGTATGGCTGCAACCTCAGAAAAACCAAGTCTCCTACCTCAAAGCTGTGCTCAACCGTGTGCCTATCTACATACATCTTATGTTGATTTTGGGCCATATGTAAGTTATCCTTAAGGACCTTAAGGATATCTTGGTTTTCTCGTATCCAATCTTTGGCTTTGAGATCTCTACTATATCCCCAAATGCCAAGTCCACAAATGAAGGAGCATCATAGCTATATAATGCTTGAAACGATGTCATACCAATGGATATATGGTAAGTGGTGTCGTAGCAGTGTTCTCCTAGATGCAACCACTTAATCCAGGCTTTTTGCTACCCAACACAGTTGCGCAAGTACCCCTCAACCCATTTGTTCACAATCTCTGTCTGGCTTGTTGACCACCAAAACCAACTAGGTGGACAACCATGTACCATGTTCCTTGAAGATGAGAAAGAAGTACCTAATGAATTTTTTCAAGCGAGGCAGCTTTTCTTCTTATCTTCTCTCCATAAAATTTCCGCACCCCTGTAGGGGATTTTGTAATGATATGTCAGCATGAGGGTCAATTTTTGTAGAACTTAGTTGCCTAAGAATTTATCATTAGGGAAGTCCTTTCATCGAGTGTTTTTTCCCTTGGATAATTAAAATTCCGTTTTAAAGATTTTAATTCTTTGAGTTTTTCACTCAAAAATACCTCCAAAGTGGTGAAAGGCATTCTAATGATCGAGTCCATAGAGTGATTGGGCCCTAGGAATGTTCTATATTACCATGCTAGACATTATCCAGAGTCTTGCGGAATTTCATTAAGTTTTACTTAGAATTTTTTAATTTTTGGTAATTAAAAAATGTCCCTTGGGATAAAATGTTATAATGTAAAAGAGGGATAAGTGGTCATTTATGATGTTGTATAGGGGTATGGGTACTCAAGATAAATGGCATGAGACCCCCTACACCCTTGGACCAAGTTTGAAGCCATTCGGACAAGTCTTGCTAAGGTTTTGGTCACATTTGCCTAAGTCAGTCAAGGAAATCAGGAAAATTGGCAAATAATTAGTGAGGCAAATTTTAGAAAAGTTCCTAAAGTCGCTTGGGGTGGCCAAGTTAAGTTTCTAAAGTTTATGTTATGTCTCTAAGGTGATGTTAAAGGCAAAATGGAGCCCCCCATGCATAAGTTGTACGAGAAATGAATTTTTCCCCTAGGGGGTGTGCCCTCCTCAACCATGGGCAATGGAAAGAAAAGGAAATGAGCCATGGGAAGGGTCCCACCTTGGTGGTTCCCCCCCATTTGGCTTAGGAATGGTTTAAGACATTGAAAGGGGGGGTTTCCACCCCATTATTTTGGTTTCCCCTCTAGCAAATGCGCCCAAGAGAAGGAAGTGAGCCCCCCTCTCCATGGGCCCCCTCTCTCTCAAGTGACACATGGAAAGCATGTAAGGAGGGTCTCTGACTCTCTCCCTCTCTTTTCCTACTTACGGAGGCTCTTTCTCCTCATTTGGGTTACAATCACTCATGCTCTTGTTCTCTTTCATTTTTTGCTCTCTCTTGCTCTCTTGCTTCCATTCTTGTCCAAGAAGCAATGTTTGAAAAATCGAAATTGGACTCGGAATCGGTCGAGGGTCAACTCGGAATCGGAATCGGAATCGGTAATGAATCGGTCATAAATCGGCCGATTTGAATTTAATGAATTGGTTTACTCAAAAATACATAAAATATTTCAATTTTAAAGAAAAACAACATTTTCAAGATTTTAGGACTGTTGTTATGACCCAGACCTATTGTTTGAAAGCCAAAGAGCACCTATACTTGTTGTTTAAGGCTGCTTTCATCCACAATACTGCCCACAATTTATTTTTATCCTTTAATGTGATTTTCATGACTTTTTATTGCTACAAAGGTCATAGCAGGCACATGTTTGCTTCAAAATTGTTGTACAAGGGTTTGAACAACTTCAACCTAAGTTGCATGAAACGGGGAAACGAGGACGAAACGGGGAAACTTCGAAACAGGGAAAATGTGACCCCCCAAAATTTTGGAAATGAGAAAATGCAATATATATATATATATATATATATATATATATATTAAATTTATAAATTAGCAAAGACATTTACAAAAATGAATGTGAAATATAAATCATCAATCATACATGTCAACAAATCATTGCCTATATTGAGATCCTATTCATCAATAGCACCTTATGCCTCCCTCCTCTAGGCTCTAGCCCTTGCTTCTAACTCGAATTTCAAAGTTGATCCTCCAAGGACATTAGTCAACGACTCAACACACTACAATTTTGATGAAACTCCCTAATCCAATCGCTAAAATAACGTAGAAAAAGCTTCCCATGCTTGATAACTGATAAGTGATTTTGCATGAGTGAAGAGTACATTTTTATTAAGGTCATGACAGAGGAATTCAACAATCAACACCACCAACATCAAGGTACATATAGGGGTTGATGTGCTTGATTAAATGCCAATTCCATACCCTCATACATGATAGAATCTGGTGGAAACCTTGCAATCCTAAAATCCTAAAAACTATTAAGTCTGCTGAATTTTGAATGGGATCTAAAAATCTACTTTTTGCATATGAAGTCCGATGAGGTTGGAACCACTCTCAAACATCCTGAAACAATTAATGGTAATGTTAAAAATTTAAGTAAAAGGATGTAAAATAAAAGATAAGGAGAATGTCACTTTTACTTGACACTACCATTAATATCACCAACATTACCATTAATATCACCAAGTACTACTGCACCATGGGGATATTGCATTATTTTTTTGAGTCCACGGGCACCCACACAAAATTCCAGACAAACCGGCCGATTTTTTACATAACTCAATCGATTAGACCGGTTCGGTGGTTTGGTACCAAACCGACCGATTCAGTGCTCAGATCGGTCAGTTCGGTACTGAACAACCGGTCGACCGAACCGATTTGCAGACTGATTTGATTCGGTTCCTTATCAAACCGATAGATTGGCCGATTCTTAAACAGATTTAGCCGATTTTTAAAACATAGCCAAGAAGAGAGCCATTGTAATTTCCAGCTTTGTGAAGTTAATGAAGAAAATCTTTGGACGAAATATTATCCTTGGCATTGTGTGTGAGGCAAGGTTTGAAAAATCGAAATCGGACTCGGAATCGGTCGAGGGTCAACTCGGAATCGGAATCGGAATCGGTAATGAATCGGTCATAAATCGGCCGATTTGAATTTAATGAATCGGTTTACTCAAAAATACATAAAATATTTAAATTTTAAAGAAAAACAATATTTTCAAGATTTTAGGACTGTTGTTATGACCTAGACCTGTTGTTTGAAGGCCAAAGAGCACCTTTACTTGTTGTTTAGGGCTGCTTTCATCCACAGTACTGTTCACAATTTATTTTTAGCCTTTAAGGTGATTTTCATGACTTTTTACTGCTACAAAGGTCATAACAGGCACATGTTTGCTTCAAAAATTTTGTACGAGGGTTTGAACAGCTTCAACCTAAGTTGCATGAAACGGGGAAACGAGGACCGAAACGGAGAAACTTCGAAACAGGGGAAACGTGACCCCCAAAATTGTGGAAATGAAGAAATGCAATATATATATATATATATATATAATTAATAAATTAGCAAAGACATTTACAAAAATGAATGTGAAATATAAATCATCAATCATACATGTCAACGAATCATTGTCTATATTGGGATCCTATTCATCAATAGCACCCTATGCGTCCCTCCTCTAGGCTCTAGCCCTTGCCTCTAACTCGAATTTCAAAGTTGATCCTCCAAGGACATTAGTCAACGACTCAACACACTACAATTTTGATGAAACTTCCTAATCCAATCGCTAAAATAACGTAGAAAAAGGTTTCGATGCTTGATAAGTGATTTTGCATGAGTGAAGAGTACATTTTTATTAAGGTCATGACAGAGGAATTCAACAATCAACACCACCAACATCAAGGTACATATAGGGGTTGATGTGCTTGATTAAATGCCAATTCCATACCCTGATACATGATAGAATCTGGTGGAAACCTTACAATCCTAAAATCCTGAAAACTATTAAGTCTGATGAATTTTGAATGGGATCTAAAAATCTACTTTTTGCATATGAAGTCCGATGAAGTTGGAACCACTCTCAAACATCCTGAAACAATTAATGGTAATGTTAAAAATTTAAGTAAAAGTGACATTCTCCTTATCTTTTATTTACTTTAAGAATTTAACATTACCATTAGTATCACCAAGTACTACAGCACCATGGGGATATAGGTTGAAAATTCAAAAAAAAATTAAAAAAACCATCTTTTACTGGCCCACAGGCCCACACCAAAAAATCGGCCGATTTTTGTCAAAAATCGGTGGACCAGACCGGTTCGGTACCGAACCGGCCGATTTGATACCGAATCGGCCGGTTCGGTACCAAACCGGTCCTCCGATCCGATTTGGAGACCGGTTTGAACCGGTCTTGCCTTAAATCGGTGAATCGGCCGATTCCGATTCCGATTTCACCGATTTTTAAAACACAGGTGTGAGGTAATATTGTTTCATTCTTAGTTTTTTCTTGCATTTGTGGATGTCAAGCAAAGTGTTTTGCTTGAGAATAACATTGTGGTAGTGTTGGTTACATGTTATGTGGGTTATCTTCTTAGCATTTAAGAAGTTCATGGACTTCTAGTTTGAACATATGATTTATCAAGTCTTTGTTTGATCTCTCACCCCATTTGCACGTTGAAGCTAGTTTGTTACAGGTTGCTCAAGCTTGGACAGTGGGATTCCCGGGTGGGATACCCCATTGTTCAACAACTTTTGAAGGACTTGGCATCTTCAACTAACATTTTTGTTTTGCAGGTTTTTTATGTTACGGGGGGAGGGAATGCTCAAATTTGGTCATTAGCAAACACAAAGAACACCCAAGAGTGGCCACTTCAAGTCACTCACCAAAAAATGGTCAAATTTCTCACTCTTGACCTCATTTTCTTGTAAATATTAAGGTTGATTTCTTACTTCTTCATTACTTGTAATTCCTCTTTAAATTTGCAGCCATTACTAGGTTTAGTTTGTTTTATGTTATTTTCGTTTTGTTAATTTGTTTGCCCCTCCTCTTCATTAGGAAGAGAGTTGTGTGGCTAGATAGCATTTGTTTCCTTAAACTGTTTAGGTCATTCCTTTGCTTGCTAAGTGAGTTGGCTTTGCCACCCTTGCATAGTAATTGTTGAAAGGGCTAGAATTCAATTCACAATTTTATTTGCATTTGTTGTAATTGTTTGCCCACACCTTGCATGAGAAGAGGCTCTGCCCATCCATGAAAAATTGTGTTGGCTAGTAGATTTGCTTTCTAGTCATTTTTGCTTCAATTTATTTTCCCACACATTGCAAGTGAGTTGGTTTCGCCACCCTTGAAAAATCGTGTTGGCTTGCATTGTATTTCATTATTTATTCATTTAAAGGTTAAAATAAAATGTGCCCCAATCTTTGCCCTGTATTCACTCCCCTTGCCGGTTCGACCGATCCTGGGTGAAAAGAAAAGGCAAAGATTAGTGTTGGCTAGAATAATAGGCACTCATAAGTTAATCTTAATTAGATACTGAGAAAAAGAAGTTTGCTCTGTGGAGCTAGAGGGGTAGAGGTTGTTGGGAGCCTTGTGGCACTTAGTGTCCTCCTGTTGAGCACCCAGCAAGCTTTGGGGTTGACTCGTGGAGCTAGTTAAGAACCTTTTGTTCTCTTGTTTAGCACTCGGCAGTCTCTCTCAATTCGAAAGAGATAACTTCTTGGGGTAGACACATAGAATAGCATTTGTTTTCTGGCACAAAACTTAATTCCCCTAAGCTAAAGAGACTTAAAACTAATTAAAATTTACAGGACCATTTGCAAAACACTACAATTGTTATTTTATTTTGAGTACTTTACTTTGAAGCATTCAAATTTGGTTCAATCTTATTACAAGCACCTTTCATTCATTCAAACATTTACTACATGTTAATGTTAAATGTGATATTTTGAATATTGTGATTAGTGAATGGTTTAATGCAATTTGCATAATCTCACTTTTATTATATCTGTGACTCCACAACCCAAGTAAAGTAGGCACTAGTCTAGTTAATGAATTGATATTTCTCTCTTGCATTTGTATATGGTTTATTGTTGAAAAAGGTTTGCTTGTCATTTGAATTATTGCATCCCTGCACGATTGCCTGTTGTTGTCCACCAAACTGCACACCAGCAGCAAAAACCTTTTGAAAGCTGTCTCCCTCACTGGAAAGTGGGGAGAGGTGTGGCCTTGGGGGCAAGCAATGAGCCAGGTACTGTCATCTGAATCCCAGCTCCTCCGTTTAGGCAAAACTCCTAACGAAGCCAAGGGGGGTAGTCCCTATTAAAGAGTTGTCTAAGGCTCTTTGTGTGTTTAAATGTTTTTTGTGTTGTGATGCGGATGGGTGTTGTTTAGGAGTTTTTTGAATGATGACTAGAACAGAATTAAACACGCAATCCACGTTGCAAAATTTACAAGATACAATATTAAAAAAAAGACAATATACTTTGACTCAGGAATTGAAGTAAAGCATCCACAAGATAGATATTAAGCAAATGACAAGGACATATGGTCCAGATTTCAAAGATGTATAGATGTTTAAGGACCAGTGCCAAATGGAGTCAAAATAAAACTTGTGATGCTAAAATAAAATAAGTCGAAAGTAAATGTTTGTGAGGACGTTTTGCAATTGTTCTTGGTATATTTTATGTGTTTTAGATGTTCTTGATTATTAGGATAAGACCAAAGGTATCAAAAGATGGTGGAACCTTACCCAAGGAAAGTACTGGCAACCCTAAGTGATCTATCGGAAGCACCCAGATTCATAAAGGATAGGTGTCCAATGTTTGAACCGCCCTTGAGTCTGACAGTGGATTTCCGGCACCACCTCTCGAGGGGAAGAACAGTAATTTGCCTTGGTTGAGGTTTTGGGTAAAAATTTTAATTAAGTTATCGATCGTAAATTATCAAGTCTTCCACCTTTTTGAGTACTAGCCCAACCGTTTCCGGTTGGCAGAGCATACAGGTGTAGAACAGAAACCAAGGTAAATTAATTAATGGGGTGTATGAGTGGAAAATTTTATTATTAGAAAAAACCTTGTTCAACTCTCCGACAGAGAGCGCTCTTGACTTGATCTTATGACCACAGTTCAAGAGACTTGCTATTTTAACAATGCCTAATGCAAGGATGATGCAAAAAACTAAAATGCCCTTCGACAGAGGGTGCTCTTGACTTGGATTATGGCCAAGTTCAAGAGACTTTGGTTTATTTTAAAGAAGCAGAAAGATTGTAGTAGCAGTATACTTAACTTGAAACAGATTTGAACAATAGTGTTGATCGACAAGATAAAAATTACTACTAACAATGATGCTTGCAAGATAAATAAATCTAGTGTTCTACCACACAAATTTTAATCTACTAGGTGGGGTTGATCTCCGAACAAGATCAACCGCTAGAACCGCCTGCACTTGAGAACTTCCAGCTAGCTGAAAGCTCTGCCAAGGAAACCGACGGGGAAGGAAGAGTAACCACAAATTATGTGGTCCTGCCCTTAAGACGAAATCTCAAGGATACAACTTCCGGCTAAAGGCTTTGGAAGAGAAGCAAGATAAAAATAATTGCAAGAAATGAAGCTAAACTACCCAAGAATCTCTTTCAGGTCAAAGACCCTACTCGGGAGAGCATGGGGGTAAGTAAATATGGAATATAAACAAATGACTTATTTGAAGCAAAATTTAAACTAAGAGCATGAAACTGTAAATCTAAGCTAAATCAAACCACAAGACCCAACACCCTTATCCAAATGGGGAAGAAGACCAAAAAGTGGAGGCCTCCTCCACTTAAAAATTTTATTAAACAATTACAAATGCCTTGGGTTTATAACCTTGCAAGGTCTTTTGAGATGATAAGACTTGGAAAAACAAAACTAACTCCTATGAGCTATTACAAAGGATAATACAAGATGATATCACGTTTTAACTCATCATCCTGATTCGTTTCAGTTTTGCTTTGTTTGGACCTCTTCTCTTCAAGACTTTCCCAAGCACCTTTTCTCTTCAAAAGCACCTATAACAACATTCAACTCAGGATACCCTTTAGCATTAGATAAGTAAAATCAACTTTGAAACTAAGTCTAGATTTGCAAAATGAAACCAAAAAACATAAAATGACATGAAAAATGGTTCAAAAAGTTAAGATGGGAAAACGGACCAGCGAACAAAAAGTGCCCTAAATATGCTAGAAATGAGATCTAAGATGTAAAAATTTTAAGAAATTTTTATGGAATTTTTTCTATCTTTAACAAAGAAACTTGGAAATGTGAACTATGCAAGCTATACTAACAAAATGAGATCTATAATGTAATTGAAACTAACAACAAGATGCAAACAATAATAGATCCTAACTATGCAAAATGGAAAACGAAGACTAAATACTAACTTCTTCAAAGGAAATACTACTAATCTAGGACTAATACTTAACCATTTTTTGTTGTTTATGTGAATTTTTTAGGGCTATTTGAAGGGGGACGAAAGGGGGAAAGAAGACAAGGGAGAGAAAGCAAAACGAAGGGGATGAAGGTAGGAGGGTGAGAGGATATGGAGTGGGACGAGAGGAAGGTGTAAGAAGACAAACAAGAGGAGAGACGAGAGCAAGATGGGAAGACCAAAACGAGAGGGAGGAGGAAGAAAGGCTAGCAAACTAGGGCAAAAACGAAAGGGTGAAGGAGTGAAGGAAAGCCAAAAACAAAGGGAAAGAGAGGGGGAAGAATAGGGTGGACGAAAGCTATGGAAGATGGGCAAAATGAGAGGTAATGGGGAACTAAGAAAGTGATGGCTAGGAGAAAGTGGACTAGCAAGTCAAAGAGAAATCTTTCAAAGAGAAAAAGAGAGCTAGAAGATGAAAGCTCATGAACCACGGTTACCAATAGTTGAATAAAGTTTTTGTTGGAGAAGGCAAAAGATACTTGGAGAAGCTCACAACCCTGCAAACAAATTATTAAGATAAATGGAACACTTGATCGGTGAAGGTATTAGATGCCAATAGCTCTCAATGATTGAATTCCCTAAAGACACAAAAACTCAAAGCAATAGATTAGAAGCCTAAGTACTAGATTGTTAGTCCTCAATAAGCATCATAATCAAATTTGCATAATAAGAATAGGGTGAAAGAGATATTACTTCAATGAGATGAAGACACAATGCCAAGAGCCCAATCAAGTGACCTCCAAAGTCTTAAAATATTTTATTAAACAAGAGCTTACAATTTTCACCAGAGTTTCTTTGCACAAAAATCCTTGAGATAATAACCCAACATGGGCCTCTCTTTATAGCAAAAGACCATAAGCTAGCCCTAATTCGAATTGGTCGTGAGCATGAGGTCGAATTCCAATCATGAGAGGGCTTGGAGCAATAGACATGGCCAAAGTCGAGTTCATGGTTGGTGGAATTGGCATGAGGTGGCAAACTCAACTTTGGGGTAGGTTGGGAGTGAAAGCACTATCCAATGGGCAACGTACAACAAGGAAAGGCGAGCTAGGATAGCAAAGGCGTGAGCTGATGTGGGAGATGCGAGCTAGATGTGGTAGGTTGAGTGTTAGTCCATTGGGTGACAAGTGGAAAGGTAGGTAGAACTCGAGTTTTGAGTGGGAGCCCAACCAATAACGAATTCAATCAATGGAATGGCGTGGATCTAATGGGGATTGACGTGAGGAATATGCTAATGCGAGTGGGTTGTGAGGATAACACGTGGTGGATGGTAGGTGTGGGCTCGAATTATCACAAGGAGCCAAGCCTTGGTAGGTGTGGTGACTCATGAGGGCGCCAATCTAACACAAATGCATAACCAACAAACCACTTATCACATGACAACTCACAAACTCGACTTTGCATGAAGGAGGGCGAATTTGTTTGAGAGGATAAACTTTTGGTGACTGGATGGGCTTGGATTTGATTGGAATCTTCCTAAATGCTCATTGCCATGTCATTTAGCACTTTATTTTAATCAAATTGATTAATTTTGGAGAGATTTGGATTATCTCCAAAATAATCAATTTTATTATTTTAATTAATAATTTCTCTGTAAATGACTTTTCAGAGAAAATATTAATTACGGGGCTGAATTGACATCCGAAAGTTGGGTTTAGCTGCTCCATGGGTCATGTGTGATTTTTGGCTTATGAAACGAGCCATCAAACACTAAGTTCGGACCCCGGATGACTGACATATTACAAATTATTATTTCTCTATTTAAACTATAGAGAAATTTATTAAATTTAAAAAATAATTAAAACCCAAATTTCGACGGACCCGGTAAAAATTTTTCGAAATTTTTTCTGAGGGTTTTATGGACCTAGGACATGACCGACACCTATTCTAACAGTGTCTAGTAGGCTTATATACATTAGTTGGCCTCTAATAACCCCCCATGGCCAAATTTTCATAATCGGGCATTCCAGCTTTGGAGGAGCGGGAGAAAACCTCATCGATTATACCTCGCCTTAAGCAAAGCATAATTGACAAGGGAAAAAACTCCTTGGAATACCTTAGTTGCTTAATCCAGTCATGAGAAACCGAGGCACTCAGATCCTACTAGCACACTTTTATTACAAACCCCCATGGGGCCATGGTCATGTCGACTCAAAAACAAAACAAGCTAACCACAACTGGCTAGCTACAAAATGTTGGATCATCTAATACACTGGAATCAAACATTCATCATGTTTGTCAAATGGCGGCTCTCCAGAAAATCCAACTATGGTACAAAAAGTTGGTAACACCTGTCATTTGAACTTTGAATAATTTACAACACTTAAAATAATCTTAGTAAGTAGGGACAACCCCCCTTGACCTTTTGGAGTTGGGGTCTAAACGAAGGATTTTAAAATCAAGGTGACAATGGGTTCTAGTTGCCCTCAAGAACACACATAGCGGTTGGGAGACTTATCTGTGGTCAAGTGTGTTTTAGGTTGCAATATGGCCATATGTCTAAGGGTGATAACTGGTATTGGGAGTCAACTCTGTTCCAACCAATCTGAAGAGCTCCTCCAAAATGCATTGAGAAACGTGTTGTCCCGGTCACTGACAATGTTCTTAGGCAGCCCATCAAGTCTGAACACCTACCTAAAAAACAACTCAACCATTTGTGATGTTGTGTAATCTATGGAAATCACATAGAAGCAGAGTTACCAGATTCGGCCACCTAGGGTCCGAATCCGTATTGGAATCTTCGGGGAAATTAGAATTCACGGATCCAGATCCAATTCTTAAAGATTCAGTATGTTTTTGTGTAGGATCTGTATCTGTTTTTGGATCCGTTTCCTTTGACCTGGGATTCGTTTCCTTCACGCGAATTCGGTATCCTATTGGAGGGGAATCGATTCCCATCGGAGGAACCGTATCGGTTCCTGTTATCACACAACTTGTAGTTGCCCCTAGAGGTATCCCATCCGAGACGGTAGAGGAGTCAGGCAACTAAAGAGGTGACCCAAGAGATGCCACGGTTCCCAATGCAAGATGGGAGTCACGTCAACCGAGGCACTCTTCGCTTTAGGTCAAGGTGTAACTAGACCAAGGGGGAGACCCTATACCCCAATCACAGTTGATTGGACCCAAACAAAGGTTTCTAAGGGTAGGTAAGTAATGAGTTACGGAAACCAATGCAAGGCTAAGTGGACCTAAGGGTTAAGGTATGGTTGAGGGAGGTGTAAGATCTTGTTGATGTTTCAACCTATGTATGGTTTAGGCCACATGATGGGGTATGATAACTAGGTAAAGTACCATGTGTTTACACAAGTGGGTCTAGTTTCTTGGGAAGTGTGAAATGGTTCTAGGTGGACCCACAAGGTGAAGTTAGGTGTGAGGATGGTACTATAGGTTAGATTTAGGCTAGATCTATGAGTTTGAGTTGGTTCTAGGAGTACCCATGTACTAGATCTAGGGTTTGACACGAATCCCAAGGAGTGCGACTTGCTTGGAGAAGGACTAGTGCCTTGTTGAATGGGCTAATGGAGTCAAAAAGTATGTCAAAGTGTAGATCAGGACACCTAGAAGCCAAGTCAAGTGGGTTGGATGAGATCCAATGGTTGGATCTTACTAGATCTAGGTTTTTAAGTGATTACCCTAAGTGGACCACAATCCCTTGAAACAAGGAATGCAATCCCCAAGGAGGATCTTGACAAAAGGACAGTATAGACCTAGGTTTCAAGGCATGGGCATTCCAAATCCACGAAAAGCTCAAACACCCACCTCCTAGAAGTGGACCAACTCAAAATTTCAAGGGGGTGCGATTTGCCCAAGGAAGGCCAAAAAGTGGGTTTTGGTGGACCAAATCAAGTCCAATGGCCACCAAATTGTAGATCCGGGATGCTAGTACCCCGATCTATGTATCTTCAAAATTTCAAATGAACCCAAGTGCTAGATCTTAGTAGATCTAAGTTTTAAGGTGCCAAGAAAATCAAAAGGGGGTTTTAACTCCTTAAAACATGGAGAGATGTCCACAAGGTAGTTTTCACCAAAGTAAGGATGTGGGGGTAGGTTATCAAGTGTCCAGATTTCAAATCAAGCGGGATCTTACCTACCCATGTGCTAGATCTAACCCAACAAGCCTCTTTTAGGGAAGTGCGATTTAGTTCAAGAGGGCTTTTTGCATTGAAAAGTGTGTCAAATTTTAGCCAATCACCACCAAACTATAGATCCAACTAGGGGTGGATGCTATAGAGGTGGGTTTTCAATTTTTCTTCAAATGCAAGGCTAGATCTAAGTAGATCTAGGAAATACCAAAAACAAGGGTTTTAATTTGATTAGGGTTTTATGACCAATGAAGATAGAATGGATGAAAGAGGCACATACCTTGTAGATCTTACCTCAATTGCTTGTGGCCACCTTGCAAGTTGATAGCATTCTCCTATGTGTATATTCAAGAGTGAGATCCAAGTGTTCCAACCAAAACGTCCTTCTCAAAGATAGCCAAATCGTCCTCCTCCTACAAGACAAGATCAAAGAAACAAGTCAAGCAAGATGATTATGAAAATGGTAGAAAGATGTAATAGAAAGCATCAACTATGTCACGAAGATACAATAATGATACTCCCTGTCACAAGATCAACCCAAGAGAGAATATGTGGATCCCTCCAACAATAACCCTCATGAAGTCGCCCTCCTCTCTCCAATTCGACTTTCCTGTCAAAAGATTAGCAAAAGCACCAAAATCCACAATGATACATAGAAGAGATACTGTATATTCAATTTGCAAGAGAATCCAAAATGAAAGAGAGATGTGCTCCACAAAAAATCTTCTATTCCAATATTCCAGAGCTCCAAAGGTGAGCTTTACAATGGGGGGTCTCCTCCTTATATAGGATAATAAAGACCAAAACCCTATACCACTTCATAATACTACATCAAATGAGTGGTTGAGATTATAAGATCTCATCATACAATCAATGGCTAAGATGACCCATAACAATATATCACATGGATCACTCAAAATAACAAAAGCGCCCTCACTAAATGGTACAATGGAGGGTGACGTCATCCCACTAGAGGGGTAAAAAGTACAATAATCCACCTCATGATGACTAGGACGTGATAAAATAAGCACATGGTGGGGCTAGGAGGCATCAATCCTTACTAGCTCATCCCTAAGGCACAATAAAATAATAAAATATGTCCAATATAATAAAAATGACCAAAACTGTCCTTAGAATCCATGACAGTCAAGCAGTAAATGTCCTCCTGTGATCAATCCGGGTATACCCACATGGTGAAAACTGCCTGGAAGATAGTGATGCCATCCTGGAAGACCTCTGTGAAGACCAAATGCCAAAACCTTGCCTCAATTGCCCAAATCGATTTCCTCAGTGACCACTTTACCCCATTTTTTAACTGCCTCGGGAACTGTGAAAGTGCCAAAACTGCCTCCTAGGGTGCTAGCGCTGTCCATCTGAGCCCACCAGGCTCTCCGGAAGGGGGGATAAATGGTAATAACAAGTGGCTGGACCACCCCCTCCATCATCAGCGCCCTAGGTGAACTGGCCTCTCGGGGCCCCTGCTGCTCAGGCTGGGAAATCAGCCCCAAATCTGGTCAACAAGTGTAAAACTGCATCAATCACTGTCAGAAGTGCCCGGAGCTGAAAGATAAGTGTCTCAACGGATCCAGAAGACCCAAATCCACTAGGAATGAGTACTCATACACCCTGGGTTGCCCTAATGGGCCTGCTGTAGGGTCCACCATATATGGACAATGTATAATCTGCTGATCTGAAGTAATAATAAACCTGCTGAACTGGATCAAACATCATCTGCATCATATGTCCATCATATGATATCATCATCAAACATGTGGACCCATAAATCATCATCAATAATCATCCATACATGGTCCACATCATCACGGATCCCAAGAATATAAAATCAAGGATAAATCACATTGGTAGACTAAGACAATGCTTCTCTAATCATTCTCACAGCTAAGCTCAAAGTATAAATTCCATTCAGTGGCATTAATCAGTTTAACATATTCCATTGTTATATAAAATTACTTGCACAATAGTTCAAATGACAAACTCACCCATTGGACATGGTCAAACTGCTAGTGAAGGATGAAGGCTAGGAGCAAGGTTGGGTCAAGGGTTTGACTTGTCTAACTTAACTCAAAAATACTTTGGACTGGGAGAAGGGGGAAACTACAAACTCTGTGCTGGACAAAAGAACACGGGGGATGGCTGTGCCTCACAAATGGATAAGTTGTTTAGAGAGTGCTTATTCAACTTAGGCATCATGTCTACATCAAGTTGATCCAGGTTCATTAGGATCATTCAATTTTATTTCCATGGCCTTTTTGGCCTACATAACCCTTCGGATTTCAGATGTGCTGAGAAGCACAACTAGTTGCAGCTTGCATCCAGGGCATGTTTTTCATATATTTATACAAGGTCAGCAATTGTTTAGATATAGCTTTTAAGAATCATTGCTTTTTGGACCTTTCTTATACTCTTCGAGGAGTATTTTTAGCTTTTCATTGCTCTTGCCCTTTTTGTTTCCATGGGCGAATTTATTTAGTTTCCACAGGTAGAACATGAGCTTTCAGTTTTAGCCAACAACATCTCAAGTGACTAGGGGGAGTTCGAGCCAATGCCAAACATCGGGACAACCGACCAGAATGATTTAGGCCTACAATCCAACTCACCAAAGGCAAGTTCTGTCACCAACTCAGAGCCGAGACACCGAATAAACAGGGATGCGGTCCAAACACAGAGGTAGAAAAATGGGGAAGTCCTCAGTATCAGAAAGTCAAATGAGACGAGTCAGGGTTTAAAGTCAAACAGGAAGGTCATGTATGGATGGAGACAAGTGAATATGGAGCCTACACTAGCAGACAACTGGTGTCGGGGAAAGACCATGTCTATGTAAGGTGAAATACCAGTAAGTTTTGTTAAATGTCCTAAAAGTGCAAGCAATTGTCCATTTTATGATTTACAGTTCATTTTAAATAGTTTGCCACATCAGGAATGATATACCAAGCACATGCTATGATCATGACTAAATCAACAAGATAATAATCCACAGTCAGTGAGAACATATCCATAGATCATACAACATCATCATAATAATCATCATCATGCATCATCTGAAACACTGCTGAAATACATCTCTAGGCACTGAACTGAAACTGTAAGGGGATAAGTGGTCACATCAGTCATCAAATCTGAACTCTCAAGGCTCAGCCTTGACACCAGGTCATAAAATCTGAATAATGTACTGCTCTGATCATGAGTGATCCAAAATATATAGCCATGCTCTGGAATAAAGGAAGCTCTGGAATGTGCAGATATCTGCTGTACAAGAATAGTAGTCCTGTTACTATGGTGTGATAACAGTTCCCATTTGAGGAACCGTATCCTATAGTTACTCCAATGGGAACCGATTCTCCTAAAACTATAAAAAAACACACAAATAAAATAAAAAAACAATGCAGATAGAGGAGAGAGAGTTACCATTGAGGGTTTCCTCTTTGCGATCTTGGGTGAAGGTTAACTCTGCTGCCATATTAGAAAACAAAGATTCCTCTATGTTATTTGAGGTAGTCATCTCCGTTCCTTCAATATAATACAATTGTAACTGAAAAGTGTAAGTTGTCACAGACTTCACAATTGTGAGTGGACAATTATACAACCGTTCGAAACCAACAATACATCTAAAACCCCTATTTAGTTGCCCCGCATAAATCCGTTTAAATTTGAACAAATTTGTAAATTATGAAAAAATCACCACGGCCCCTTCATTTATTTGCCATGAGTTAGTCACTATGCAATCTTGATTCTCTCAAGCTCTTTAAGTTATATATATAAAAAGGGCGGCAATTTTACATTGTTAATGGTAAGTATATATATTTATGGAGTAAGTGGGTAGAAATAACTTTTTTTTTATGAAACTCTCGAATTATTTCATCTAAATTAGGTGGGATATTCATCGATCTTTAGATTTCTAAGAACTTTAATAATGTGATTCCGTTCATGATTAAAATTTCATAGATAAATAAGTATGTTTACTATTTTACAAGTCAAAATATAGCTATTTTATAAAATTAATAAATTTTAAATATGCTCATCATTTTGTTTTTTAATTTTATTTTTACAAGTCACCTCATTAATACTTACTAGACTATTATCCAAATGACATATAAATTTTATTTACTCATTATTCGAATGGAGACTTATTCTTTTTATATAGAAAAGATTATTTTTATTTTTATTGATGATAAATCTTATTATGAAAATTGATGATTCATGAATCTATGATGTATATGATTTTAAATTTGTGAATTTTATAAAATTATAAATTTATAGATATATATTATAAAAAAACTAGGGTTAGGGTTCTGAATCCTCGATTCCTAATTTTGGGATGAGTTGTCGAATCTGTATCTGATTCTTCAGTTGATTCTGATAGTACCTATGGTTCAATTAACCTTGCATACAAGTGTGCGAATTTGGTCAACTGATCAACAACTACATAAATGCAATCCCTACCCTGCACCTTCAGTAGACCTGTGAAGAAATCCATTGACACACTCTCCCATTTTTGCTCGGGTAATGGTTGTAACAATCCTGTAGGATGCGTCTACTCTGTCTTATTCTGCTAGAAAACCATGCACTTTCGTACATGTCTCAACACATCATCCTTGAGACCCTTCCATGAAAATATTTCCCTAATCTATCTGTAAGTCTTGAAATACCCTGGATGTCCTGCTAAGGGTGTGTCATGTGTGGCCCTCAAAATATTCTCCTTAAGTTTGAATTTAGGAACTAAATATATCTTATCTTTATAAAGATAATATCGTCCATCACCCTGTACTTGTCGTCTTGAATGTGGCCATCCAACAACTCACAAGCAAATTTATTCTTGGAATATTCCACCAAAAGATGGGATTTCCAATCAACTGAGATCTCCATCAATGAACATGCTGCTAGTTTTCTATAAAGGGCATCAGTCACAATGTTTTTCTTACCCTTCATGTATTTAATGTCAAAATCAAATGCCAGTATCTTGCTCACCCATTTCTACTTCCTCTCCTTTAAGTCTTTCTGCTCCGGAAAGTACCGTAAACTGTTGTGGTCAGTCCTAACCACAAATTTGCCTCCTACCAAGTACTGTCTGAATTTGGCCAAAGCATGCATAATGGCCAACATCTCCTTGTCCTAAATGGAATAGAGCCTCTCTAGCTCCTAGAGCTTCCGACTCTCAAAGGCTATTGGATGTTTGTTCTGCATCAATACGGCTCCTATGCCCTCACCCAATGCATCACACTCACGCACAAAGGGCTGGCTGAAATCTGGAAGGGCCAAAACTGGACAAGTGCTTATCACCTCCTTAAGCTTGTAGAATGCCCTTTGAGACTCCTCTGTCCACCTGAAAGCCTCTTTCTTCATAAGGTTGGTAATGGAGCACCCAACTGAGAGAACCCCTTTACGAAGCGCCTGTAATAACTGCATATCCCAAAGAATCCTTGCAACTTTGTAAGAGATCTAGGAGTTGGCCAATCCAATATGGCCTGAATCTTATCCTAATGCACCTACACACCCTGCGCACTAATTACGTGGCCCAAGTATAGAATCTTCGTCATACCAAATTCACATTTGGATGCCTTGGCATACAAAGACTATTCCTTCATGATGCCCAATATCTCATCTATGGGCCTCAAGTGGTCCTCCCATGTTCTGCTAAATATAAGGAGATCATCAAAGAATACTAATAGAAAATTCCTCAACTGCTTCTTGAAAATGTGGTCCTGTTATCACATATATAGTAGCCGGGCTACCATACATTATTTTTCTCATTCCAGTACACTATTCAGCCAGTTCCCTTACATTTGAGATGCCGAGATGAGCATCTATATTGGATCACTATCAGATTGTGGACAGCAGTTGCATTCCCCATGCTATGACTGAGTTTCAGGACACCCAGAGAGGTGACCAATGTAGCCATTATACCATTGGTACGGAGCAGACAGTAGTGCCCAGAGTTACAGCAGCAGTCTCAGAGGACAGATGATGGTACAGGTTGATGAGCTTGCAGGTATCTGACTCAGCAGGTATATCATGGTGTTATGGTTAGATTGCTTTTATACTTATTCTTATAGCATATCTTAGCACTTAGTGTCATGATCTGGCGATCATATAGATATATGGACCTGGTTGATCTATTATATATAGTATACTGCCCCTACTCAGACTTAGAAGTTCACTATTCATACTCATCGGTACATACCCTCCTTAGGGAGAATAGAGGTGATCATTCCACCATACCATGGCTTGCTAGTGTTGGCTCCATTATTTCATTGTCTTCATCCATCCATGGCCTACCTTTTAGATTATCACCCTGACTTACTACTTGACTAGTGACATGGAGGACCTTTCCCCACTGTAGCCTCTGTATTGGATGAGCTTCCCCGTTTATTGTGTCTCGGCTCTGAGTTGGTGACAAAACTTACCTATGGTGAGTTGGAGTTCCTTGTGAATTCCCCCTAGTCACTAAAGTTGTGTTGGCTAAACCTGAAACTTTTAGTGCTGCCATCAATACAAAATCTGGAAAATGAAATGCTATATCTTGTATGAAAAGCCCATTCATGCAATGTGTTTCTAAACACACATGAATGAGAGGCATGCCAAATGAACATGGCAATAAAAATAAAATGTTATATCTTGTGGAAAATAAATACCTAGGTAAACAAGTTGTCCATGACACACCTAGAAGTGCTCAGGTAAACAAGTGCCTTAAAAACACACCTGCAGCAGAAAGCCTAAAGAAAAAATGTAAATCTATGCAATGTGTTTGTAAACACACATAGATCAAGGCTATGGAAACTTCAGGCCCAAAAAGCAATGGAACTTAAATGCTATATCTAAACAATTGCTGGCCTTATTTGTATTATGGATTGTGCGCATCTGTGAAGGTGAATAAACCCTCTTTAAACAACTCATCCATTTGTGAGACACCGCCATTCCCTGTGTTATTGCTCATTCAGTATATACTATGGTGTATTCCCTTTCCCTTGCCAAAGTGTCACAAAGTCAAGACAGTTAAGTCATCCCTTAGCCTAGCCAACTGAATTTAGCCTTCACCCTTCACTAGCAAATTGGTCACAACTATGAAGTGAGTATGATCCTGAAAGTCTAATCTGAGTAGTAATAATAATTAACGACACTATATATTTGGATTTAGATCGCCAGTCATGATTACTCTGTGTTATAATTGCTATTTGAATAAATTGTAAAGCATGTATTAACCTTGATACTTTTCAGCAGCCTTGGATGATGGACTGAGTTATATTTGGTCTTGTTTGGACCTAGTTTGACCATGGAGGACCATGGGACATGAGATGTTAGACCTTATGATGATATGGATAGATGATATATGGTCTATGTACACATACAGGATGACTCTATGCAGCAGCTACAGGGTTATGATGATGATTCTGGGGTTACAGCAGTGTTTGTATATGTACAGCGCATTATTATTGGCCTTGTTCCGGTATATTGGACATTTATTTTGATCATGCAGAGACTCATATGGTGTATGAGTACACATCTTGGATAGATTTGGACCTTCTGAGTCCAATGGGACAGTTTGTTTTCAGTTCCGGGCACTTACAGTGATGATTGAGCCTCAGTAGGCTGTCCTAGTGCAGTTTTGGTCTGTTGGAGGCCTTGTCGGAGCAGATGTGATTTTTATCCAGTTGACCTAGGGCGCTGATGATGGAGGGGGTGGTCCAGCCACTTGTTTTTACCATATTACCCCCCTCCCGGACACATTGGTGCCCTCACCTTGACAGCGCTAGCACTCCAGGAGGCTGTTTGGGGCAGTTTCACGCTTCCCGAGGCATTTCAGGATCGGTAGAAATGGCTATTGAGGAAATCGATTTGGGCTACTGAGGCAAAGTTATGGCATGGGATGATCAGTGATGATAGATCGGGGTCTTCCACACCTTCTCCAGCAGTTTCAGCTTCATCGGGGCCCGCATCCATCACTTATGGCACTTTCTGTGGATTTTTTGAGGTCTTTTGAGGACCACGACTTCACTATGGAGGCACGATTTGGTACATTCATGATTATTTATTGGTTATTGTGCTATGGGGATTGACCAAGGAGGGATAAAATTACCCCTTGGACCCACCATAAGCCTCTTATGATATTTCATCATCATGATTTGGTGGGATTCCCCTCTTCTAGGGCGATTTTGTCCACTTATGTTATATTTTATGTGTGATCCATGTATTATGTTGTTGAGCTCATCTCAACCATTGATTAGACATTTGTATCTTCTAATCTTAGCCACTCATTCAAAAAGTGGTTAGGGTTTTGGTGCCTCTCCTTCCTATTTAAAGGAGAGAGCCTCTCATTGTAAAGGGTCTTTGGCTCTTGGATTATTGGTATAGAAAAATATTCTTGTGGAAATTCTTGTGGTCTCCTTTGCATCTGGTGTTCTTAGATGGTGATTGGAAAGTCTATTGCAACCTAGCATTTGGAAATTGTGGTAAGATCTATCTTTTTTGGAAATCATTGTTTGTTACAGGAGGGCGACTTCAACAAGGGCGATTTTGCAAGGCTTCTTCAAATCGACTTTCTTGGCATTCGCTTGTATCAGGGGGTTATCATTAGTATCATTGTGATCTATGCTATCTTTCTGTTACTTCTTTTGTGGCATTAGTCTTATCTCTTGATGCATCAAATCTGATATTGTTGACGTTTGTTGTGCAGGAGAGAGGGCGCATTGGCTTCTTGGACCAAATCGACTTGCATAGAAACTACCTCAAAGCTTCTCAAATTGATCGGGTTTGCATAGATCATCATCATCAAGGCATCTACAAGGTTACCCAGGTAAGATCCACAGGTTTGTTTCTCTTTCCTCTATCCAATCCATTGACATAACTCATAAATTGTTAAAACCCTAAATATCTTGAAACCCCCATTTTACATTTTCTCAGATCTACTTAGATCTATTGGGTTGTTGGGCGTAATATTAAGAACCCACCTCTATAGCATCCACGGCATCCCGGATCTATAGTTTGGTGAGGATTGACCTCAGTTTGACCCCCTTCCCAGGCCAACTTAGCCTCTCCCAAGCAAGGCGCACTTCCTAGTTTGAGCAGGTTGACCTAGATCTAGGTGATGGGTGTTTGAGATTCCACTTGATTTGACATCTACACATCAAATAACATACACCCAGGTTGTCACTTTTCTGAAATTCACCTTGTGGGCCCTATTCCACATTTCAAGGGATTTAAACCCCATTTTGGACCACTTGGAACACTTAAACTCAGATCTAGTAAGATCTAGCCATCGGATTACCGTGAAACTATAGATCCATACCCTTACCTGACTGATCTACCCGGATCTAAAATTTGGGTGCCATCCGACTTGTCTTGACCCACCTAAACCCCAATTTAAGCCTCCTTGGGTAAAGTCGCACCACCTTGGAGAAGTGAGTTCACTCACTTCTAGGAACTGGGTACTTGAGATTATTGCAGATCTGAAACCGGAATAATTCAAAACCTAGGTCTAGACTATCACTTTGTTAAATTTTGCCTTGGGGATAGCATTCCTTGTTTTAAGGGATTGTGGTCCACTTGGGTCAAACCTAGGTCTAGACACATTTACACATCAAAACTTAAATTGCCCACTTATCTCATGTACTAGGAGTCTTAAACCACAGGTCAACCCTACTTTGACTCCACTTCCCAATTCCCAAGGCACTGGTTTCTCTCCAAGTTAGTTCAACCTTCCTAGATTGTTGGATTGACTTGTGGATTGACCTATACATGGTGAACTAAACCCTTCAAGCTATCATGTATCATGGTCAAGCTTGTCATCTGTACTAGTTAGCCCCAATACAACCCTTAACTACCCTGCATTGAACACAGTTCCCAAGGCAGTGGACTATCCAACATTGAACTAGTACACTAGCCCTAGATCTCACTTCAAACATTGTAAGTCACTTTCACATCAACTATGAACCAAAGCTATACCTATTGAACCCCTCACTTGGCTTGTGAATTTACCCTTAGGTCTAGGATAAACCATACACCTAACTTCACTTAGAAATACCTTGATTTGGTGTCTTGGTTTTGATCTCTCCTGTCGGGAGTAGATCGGGTCTCCCCCTTTGTTGTCTGGGCTAGATAACATAAAGCGAAGGTTACCTCGACTGGCGTGACAACCATATATATATATTGGAGGTCGAGGTGATCGTGGTTGCACCTTTTGAGTTGCCCTTCCCTATTGCCATCCATGACTGGATCCATCCATAGGGGTAACTACAACTTAGGTGATAACAGGTCCATGCAAGATTGGAAAGTAGCAAGTGTGTTGCTCAACCCAAATGGCATGACCAAGAACTCATAGTGAACATAATGACACTTGAAAGCAATCATGTGAACATCCTACTCCTGACCCTAATCTGATGATATCCTGAGCGAAGATCAATCTTCGTGAAGTACACTGCCCCATGCAACTCAATCAATAACTCGTTGATCCTGGGAATGGGGTACCTGTTTTTTATCGTCTTCTTGTTCAAGGCCCAATAATCAATACACATCCTCATGGTCCCATCCTTCTTCTTGACCATAACAACTGAAGAAGCAAAAGGACCGGAGTTGTTGCTGATATGCCCCATCAGCAACAACTCCTTAATCGCCTTTTCTATCTCATCCTTGAATTTCTTTGGATGCCTATAAGTAGTGATCACTAGCTTGGCCCCTTCTTCCAACTCAATGGTATGCTCAAAGCCTCTGTCAAGAGGTCTCCCTAGAGGAATCTCTCAAAAAAAATGGTCTTGTTTGCTCAACAACGACTAAATGTATACATGATATGGCTGGTTGTCTGAAGATTTCTGCGTTGTAATCAAACACTTTGGTGCGTATGATATATCCCTGTGTATGAATAAGGCTTCCATCCGCTTGGCTGAAACAATCCTTGGAGCACCATTAGACATGCCCCTCATAACTACCCTCTTACCATCTAGTGCATTGAATCCTATCTCCAATGTCTAATAGCTTTGCGAGATTGTTCCCAGAGTACTAAGCCACTAAACACCCAAAACTACATTAGTGTCTTCCAACTCGACCACATAGAAATCATTTGTCATGTTGTAGTTACCCATCGTCACAGTCAACCTTGAAACCCTCTGCATGCATGGCAAAGTGTGCCCACTAGCTACCTCCACACTGGATCCTTCAAAGTCCTTTGTAGGAATGCCTCTCCTGGTCACCAAAGTTGAATCTATAAAGTTGTAGGTTGCCTCACCATCTATCAAGACCGTGACATGCTGCCCCTTTAAGACTTCCCTGACCCTGAAAGTGTTGAATCTAGGAACACCTGATAGGGTAGCAATGGTTCCACTCTAAGTCTACACCTATGGCTGCTCTTCATTCTTGCTCCTCTGCTCACCATCCTGAACCTGTTTTGCCTCCTCCTCCTCCTCACTATCTGGGAGTACCTCTATGTAATGCACCTTACCTTTACCCATGCACCTTTGTCCCGGTTCCCAAGGCTCTTTGCAGCTGAAACATAGTTTCTTCGTCCTCAGTTTATTCCAAAATTATTCATGATAAGAAGAGTTGATTTATACAAAATGATATGACTATTGAGATTCATCTTCCCAAGATGAACTCTTCATTTTACTAATTATTTCATTGGTTACAAATTCCTTAATCCCGTACAATTAGGATTCTAACATTCCCCCCTAATCCAAAGGGGTGCTTGTGAACCCGAGCATTTTTCTGAATTTTTCAAGCTTTTCTCTTCCAAGTGCTTTGGTGAAGATGTCTGTAATTTGCTCATTCGTGGAGCAATGTCTTAAATGAACTATCTTGGCCTCTGCATGATGTCGAATCAGATAGTACTTCGTGTTAATGTGCTTGGTTCAATCATGGACTCTAGGATTCTTGGCCAACTTGATTGTAGAAGTATTATCAATCAGTAAGGGAGTGGAGTTCTCTTGTTTCTCTTGCAAATATTTAAGTATTTTCCTAAGCCACACAATCTCCTTTGTTGCTTCCGCAACAGCCATATATTCTACCTCTATTGTAGAATCTTTTGAAACTAACTGTTTGCATGATCTCCAAGAGACAGCTGCATATCCAAGACTCATGAGGTAGCTTGAAGTAGACACTCTCGTCTCTTTGTCGCCATCAAAGTTTGAATCAGAGTACCCAATAAGTTTGAATCCATCCACCTTAGAATCCTTGAGTCCAAAGTCTTGAGTCCCCTTCAAGTATCTTAGAACTCTTTTGGCAGCAAACCAATGTCCTTCACAAGGTTTTTGCATGAACCTTGAAAGGATCCCAACAACAAATGAAATATATGGTAAGGTAGATGAGGCTTCCCACAAGTTGTCGGTACTTGGCCGAATCCTCAAATTATTTTCCTTCATTTGATGTGAGCTTCAAATTATGTTCCACTGGAGTAGAAAGAGGGTTGCATTCTTTCATGCTAAATCTATTCAATAGCTCTCCAATGTAGTTCTTCTGGGAGATGAATATGTACTTAGGATGTGTTGTCCACCAAATTGCACACCAGCAGCGGAAATCTTTCGAAAGTTGTCTCTTCACCACAAGTGAGAGAGGTGTGGCCTTGGGGGCAAGCAATGAGCCAGGTACTGTCACCTGAATCCCAGCTCCTCCGTTTAGGCAAACTCCTAATGAAGCCAAGGGGGGTAGTCCCTAAGAAAGAGTTTCACTAAGGCTCTAGTGTTTATAGTGTTTTTTGGTGTTGTGATCTGGATGGGTGTTGTTTAGGAGTTTTTGGAAGTGAAAGACACAAAATACTTTAAATGAGACCAAGATAACGCAATCCACGTTGCAACAGAAGATATGAGATACACTTGAACAAGAAATAAATCACTCTTTACGCAGATTAAAGCAAGTACTCCAACATTGATATTTAAGCAAATAAAGTATATGATAAAGGACCAATGCCTTATGGAGTCAAATATAAAAGTGATTGTAAAATGCTTGATACAAGTTTGAAATAAGAGTTTGTGAGAACGTTTTGCAGCTTATCTTGGTAAATTTAAGATTTTAGTAGTCTTGATTATTATGGCTAAGAACAAGGTATCAAAAGGAGTGGAACCTTAACCAATAAAAACACTGGCAACCTTTTAGGTGATAGGTCGGGAGCACCCAGATTGCAAAGAGGGCAACTGTGCTTACGGCTTGACCGCCCTCGAGTCTGACAGTGGATTCCCGACACCACCTCTTTAGGAAGAACTCAGTACTTTTGTCTTGGATGGGGTTTGGGGTAAAAATTTTAATTAAAGTTATCACTTGTAAATTAACAAGTCTTCCACCTTTCTGAGTACTAGCCCAACCGTTTCCGGTTGGCAGAGCATACGGGTGTAGGACGGAAACCAAGATAAATTAATTAAATGGAAGTATGGGTTGAAAATTTTTATTATTAGAGCATTTTGTTCAACTCTCCGATAGAGAGCGCTCTTGACTTGATCTTATGACCACAGTTCAAGAGACTTGCTAATTAACAAATGCCTAATGCAGGGAAAAGATGCAAGACTGATAATGCCCTCCGATAGAGGGTGCTCTTGACTTGGATTTGGCCAAGTTCAAGAGACTTTGGTTCGTTTTAAGAAGCAAATAGTAGTTGTTGTAATAGCAAGATAAATCAACTTGAAATGATTAAACAATGTAATAGATTTGAAATACTGCCAATAATACTACTTGCAAAATAAAATGAAACTTTGAATAAATCTAGTGTTCTACCACACAAATTCTAATCTAATAGGTGGGATCAATCTCCGAACAAGATCAACCACTAGAAGCCACCAGTCCTGGAAACCTTCCAGCTAGCTGGATGTCCACAAGAAGCTGATGGGGGAACGAGAAGCTACCACAAGGCTATGTAGCCCTTTGGGATGCAATCCCAAGGTTAGCTCTTCTCTGGTCAAGGTTTGGAAGAGAAGTGACAAGATAATATTAAATAGAAAATAAGTCTAATCTACCCAAGAGTCTCTTTCAGGTCAAAGACCGTACTCGAGAGAGCATGGGGGTAAGTAAATCGGAAATTGATAATAAAAAATGACTTATTGAAATGAAAACTAATCTAAGAGCATATTTAAAGATCTAAACTAGAGACTCAAACCACTCAATGAAGACTACAAGACTTCCCCAAATGGGGGAAGTGAATGTGGGGGCTTAAAAACCCCACTTGCAACTTTATTAAGAGAGTACAAATGCCCTTGGGAATGAAACCCTTGTAGGGACTTTGAAAGAACTACTTGTAAAAACTTGAAACAAATTTCTAAGATCTATTACAAAGGATAATACTAATCTCTTTGGTTTGGGTTGCCCTCTGGTTTTCCTGATGGCTTCTTGTATTAGAAGTCTCCTTCTTTCACAAGAAAAGATCTATCACAAACAAATAACTCCAATACCCATTAGATGTTAGGAAATAAAACAAGACTTGAAATTTGAACTAGATCTTAATACTTGGAAAATGAAACTAGATAATGACAAAGCATGAGATCTACAATAATAACTTTGAAACAATGTAAACTAACTATTTAAAATTAAACAAACTAACTACCAACAATTTGTTGTTTGTTTCTTGTGTTTTTTAGGGCTAATGTGGAAGTGGACTAGGAGGGAAGAGGAGCAAAATCCTAGGGAAAAACGAAGAGGGTGAAGGCACTAAAGTATGGTAAAACGAGAGCAAAGAAGGAAATGGCGAATGGGATGGAGAGAAGATGCTAGAAAGGGGACGAGAGGAGGGAGGAGATGCTAAAAGAGGTGGGACAAATGGTAGAGAAGGGAGGAGGTTTGTGTTGAAATACTGAGAGGGGGGTGAATCAGTATTTGCTAATTACCAATTAAAATTTTTAACTGAAAGCATAAATCATCAGCAATAAAACAAGATGCACAGTACACAAGATTTTTTACGTGGAAACCCAAGTCCTGGGGGTAAAACCACGGAAGCCTTTTATAATAAAATTTGACCCAGCAACAACTGGGGTTACAAATTTAATACAACTTCTCCAGCTACAACTGGAAGGGGCTACAACCCCTAGGCTTCGTCAGCCACAACTGACAAGCTGCTACAACAGCTCAGCTCACAAGATTGTGAGAGCCCTAGCACCACCCTACCACCCTGAAAAGAAGGATTGCTGAACCTGTGGACCTGTCAAACCCTGTACTCTCTGCTGCTCAACACTGCTGCAATAGTCTCAATCTCTGCTCAAACATCTGTGCATATCAACCAACAATCACAGCTCCTCAATACACTGCTGAATCATCAAGGTCTGTTCTATGAACTTCTGCTGCCATCAACTTGTCACCTCCTCATCACTGCTGTTCAAGATGTTAACATGTTTTCTGAGAGAACACATTCACTACTGCTGTTATCAGTCAAGTCATCCAAAGAGTCTGCTTATACATTGCTTATGCCAATGATGTCAAGGGGTCTTTTCTGCTCATATTAGGACTTCAAGGGTCTGCTCTAAGCACCTGTCTCTTAAGACTATCACAGTATGTCACTAGTTACTGTCATAACACATTACTGCCGCTGACATGCCAAGGCTATCACACTCATCAAGCTGTCATCCTTTTAAAAATTGCTAACAGACTGTCAACACTTGTTCACACACACCATTATACTGGACTGTGCAAATAAAAACTTCTTAAGGCACACATACATACCTTCACCTTTCACTTACCTGGGTTGTCCATTCAAAGGATCTGTCTGTCAACCAATCAATTGTCAATGTTGTCACTTGTCAAAACCCTGCTCATCAACCTTCACAACCTGCTGCCATCAACACTGTCCACTATCGTGTTATCAGTCTGTCATGTCATCTCACTTGTCAACATCTCTATCATCTGCTCAATTAACTCCTATATCCAAATCTCCTCAAGATAATTCTGAATATGCAATTTTAGTGCTGTTTGAACAATTTCATGCTACTGCTCAATCAAGAATGCTGCCAATAAACGCTTCAAACATAGACCTGATTTTATCCTTATTCCAACGCAAGAAAGAAAGTGTACAGTGCTGTAGATTATTGGTTTAATGCAATATAACAATTCAGACTTTATCCAAGAGCCCTTCAGTAGATGGTAGCCTGTAGCATGCTGAGAATACTCTTCCTTCTGGTCGATTTCACCTTCAGTCAGCCGTTCCAACCTCTTTTAACAAGTAGATCCCTGACAAATAACTAATGAACTTGGACAGAGATGAAGTCACTACTGTAGCAGCACGAGTTCCAATAGATAGCTGATAAAATAAGTTAAGGATGCGCCCTCCTCAACTGTAGCAGCTTCTTCCAAGGTTGTGATCTTCAGACTGATATGTCCCCTTCGTATTTCTCTATGGCGCCCCAACTTCACAATATATCATTTCTCCGTCCACTTCAAATCTGATATATGTATATATATTTCCGAAGGCAAGCAGTAACAGTACGGAAATGAAAGCAAGTGCGCCTCTCTACCAAAAATTCAGAGCTTACACGAAATTCTCCTTCATCAAATAACTCACCCGAATTCTCCAGACCAGCGAAAGACTCCACACCAAAAAAAATTGCAGACTGCTGTAACTAAACCAAAAAAGGTCGTAAACTGTGCCTTCAGTCAAAACCCGAGCTCTGCCTTTACCAAAAAAAAATATCCGAGCTCTGCCTTCAGCGTTGTAAAAAATCAGAGCTTCATTTACACATTGTCTTCACCAGAAATCGAACTCTGTCAATAAAAAAATTGCAGACTACTGTTGCCACGAATTATTGCCCGAATTTCACAGCTCATGCGAATTTCTCTTCATCAAAATAACTTCCACGAATTTTTTTTTTCAACTTCCTCACGCAAAATTTTTATATCGTATTTATAGTAGTTTCTTTTATAACTATATGGAGCCGACTTTTCAAAATCATATACTATTTAAATTTAAATTTTAATTTTATTCCTTAAATTAATGAAACTTTTCCTAAAGTTATAAAAAGTTATTAATATATTAAAAATTTGTTTATTAAAATGTTTTATTTAAAAACTTTTTAATATTCCTTAAATTAATGAAACTTTTCCTAAAGTTATAAAAAGTTATTAATATATTAAAAATTTGTTTATTAAAATGTTTTATTTAAAAACTTTTTAATATTTGAATTTAAGCTTTTTCTTTCTTTCTTTTTTTTGTTTAAAAATGTCATCTTTGCTTTGCATGTTTAAATAAGTTATTATTATTATTATTATATCAAAAAAAATTAATAATAAAAAATATTTAATTGGTTAAAAATAATTATTTATTAAACCATTTTATTTATTAAACTTTTTGAAATTATTAAAGTATTCAAGTGTAAGTCTTTAAAAGATTTTAAAGTGGTTGAAAGATTATGGGTTTAGGGACTCCTAGGGTACCAAGAACTTAATAGCACACAAAAGACCACTGAAGAGGTTATTTGGACACTAACAACCTTTTCGACCCATTTAAGATTACTTGAACATTCTACAGGGCTTTTGGCAATGTCCCAAGGCCTCCAAGGGCTTCAGGCTTGGGCTTGGACAAAGTCAAAAGGTCTCCTTAGACACTGACCATTACTTAACCCTCAGGGGCTCCTCAAGGGGCACAAATGACCAGGCACTGTTGGCATCAATGACAACTTAAACAACAATCTCCCCCTTTGTCATTGATGACAACACTCAGGCTCCCCCTGAGAATAAGCTCCCCCTATTCACAAAACTTCTCTCCCCCTTTGGCATCAATGGCAAAGGGTATTACCTTGAAGTAACACTCCCCCTTAGAACATGCTCTTCCAAATACCAGGCACTTCTGTGTGAAGAATCAATTTAGTGAGGAGAAGGAATGACCCCCAATTTTTCTCGGAGGTACTCAAATGTCCCTTTAGGAAGTGGCTTGGTGAAAATATCTGCTATCTGTTCCTTTGTCTCAATATATTCCAGCTTGATGTGCTTTTCTGTGACTTGTTCACGAAGAAAGTGATATTTGATAGGGATGTGCTTTGTCTTGGAGTGCATGACCGGATTCTTGGAGATGCTGATGGCACTTGTATTGTCACATAGAATTGGAATCGGCTCATCATATGTTACTTGTAGGTCTTGCAGGTTCTGTTTCATCCAAAGGATTTGAGTACAACATGCTGCTGCTGCTATATATTCTGCTTCTGCTGTTGACAAGGATACTGAGGATTGCTTTTTGCTAGACCATGATACCAGACAGTTTCCCAAAAAAAATGCTGCACCACTTGTGCTTCTTCTGTCATCCACACATCCTGCCCAATCTGCGTCTGAGTAAGCTAATAAGTCCAACTCATTTCCTTTTGAATACCATAATCCAAAGTCCATAGTTCCTTTGAGATATCTGAAGATTCTTTTGACTGCAATGACATGAGTTTCCTTCGGAGCTGCTTGAAATCTTGCAACCTGTCCAACAGCTTGCATCACATCTGGCCTTGAAGCTGTCACATACAGTAGGCTACCAATCATTGACCTGTAATGTTTTTGATCCACTGCATTTGATTCATCATCTTTGCTTAACTTGCAACTAGTAGTCATAGGAGTGCTCACAGGCTTACAATCTTCCATCTTGAACCTCTTCAAAATTTCTTTAATGTACTTGGTCTGAGAGATGAAGATGCCTTCTTCACATTGTGATATTTGAAGTCCCAAGAAGAAGGTCAGTTCACCAAGTAGAGACATCTCAAATTCGTTTTGCATAACCTTGGCAAATTGTTGGCTCAGAGTATCATCATCGCTACCAAAGATAATATCATCAACATACACTTCAACAATAATTATGCTGTTATGATCAATCTTGATATACATATTGCTGTCTACAGTTCCCCTTTTGAAACCTTGTTTTTGCAAGTAACTGTCCAATCTAGAGTACCAAGCTCTAGGAGCTTGCTTTAACCCATATAGGGCTCTTTTTAATCTGCACACATAGTCCTTGTTTGCTGATAGTTGGAATCCTTCTGGCTGTTCAATGTAGACTTCTTCTTCTAGTTTGCCATTCAAAAAGGCTGATTTGACATCCATTTGATATACTTTGATGTTTTTAGCACAAGCATGGGCCAATATCATTCTTATAGCTTCCATTCTAGCTACTGGAGCAAATGTTTCTTCAAAGTCTATCCCTTCGATTTGAGCATATCCTTTGCAAACCAATCTTGCCTTGTTTCTGATTACCTGTCCATCTTCATTCAGCTTATTTCTGAAAATCCATTTTGTGCCAATCACATTTTTGTCCTTGGGTCTGGGAACTAGTTCCCAAGTTTCATTTTTCTCGATTTGATCAAGTTCTTCTCCCATGGCTTTGACCCAATGTTCATCTGTACTGGCTTCCGCAAAGTTACTCGGCTCAACTGTAGATAGTAGTGAGAAATGTACTTGTTCTGGTCTTCGGACTTGTCTTCGATCTTTTCTGGTTTCTATGCCGGCATTTTTGTCACCAATAATCAATTCCTGTGGATGATTCTTTTGATACCAATTCTTAGGAGATGTTTGTTGTTCTTGTTGTTGATCATGTACTTGTTGATCCTGTGTAATTGTTGGCTGAATTTTTCTCTGTTCTTCTTCTTCTTCTTCTTCTTCTTCCACTTCATCATCATCATCTTCTTCTTCATGGTCTTTTGAGTCTTCCTGACATTTTGGCAAGCTCGATTCATCAATCTTTACATTGATGCTTTCCACTATCTTACCTAATCTCAGGTTGTAACACTTGTAGGCCTTTCTTGTGGAGGAGTACCCAACGAATATTCCTTCGTCTGCACGAGATTCGAATTTTCTAATCTTTTTGTCATCTCTTCTGATGTAGCACCTGCTTCCAAACACTCTGAAGTGTTGAACATTAGCTGTTCTTCCCGTCCATAACTCATAAGGAGTTTTATCAGTGTTGCTTCTGAGCAATCCTCTGTTCATAATGTGGACTGCTGTATGTACTGCTTGAGCCCAAAATTTTTCGCTTAGTTTAGCTTCATTCAACATAGTTCTGGCCATTTCTAACACTGATCTGTTCTTCCTTTCTGCTACTCCATTCTGCTGAGGTGTTCTGGCAACTGAAAATTGTCTTTTTATACCATTTTCTTCACAATACTGATAGAATTCATTTGATGTGAATTCTCCGCCATTATCAGACCTGAGACACTTGATTCGTTTACCTGTTTCATTTTCAACCTGTTCTTTAAAGATCTTGAAGCATTCAAAGGCTTCTGATTTCCTGTTAAGAAGGCAGACCCATGTCATCCTGGAGTAGTCATCAATGAGCAGCATGAAGTATTCTTCACCATCCAATCCTTTATTCTTGGTTGGCCCACATAGATCAGTGTGAACAAGCTCTAAGGGTTTTGTAGAAGAGTATTCTTTTGTCTTGAAATTTGCTTTCGTAAGTTTCCCATGCTGACAGTGCTTGCAGATAATATTGGTAGGCTTGGTAATCTGTGGCATGTTCCTTACGGCTAGCTTCTTGCTGATCTTGACCAGATTATCAAAATGTACGTGTCCCATTCTTCTATGCCATAACCAATTTTCATCTTCTTTTGCTAGGTGACATTTCTCTTCCGTGATTTCGTCCAGAACATATATGTTGTTTGGAGTCCTGGTAGCAGTGGCAACTAACTTTCCTGATCCTTCCTTTCTTATTTTGCAAGACTTCGAGTTGAATGTAAGTTCATGTCCTTGATCACACATCTGACTGACACTCAACAGATTATGCTTCATACTGTCGACATACAACACATTTTCTGCTACTGTATCTTTGCTGCCAAGATTTACTGTACCTTTTCCAACAACTTTTGCTGATTTATTGTTTCCAAAAGAGACAGATCCTTTATCCTTTTCAAGAAACATGAAAGCATCTTTGTTACCAGTCATATGCCTAGAACAACCACTGTCAACATACCATTTGTTGCTACCAGTTTGAGCTTGAGCTTGAAGAGCTATCCCACATTCATGAATATTCATGTTGTTCTTCTGTCTGATCCATACCTTTTGCTGGTCACCTGTTTGATTGGTTGATACTTGTTTAATGCCTGTAGGAGGGATTGTCATTCTGCAATTTTTGGCTGTATGCCCAAAGTTGTTGCATTTCTGACATTCGACTTCAGAATCCAAGGGAGAAAAACTGTTGTTGTTGTTTCGTTGCCATCTAGAATTTTCATACCTGTTTCTGTTTTCTGCATATCTTCCTTTTGTACAATACATTGCTTTATGCCCAAATATTCCGCAAGAAAAACAATAACCATAAAATGAATATTCATACCTGGGAACAAATGGTCTTCTTGGAGGTGCTGCCCATCTGAAACTTCGATTTTCAATTGGAGTCCATTCTGAGGTTGGTTGTCTAGGTTGAAATGGTCTTCTTAGAGGTGCTGTCGTATTAACTTGTTGTTTTTCAACTGAGGCATGTTCTGGTTGTTGTTTTGGCTGATATATAGGTACTTCCTGGATGACGGAATCTTTGATAGCTTCTGGTTTATCCTCAGCTGTCTTGGAGCTTGAGCCTTCATCATTGTGCTTCTTATAACCAAGACCTGTTCTGTCGAGATATGGCTTTTGATTATTGATGATCTGATCAAGTATCTTGGAACTGTTGTCATAGCCTTGACTCACATTTTTCTTTTGTAGTTGAGTTCTTAGAGTCACTATCTCCCCCATTAGTTTCTCACCTTCATTCATACTTTCTTCTAGTTGTTTTCTGAGACTGTCTTGAATTCTTTTGGCTTCTTCTAGTTGAATAGTTAGACTTTGAATGAGTTGATCTGCTTCTTCAGATATCTGAGGTCTTTCCCGTAACATTTGTATCTCCTCTTTACATATTTTGTTCTTTTTCCTTTCTCTTCTTAGTTCTTTCAAAGCACTTATCAATTCTTCCTCCAGGTCTACTTCACCTTCTGAATCGGATTCTTCTTTGTTTTCGGTGATCTTATCTGAGTCTTTTGAATCGACAGCCATGAAGAGTACCCTTTTTGATTCGTTGTCACTGTCACTGTCTGAATCACTCTCACTATCTGAGTCGTTGTCAGAATCTTCATCTGATGAGCTGGAGTTTCTTTTAGAGTAGAAACTTTTCTTCTTTGCAAACCTTCCATTTTTCTTTCCTTTGAAGTTCCTGTATTTCTTTTGTTTCTTAAAACTGCCATCACTATCAGAGTCTTTCGCATAGGGACATTTTGAAGCAAAGTGACCTATTTTACCACATGAAAAACACTTAAGAGGTAACTTACCTTTGTACTTACCTGTGCCTCTTTTGAGCTTTCTTACGAAGTTTGCTATCTCCTCATCATCTGAATCGTCATTGCAGTTGAAGTGGTATGCTGTCTTGGATTTGGATTTTATTTCTGAATTGTCCTTCTTGGCTTGTTTGTCTTTCATTGCTTGCTTGGAGGAAACTTTAAAGGCTGCTTCTTTTCTAGGTGAGTCTTCATCTTCTAATCTCATTTCATAAGCCACAAGTGTCCCATGTAGCTGGTCTACTGTCATAGTATCCAAATCCGTTCTTTCTTCCAAGGCTGAGATTTTAGGATTGAATCTGTTGGGTAGCGTTCTTAGTATCTTTTGAACAACAACTGATTCTTCAACCGTTTCACCCAGGCCTCTGATAGTATTCACAAGTTCATCAATTCGAAGAAAGTAGGTTGCAATATTCTCGTCATCCTTCATCTTTAGATGTTCGAATTGTCCTCTGTAGGTTTGGAGTTTGGCTTCTTTGACCTTTTTGTCCCCTTCATAAATGGTCTTGAGTTTGTCCCACATTTCCTTAGCAGATGTACAATGCATGACTTTGATGAAGACTGATTCATCCAATGCACTTGAAATATGATTCGTCGCTTTTGAATTTGTATCAAAACGAACTAAGTCATCTGGATCTGTTGGTGGGGGTGTTGGTACTTTATATCCATTTTCAACTATTTGCCATACTTGTACTCCTTGTGCTAGCAGAAAGGATTTCATTCGTATACTCCAAAAGGTATAGCCAGTCCCATCAAACATGGGTATTCCATTTTTACTGTGCCTGGCAAACTTGCCCATAATTTCCTTCCAGTGATTAGACTGTTCTTGAAGGAACCCGCTCTGATACCAATTGTTGAAATACTGAGAGGGGGGTGAATCAGTATTTGCTAATTACCAATTAAAATTTTTAACTGAAAGCATAAATCATCAGCAATAAAACAAGATGCACAGTACACAAGATTTTTTACGTGGAAACCCAAGTCCTGGGGGTAAAACCACGGAAGCCTTTTATAATAAAATTTGACCCAGCAACAACTGGGGTTACAAATTTAATACAACTTCTCCAGCTACAACTGGAAGGGGCTACAACCCCTAGGCTTCGTCAGCCACAACTGACAAGCTGCTACAACAGCTCAGCTCACAAGATTGTGAGCCCTAGCACCACCCTACCACCCTGAAAAGAAGGATTGCTGAACCTGTGGACCTGTCAAACCCTGTACTCTCTGCTGCTCAACACTGCTGCAATAGTCTCAATCTCTGCTCAAACATCTGTGCATATCAACCAACAATCACAGCTCCTCAATACACTACTGAATCATCAAGGTCTGTTCTATGAACTTCTGCTGCCATCAACTTGTCACCTCCTCATCACTGCTGTTCAAGATGTTAACATGTTTTCTGAGAGAACACATTCACTACTGCTGTTATCAGTCAAGTCATCCAAACAGTCTGCTTATACATTGCTTATGCCAATGATGTCAAGGGGTCTTTTCTGCTCATATTAGGACTTAAAGGGTCTGCTCTAAGCACCTGTCTCTTAAGACTATCACAGTATGTCACTAGTTACTGTCATAACACATTACTGCCGCTGACATGCCAAGGCTATCACACTCATCAAGCTGTCATCCTTTTAAAAATTGCTAACAGACTGTCAACACTTGTTCACACACACCATTATACTGGACTGTGCAAATAAAAACTTCTTAAGGCACACATACATACCTTCACCTTTCACTTACCTGGGTTGTCCATTCAAAGGATCTGTCTGTCAACCAATCAATTGTCAATGTTGTCACTTGTCAAAACCCTGCTCATCAACCTTCACAACCTGCTGCCATCAACACTGTCCACTATCGTGTTATCAGTCTGTCATGTCATCTCACTTGTCAACATCTCTATCATCTGCTCAATTAACTCCTATATCCAAATCTCCTCAAGATAATTCTGAATATGCAATTTTAGTGCTGTTTGAACAATTTCATGCTACTGCTCAATCAAGAATGCTGCCAATAAACGCTTCAAACATAGACCTGATTTTATCCTTATTCCAACGCAAGAAAGAAAGTGTACAGTGCTGTAGATTATTGGTTTAATGCAATATAACAATTCAGACTTTATCCAAGAGCCCTTCAGTAGATGGTAGCCTGTAGCATGCTGAGAATACTCTTCCTTCTGGTCGATTTCACCTTCAGTCAGCCGTTCCAACCTCTTTTAACAAGTAGATCCCTGACAAATAACTAATGAACTTGGACAGAGATGAAGTCACTACTGTAGCAGCACGAGTTCCAATAGATAGCTGATAAAATAAGTTAAGGATGTGCCCTCCTCAACTGTAGCAGCTTCTTCCAAGGTTGTGATCTTCAGACTGATATGTCCCCTTCGTATTTCTCTATGGCGCCCCAACTTCACAATATATCATTTCTCCGTCCACTTCAAATCTGATATATGTATATATATTTCCGAAGGCAAGCAGTAACAGTACGGAAATGAAAGCAAGTGCGCCTCTCTACCAAAAATTCAGAGCTTACACGAAATTCTCCTTCATCAAATAACTCACCCGAATTCTCCAGACCAGCGAAAGACTCCACACCAAAAAAAATTGCAGACTGCTGTAACTAAACCAAAAAAGGTCGTAAACTGTGCCTTCAGTCAAAACCCGAGCTCTGCCTTTACCAAAAAAAAATATCCGAGCTCTGCCTTCAGCGTTGTAAAAAATCAGAGCTTCATTTACACATTGTCTTCACCAGAAATCGAACTCTGTCAATAAAAAAATTGCAGACTACTGTTGCCACAAATTATTGCCCGAATTTCACAGCTCATGCGAATTTCTCTTCATCAAAATAACTTCCACGAATTTTTTTTTTCAACTTCCTCACGCAAAATTTTTATATCGTATTTATAGTAGTTTCTTTTATAACTATATGGAGCCGACTTTTCAAAATCATATACTATTTAAATTTTAATTTTAATTTTATTCCTTAAATTAATGAAACTTTTCCTAAAGTTATAAAAAGTTATTAATATATTAAAAATTTGTTTATTAAAATGTTTTATTTAAAAACTTTTTAATATTCCTTAAATTAATGAAACTTTTCCTAAAGTTATAAAAAGTTATTAATATATTAAAAATTTGTTTATTAAAATGTTTTATTTAAAAACTTTTTAATATTTGAATTTAAGCTTTTTCTTTCTTTCTTTCTTTTTGTTTAAAAATGTCATCTTTGCTTTGCATGTTTAAATAAGTTATTATTATTATTATTATATCAAAAAAAATTAATAATAAAAAATATTTAATTGGTTAAAAATAATTATTTATTAAACCATTTTATTTATTAAACTTTTTGAAATTATTAAAGTATTCAAGTGTAAGTCTTTAAAAGATTTTAAAGTGGTTGAAAGATTATGGGTTTAGGGACTCCTAGGGTACCAAGAACTTAATAGCACACAAAAGACCACTGAAGAGGTTATTTGGACACTAACAACCTTTTCGACCCATTTAAGATTACTTGAACATTCTACAGGGCTTTTGGCAATGTCCCAAGGCCTCCAAGGGCTTCAGGCTTGGGCTTGGACAAAGTCAAAAGGTCTCCTTAGACACTGACCATTACTTAACCCTCAGGGGCTCCTCAAGGGGCACAAATGACCAGGCACTGTTGGCATCAATGACAACTTAAACAACAGTTTGAAGTGGGGCGAGAGGGAGAGTTTGAGGACAAAAACGAATGGGGAAAGAAGCCAATGAGGAGAGGGGACGAGAGCTAGATGGAGAGAGGAGATCTAGGGCAAAGAGATGGTAAACAAAAAACGAATGGGAGAGGGGAAAAGACTAGAGCAAGGAGGAATGGACTACCAAAACAAGAGCAAAGGATTTCAAGTGGAACACTTGAGGGTTTAAAACACTGTCTTGGAAATCCTCCGGTTAACCGGTGATACGCCGACAACGAGTGTTGAAGAGAGCACAAGGGAACAAATCCCAAGCTATTCCCCAAGGTTGAAGGAACTTCAACCTTATGGCAAACTAATCTATGGCTTGAAAAGACAAACAACCAACCTTGGATAAAGATCTAGAAAGGGTAGAAAGGGCTTAGCAAGTCAATACAAGAGGTTCAAGGAGAAGACAAGATGGCTTGAAGAAAAGAAGCCTAAAGTAACCAAGTTGATTTTTTAAATGAATTTAAGAGATGGAACCTTAGATTTAGGCCTTTTGCCAAATCCTTCAATGCTTGAGATTGACTCTAGAAAGATCCTGGAACACACACAACTTGTTAGAAAATGTAGGCTTTATGAAGAGATGAAAGATGCAACCTAGCTCAAATCTCTCTTCAAAACCTGTTGGATCTGCACAAGTAATCACTCATAAACACATCTTGATCATAATAGTATGCATAATAAAAGTGAGATTAGAATAGTATAAGTATTTCCAACTACAGTCTACTCCTTCTAAATCACACTTAAACCAAACATAAATGAACAACTTGTATTCAAATGCCCATCCTATGGGCTTAAGAAAGCCTTCTAAGCAAATTATAGATCAATATATGAGATTATAAGCAAATAACAAGAACAAATTCACCTTGATATTATGAAGACATTTCCATGAAAAGCATTTGACAACATATAGACCTCCAAAGTCGCTTTATTTCCTTAAGCCAATGGCTTTGCAATCACAAAAATGGCAGAGTAACTTTACATCAAAAATTCCATGAGATAATAACCCCAAAGGGCCTCTCTTTATAGTAAAACCTGAAGCTAAAACCCTAGGTCGAATTGGCATAGACATGTAGTTCGAATTCCAATAAACACCAAGCTTTGGAGCTAACTCAAATGACAACTCGCACTAGTTGGTAGGTATGAGTGAAGAGGTGGCACAACTCGGCTTCATTTATTGTATGGGAAGTATCACCTACCCAATAAGCAATCTACAACAAGGATTGACGTGAGGCTAGGGTAGAATGGCGTGAGTTTGAAGGAGGATGCGAGTTGGTTGGTGGGAAGACAAGTGGAGTGGTGGTAGGTGCTAATTTGAATTGCAAGGAGAGCCAAGCTTGGTGATTGGATGAGTCATGAGGGCGCCCACCTGAGACATAAATGCAAAACCACCAACCCATTTATCAACTGACAACTCACCAAATCGATTTTTTGCATGGAGAGGGCGATTTAGCTTGAGTGGATAATCTTCTGGTGACTGGATAGTTGACTGGAATCACTTGGAGTTGATTGGAATCTTCATAAATGTCCATTGCCATGTCATTTAGCCTTTTATTTTAATCAAATTGGTTAATTTTGGAGAGATTTGGATTATCTCCAAAATATTCAATTCTATTATTTTAATTAATAATTTCTTTGTAAATGACTTTTTAGAGAAAATATTAATTATGAGGCTGAATTGACATCCGAAAGTTGGGTTTAGCTGCTCCATGGGTCATGTGTGATTTTTGGCTTATGAAACGAGCCATCAAACACTAAATTCGGACCCAGGATGACTGACATATTACAGACTCAAATTTCTCTATTTAAACTATAGAGAAATTTAATTAAAATTTAAAAATAATTAAAAAATTAAAAACCCCATATCTGACGCGTCCGGTAAAAATTTTTTGAATTTTTTTCTGGGGGTCCTAGAGACTTAGGACATGACCAGAACCTATTCTAATAGTGTCTAGTAGGTTTATACATTATAGTTGGACTCTAATAACCCCCCATGGCAAAAACTTCCAAAATCGGGCATTCCAGCTTTGGAGGAAGCGGGAGAAAAACCAAAAGATTATATCTCGCCTGAAGCAAAGTATAATCTGACGGTGAAAAAACTCCCTGGAATACCTTAGTTGTTTAATCCAGTCATGGGGAACCGAGCCACTCAGACCCTACTAGCACACTTTATTACAAACTCCCATGGGGCCATGGTCATGTCGACTCAAAAAACAAAATTGGCTAGCCAAAACTGGCTAGACCCAAATATATGAAACCCAGATACTCTGGAAGTGAACACTGATGTGTTCCAACACTGGCGGCTCAATAAGGTTTCAACTATTGTACAAATCAATTGATAACAGGATGTTGAGACACTTCAATTCCCAAGTAGTAGTGAAAGTGTCCTGAATCTGCCATCTCAAAGCCCTCCTTCAATTCGTTCTTTATGGATACAATATAGCTTTCATCGTTCCCTATCATCAAAAGATCATCTACATACACCACAAGATACAGAACATATCTTCCAACTTTCTTTACAAGCGGTGGTGTGTCATCAAGATTTAAATGTTTGAAATTTAACTTCAGAAGATGCTTAGTTAGCTTTTCGTACCATGTGCGAAGTGTTTGTTTCAGGCCATATAATGAATTAATGAGTTTACATGCCTTTTGTTCTTACCCTTTCACAACAAAACCTTCGGGTTGAGACATGAAGACATTCTCTTTCAGGTCTCCATTCAAGAAAGCAGTCTTCACATCCATCTGATGAACTTTCCACCCATTTTGTGCAGTCAAAGACAATAAGATGCGGATGGTAGCCCATTTTGCTATGGGGTAGAAAGTCTCTTCATAGTCAATGCCTTCCTTTAGTGCAAAGCCTTTAGCCACAAGCCTCGCCTTATGCTTGTCAAGTGACCCATATGATATGTACTTGTTTTTGTAGACCCACTTGCAATTCATTCTATTGCCAACTATTTTGTACCATAGTTGGACTTCTTGTGAGCCACCAGTTTTATGAACATATCAAGTGTTCATCATCAGTGTTCAGAAGTTCAGAAGACTTTTTCAGGGCCATTTTGGCCCCTTTGTAATAATTACATGTTCATACCCCTTGGGGATATTGTAAAAATGTGCTAGCAAGACGTTCTTATGTAAAGAACTTGGCATCCTAGGACTTGTTTATCAACGGTGATTATTCCATGGTGCTTTTTCCTTGTCAATTATGCAAATGTTGAATAAGCATAGTATAATTGACAAGTTTTTCACCCGCTCCTCCAAAGTTGGAATGGTCATCCTGATTTTTGAGCCTTAGGATGTTATTAAAGTTCAAGTGTCAATGTTTATCAGCTTGTTAGACATACTATTGAGTCATTATGAACATATACTAGGTCCCCTAGGATTTTTGGTCAATTCAGACATTTTTAATTTTTCTTGTTTTACAGGGTTTTTTAATGATTTTAATTAAAAAATCAAAAATATGATAAAAGTGTGGCCTAGGGGTTGTTTTTTACTAGGGGGTGCTCGTTTTCTAACCCAGAGCACCCACAAATCCCCAAAACCCACTTTTCCTAAGTTTTGAGTGAATGTTATTCACTTTAATAAAATTCTCTCGTAAATAATTAAAAGAGAATATTTTAATTAAATTAATAAAGTTTGGAGAAAAATCAATTTCTCTAAAATTGAGGGATTGAGGCCAAATAAAGGCCCAGTTGACATGGCAATCACTATCGGAGGAGATATCAATCAAGAGTTAGAGCTTTCAGTCAAGTATCAGAGCACTGCAAGCATATCCTCCTTGAGAAATGCACCCTCCTCTCTTGGTTGAGTGACTTGTTAGAGATAGTGCTATCTCGAGATGTCCTCCATGATTTAAATGCCTTGCATGGAGGTACATTAGCAGTATAGACATCAGTTTGGAGTAGAGGGTGAGATGCACTCTACTCAGTGGCATGAATCCAGTAGCGGATGCATGCGGACCTTCCGGGGTGTTTTGCCTCATGCATGCATGAGTTTTGCATGAACAACTGTTAATTAAAAGATGCATGGAAAAGTGACTTTTTGCATGCACTGATATTAGGTTTTTGGTAAACCTAATTGATCAGTAAATTGTTATAAGGAGGCAGGAGATCACCGACAGAGATCACTCAGCAGACTAATCAGAGAGTGATCAGTCAGAGTTAGGAGGGAACATAGTGCATGCAGAGGGAGACTTTCTGAGAGAGAGAGAGGAGCTTCTGCAGTAGGGAGAGTGAGGGGATCTGAGTTGGATCAGACCTCATTTGATCAGAGGCACTTGGCTACCAGATACAGTGAGCTAAGAGAGCTCAACAAAGAGATTTACATATTGTTCAGAGAGAGTACGACTTGCAGCTATGAAGGGGTGCACTTCCTGAGGAGAGAAGCTCGTTGTGCATACGGTTGACAAATTGAGCAGCTGAGACTTTCAGAGTAGGTCTTCCTCAGTGACTGAGGAAGGACTGTGACGATCAGAGCTCAGATCTGTTGAGATCTGATTCAGTACGAGTTTCCGACAATTGCAGAGAGGGCGCACTTCTGCATGCAGAACTGCAGGGGCGCATCAGACTTTGAGCAGAGCAGGCTACCATTCCAAACAGAGTAGATCAGGGCAATGGAGTATAGAGGGAGATAGTACATCCTAAGACGAGCAAAGTCAGATCTTCCAAAGGTTCGGATCCAAACTGACAGCAGGGGGGGCGCATTACTCAAAAGCAACAGTTGCAACTGCTGCAGATCTGGGGTTATTCTAACCTGTTAGGTTTGGTTATTTGTTTCTGAAGAACTGTATGTACTAAATCTATTCTTACTTTGCTCTGGGATCGAGAAAGAAGAAAGCCCCACTGAAAGTTGGTTTTCCCCGTTTGGGGTTTCCAGGGTATATTATGAGTTTATGTGTGATTGCTGTGTATTTTCATTGTGGAAGTGTTAAGAGATCTATATTGTTTGTATCTTAAGTAATTATTGCATTTTGATTTATAGAGACTCAAACCGCTTGAGTTCTCCGGGCATCCAGAGGGAGTAGTGATCTCTGGATAAATTAACACGACTTTATGAATTGGCATTTGATGATGGATGCAAGGAACCTCTACTTAATCTATATTGTAATGCTTGTTGCCTTTATGCAACCATTTGAATAAAGTTGAAGGATTTGGAGGCTCATGAGGTGTGATCCATTGATGCATGTGCTTAGTATATGAGGTGATACAATTTCAAAAATTTCCATGCTTTTTTTATCTAAATGGTTTGATTAGTCTATGCTTTAGAGGGCTCTTTGAAGCACATAAGAGTAGATATTTGTAGTCTCAAGTTATCTGCTTACTTCTTTACTTCTAGAGATTTGAAAGAGCATTGACATATTCAGTTATATTTCATGTTTTTTTGGTTTCAATTAGTAGAAAGTACTAGATCTAATATCGGTGATGCAAGTGTGATAGGATTTATTTGCAGATCACCGTCCCAAGTAAAAGGTTGAGCTAAGTTGCATCTCCTTTACTTGGAGCCAAATACTAGTGTTTCTCTCATTTACCAAGTGAAATCCAAGGTTCTTTCAAGGAGGTTCAAGATCAGGGAGCCACTTCTTCTTCTATCTTTGAAATTCAAAATTCTCCCCCTCTTTACCTTGTTCTTACTCTATTTTGCTTAACAAAGTTAAATCTACATAGTTTCATTTTTTAATCTGTTTTTTCATGCAAAATTTATAGAACTAAAAGTACTTTAAAGCCTTATTTCAAGCTTAGATCTAGTTGTAAATTGTCAATATTTGAAGTACCAATTTTTTCCTATCATTCGCAAGTATTTGTCTTGTAATTTTTATGTGATTTAGCTAACCATACTAACATCCTAATAAAAATTTATGTTTGCTGGTTTTCGTATTTGTTTTACAGGAAAGCAAGGAAAAGAGGCAAATTCCAAGACTTTGAACCATAAATTTCCCCTTTCTTCATTCTCTTGCTTCCCCTTAGCTTGTCTCAAAGCTCAAAGTCTTTTGAATCTCGCTTTTAGCGGATCAAGAGAACTCTCTATTGGAGAGTTAATAAAAATTGTAAATTATTAATAAAAGAAGCGAGTGGGATTACGGCTCCCACACCCCTCTTCCCCCATTTGGGGGAAACCTGTATCTGTCTGCTATTTGCTTACTGTTTTGCATATTTCATACTTGTTACCAACTATTTTGTGCAATAGTTGGACTTCTTGTGAGCCACCAGTTTCATGAACATGTCAAGTGTTCATCATCAGTGTTTAGAAGTTCAGAAGACTTTTTCAGGGCCAATTTTGGCCCCTTTGTAATAAATGCATGTCCAGACCCCCATGGGGGAATTGTAATAAGTTGGTCTAAGCATGATTATTTTGTAAAAGACTTGGCCTACCTTAGGTTTGGCTATCAGGGGGATACTCTAGAGTGTTTTTTCCTTAGGAATTATGCGTTACTCTTCAGTGACGTATAATTCTTGAGCTCTTCACTCATACCTCCAAAGCTGGAGTATTTACCATGGTGGTCAAACCTAGGGAGGTTATTAAAGCCTATGTATCTATGTATTTTTACATGCTAGCCATCTAAATTGAGTCTTATGGACATGCACTAAGTCCCCTAGTAGTTTGGTTTCATTCCGATAAAAATAATTGTTTACGTAAAATTAAACAATTTTTTAATGGTACAATTGGAAAAATTCAAAGTGTAATAAAAGCATGGTCTGGAGGCGGAATTTGGCGTAGGGGTGCTCATTTTCACGCTCAGAGTGTCCTCTTTAACCTAGGACCCACTTTTCCTAGGTTTCGAGCGACTAAATTGTCATTTGTGGCAATGTTTCTTAAAAATGCTACAAAATGGCATTTAATTGTTAACTATGCTACAAAATGCACAAATGACAAAAATAAAAATAAAAGTCCAAAAATGATTAAACAAACATGTGGAAAGGGTTGAAAGTTGGTTTCCAATGAAGGGTGACTCATTAAAATGAATAAAGCACATGTTATAAGGTTCAAACATTGAGATAGCGAATATCTTAAACTAAGAGTGCGCCTTTCCTCATCACGTGGGTGACTGTCCATGCATAAAGCTCGTAAAGGCTGGGGTGAAGTTTCCAATGTGAAGAGAGGCGCCCCTCTCATGAGGTGGTAGCCACCTCATCACATCCAAACAACCAAAAGCTCCAAGCTTCTAATCGTTGCATGGTTCACTCCATTGATTAAGGGATGTGCACCCCTCTCTCAACCATCTCATGCACTACCCTCTTGGCTCATTAACTCGCCCTCTCCTCTTATAACTCTATAAAAGCAAGGTCGAGCTCCATTGTTTTGGGTGGATTAACATCAAACCTTTGCTCATGTATTTCATATTTTTGCAATAAGAATTTGTTGAGACTTTGGAGGTCAAGGAGGTGTGCAAGATCCATATTGTGTCGCATGTCTATGTTTAAGGTATAATCTTGTTATGCTTTCATATGCTTATTATTGTGAATTTGTGGATTCCTTATCTAAAAAGGCCTTTGAGCCCATAGAAGCATTCATTCATAGTCTTTGACTTGTCTACTTTTGATATGTTAGTGAAAGAATAGGGAGTAGTATGTGTACTCAAATATACAATTACTCTTCATGTTTTCTTACTATTTATATCTTCTATATTTAATCCATTTGTTCTTGTAAGTGTATGAAAGTTTGTTGCAGGATCTAGGTCGATTTGGAAGCGAACCTAATCTGAATTCTCTTCCTCTCCAACAGTATGAACAAAGTGATCACATGCTAATAAATCGTTTTTTGCAGATCTCCATAAGCCTCCACTATCCTCAAGCTTGGGATTGGTTCCACTTTTCTCACCTCTTTAAATCAAAATCAAACTCTTTTCTCTTATTTGTTTACAAAGCAAGTAGAGCTAGATCTAAAAGTGCTTATTCTTTAGATTCTATTTGCTTCAATACTAGATCTAAAAAGAGTTTCAAGTTATTCATAAGCTAGATCTAGTTTCCATTAAAGTACTTGTAGCAATCTTTGAAAACTTTTTTCATGTACTAAAGTGTAAAATTTTTAAGTGTATATTCATGTACTAATGCATTAACAAATCTTTGTGTTCGCTGGTTTTTCTTGTTTGTTTCACAGGAAAGCAAGGGAAGAAGTCCCTTTGGAGCTTAAACTACGAATTTTTCACTTTTCCTTCAAACCCTTGCTATCCCTTTGCCTTCTTAGGCCTAAAGTCTCTTGAATCTCGCTATTAGTGGATCAAGAGCGCTCTCTATCAGAGAGTTAATTTAATTGCAATAATCATTAATAAAAAGCAAGCGGGATTACGACTCCCACAACCCTCTTCCCCCATTTGGGGGAAGCCTGTATCTTCTTTCCATTTATTTTGTTTTTTACCTGCAACAAGTTAGATAAAGTAGCATGCTAGATTAGTTTCATTTCTGCTTGAAGTTCAAAAGTTTTAAAATTGTTAAAAAGTTTCATTTTCGCAAGTGTAATTAGTTTCAAGTTTTTCTTTTAAGTCTATTCATATTCTTTCATTTCATTAAGTTATTAAAATCATCAAAATCTCTTGAATCTCACCATTTACGGATCAAGAGTGCTCTCTGTTGGAGAGTTTACTTTGTTTTTTGCTAATCCTCTTGTTCTCCCGAGTATGGTCCTAGACTTGAAAGAGATTCTTGGGTAGATTTTAGATCATTTCAAGATTTCATTTCGCATTTTACAATTTTTGTGAGTCTTAAAAAGCTCCCTAAAATCTCTTGAATCTCGTTCTAAATCGGATCAAGAGTGCTCTCTGTCGGAGAATCTATCTTTAATTTAAAAAATCTCTTGAATCTCGTTCTAAATTGGATCAAGAGTGCTCTCTGTCGGAGAGTCAATTGGAACGAACATTTCGCCCACTCCGTGTATGCTCTACCCATCGCAGGCTATTCTGAGCTTTGGGATATCAAAAGCGGAAGTGTCGCATTCATTGATTTTCTCATTAAGCTAAAAACTTCAATTTTAATAAAATTAAGTCTCCTTAACCAACGAAAATTCGGCGTTGCCACGCTATGATCGAAAGTGGAGAAATTCTGACTAAGGAAGCAGGAACCACTGGGAGGTGACCTCAGAGCATAGTTAGACTACATCCTTGTTGGTGTAGTGTTGAACACTGCTCTCGAGACTCTGTCCCAGCCCACACGTCCTTGTACGGAGCCACCTAGATCATATTCTGGACACATTTCTTGTACCGCAAGGTATATCGGGAATCCCCCCATACCACTATAAATCAGCTCATCTTTTAAAATTTACAATAAAATAAACCAAGAGGCATGTTATCATCTAACTTGTAGTTACCCCTATGGATATATCCAATCATGGATGGCAATAGGGAAGGGCAACTCAAAAGGTGCAACCACGATCACCTCGACCTCCAATATATGGTTGTCACACCAGTCGAGGCAACCTTCACTTTATGTTATCTAGCCCAAACAACAAAGGGGGAGACCCAATCTACTCCCGACAGGAGAGATCAAAACCAAGACACCAAATCAGGATATTTCTAAGTGAAGCTAGGTGTATGGTTTATCCTAGACCTTAGGATGAAGTCACAAGCCAAATGAAGGGTTCAAGTAGTATAGCTTTGGTCCATAGTTAATGTGACAGTGACTTAAAATGTTTGAAATGAGATCTAGGGTTAGAGTACTAGTTCAATGTTGGAAAATCCACTGCCTTGGGAACCGTGTCCAATGCAGGGTAGTTTAGGGGTTCAATTGGGGCTAACTAGTACAAATGACAAGCTTGACCATGATACATGATAGCTTCAAAGGTTTAGTTCACCATGCAAAAGTCAAACCACAAGTCAATCCAACAATCTAGGAAAGTCGAATTAACTTGGAGAGAAACCAGTGCCTTGGGAATTGGGAAGTGGAGTCAAAGTAGGGTTGACTTGTGGTTTAAGACTCCTAGTACATGGGACAAGTGGACAATAGAGGTCTTGATGGATGAATGTGTCTAGATCTAGGTTTGACCCAAGTGGACCACAATCCCTTAAAACAAGGAATGCTATCCCCAAGGCAAGATTTGACAAAGTGATACTCTAGACCTAGGTTTTGAAATATTCCGATTCCAAATCCGCAAGAATCTCAAGTACCCACGTCCTAGAAGTGAGTTAACTCACTTCTCCAAGGTGGTGCGACTTTACCCAAGGAGGCTGAAAAGGTGGGTTAGGTAGGTCAAGACAAGTCGGATGGCATCCAAACTTTAGATCCGGGTAGGTTAGTCAAGTAGGAGTATGGATCTATAATTTCACGGTAATCCGATGGCTAGATCTTACTAGATCTGAGTTTAAGTACACCTAATGGTCCAAAATGGGGATTAAATCCCTTAAAATGTGGAATAGGGCCCACAAGGTGAATTTCAGAAAAGTAACAATCTGGGTGTATGTTATTTGATGTGTAGATTATGGATCAAGCGGGATCTCAAACACCCATGTACTAGATCTAGGTCAACTTGCTCAAACTAGGAAATGCGCTTTGCTTGGGAGAAGCTAAGTTGGCATGGGAGGGGGGTCAAACGGAAGCCAATCCTCACCAAACTATAGATCCGGGATGCCGTGGATGCTATAGAGGTGGGTTTTCAGTATTATGCCCAACAACCCACTAGATCTAAGTAGATCTGAGAAAATGTAAAATGGGGTTTTGAAATATTTAGGGTTTTAAAATATTTTAGACAATTGGATAGATCATGGAGATAGAACTTACCTTGAGATCATACTTGAGTGATGTGGATGAGATGCCTTGATGTTGAGGAAGGTTCCCGCAAAGATCAAATGAGAGATTGTTGATTTGCTTGCCAAATTGATGCCCTAGCCCACAAGTGCGCCTTCCTCTACCTGTCAAACCAAGGAATAGCGATTCAATCAGTTAGATCAAGTATGGAAGAAATACAAGAGAAATGCAATAGTAACATGAAATAGAAGGTCCTGGGACAGTAATACTCCCTGTTACCAACGAAGAGCTCCAAAGAAGAAGTAGGGAGAGTCTTCCCCTACCAATACCTCCTCCTCAAAACAAATCGGCCTCCACCTGTAGATGCAAAATCGTGGTCCAAAAGATATGGCAAACAAGATCTCCAATAACTCAGTGCAAAGGAAGAACCAACGAACGAACGCCAAAAACATTCACCACAACACTGGAGATAGATGCAATAATAATTTTCTATTCCAATAATCCAGAGCCAAAAGTCCCTTTACAATGAGAGGCTCTCTCCTTTAAATAGGAAGGAGAGGCACCAAAACCCTAACCACTTTTTGAATGAGTGGCTAAGATTAGAAGATACAAATGTCTAATCAATGGTTGAGATGAGCTCAACAATAAAATACATGGATCACTAATAAAATATTATGTAAGTGGACAAAATCGCCCTATAAGAGGGGAATCCCACCAAATCATGATGACATAATATCATAGGAGGCTTATGGTGGGTCCAAGGGGTAATGTTATCCCTCCTTGGTCAATCCCCATAGCACAATAAATATAAAATAATCATCAAAGTACCAAATCGTGCCACCATAGTCAAATCGTAGGCCTCAGAAAAGACCTCAGAAATCCACAGAAAGTGCCATAAGTGATGGATGCGGGCCCCGATGAAGCTGAAACTGCTAGAGAAGGTGTGGAGGACCCCGATCTATCATCACTAATCATCCCATGCCATAACTTTGCCTCAGTAGCCCAAATCGATTTCCTCAATAGCCATTTCTACAAATCCTGAAATGCCTCGGGAAGCGTGAAACTGCCCCAAACAGCCTCTTGGAGTGCCTGCGCTGTCAAGGTGAGGGCACCAGTGTGTCCGGGAGGGGGGTAATATGGTAAAAACAAGTGGCTGGACCACCCCCTCCATCATCAGCGCCCTAGGTCAACCGGATAAAAATCACATCTGCTCCGACAGGGCCTCCGACAGACCAAAACTGCACTAGGACAGCCTACTGAGGCAAAATCATCACTGTAAGTGCCCGGAACTGAAAACAAACTGTCCCATTGGACACAGAAGGTCCAAATCTATCCAAGATGTGTACTCATACACCATATGAATCTCTGCATGATCAAAATAAATATCCAATGTACCGGAACAGGGCCAATAATAATAATCTGTAAATGACCAAACACTGCTGTAAACCAAGAATCATCATCATAACCCTGTAGCTGCTGCATAGAATCATCATGTATGTATACATAGACCATATATCATCTATCCATATCATCATAAGGTCCAACATCTCATGTCCCATGGTCCTCCATGGTCAAACTGGGTCTAACCAAGACCAAATATAACTCAGACCATCATCAAAAGCTGCTGCAAGGTGTCAAAGTTAATGCATGCTCTACAACTTATTCAAATAACAATTATAACACAAAGTAGTCATTTCTGGCGATCTAAATCCAAATATATAATGTCGATAATTATTATTATTACTCAGACTAGACTTTCAGGATCATACTCACTTCATAGCTGTGATCAATTTGCTAGTGATGGGTGAAAGCTAAATTAACTGGCTAGGCTAAGGGATGACTTGACTGACTTAACTTTGTGACACTTTGGCAAAGGAAAGGGAATACACACCATAGTATATACTGAATGAGCAATAACACAGGGAATGGCGGTGTCTCACAAATGGATGAGTTGTTTAAAGAGGGTTTATTCACCTTCACAGATGCGCACAATCCATAATACAAATAAGGCCAGCAATTGTTTAGATATAGCATTTAAGTTCCATTGCTTTTTGGGCCTGAAGTTTCCATAGCCTTGATCTATGTGTGTTCACAAACACATTGCATAGATTTACATTTTTCTTTAGGCTTTCTGCTGCAGGTGTGTTTTTAAGGCACTTGTTTACCTGAGCACTTCTAGGTGTGTCATGGACAGCTTGTTTACCTAGGTATTTATTTTCCAAAAAGATATAACATTTTATTTTCATAGCCATTTTCATTTGGCATGCCTTTCATTCATGTGTGTTTAGAAACACATTGCATGAATGGGCTTTTCATACAAGATATAGCATTTCATTTTTTCCAGATTTTGTATTCATGGCAGCACTAAAAGTTTCAGGTTTAGCCAACACAACTTTAGTGACTAGGGGGAATTCCAAGGAACTCCAACTCACCATAGGTAAGTTTTGTCACCAACTCAGAGCCGAGACACAATAAACAAGGAAGCTCATCCAATACAGAGGCTACAGTGGGGAAAAGTCCTCCATGCCACTAGTCAAGTAGTAAGTCAGGGTGATAATCTAAAAGGTAGGCCATGGATGGATGAAGACAATGAATAATGGAGCCAACACTAGCAAGCCAAGGTGTGGTGGAATGATCACCTCTATTCTCCCTAAGGAGGGTACATACCAATGAGTATGAATAGTGAACTTCTAAGTCTGAGTAGGGACAATATAATATATATAATAGATCAACCAGGTCCAAATATCTATATGATCGCCAGATCATGACACTAAGTGCTAAGACATGCTATAAGAATAAATATAAAAGCAATATAACCATGACACAATGATATACCTGCTGAGTCATATACCTGAAAGCTCACCAACCTGTACCATCACCTGTCCTCTGGAACTGCTGCTGCAACTCAAAGCACTACTGACTGCTCTGTACTAATGGTATAATGGCTATATCGGTCATCTCTCTGAGTCTCCTGAGACTCAGACATGGCATGGGGAATACAACTGTTGTCCACAATCTGATAGTGATCCAATATAGATGCTCATCTCAGCATCTCAAATGTAAGGGAACTGGCTGAATAGTGTACTGGAATGAGAAAAATAATGTATGGTAGCCCGGCTACTATATATGTGATAACAAGGCATTCGCACAACAATCCTTCAGCACTCCAACAGATAGTGACTCCATTAGCACTGGTCTTTCATCAGCAACAATTGTTCAAACCTTTGCTTTTTATCTATCTTGAATTGTTGTTCATTTTATCATATCATGGTGTGGATAATATTTTGATTAAATCAACAAAATTGTTGTTGCCGTTCAATTTTATGCTGTGGATGTGTAATTGTGAATAATACTTGATTTAAATCTCTTCATCAATTCAAAACAAATCCTAAAAAACATCCATTCCAACCTCAGAAACCGGATTCGTTCCAAACCCTTGCCGTGTCCTGAATCGGTCGAATCGGACACGATTCGATATGAATTCGTGTCCGATTCGACCTTGCATCGAATCCTAAATCGGGACACGCACTCAACAACGAATCGGACACGCATTTACAATGTGTCCCGACTGTCGGACACGTACCCAAAAAAACAGGACACGTTTTTGGTGGAAAAGGGCGTCCGGGTTCACTTAAAAATAGAAATTTGCCTTTCTTTTTGTCATTTGCAAGAAAGCATTTGGTTGAGAGTGAGTTGTATGTGCAGGTGAAGGAGATTTGAAGGAGATTTGAAGGCTATCCATCGTTTCCAAGCAATTCCAAGTGCATTCCGGTGGATTTGTGGAGAGGATTGCAAGCTCAACCATCACAAAAGAAAAGGAATGTCTCAATCAGCTAGGGCAGGAGGTAGGGGGCAAAGGAGAGGGAGAAATGCACTATCTAGGGCCTCCCCTCCTATTCCACCAAGCACAAGCGGTTCTCCTGCTCCGTCAAGTGCTCCATCGGCTGCTAGTGGAGCTCATTTTATGGCTCCACTTAACCCTGTTTTAGCAAGACAACAAGCCCAAGAAAAAAAATACCCTTTGTGGAAGTATGTGACAAGGAAAGATGGACCTGGGGCAAAGCTTGGTGGGGGAGGCAATGTGTCTTGGAGATGCAATTTTTGCAAGCATGAGTTCATGAGCACATATTTCTGGGTTAAGGGCCATTTGTTGGCCCTTCCTTCTTGTGGGATTTCTTCATGCAAAGCGGTGACTGTTCACCAAAGGAGGGATATGGAAAGAGAGGATCATGTTGGCTTAGGGAAGGTGGCAGCAGCAAGCAAGAAAAAAGAGGATGATCCTCTTCCATTCTTGAGGAAGTCCTCTAGCACCAAGCCTCCATTTCCACCTAGCATTCATGGGCGTGGGCGTGGGGATACTTATCAAACAAGAAAGAGGCAATCTACAGGTGGTCCAATGGATAGGATTTTCCAAAAAGAGGCGCGAGAAGAGGTAGACCTTACTATTGCATTTTTCTTCTACCTCAACTTCATTTCATTCAATATTGCACGGTCACCATTGTATTTTGAGACGGTTAAAACTATCTTGGAACGAGCTCCAAATGGTTATGTGCCTCCTGGTTCAGAGAAGCTTAGAACCACATTGTTGGTTAAAGCAAAGAAGGAGGTAAATAAAATTCTTGAGCCAATTAGATCAACATGGCCCTCATCCGGTGTGAGTATTGTTTCTGATGGATGGACGGATCCCGCACGACATCCACTCATCAATTTCATGGTATCTTCCCAAAATGGACCGGCGTTCTTGAAAGCGGTTGATGCTCTTGGCGAATACAAGGATACACAATTTATGGGTGATTTATTCATCAAAACCATTGAAGAAGTGGGTGTTGAGTCGTGTGTACAAATCATCACGGACAATGCACCTGTTTGCAAGGCTGCTGGCATGATTGTGGAAGCTAAATATCCACAGGTATGTTCATTTTGGACACTTTTCATTTCTAATTTGCTCAATGTTTGAATTTAGTCAATGCAATGTTAGTGTTGTAGAGTCATTGATACATGCTTTTATTGCTCTTACAGGTTTTTTGGACACCTTGCATTGTCCATTCCTTGAATTTAGCACTGAAAGCCATTGCTTCGGATGTGGCATGGATTGACAACCTTATTGAGGATGCACGCCATATCCATAACTTTGTACAAAACCACACAAATGCCCTCACCATCTACAAACAGTACACACAGCTTTCATTGCTGAAGGTTGCAGATACTCGGTTTGCTTCCTCATTCATCATGCTCAAGAGGTTGAGGGAGGTCAAAACCGCTCTTGGGTCCATGGTGATTTCAGAGTTTTGGGCTTTTTGGAGAAAGACGGATCAGGCTACTTAACAAAAGGTGAAGGACTTGGTGTTAAATGATGGTTGGTGGGACACGGTGGATCTTACTATTAAGATCATGGAGCCAATCATTTCTTTGTTGCGGTATGCAGACACGGACCAGCCCATCCTAGCAGAGGTTTATGAGGGGTGGGATTCCATGATTGAGTCCATGAGGTCCATTGTCATGGAGAATGAGTGTCCCGAGTATGGGACATCGACAGAGAACTTATGGACCATTATTCGGGATATTCTTATCTCCAGGTGGGATAAGAATTGCACACCTTTGCATTGCTTGGCCCACTCCTTGAACCCCAAGTTCTACACTCAGGAGTGGCTCACTGGTGGATCGGGGGCCTCACACAGAGTCCCTCCTCACATGGATGCAGAGATTGCAAATGGGAGGAAGATAGCACTTAGACGGCTATTTCAGGATAGAGACATGCTTGAGGAGGTGGAGGATGGCTTTGTAGATTTTTCCACTGGCACTGAGAGATTTGGAGGCTATGATGTGCTTAGAGATAGGGAGGGTAAGACACCCTATCGTTGGTGGGCAACTCATGGGGCAACATCCCCTATTCTACAGAAGTTAGCCTTCAGGGTCATCTCTCAAGTTACATCATCCTCTTGTTGTGAGAGGAATTGGAGCACATATGGGAACTTGTACAGTGTGAAGAAGAGCAGGCTTGAGCAGTCCAGGGCAGAGTCGATGGTGTATGTGCACTCCAACCTTCGTCTTATTTACAGGAAGAGGGAGGAGTGGGTGAAGGGAAAGACAAAGATGTGGGATGTCTTTCCTGATGATATGGGTTTGGACAGCAGTACTGAGTTGGCATTAGCCAACATGGATCTTAATGATCCAGTGCTAGAGCCAGTCACTTTTGATGATAGTGATCGTACAGAGGGGTCATCCTCCACAGCAGCAGATGCAGATCGTCAGATGGGCAGAGAGGAGGAGGAGGGGGAGGAGGATGAGGATCAGGGCAGTGGCAGTGGCAGTGATGAGTATGTTGATTCAGGCATGGAGGAGGACTACTGACATATGGGATTCTCCCATCTTGATCCACCCCTTTTTGTATTTACTATTAGTCTATTTGGCATTTGCCAGTGGTCCAGTGCCCAGTGGCATTCCGACATATCTGTATACATTTTGATTTTGATGACTTAATGAGAAATATGGTTCCGACATGCATCTGTGTCTCATTGTGATTTGTGAATGACAAATGTGTTGTGAATCGTGATTTGTGAATGACAAATGTGTAATCATTAATGTGTTTTTATTCTAATTTCTATTGAATATTTGTAAATGTTCTAGTTTCTAAATATTTTTGGATCTATATGTCTATATTTTTAAATTTTAATATATTTTAAAAAAATATATATATGTATATAAAACGTATCCTACGTGTCCTGATTTCGGGGGTCACCGTGTCCGTGTCGGACTCTCGTATTTTCGTGTCCTACGTGTCCCGTGTCCCTGTGTCAGGTGACTTTGATTCCAACCATTCAAACTTAAAACTAAAAAGCCTCAGCAACCTTTTTAGTAGGGTCTACCCCCCTTGGCTCCGTTAGGAGTTTGCCTAAACGAAGGAATCGGGATCAAGTGACAGCACCTCACTCTTTGCTTGCCCCCAAGGCCACACCAAGCAGCTTCGAAAGATTTCTACTGCACTCCCCCCTCTAGGTGTGCATCTCAGCGGCAACATTTCTTAGATTAAAATCATGCTAGATTAGTTTTCATTTTTGCAAAAGTTATCATTAAAATAAAAAGAATTACTTAGAAGTTTTCCTTTTACTAGCTAGTCTTTTCCGAACAGGTTATTTTTGCATAAGTTCCTAAGAATTCTACTTTTGCATAGATTTGTCTTTCTTCAAAAAGCTTTTCCTTTCGTAGAAGATTTAAAGATTTTAGTGAAAGATTTTTATTTTTGCATAAGTTCTTAAAAGTTTACTTTTGCATTTATTCTCATAAAAGTTTACTTTTGCATAGTTCTCTCAAAGTTTCCTTTTTGCAAGTTTAGCTAGTTTCAATTTTTGCTCATTTAAATCTTGGCATCTTTTCCATTTTGTTAAAGTTTTAAGGACTCATCAAATTCTCTTGAATCTCGTCATTTGCGTATCAAGAGTGCTCTCTGTCGAAGAATCTTTTTTCATTCTTTTTGCATGCTAAATCATTATACTAACCCCCTTGCTTTCCTTAGTACGTTCTTTGACCTGAAAGAGACTCTTGGGTAGTAATTAGATAACTTCAAATTTTGTTTCTTTTTCATTATGTATCTTTGCATCTATTTTTCTTTTTATTGAGTCTTAAGACTCTTTAAAAATCTCTTGAATCTCGCCATTTGCAGATCAAGAGTGCTCTCTATCGGAGAGTTCATTTTAGCTAAAATCTCTTGAACCTCGCTTTTTGCGGATCAAGAGTGCTCTTTGTCGGAGGGTTAAAATTGGAATTAACATTTTGTAAGCACTGTGTATGCTCTAGCCATCGCAGGCTAGTCTGAGCTTTGGGATATCAAAAATGGTTGTTTGAACTCTTCAATTTCTCACATTAATAAAACCAAGTCCCCAATAAACCAACGAAAATCCGGTGTTGACTTAAGTGATCAAGTGGGCAAATTTTGACTAAGGACCCAGGAACAACTGGGAGGCGACCTCAGGGGACAGTTACACTACACCCTTGTTGGTGTAGTGTTGAACACCGCTTTCGAGACTCCATTCCAACCCACATGTCTTTGTACAAAGCCACTTAGATCATAATCCGGACATATTCCTCATACCGCAAGGTATTGTTATCACACAACTAGTAGCTATGCTACCATGATTTGCAAAGCAGTTATCTACATATTTTTGAGCTTTACCTTTACATAATTCCAGTGAGATCAACTATGATGAGCAATGTTATTTGTAATCACTCACACATCAGAGCAGCCCTATATCAGACATGCAGTAGACCTTATGCCATGGATGAGCCTCTTGACCTCATGTTTGATGACCGAGATGACCTTTTATTCCATACAGATGCAGTATATTGTTTGGAGCTTTAGCAGCAGTGTTCTCAGTGGTTACAGTTAGTCCAGATTACAGATACAGGTATATGACCCAGCAAGTATATGTGCATTGGTTTTATTATCTTGTTGTTTTGGTCATTTTGATAGCTTGACTTAGCATCTAGTGATTATGATCTGGCAGTATACCTATATAAAACGAAATTGGTTATTATTGATTATGACAATTAGAAGCTCTTGTTTTATACTCATTGGTTTCACCCTCTTAGGAGTGTGGACATGATCATTCCCGCCTTTTTGGTTTGCAAGCTTAGGCATCACCTTCACTTTCTCCATCCCTCCGTTGTCTTTCCCACTTTTGGTTTTTACCCTCACTTACACCTTAGCCTGTGATATGGAGGACTTCTTCATTTTTGCCTCTATGTTGGATAGCATCCCTGTTAATTTGTGTCTCGACTCTGAGTTGGCAACAAAACTTACCTTTGGTGAGTTGGATTTGATACCTTGTCACTCTAGTCGTTTTCCCCGATGTTTGGTCTTGATTGTGGAAAATCCCCATAGTTGCTTGATTTGTGTTGACTAAAACCTGAAGCAAACAATACTACCATCATTTACATATGGAAATTATTGTTATATTTTGTGAAATTATATTGAAACTCAAATGAAAAACACACCCTGGATGAGAGCTTGAGTAGTTGTGTTGCTAAACACATGCAAAATCCCCAAAAGGGTTGTGTTGGCCTAAAAAGCAGTGGCTAAACAAATGCTAAATCTAAAGAACTATTGGGCAAGGAAATGAAATGGAAACTCAAAAGTACCCTGGATGAAAGCTTTAGTAGTTGTGCTTCTAAGCACAGATGAAATCCCCAAAAGGGTTGCCAAATGAAATGAATGGAAATCTTAAAACACCCTGGATGAAAGCTTTAGTAGTTGTGCTTCTAAGCACGGGTGAAATCCCCAAAAGGGTTGTCTAGGCCTAAAAGCAGTGGCTAAACAAATGCTAAATCTAAAGAATTGTTGGCCAAGGAAATGAAAAGCAATGATGAGATTTGTAGACATTTGCCAAGGTTGAAAAAGCACCTATCTAAACAACTTACCCATTTGTGAGACACTGCCATCCCCTGTGTATTCTTTATCCAACATATGCTTAAATGTGTAATACCCTTTCCCTTATCCAAAGTATCACAGTGTTGAGTCAGTCAAGTCTTTCCCCTTTGCCTAGCTTTGCATCCTTAGCCTTCACCGTCTACTAGCAAATTGATCATGTTTACAAAATAATTATATCCTTGAGGTTCTTTTGAAAGTAAATTATTATTTTAACCTATGCTTAATTATAAATATCTATTAACTGCCAGTGAAATGATGCTTGATGTCTTAAAAAGTCTTGTTGTGAGAATGATTAAAAGAGCATGTCTTAACCATTTGCACTTGCAGCAGCAGGCTTCTTTAGCCTAGGTCATATTTTGATTAGTTTGACTGGTCAAACCCAGTTTGACCAAGGTCAGTCAACCTTGGGATCCATGATGAGTTGGACCAGTGATGTTGTATGATGTTGATCTATGGTCCTTGATATACCTTTGATGACTCCATGTATTGGACATAGGTTTCAAATGATGGTTGATGCATTTTTTATCGATTATTGTTACTTACAGACCATCATATTTTTATTTGTCCAGATATGATGGATGCTACAGATGATCTTACAGGTTGCCATGAGGTGTATGAGTACTCATCTCTAGTAGATTTGGGTCTTCTAGATCCATTGAGACACTTAGTTTTCAGTTTCAAGCACTTTCAGTGATGATATGAGCAGTTCTTCAGCTATTGACCAGTTTGGCCATGCTAAGTTGGCCTGTCCAGAAGTTGCTTTGATGAGAGTCGTTGCCTAGGGCGCTACAGAGGAGAGGGGTGGTCTAGCCACTTGTCATTACCATATTACCCCCTCTCCGGACATGATGTTACGGTCATATTTTGTGCTCGAGCACCAAGCAGTGGGTTGTGGGCAGCTTGATGGTTTTTCAGGTGGGATAAGAATGGAATAAAAAGGTCATTAAGGATATCGATTTGGGCAATTGAGGCAAGGTTTTGGCATGAGGTATGTTCAGAGGTCATCTATGGTGTATCCCACTCCTTCCAGATCAGCTTGCAACATTCAGTGGGGTCCACACAGTCTCCAGGTTGTGTTTTGATGTATTCTTCACATTGTTGAGGGGGGCAGGATTTGATCATTTGTTCACTTGGACATGTTATTGAGTCATATGTTATATTATTGTGCCATGGGGTGATGCTAGTGAAGGATAATAAAACCTCCTATCCCCACCATGTGCTCCTAGTCACTTGTCCTTGTCATCTTATGTGGCACACTTGTCTTCTAGTCACTTTTATGTGGTGCACACCCCACCTAGAGCATCTTTTAGTGAGTGCGCACCCCCCTCTAGTGAGCAATCCATGTTATATTGTATCGGCTCATCTTAGCCGTTGATTGTATTATTTTATCTTTTGATCTCCACCATTTATTTTAAAAAGTGGTTAGGGTTTTGGTCTCTCTCCTCCTATTTAAGGAAGAGGCCCCCCTATTGTAAAGGCACATTTGGAGCTCTGAGAACTTGGAATAAAAATACTACTTTTGCAAATCTACTTCTCTAGTCTTGATAGATGCTTTTGCAAGTTGAATATACAATCTTTTCTTTGTGTATCATTGTGGATTTTGGAGTTTCAAACATTTTTCTGCAGGAAGGTCGTGTTGGTGAAGAGGAGGACGCTCTAGGGGGACGCTATTGTGGGGAAACCCCATATCTTACCTTTAGATCTTCTTTTTGTCTCAGGGAGTATCATCATTGTATCTTCGAGACATAGTTGATGCTTTCTCTTTCATCTTTTCATCATTTTAGTCATTATTTTGCTAGATCGATTCTTACATAGATCTTTTCTTGCAGGAGGAGAGCGCACTAGCCAACTTGGAGAGATAGTGATTTCACTTGGAGCACTTGGATCTCACTCTCGATTGCCCCACTTGGGAAAGATTATCGATTTGCAAAATGGTCACAAGCTTTTGAGGTATGTATCTAGTTTCATGCATTTTTACCCATTGGTCACTTCAAACCCTTAAAATCAAAACCCTCATTTTTATTTATTTTTCAGATCTATGGAGATCTAGCAATCGCTTGGGCTTAACAATTAAAACCCACCTAAATATTAATTAATACATCTCAGATCTAAAATTTGGTGGGCATCTGACTCCATTTACCCCCTCATCTAAGGCACTAGGCCTCTCCAAGGGAGGTCGCACTTGTTGGGTAGGTGGGATTTTGCTAGATCCACAATTTTGGTATTGCTTGTTCCTTGTCAAATCATTAGATCCATTGAGTAGCAAACCCTCTAGTGCCATTTCATCTTGATCTTCACCTTGTGGGCCCCATTTGGACCATTTTCCTTAATTTAATGGTGGGCCCCACTTGGATATTTTTAATTGGCTTTAGATTTATCTAGATCTACTAATTTAAACCTATAAGTGGCCTTATCTTTCATTGGTTGAACATTTGTCCATCTATAAGCCTCTTCAACCAAGCCCTAACTCTTTGGGTCCACTTATCCATCCTAGATCTAGATCCTTCCTCTCTTGATCTTCTCATTTTTCATCTTCACATTTCCCTAGGAGGTCTTGACAAGGTTCGCTAGCCCTCATTGGCTAGCTAGGGTCTCCCCCTTGGTCTTGTTTAGGCTAGATCTTGTTACCAAATATTTTGTACAATTGTTGAACTTCTATCAAGCCGCCAATTATTGAACATGATACATGTTCATTGCCAGAGTTCGGAGGTTCAGGTTTTCAGACTTAGCCAATTTTGGCTAGCCATTTTTATTTTTGTGTTGAAATGACCATGCCTCATGGGGTTTTTGTAATAAAGTGTGCTAGTAGGGAGTCTTGAGTGGCTCGGTTCCCTAATACTTGAGTCTTGACAGTCAACTAAGGTATTCCAAGGAGTTTTTCACTTGTCGATTATGCTTTTACTTTAGCCGAGTAATAATCGATGAGTTTTTCTCCTACTTCCTCCAAAGCTGGAATGCTCGATTTTGGCGGTTAGGCCTTGGGGGGTTATTAGAGTCCAATAGTTAAATATGAACCTACTAGACATTATTTGTATGTCCTATGGTCATTTCCTAGGTCCCTAGGTACTTTTAAAATTCGTCTGAAAAAATTTTACCAGATGCGTTGGATTTTTATTTTTTATTATTTTTAATAATTAAAATTTTCAATTAATTAAGCCATTTTACTATGGTTTAATTGAAAATTTTCGGGATGTAATAATTAAGTGGTTTGGGGGTGGATTTTGGCAAATAAGTGATCATTTTCTAAGCCAAAGTGTTCAGTTAACCCCTAAACCCACTTATCCTAAGTTTCAAACATTTATTTGGCCTCATAATTAAATATTTCCTCAAAATCAATAAATGAGGAATATTTAATTAAAATATTCAGAAAATATTAAATTGGAGATAATCCAAATCTCTCAAAAAAAGGTCAAATTAAATAAAATAAAGGTCAAAATGACATGGCTAGGAGCATTAATGATGATTCCAATCAACACCAAACTGATTCAGTCAACAATCATAGCACTAAAGCCATGATTGCCTTGGGATTTGCGCCCTCTCTTGAAGGAGGGCGACTTTGTTGATGTGGCAGTTGTTGGTTGGTTTGGTGATGATCACAATGCTTGATGGAGGGTGCCTTTCCTATGTGGAGCCTTGTCACGCATTCTCAGCTACCAAATGGCTCAGTTAGCTCCATCATCAAAGGCTTGGCTCTCTCTCTGCATGCCAAACTCGAGTTAGGGTTTTGGTGTTCTCATTTTGTATAAGTATGAGGTCTTGCAACACCATTGAAGGTGGAATTTTGGTGTAAGGAACTGTTATCACCTAAGCTGTAGTTACCCCTATGGATGTATCCAGTCATGGATGGCAATAGGGAAGGGCAACTCAAAAGGTGCAACCATGATCACCTCGACCTCCAATATATGGTTGTCACGCCAGTCGAGGCGACCTTCGCTTTATGTTATCTAGCCCAGACAACAAAGGGGGAGACCCGATCTACTCCCGACAGGAGAGATCAAAACCAAAACACCAAATCAAGGTATTTCTAAGTGAAGTTAGGTGTATGGTTTATCCTAGATCTTATAGGTTGAAGTCACAAGCCAAGTGAGGGGTTCAATAGGTGTAGCTTTGGTTCATGGTTGATGTAAGAGTGACTTATAATGTTTGAAGTGAGATCTAGGGCTAGTGTACTAGTACAATGTCAGAAGACTCACTGCCTTGGGAACCGTGTCCAGTGCAGGGTAGTTTAAGGGTTGTATTGGGGCTAACTAGTACAAATGACAAGCTTGACCATGATACATGGCAGCTTCAAAGGTTTAGTTCACCATGCATAGGTCAAAACACAAGTCAATCCAACAATCTAGGAAAGTTGAATTAACTTGGAGAGAAACCAGTGCCTTGGGAATTGGGAAGTGGAGTCAAAGTAGGGTTGACTTGTGGTTTAGGACTCCTAGTACTTGGGACAGGTGGGCAATAGAGGTCTTGATGGATGAATGTATCTAGATCTAGGTTTGACCCAAGTGGACCACAATCCCTTAAAACAAGGAATGCTATCCCCAAGGCAAGATTTGAGAAAGTGATAGTCTAGACCTAGGTTTTGAATTATTCCGGTTCTAAATCTCCAAAAATCTCAAGTACCCAGTTCCTGGAAGTGAGTCAACTCACTTCTCCAAGGTGGTGCGACTTTGCCCAAGGAAGCCTAAAAGTGGGGTTAGGTGGGTCAAAACAAGTCGGATGGCATCCAAACTTTAGATCCGGGTAGATCGGTCGGGTAGGAGTATGGATCTGTATTTTCGTGGTAATCCAACGGTTAGATCTTAGTAGATCTGAGTTTAAGGGTTCCAAGTGGTCCAAAATGGGGATTAAATCCCTTAAAATGTGGAATGGGGCCCACAAGGTGAATTTCAGAAAAGTAACAACCTGGGTGTGTGTTATTGGATGTGTAGATGACGAATCAAGTGGAATCTCAAACACCCATCACCTAGATCTAGGTCAACTTGCTCAACTAGTGAAGTGCGCCTTGCTTGGGAGAAGCTAAGTTGGCATGGGAGAGGGGTCAAACGGAAACCAATCCTCACCAAACTATAGATCCGGGATGCCGTGGATGCTATAGAGGTGGGTTTTCAATATTATGCCCAATAACCCACTAGATCTAAGTAGATCTGAGAAAATGTAAAAAGGGGTTTTGATTAATTAGGGTTTTAAGTGTTTTTTGACAATTGGATAGATCATGGAGATAGAACTTACCTTGAGATCATACCTGAGTGATGTGGATGAGATGCCTTGATGTTGAGGAAGATTCCCGCAGAGATCAAATGAGAGATTGTTGCTTTGCTTGCCGATTTGATGCCCTAGCCCACAAGTGCGCCTTCCTCTACCTGTCAAACCAAGGAATGAAGATTCAATCAGTAAGATCAAGTATGGAAGAAATACAAGAGAAATGCAAATAGTAACATGAAATAGAAGGTCCTGGGACAGTAATACTTCCTGTTACCAACGAAGAGCTCCAAAGAAGAATTAGGGAGAGTCTTCCCCTACCAATACCTCCTCCTCCAAGCAAATCGGCCTCCACCTGTAGATGCAAAATCGTGGTACAAAGATATGGCAAACAAGATCTCCAATAACTCAGTGCAAAGGAAGAACCAACGAACGAACACCAAAAACATTCACCACAACACTGGAGATAGATGCAATAATAATTTTCTATTCCAATAATCCAGAGCCAAAAGTCCCTTTACAATGAGAGGCTCTCTCCTTTAAATAGGAAGGAGAGGCACCAAAACCCTAACCACTTTTTGAATGAGTGGCTAAGATTAAAAGATACAAATGTCTAATCAATGGTTGAGATGAGCTCAACAATAAAATACATGGATCACTAATAAAATATAATGTAAGTGGACAAAATCGCCCTACAAGAGGGGAATCCCACCAAATCATGATGACAAAATATCATAAGAGGCTTATGGTGGGTCCAAGGGGTAATTTTATCCCTCCTTGGTCAATCCCCATAACACAATAACCAAAAAAATAATCATGAATGTACCAAATCGTGCCTCCATAGTGAAGTCGTGGTCCTCAAAAGACCTCAAAAATCCACAGAAAGTGCCATAAGTGATGGATGCGGGCCCCGATGAAGCTGAAACTGCTGGAGAAGGTGTGGAAGGTCCCGATCTATCATCACTGATCATCCCATGCCATAACTTTGCCTCAGTAGCCCAAATCAATTTCCTCAATAGCCATTTCTACCAATCCTGAAATGCCTCGGGAAGCATGAAACTGCCCCAAACAGCCTCCTGGAGTGCTGGCGCTGTCAAGGTGAGGGCACCAGTGTGTCCGGAAGGGGGGTAATATGGTAAAAACAAGTGGCTGGACCACCCCCTCCATCATCAGCACCCTAGGTCAACCGGATAAAAATCACATCTGCTCCGACAGGGCCTCCGACAGACCAAAACTGCACTAGGACAGCCTACTGAGGCTAAATCATCACTGTAAGTGCCCGGAACTAAAAACAAACTGTCCCATTGGACTCAAAAGGTCCAAATCCATCCAAGATGTGTACTCATACACCATATGAATCTCTGCATGATCAAAATAAATATCCAATATACCGGATCAAGGTCAATAATAATGCGTTGTACATATACAAACACTGCTGCAACCCCAGAATCATCATCATAACCCTGTAGCTGCTGCATAGAGTCATCATGTATGTATACATAGACCATATATCATCTATCCATATCATCACAAGGTCTAACATCTCATGTCCCATGGTCAAACTAGGTCTAACCAAGACCAACTATAACTCAGACCATCATCCAAGGCTGCTGCAAAGTATCAAGGTTAATACATGCTCTACAACTTATTCAAATAGCAATTATAACACATAATGATCATAACTGGCGATCTACATCCGAATATATAGTGTCGTTAATTATTATTATTATTACTCAGACTAGACTTTCAGGACCATACTCACTTCATAGTTGTGATCAGTTTGCTAGTGAAGGGCGAAGGCTGAATTAACTGGCTAGGCTAAGGGATGACTCAACTGTCTTGACTTTGTGACACTTTGGTAAAGGAAAGGGAATACACCATAGTATATACTGAATGAGCAATAACACATGGAATGGCGGTGTCTCACAAATGGATGAGTTGTTTAAAGAGGGTTTATTCACCTTCACAGATGCGCACAATCCATAATACAAATAAGGCCAGCAATTGTTTAGATGTAGCTTTTAAGTTCCATCGCTTTTTGGGCCTGAAGTTTCCATAGCCTTGATCTATGTGTGTTTACAAACACATTGCATAGATTTACATTTTTCTTTTAGGCTTTCTGCTGTAGGTGTGTTTTTAAGGCACTTGTTTACCTGAGCACTTCTAGGTGTGTCATGGACAGCTTGTTTACCTAGGTATTTATTTTCCACAAGATATATCATTTCATTTTCATTGCCATGTTCATTTGGCATGCCTCTCATTCATGTGTGTTTAGAAACACATTGCATGAATGGGCTTTTCATACAAGATATAGCATTTCATTTTTCCAGATTTTGTATACATGGCAGCACTAAAGGTTTCAGGTTTAGCCAACACAACTTTAGTGACTAGGGGGAATTCACAAGGAACTCCAACTCACCATAGGTAAGTTTTGTCACCAACTCAGAGCCGAGACACAATAAACATGGAAGCTCATCCAATACAGAGGCTACAGTGGGGAAAAGTCCTCCATGCCACTAGTCAAGTAGTAAGTCAGGGTGATAATCTAAAAGGTAGGCCATGGATGGATGAAGACAATGAAATGATGGAGCCAACACTAGCAAGCCAAAGTATGGTGTAATGATCACCTCTATTCTCCCTAAGGAGGGTATGTACCAATGAGTATGAATAGTGAACTTCTAAGTCTGAGTAGGGACAATATAATATATATAATAGATCAACCAGGTCCATATATCTATATGATCGCCAGATCATGACACTAAGTGCTAAGACATGCTATGAGAATAAGTATAAAAGCAATCTAACCATAACACTATGATATACCTGCTGAGTCATATACCTGAAAGCTCATCAACCTGTACCATCATCTGTCCTCTGAGACTGCTGCTGTAACTCTGGTCACTACTGTCTGCTCTGTACCAATGATATAATGGCTACATCGGTCATCTCTCTGAGTGTCCTGAAACTTAGTCATGGCATGGGGAATACAACTGCTGTCCACAATCTGATAGTGATCCAATATAGATGCTCATCTCAGCATCTAAAATGCAAGGGAACTCGCTGAATAGTCTACTGGAATGAGAAAAATAATGTATGGTAGCCCGGCTACTATATATGTGATAACAGGAACCTTTGCTTCTAGTTGTAATATTTTTTCTTTTACTTGGAATAAAAGAAGACTTTGGAGGTATGATTTTCATATACTGTTTTTTATCATGTGTCTAGCTTAGAAGGCTTTATTCAATTCCATAGGGTGAACATTTATAGACTTAAGTTGTTCATTGATGCTTGGTTTTATGAGATCTAAAAGTAGCAGACTGTAGTTGGTTATACTTATGCACTTTTAATTTCATTTGATTAATCATACTAGGCTTGATCAAAATTGTTGTTGAAGTGGTATATTTTTGCAGATCTCCTAAGCGTGAAGTGGGATCTTGAGCTCGGTCGCTTCTTCCTCCCCTTCACCATTATTTTTCTAACATCTTGTGCATTTCAGGGCTCTACAAGGTCAACTTTCGGCTCAAGATTGGATTCAAGGTTCTTGCTCATCTTTCATCATCAAAGATAAAATCTCCCTTTCTTGGTTACTACAAGCAGATCACAATCTTTAAGGTTTTTTTCATCTATCTTGATTTTCGCTTCTTATTAAAAGAGTGCATTTGTTTTCAAGTTCATAATTACTATTTGCACTTCTTTGGCTAAGTAGATCAAAGTTTCATAGCTTTGATCTACTTCTTTGGGTCTAGATCTACCTTTTCATAAGCTTAAATATCAAAGATCTAAAATCTAGTTTCACTTTTCAAATTTGTAAATCCATTTTTTCCTCTTTTTTACTTGGTTTGTTTTCCACTTTTTTCTTCTTTTGGGCTTGAAGATCTCATAGATTCATTTCTCATTTTTGTTTATCTTTTTTGCATTAAGAAGAGTGCCAAAAAACACTTAGAAAAGTGCCCAAAACACTTGAATTTTTGCCAAAAATTTACCTTAAAGGGTGCATTGGAAAACGTGCTTAAAGTTTGCCTCGTTTTGCGTGCTGCTAGCTGCCCCATCATTTCACTGTTTTCAGCATTCTGATATTTCCAAAACAATCCTGAAAAGTCACCAAAAAGTCCACTTTTTGCCCTTCTTTTGCCTTGGGAATCATGTGTAATTTTCGTCTCTAAAAACGTGCCCATTTCCAGCCATCTAGCCCACTGTTTTCTGCTGATTTTAATTAATTTTCAGTTCTGGAAATTTCACTAAAAACAGTAAAAAAAATCCAATTTTTTTCCAATTTTTCTCGATCAGCCTATTTAGCTCATTGTTTCTTGCTGATTTTTTGTTAATTTACAGTTCTGAAAATTAGCCTAAAACAGTAAAAAAAATTCCAAAATTTTATCTTGAAAAGTATGCATTTTCCAGTTTTTTTAAAGTGCTGATGTTTTGCTTTAGTTCTCTGTTTTTCGTCACTTTTTCATTTCTTTGGCATTCCTCTTCTCGATCCATTCATCTTCCTATTTTTGACTTTTTACTTGGGTTTGACTTTGGTTGACCATCTTTGGTCTTTTTCCATTTTCTCTTTGATTCTTCTTCTCTTCTTCTATTTTGTCCATTTCTAGATCACAAGGTCATTCTTTGGTTTTGCTAACACCATAACTAGTTTTTGGTTAAGAGCTCTTATCTACAGGTGAACAAGAGGATCAAAAAAGTAAAGAGCCCAAAGGCCATTAGCAAAACCAAGCAAGCAAACAAAAACACTCCTTGAAAAGCACTTCCCAAGCTTCTTCATCCGATCGTGCTTTCAAGTGAAAGAAAAAACCAAAAAATATTGTAAAAAATCAAATAAGAGCAAGTGGGATAATGGCTCCCACACCCCCACTTCCCCCATTTGGGGGAAGCCTGTATCGTCCACTGTCTGATTTTTGCACTTTCATTTGCTTTATACCTGCACAATAAATTGTTAGAGTAAGTTAGATTAGTTTTCATTTGGATATACTGCTAGATCAGTCAAATCTTGCTTAAATCGTTTTGCTAGTTTAGTCTTGTTTCAATACTTGTCTTTTTGATATAAACTGTTAAAATACATAAATCTCTTGAATCTCACTGAAAAGTGGATCAAGAGTGCTCTCTGTCGGAGAGTTTGTTTTCAGTTGTGTTTTATTTGCTAACCCCCATGCTCTCCCGAGTAAGGTTTCAAACCTGAAAGAGATTCTTGGGTAGATTAGATTTACATTCAAGTATTTATTTCCGTGCATCATAAATCTCTTGAATCTCGCCATAAGGCAGATCAAGAGTGCTCTCTATTAGAGAGTTACAATGGTTCTTGCTTCAAACACATCCCCTTAAAATTGGAATTTATTATTTTCTGTGTCGCGTATGCTCTACCCAGTTTTGGGATACTCAGAAACGGTATAATTTCTTTAATTTTCACATTTAGTTCCAACTTTAACCTTAATAAAATTCATACCCGCAAAACCAACGAAAATCCGGCGTTGATCGTCAATATTTGAAAGTGGGTAAATTCTGCCTGGGACGCTGAATCACTGTACTTAGATCTTGGGGGCACTGTTAGGCTACATCCTTGTTTGGTGTAGTGTTGAACACGCTCTTGAGACTTTGGCAGCCAACATGTCTCTGTACGGAGCCACCTAGAGTATTTTCCGGACATATTTCCAGTACCGCAAGGTATATCTTGGAAATTCCCTCAGCCATAATAATCAACTCACCCTTCAAAATTTACAATAAAATTTACAAAAATCACTTGCAAAACGACCTCAAGCACACAAACTCTTGTATTCAGCATCCCAAGCACTCAAGACATTGACTCCATAAGGCATTGGTCCTTCATATCATTTATTTGCTTAATATCTATCTTGAAGTACTTGTCTTATCTTATAATTTTCATATTATACTGTAGATGCTTATTCTTGAATCACATTGTCATTGGTTGTGTATCTTAAATATATATTTTGCAAGTACATGCTTTGATTCTTTAAATTGTTATTGTAAATCTCATAAAACTCCTAAACAACACCCTTCCACATCACACATACCATCAAAAACACTTTAAAAGCAAGAGCCTTAGTAACTCTTTGGAGGGTCTACCCCCCTTGGCTTCGTTAGGAGTTAGCCTAAACGGAGGAGTCGGGATCAGGTGACAGCACCTAACTCTTTGCTTGCCCCCAAGGCCACACCTTTCCCACTTAAGAAACAACTTTCGAAAGATTTACGCTGCTGGTGTGCACATCCGACGGGCAACAAATCTAAAGTGAAGAGTGCTTCAGTTAACGTGACACCCATTTGCATTGGGAACCGTGGCATCTCTTGGGTCACCTCTTTAGTTGTCCAACACCTCTACCATCCTGGATAGGATAACCTTTTGGGACAACTACAAGTTGTGTGATAACAGGTATATCGGGAATCCCCCTTTTTTCCCTCATTAATCCACTCATTCTCTTAAAATCATTAATAAAATAAACCAAGAGCACTTGCACAACAGTTTCAATACAACACTCCAACAGTCAGTGACCCCATTAGCACTGATCTCAAGCACTTGCAATCATACTTCTACCTTTAATTTCGCAAGTTATTGTTTATTTTATGATTATGTCATGATGTGGATGTGTTTCAATTTATGTGCAATGATAATTGGTTGAACTTTGTTAATTCATCTCATAAACTCCTAAATAACATTCTTCCCATCACTAAACACAAAACTTAAAAAGACTTAGTAACATTTTTTAGTAGGGTCTACCCCCCTTGGCTTCGATTAGGAGTTTGCCTAAACGAAGGAGTCAGGATCAGGTGAGAGCACCTGACTCGAGACTTGCCCCCAAGGTCACACCAAGCAACTTAGAGATATTTTTGTTGTGCTTCCCCCCAGGTGTGCGTTTCGGTGGCAACAGGTTCCAAATCGAGGGTCCACCAACTTCTAGGTTTCATTCTTAATGAGAGCATCATACTCGTTCTGCATGGATTCTTTCCACTCATCACAACCAACAGCTTCTTCAAAGGAAGTTGGCTCAAGGTTAACAGATAAATTCAATTCACAATCATATGAGACATCCATATCTTCTACATCACCTGAGTTTGAAATATTTGCATCTCCCCCATTTTCTTTAGAGAGCGAATAACTAACTCAAAAATTAACTTATATATTACTTACAAAAATTATGACTTATATATTTGTAACTCTAAAATTATGACATATATCAACAGCAGTAACTAACTCAAAAAATAACAATTACAACAATTGCTACGGTAAAAAATAAATATTTTTAGATTTTTCACAAGATGTTTCAATTTTTAGGGTTTCTCTATATTTTTTATCCTTTTGTATTTTGTGCAATATATAGTACACAAATTTCATAAAAAGAGAGTTGAATGAAGATGAGGGAAAAAGACCTACGTCTTGTTCCTTCTAGGCACCGAGAAATTGAAATCAATGTTCCTCCTAAGAATTGGCAATCTCATATTTGTATGAATTAGGGCAAAGCCAAGAAACCCTAAGTTGTGTTGGCTATGACCTGATTAGGGCAATGAAAGATGCAAAGGCCCAATCACAAGAGAAACCCTTGAAGAGGGATGTCTCACTAACAAGACTATACTATTATGCATAAAAGCCATAGGTTAATCTTACCTTGGATGCCTCCGCTGGTGCAAGACAAGAAACTCAAAGATCTTACCACAATTGAGGAAGAAAAGAAGAAGAGAGTAGCCTCCCGAGAATCCTTTCACCTTAGACAAGCCTTGAAAGATAGTAGATCAACCTCAAACATCAAAATTATCCCTTGAAAACCCTAGATTGCTCAAGAAAGGAGGTGCGCACCACTTAGCCGGCTTCTCATGTACACAAAAAGAAATAAGAAAAAAGTCATATTTGATCCCATGATCTTGGTTTACAAATGAGGAGTTGCCTTATTTATATGTGAAAATGCTAACTTAAACCTCATTTAGAGTCAACTTACCTAATTTGTCTTTAAAATGATTTTTTATGAGGACTCAACCTCATAAAACATAAAATAATGATAAAAATGATGAAATGTTGAGCTTGGAAGGAGGATGTCATGGCCCATCTAACCGAACATTTTGATTTTTCCCTCAACGCACTCCTTTAGGTGATACGATCTCTTCATGCTTGCTTAGTGTTATGCTGTACCAGTACCAGCTCACTTTCAGATGTCTTCCCAGGGACAGGGGTCGTTTTTTTTCTTCAAGGCCAAGATGGGGGTGTTATCTACATTTTTTGAGAGGTGGTTATGGCAAGATCTCTTGATTCTTCCTTTAGGAGTACTATGGCTTAGTGGCATTGGTGATTGCCTCATTTTAGGGCTTATAGCTCTGAGGCTGGTGTTCGAGGCTCCTAGGGGCAAGTCACTGAGTCACATGACCCCCTACTTGATTTCCACACAGGTGACAATGTTCCACTCAAAGGCACTTGCCTCCTCTTCTAGTCACCCCATGCACCCCTCCTGGCCTCGTTTCAGTACAACGCCCTCTCTCCTTGGGGCCTTCACAATGATGACATCATCCTAGTTACCAGGCCTTCATGCTTGATTAAGGGGGGACGTTGAGGGTTTTTCAGCATATTTGGGGTTAGAGGGGCATGACGATCCCCCCTCTCACTCCATCCTTTAGAGTGGAGCCATTTGTTTAGTTTTAGCTATTTTCATCAGTTTTGGTGACTATGGGGGAAAATACCCCAATTACCCAGATTTTAGATTATTTTATATTATTTTATGTTATATTTTTACATTGACATTTTATTGGCTTGTCGACCTGGTTATTTGTAAAAAGTGAGGATGTAAGGCTATAAATAAGCCTTTCCTCACTCATTTGTAAATCACAAGACTTGGGATAAAAGTTAAAACATACTATGCTACTCTTTTTTCTTTCTATTAGGGCTAAGTGAGGCACACTTCTTGAAGATGTCTTTTCTCTCTCTTGCAAAGCAGTGTTGCACGTATCGTCGATCTATCGGATTTATCGCTAAGATTTTCCAAGCTCAAATATATCGGATTCAAAATATCGCGATAAATCCGATATTTTGAATGTATCGCGATACTATGAATATATCATGATATATTATGAATATATCGGGAGTCGATTCAAAATATCGGCCTACTGACCAAAATTTTTTTTTTTTTTCTAGTCCGTCTTTTTATGTCCACGGGTTAAGTTTTAATGATTTGTGTTTAGTAAAGTGTGAGAAAGCTAGAGAGAAGTAGGAGAACGTTGTGCATCCATCCAAGAAGCAGAAAGCTAAGGATTTTGTTGCCATTAGCAGAAAGATCGTGGTGGAGTAGGGATTCAAAGTTCAAAGTTAGCACAAACCATCAAGATTTCCAGGTATGTATAAAACGTTTTGGCTTCCTCCAATTGTTTTCTAGACTTAGGCTAGGGTTTGCATTTGCAATGGCCTCTTCTTCTTGCTTTTGAAAGGAAGATTCATCATTCAAACATTCCATTTCCACATTCATCTAACCCTCATTATTTAAATTTTAAGCTTTGCAAGTTTGCATTATCATGTGTTTATTTTGGTTTTTTTGTGCCATAGGGTTAATATTTTCTCCTCAACAAAATGCCAAAGCCATTGGATCCAATGTGGGTGTATGGTGAACCAATAGAGCTTCCCAACAAACAAATATTGACATGCAATCTTTGTGGCAAAAATATTTATGGAGGAATTAGTCGCTTGAAATACCACCTTGCCAAACTCACCGGGTTTGATGTGGATGCTTGTGACAAAACAACCCCGGAAATTATGCGCATTGCAAACCAATCCATCATTGATATTGCTAATAAGAGGGATGCAAAGGAGGCTCGCAAGAATGAACTTACAAGTACTACCACTGGAACAACTGCCTCAATGGGAGGAGTAGGACCACAATCCCACTCCTCATCCACACGGCCCACAACTTCTCGAATGCCCTCATCAACCTCACCTTTCTTTGTGGCGAGGTCAACACCGGGGGGGAAACCTTCTATTCGGACAATGGTTAAAACAAAGGAGAAGGAGGAGGCTGACAAGATTGTGACAAAATGTTTTCTTTGGAGTGATATACCATTTAACATTGCCAAGAACCCCTTCTACCATGCCATCTTTGAAGCTGCTACTATTGTTGGCCCGGGGTATAAGGGCCCTTCCTATAATGATTTGAGAGGGTATCTTCCTCAAGGGGAAAAGGCTAATTGCACGCAAAGATTAGCTAGGCTCGGGGAATCATGGGAGACCACCGAATGCACCGTGATGTCAGATGGGTGGACTAATACAAAGGGCAGGTCAATTCTAAATTTCTTGGTTAGTTGTCCCAAGGGACAATGTTTATCAAAAGTGTTGATGCAAGTGCATATACAAAAGATCCACAATTATTATGTGAGTTGATGGATGGCTTTATCCGAGAGATAGGCCCGCAGTATGTTGTCCAAGTCGTCACAGACAATGCTGCTAATTATGTTGCTGCTGAGAGGTTGCTCATGCAGAGGTATCCAACCTTGTATTGGAGTCCTTGTGCAGCCCATTGCATTGATTTGATGCTAGAGGACATGGGAAAAATTCCTTGGATCAAGGGAACCATTGATTCGGCTCAAAGTGTGACCAAATACAAATATAATCACACATATATTCTTTCACTCATGAGACAGTTCACGGGGAACAGAGAGTTGATTCGTCCTACAATCACACATTTCGCCACCAGCTTCATTTCACTTCAGTGGCTCCTCAAGAGTATGTTGGAGTTATACAGGATGTTTCTTTCTGATGAGTGGATTGCTTGTGTCTATAGCACCAAACAAGATGGGCAAGCCATAGCCCAACTTGTGCGACATGACCAGAGATTCTGGAGTGCAGTAGGTGAGGTATGTACCATTAGTGAACCTTTGGTAAAGGTTCTTCGATTGGTTGATGGTGATAAGCCCACAATGGGCTACTTGTATGAGGCCATGGATAGGGCCAAGGAAGCTATCTATCGATACTATGATGACAAGGGTGAGGAAGGACTCACCAAGAGAGCTCAGATTTGGGGTGTGATTGATGAACGATGGAATAACACTCTCCATTGTCCTATTCATGCAGCAGGGCTCTTCCTCAACCCCACATTCGCTTATGCTTGTGGATTTAATTTTGATGGTGAGTTCATGGATGGTTTATTCCAGTGTGTTCAGAGGATGGGGCACACTCCAGCTGAACGCTTAGAGATTTCTAGACAGATAGAGATATATAGGATGGCAACGGGGGTTTTGGGTTATGAGATGGCTATCCTAGATAAGACCGCAAAGATGCCATGTAAGCTTCAATTTCAAATTTTGTTTTTTCCTTTATATATATTTGACATTTATTACTTGATAGAAATATATTTTGTTGTCTTCCATTGAATCCTTTCATTTTATTCACTGTAGATGTCTGGTGGAAACACTATGGTGGAAAGCTCCCAGAGTTGCAGAAACTTGTCGTTCGGGTGCTTAGCCAAACTTGCAATTCTTCAGAGTGTGAGTGCAATTGGAGTGTCTTTGAAAAGATACACTCCAAGAAGCGCAACAGGTTATAAATGTTCAAAAATGCAACAATGAAAATTTAAATTGTTTATATTTTTTAATTTTTAATTTTAATTTACTACAATTTACCATTACTAACTATGGCCCTCAATGTTTAGACAGGTTAGGTACCTGTTATCACACAACTTGTAGTTGTCCCTAAAGGTTATCTTTTCAAGGACAATAGAGGTGTTGTACAACTAAAGAGGTGACCCAAGAGATGCCATGGTTCCCAATGCAAATCGGTGTCACGTTAACAGAGGCACTCCACTTTAGATCAAGCCTAAGAAATACCAAGGGGGAGACCCTAGCTTAGCCAATGAAGACTAGTGAATTCACTCAAAACCCCCTAGGGAAATGTGATGATGATATGTGAGAGATCAAGAGTGTATGGATCTAGATCTAGAATGGATAAGTGGACCCAAGACGTTAGAGCTTGGTTGAAGAGGCTTAAGACAAGGATAAATGTTCAACCAAGCGTGAGATAAGGTCACTTATGGATTAGGATTAGTAGATCTAGATAGATCTAATGCCATTATGAAAGATCCAAGTGGGGCCCACCCTTAAAATAAGGAAAATGGTCCAAATGGGGCCCACAAGGTGAAAATTGAAGTTAAATGGCACTAGGGGGATTGCAATTGAATGGATCTAATGATTTGACAAGGGGCCCAGTGCCTTAGATCGGGGGGTAAATGGAGTCGAATGTCCACCAAACTTTAGTTCAAGAACATTGTGAGTCGTGACTAATGTAGAGGTGGGTTTTAATTACTAAGCCCCAATAATTGCTAGATCTCCATAGATCTAAAAAATAAAAATACAAGGGTTTTGATTTTAAGGGTTTTGATGACCAATAGGATGAAAGACAAGAGAATGGATACGTACCTTGTAGATCTCACCTCAAATGCTTGCGGCTACCTTGCACATAGATGATCCTTGCATTTAGTTACAATTCCAAGCTAGATCCAAGTGATTCCAAGCAAAAACGTCCAAGCCCTAGGAGGAAAAACGTCCCACTCAACCTGTAAAACAAACTACAATAAGTTAGATTTGATCCACGAATGAATGAGATCGAAGCACGGCATATCAAAAGAAGCAAATCAATGGACAAAGCACAATTGAAAAACTCCCTTTAAGATGAAAACGTCTTGCCCAAGGGGGATGTGAGAAACCCAACAATCTTCCCTTCAAGCAATTCGCACTCCTTGCCCAAGTCAATTCAGCCTCCCTCTGTAGCTGTCAAACTCACCTGTAATAAGCAAAGATGTCTAAAGCAAAAGATGTATAATCATGTACAAGAGCATCCCAATCAAAGCAAGAGAAATAGATCTGCAAAATAGTATTTTATTCAAGTTTTCAAGAGCCCAAAAGGTGCCTTTACAATAGGGGGTCTCTTCCTCAAATAGGATGAAGGAGACCAAAACCCTAAACCACTTTTGAAATGAGTGGTTGAGATCAAAAGATAAAATAATCAATCAATGACTAAGATGATCCGATACAATATAACATGGATCACTCACATGAGGGGAGTGCGCACTACATGATAGAGAGACAAAGGGGGGTGAGCACTACATGGGGGTGGCTAAAACACAAGTGTGCCACAATAGATAACTAGGACAAGTGACTAGGAGCACACGGTGGGGCTAGGAGGTATCACTTCCCTTCACTAGCATCACCCCATGGCACAATAATATAACATAAGACTCAATGACATGTCCAAGTGTACAAATGATCAAATCCTGGCCCCCTCAACTGAGAGAAGAATGCATCAAATCACATCCCGATGACTGTGTGGACCCCACTGACTGCTGCAAACTGATCTAGAAGGAGTGGGATACACCGTAGATGACCTCAGAGCAGACCTCATGCCAAAACCTTGCCTCAATTCAATTGCCCAAATCAAATTCCTCTATGACCCTTTTATTCCATTTTTAATCCACCTGAAAAACCACCAAACTGCCCATAGCCCATTGTTTGGTGCCTGTGCACAGAAACTGACTGTGCCATCATGTCCAGAAGGGGGGTAATATGGTAAAAACAAGTGGCTGGACCACCCCCTTCCTCTGTAGCGCCCTAGGAAACAACTAGCCTCCAATGCTCTAGCTAGACAGGCCACATCAGCATGGCCAAACTAGTCAACAGGTGAAAAACTGCTCAAGTCATGTCTGGAATGCCTGAAACTGAAAAATACGTATCTCAATGGATCCAGAAGACACAAATCCACTAGAGATGAGTACTCATACACCTCATGGCAACCTGTAAGAACATATGTAGCATCCACCATACCCAGACAAGTAAAAATATGATGATCTAGAAATAATAATAATCATGAAAAACTATATCAATCATCATCTGATGTCTATGCCCATCATATGGAATCATCAAAAGGCATATAAAGGACCATAGATCAACATCATACAATATAAGTGGTCCATCTCATCACGGATCCCAAGGTTGACCTTGGTCAAACTAGGTTTTACCGGTCAAACTGATCAAAATATGACCCTGTCTAAAGAAGCCATGCTGCTACAAGTGCAAATGGTTAAGACATGCTCTCTAAATCATTTTCATAGCAAGACTCTAAAGCATTAAGCATTATTTCACTGGCAGTTAATAAATAATAATAGGTTAGTTAATAACTTACTTTCAAGAAGAATCTAAAGAGTATACTCATTTGTAAACATGATCAAATTGCTAGCAAAGGGTGAAGGCTAAGGATACAAGGCTAGGATGAATGGGGATGACTTGACTGACTTGACATTGTGATACTTTGGATGAGGGAAAAGGTGTTACACACTTAAGCATGTGTTGGACAAAGAATACACAAGGAATGGCGGTGTCTCATAAATGGGTAAGTTGTTCAGAGAAGTGTTTATTCAACCTTGGCAAAATGTCTACTACTAGAACCGTCGTGAACTGGGTGCCCAGCTAACCGTAACTTGAGGTTCTAGGGGACACTTAGAATTAGCTGTCCCTTGCTCCATCTCATAGCATAACCCGCAGGCTCAATGAGGAAAAGTTCACATAAGGTCAACAGTCTTTAACCATTGCAGGAAAAGTTCACATAAGTTCATATATTTAACCATTGCTTTATTTGGACCTTTCATTTCATTTCACATAATTTCATGGCCAACAATATTTAGATTTAGCATACATTTATCCATTGTTTTTTAGGCCTAACATGACCCCTCTGGGATTTTGCACGTGCTTACAAGCACAACTAATCGCAGCTTTCATCCGGGGTGCATTTACATTTCATAGCATTGAATTTCATTTCCATTTCATAGCCCTTTTCATTGGCCTTTACAAGATATAACAATGTAGTACAAATTTGCTTCAAGTTTTAGTCAACACAACTCAAGCAACTAGGGGGACTTCCGCAATCAAAACCAAACATCGGGGCAACCGACTAGAGTGATAAAGGCATAAAATCCAACTTACCAAAAGCAAGTTTTGTTGCCAACTCAAAGCCGAGACACAAAATAAACATGGATGCATGTCCAACACAGAGGCAAAAGTGGGGAGGTCCTCCATACCACAAGTCAAGGTGTAAGTCAGGGTTACAATCAACAAATGAGGAAGGATAAATGGATGGGTGGAGACAAGTGGAGATGGTGCCTAAGCTAGCAAGTCAAAAAGACAATAAGTGATCATGTCCACATTCCTGGGAAGGTAAAGACCGAGTATAAAACAAGAGTTTCCAAATGTCAATAATATAATCATGCATATAATCCATAACAACCAATTTCATTTTAACATTAATATACTGCCAGATCATAATTACTATATACCAAGTCAATGCTATCAAAATGACCTAAACAACAAGATAATAACATCAATGCACATCATATATATACTGGGTCATATATCAATATCTGTAATCTGGACAACTATATCCACTGAGAACCCTGTATCTGAAATACTGAACACTGCCCTATATCTATATGGAATAAAAGGTCATATCGGTCATCAAATTTGAGGTCTCAAGGCTCAGCCTTGGCATAAGATCTACTAAATGTTTGATTTAAAGATGCTCTGATGTGTGAGTGATCATAAATAGTGTTGCTCATCATCGTTGATCTCACTGAATACGTGCAAAGGCAAAGCTCGGAAAAGTGCAGATATCTGCTCTGCAGACATGGTAGCCCAGCTACTATGTATGTGATAACAGTACCCAATGCCTTAATGACATGGTGTATGTCTACTACAATCTAAGGCTATGGGTGAAGCAACTTGACAAAGAACCTGACATAGAGGCCATAAATTTGGATGCCATTAACACCACTACTCAGTGGAGGGTGGAGTTGGAGGAGCCTGAGATAAAGGAGGCACCCAAGTGGTTGGAGGAGGGGGAGGATCATGCAGATGATTTGGGGGAGGATACCACAGTGGAGGGGGAGGGGGGGAGGAGCAGGAGGATGATCCACTTCCAGTGTATACAGATGTTCAGGAGGAGATTGATCTTCCGGTGCAGCCAATGCCACCACCAACATCACCACAGAGACTTGTAGTTGGAGTTGGGGTTGGGAGGAGACAACCCACTTTCTCTTTTGCCTCAACTGGAGTAGTTGGAGGCTCTGGATCTTTCCCTCCAACCTCATCCTGAGTACCTCCACGACCACCTACTGCTTACAGAGGAAGAGTGGTGCCCTTTACCCGTAAAAGGGCTAGAGGGAATCGATGATTGGGATTCCTCTAGTCTATCATTTTGATTTTATTATGTGCTATTTAGTATCTAGATGCCTCATGATGATTCATCTCATGAGATACATTTATTTTGAACTTTTGATGTGATTTTGTATCATCCTATTAGGAACATGTTTCAAAATTTTCAGTTTAGTGAAGATATGTGACCACTTGACCTCTTATGCATCTTATTTATTACTTGTATCATCATATTTATGTAGCAATGTGTCTATTTGATCCTATTGTTGCTTTATATGTTTTAAAATTTGAAAAAAAATGCAGTGTTCCACGGGGACGCGTCCCGCAGGGTCGAGGACGCGTTTCTGCATTTCCCCGGGGGCCGGGGACGGCGAAACTCCATGCGAAACGTTTCAGGACATTTCGCTTTGGGAGAAACTCGGCGAAACTCCATGCGAAACGTTTTAGTCTGTGGCGAAACTCGTTTCTCCATGATGAAACTTGGGGGGGACTTCTTGGCGTCCCCCATCAAACTCCGAAACTCCAACGAACCTTCTGGGCGTCCCGCATGAAACTCCGAACCTCCAACGAACCTTCTAGGTGTCTGGATAATGATATATAACCACGATGAATCATGTAATGTGTTTGCATTTTTAATTTATCAAATTCTAAATTACATTGCATGATTGCACAATGATGAATGTAGTATTTAGTAATTTACTAACTTGCATGGGATGAATTGTTATTGTTGGGATTTATATTTTTCATATTTTTTATATTTTTAGAATTTTTATGACCCCGGCGTCCCCCCCGAATTTTCCTAAAATTTGGGGGTGGTCTCCACGCGTCCCGAATGTGCGTCTCCCTGCTCCCGCGCCCCGTCGTCCCGGAACCTTTGGGGACATTGAAAAAATGAGTATTTTTGTATTTTTTTGTGGCCTTCCAACATTTTCCGATATTTTTTGCTAATACCACCGAGAAGTTATATTCCAAACCCTCACCGATACTTTCCCCGAGACAATATATGCAACATTGTTGCAAAGTGAATGTGGATGATTCTAGGGCTTGTATGCTTCTACAATTTGATGCTTTAATAGTTTGATAGAACTCACATTGGATGACCTAGATCCTTGAGGTTTGTTCATTCTTTGGCTAAACTTGGTAAGTCTTTCTCTACTTCTAGTTGAATGGTGCTGATTTGGTGCATTCTTCTAACCTAGCTAGGGTTTCTTGCTAAGTTTTTGTCATCTTGTAGGTTGGAAGACCTCCATTGGTGGAGTCTTTCATAGCATTTGGCCTAGACTTCCATTTTTGCTTGATTTAGGTCCTTACAATGAACCCTCGTGGTTGTTGTTGGAGCCCTAATTTTCAAAATTAGGAAAGTTTTCTTGAGAAGTGACGTTGAAACCGATCGCTTCTAGGTTGTGATAGAGAGACAATCACATCCCTTCTCTTCTCTCCTTTATCATTCAAAGTTTCATGCATTTCATGTGTAAATGTTGCATCTTCATCGTAAATTAGGGCTAATTTTTAGGTCTGCATTTCTTTATTTTATTTCTGAAAACCCTAAAAAAGACTCTAAGTTTTCCTAACCTAAACCCTAGACCTACCCTTACCTTCCTCCTAAGGCCTCAGCCTCCCTCTTTCAACCCTTGGTCTATCTCCTTCAAGGCTTGGCCCTCCCTTTTCAGGCCTTAAACCCCTACTCAAGCCCTTGGCCTCCTTATCTAACCCTTGGGATTCCATTTTCAAGGCTCGGCCTGCCTTCCCCAGCCCTCGGCCTACTTCTCCACTCCTCGGCCAGCCTTACTCAGCCCTCAGCCTTCTCCCTTCCTCCTCTGCTACCTTTCCCAAGGTCTTACCAGTTCCCACTTTCCCTTTTTTAACCATTTCCCACCTCCATCTCAGGTCTGCTAAGGCAGCAGCCTGTTCACTCCACTACTACCCTAAACCTGCCACAGGAAAACACATAATCACTGGTTGATTAAAGGTTGTTATAACAAGCCTGAATTACTACTATTTCAATAGCTAAATTGCATGCTACAGGACTGATTTAAGGAGCTGATATCATCATTTATAATTGGTTGTCTAGATCTGATTTTATAAGTGAATTTACAGGACTCTCTTTAACCAATACTGGTTACTCACTGTTGGGCATTCTTTGAGGGTCCCAACTACTGTTATAAGTGACAATAATTGAATGAACCTCTTGTTACCTCCCATTTTTGCATGGGTGGTCACTTGAAGACAAGGTCAAGAAAAAGGCTGTTGGGACAGGGTACAGAGGGCTGTGGAAGATAAGTTTGTTCTGGTATCATATAACATATTGGGAGATAGCAATGCTTCAAATCACAGTAGACCTCCTGTTTTGTTCATCATGCCCAGAAATGAGGATTTTAAGTGTTGATTAGCAGAATTGTGGCATGACCCAGAATTGTAACTAAATGGTTTCCAGTAAGAATCAGCTAAAGCTGGAAGTATTTCAACCTGGGTACTGTCTAGACATGCTTCTATTTTCATGGACAGCAAAGCTATGGGTGCAGAGTACATTTCAGTGGTGAAACATCAATACGAATGAGCAGATGAAAGTCAAAATTCTTCACTGTATTCAAAAGAAAAGTCAAAAGATTATATTAGCAGATTTTTAAGAGAAAACCCAAGTGGGATAGAACAAAGGTTTCTTATAGGAGATAAATTTTATACTTTGAGAGAAAGGGAGAAGTTGAAAACTTCAGTTCTGAAGCGAATCAAGAACGCATTAAGTGAACTTAGAGGCATTCAAGTACCATGCATCAGAGGTGGTTGAATTCGACAGTAGACTGGAGACATTGCCAAATGCACTTGAAGGACTTACTTAAGGTGATGCGAGCAAATCAGATTGAAATGCTAGCATCAAGGGCTATCCGGACTCCAGAGGGAGTTTATGTGTATCGTGACTTCATTATAGATTTGAAAGAATTTCCCGTAGAGAAAAGCTTACAGAGAAAGAAGTGGACCATACATTTGACAGAGGAAGAAAATGCCGGTAATTACAGTCAACGCAGAGATTGATTTGGGAAAGAACCAGTTGTTATTTTATTTGCTCTAGCAGTGGCACTGAAGGAAAATACTGGACCCATGCAGCTCATAAATTTATCGGCGGCCTTTTAGAATTTTTTTTGTAGCTGATCAATGTGGCCCGATTCACTTTGGATGAGTTCCTTCAGGAATTTCGTGTCTCAAACTAGCTCGACGTGATTCGGCTCCAAGTGATTGCGACTGTATAAGAATAGCCCAAACTGTAGAGCACTGATTGGACAACACTTCTGGAAAGATATTTACATAGACGAATTGTTGTTACACGAGCAAAGCGTGACTGGGAGATCGACATTCTTGCACGCTACTGGTCGATGGAGCATCTATCCAAGGATGATTCAGGGTAGCAACTTCTTCGTCGGATGATTTTTGGCATAAATAAATGTGGGGTTCATTTCTTTCGTCCAGTCCCAAAGGAATATCTGCATTCGGTTGAAGTTTCTACCACTGCAGCAAATTAGAGAAGGAAGTATTAGTCACCACTGCCACTTCACGTAGGGCTTGGAACCCTTGAACTCACAGTCATATTAGCAGCCAATTGATTAAAGCCAAGTCAGTTTTAGTAAGCTCGGGGTTCAGCAAAAGATTGGCACACGGCAGCTATTTGATCGATTTTCCCAACCGTAACTCTAAATCGGTCCACAAAATATTCGGTTCAACAAAATGATCAACACGTAGCTTTAGTAGGAGAAGGGCTTTGCGAGCTAACACAGCCAGCTACCGATCGGGTTAGTTACACTGTCACTTAAAATATTGAAGCCACTGTTGATCACGTGTTCACTAGCAGCCGAATGCGTAAAGATTTGCCCCATCTCAGACTTGATTCACTAAAATTTGGGATGTTGGCGTTCCCTTCTCGACCCACCTACCAAACTGTTTCTCATTTGACAGTCGAAATGCAAAGAAACGTGGAACTCGGATCCACATCCTCATTGACAGCTGATTCACGCGCTTACAAGTGGCAGTCAACTTTCATTATGGACAGCTTTTGTTTGCTAAGGAAGTGCTTGCTTTAGCTACGAAATAGGTTGACTTAGACATAAGTTGAGAAAAAGGTGGATCTTGGATCCTACCTTTTCCTTTTTTATTTTATTTTATTATTTTTCTATTTCTTTTGAAAAAGATGAAAGGTTTTTTGGCCTATAAAATGGCAGCCTTCTTCATTGTAAACATGGAAATTTTTCTGGGAGTTTCTTTTTCCCATTGAGCTGAATAAAAAAATCATGTTGGCTTTGTGGGAAGATTGGGCATCTCTTCCATGGCTGTATGTTTCATTATTAGCTGTAGACTAAATCTAGCATAGAAGGCTATACTCTAGTCCATTGGGCAAACATTTGCGGTTGTCAAGTTATATGTTGACGTTATGTTTTCAGAAGATCATAGGAGTAATAGACTGTAGTTGGTTATACTTATATTATCCTCGTCTTTGATTATGGAACGTACTAGATTAATCTTACCTATGTGAAACGCAAGGTCTCCTTGAGTCCTCTTTTTGACTCTGTTGTCCATCGAGATGCACACCAGCAGCAGAAATCTTTCGAAAGTTGTCTCCCTCACTGGAAGTGGGGAGAGGTGTGGCCTTGGGGGAAAGCAATGAGCTAGGTACTGTCACCTAAATCCCAGCTCCTCCGTTTAGGTTAACTCCTAACGAAGCCAAGGGGGTTAGTCACTACAAAGAGTTAACTATGGCTCAATGTTTTTAAATGTTTTTTGATGAAGTGATGCGGATGAGTGTTGTTTAGGAGATTTATGATGAGACCAAATTATAAATAAGATAAACAAGATAAGATGCAATCCACGTTGCTAAATAAGATATTGAAAATGACAGTACTTTTCAAGACTTGAAGTTTAAATAATGCATCCACAAGATAAAGTAAAACCACAAGGACAAATGGTCCTGATCAAGATATAATATTAAAATAACCAGTGCCTTATGGAGTCAAAAAATAACAAGTATGTGATGCTAAATGTGTGGGTCTTGAAAGGTAGTTGTTTGTGAGATCGTTGTGCAAATTATCTTGGTAAATTATAAGTTTTTAGTGGTCTTGATTATTAGGCTAAGAACAAGGATATCAAAAGTCCGGAAATAGTATTGGTAACCTCTTAGATGATAGGTCGAAGCCACACAGATTTCAAGAGGGTAAGTGTTCAATTGGCTTGACCACCCTCGAGACTGACAGCAGGATTTCGGCACCACCTGTTTCAGGAAACAACCTCAGTAATTCTCGAAAGCAACACCAGTTCGTTGGTCGGGGTAAATTTTTATTAAGTTATCACTTGTGAGATTAGCAAACCCAACACCTTTCCGAGTACTAGCCCAACCCTTTCAGGTTGGCAGAGCATACGGGTGTTGGATAATCGACCAAGATAAATTAATTATGAAGGGGTGTGAGTTGGAATATTTTATTATTAAAGCACAGTTCAACTCTCCGATAGAGAGCGCTCTTGACTTAGTCTTAAGACCAAAGTTCAAGAGACTTTAATTAATCTAAATGCCTAATGCAAGGGAAATGCAACAACTAAATGCTCTCCGACAGAGAGTGCTCTTGACTTGGATTTGGCCAAGTTCAAGAGACTTTAGTTCTTTTTATAAAAAAGAAGCAGTTATAACTTGAAGAACAAATATGAAGCTTTAAATGAAAAATATAAAAAAATGATAATGAGATGTAACAAGATGCTTGAAACAAACTGAAAAATAAACTTAGTGTTCTACCAAACAATATTAATCTAAAAGTGGGATCTACCTCCGAACAAGGTTGATCACTAGAACCACTAGTCCTTGAGACTTTCCAGCTAGCTGGAACTTCGGCAAGGAGGCTAATGAGGAACGAGAAGCCACCACAAAGCTATGTGGCCTTTGGGATGCAATCCCAAAGTTTGCTTACTCTAGTCAAAACTTGGAAATGGAGTATAATGAAGTAAAAAAGTTAATCTAAAACATGAAACAAGAGAAATCTAAACTAGCAAAGCACAACACTCTTCCCCAAATGGGGGAAGAAAAACCCAAAAAGTGGAGAACTCCTCCACTTAGCCTTTTATTTAATTATTACAAGTGCCTTAGGAATGAGATCCTTGCAAGGTCTTTTGAGAAAAATGAAATAACTAATGAGAACTTTAAACTTAGAAACCCTTGAGGGCTTTTTACAAAGGATAGTGAAAATCTTGGTCTTCTTGGTTCAATGATAGTTCAAATTCTTCTTGGTTTTGTGTTTCAAATATTCTTGCTTTTGCTTAAGAGGTCTTCCTCTTACACACCTACACATAAAACCACTTCAAGGCACCCGTTATAGTTAATCCAAATCAAACAAAAAGGAAACTAAACTAAGATGACAAGCAAACGAATGCAAGTTGAACTAATGCATGAAATACAACGCAAGCGAATGTAAGTCTAAGATATGAGAAGCAAACTAATCATGTCATGCGAATGCAATCAAGCAACAAATGCATCTAAGCCAAGAAAATGTGAATGCAAGCTTTATGCAACTAAACCCTAAGTGCAAGCTAAACAATGCAAATGTAAACTAGATGACAAGTAGAGCAATTATACCAATGCATGCAAGTTAATGCTAAATCCAATGAAACAAACTAACTAAGCAAACAAGAAGTGCTAACATGAAACTAACTATTATGAGAATGCAAACAATGCACTATGCATCTAAGAATGAAACTAACATTAACTTAAGCAATTCGTTTTTTGTGTTTTTTAGGGCTCTTTTGGAGAGGGACGAATGGGAGAGATGGGCAAAAACGAATGGCAATGGGGAGAGGAGAATGAAAGGAAGAGCGAATGAGGGAAAAATGAGTGAGGCTTTAGGTAGCAAAAAACGAATGGGTGGATGAGGCAAAGGAAAGAGAGCTTGAGGAGAGTTTCAAGGGGGGAAGAAAATGAATGGGTGAAGGGATCTAACAATGGAGAGGGGCTTGAGGAGATAAGCCTTAGGACCAAGTAACCAAGTTTGAAGAATATAACTTTTGTTGATGGAAGAAGCAAACTTTTCCACTTTGATGCAATCTTTAGATCTTGCCTTTGGGGGGTTTCCTGAAAACAAACTGTTAGAACAAGTTCTTTGATGGTGGATAAGAGGGAGAGACAACCGAGTTCATCTCATCTCAACTTTTTGAAAATCTGCAAGCATACAACACTTATACAAACAAAACTTGGTAAAATTAAGAGTGTTAGACAAGAATGAAAAAAGAGACAAGGTAGTAAGACCAATTACAATTTGTACTCTCAAGACTATTCAAGCCTAAAACTAACAAACAATTTGGACCATCAAATGTTTGTCCTATGCTCTTAATAAAGAGATCTAAGCATAAATTATAACCAAGATTGAAATTGCATAACGAAATAACCACAGATATCACCTCAACAATGAAGATTATTTACTCATGAACCAAAAGAAATGCACATCATTTGCCTCCAAAGCCAACTTTATTTCCACAAGGTAGCAATAGCTACAAGCTCCTTACAATATGAGCAGAGTAAGTTTACAATAATTATCCATGAGAGAATGGCCAAAATGGCTTCTCTTTATAGCAAAAACTAAAGACCAATCTACCCTAATTCGAATTGGCTCAAAGGAAGCCAATGGCACTAAACATTAAGTCAAACTCCGTGTCAAATCCAATCAAAACCATGCTTGGAGTTCGAATTCACCAAAAAACTCGAGTTGCAATAAATGGAGAGTGGGGAGGTGGCCTCCACCTAGGCAAGGCGCCCCCCACTCCTTCTTGTTAACTCCACCATCACTTTGGAATATACATCAAGTGAATGGGAGATCTCCAACTCATAAACACGTGAACACAAGAGATGATGCATGAGCTTTGTGGGAGATCCATTTATATCTTGTAATCAATGCAAATTCGCCTTTGAAGGGAGCCAATGCCATGTGCTTGCATAGATCTAGGGAGGCGCCTACCATAGGCTTTAATGCACACAACCAACCCATTAATCACTTGACACATCACTAATTCGAGTTTCTTTGTGAAGGAGGGCGAATTGCTTCTTGGAGTTTGACTGCTGGTGACTGGATACTCAACTGAATGATGACTGAGATGATTGGAATCTTCATTAGTGCCCAGTGCCATGTCAATTAGCCTTTTATTTTATTATTTTCTGATTATTTTGGAGATATTTGGGAATCTCCAAAATATTCATTTTTATTATTTTAATTAATAATTTCTTTGTAAATGGTTTTTTAGAGAAAATATTAATTATGAGGTTGAATTGTCATCCGAAAGTTGGGTTTAGCTGGTCCATGAGTCATGTGTGATTTTTGGCTTATGAATCGAGCCATCAATAACTGAATTCGGAACCCGGACGACTGACATATTACAAATTGAAATTTCTCTATTTAAACTATAGAGAAATTTATTAAAATTTAAAAATAATTAAAACCCAAAACATGACCAAAAACTATTCTAATAGTGTCTAGTAGGCTTATATACATTAGTTGGACTCTAATAACCCCCCATGGCTCAGATTTTCAAAATCGAGCATTCCAGCTTTGGAGGAAGTCGGAGAAAACCTCATCAATTATAGCTCAGCTACAGGCAAAGTATAATTGACAAGGGAAAAAACTCCCTGGAATACCTTAGTTGCTTAATCAAGTCATGGGGAACCGAGACACTCAGAATCCTACTAGCACACTTTATTACAAACCCCATGGGGCCATGGTCATGTCGACTGAAAACAAAAACTGACTAGCCAAAATTGGCTAGGCACAAATGCTGGATCATCTGATATATTGGAGTACAAACATTCATCATGTTTGTCAAATGGCGGCTCTTCAGATAATCCAACTATGGTACAAAAAAGGTGATAACAGACTCCATGCTCCCTTCTAGTACTGACACTGGCCTTCCCTCGAGGACTGATCCTCCCGTCTTTTCCATCACTTAAAATCAAAATACCTTTTTTTGTTACAACTGTTTCTCTAAGGCAAACTCTTCAGTTCACCTTGCCCTCTGTTGCACTTGCCTTAGCGATCCTACCTTAGGGACACCCCCCTTGAGTTGGAGAAGAGCCAACCTGAAGCGAGAGGAGAGGAGTGTGGTGACATTGGCTTCTCTCTTGAGAGTTGTCATCGAGCTGGTGTGTTCACTTTTTGGGCTTCAGCACTCGCATGTCAGTTTTGGGTGACAACACCTCTTTCATGGTCAAAGTGTACTGCTTACTAATTGATTGGATTACTATTGAATGCACTTACTGTTTTCTATTGAATGTTGATCCTAAATACTAAATGATAAGTGATAGATGGTAAATTTGGAACCATATTATCTGCAAACTAACTTGTGCATCTGGTTAGATAACACTTGGATATTGCTCTCCATTGCTACAGTACTTGTTTCGAACTAGTGCCTAGTTGAAATTATTTTCAATATGTCTTGTTCATTCTCTACTTGACTCCATAAGGCACTAATCTATGTTGACGTTGTGGAAGATGTTTGGTGTGAAAATTGATAGGCACAAAGATAAGGGCTCTCCCCTTGGAGGTCAAGACTCTCCCAAGACGTTAAAGAGGTGTGACTGAGGTGACATTGAGTCACAACTCCTTGCATGTGCTTATGGGCACTAGCCCTGCTAGTTTGTCCGATAACACTTAGAAAGTGGACGATTTTCTCATGATGACCAAGATGGCCAAGAGGGAGGAGTAATACAAGGAAAATAGGTCCAAGGGGGTATACATGAGGTGTGCTAAGGCGGGTATGACAACCCTTACAACCACAATCACCTCTACAAAGCATAAAACATAAGTGTGGTTGGGAGCCCCAAGCCATGTGTCCTAATGGATTCATCCCAAGAAGCACCAAAGCACCCACCCAAGGCATAAATGCGCAATGTGATGGGGACCTCTGCCCATCAAGGAGTAGTCAGCAAAGCCACAAGGTCAGCACTCCTTGAAATGAGAACCAAGAGAAGCTGCCATGACCAAACCAAGGATCTTGAGCCCCGCTAGACCATCACTTTTACATAAAGCAAGCCCCAACTTGGCCTTTACAATGAAAAAATACACCTCCTCTTTGGCACATCTGGTAGGGTACACTCCAAAGGATCTGGAGGGTAACAGACTGCATTTTGGAAATAAGGCATACCTTCTAATCGATATAGGTTGTGATCAATAGAGAAATCTCCACTTCTACATGATGGAACTCTTCAACATTTTTTCTGCTCTCATGTTGAGTTTTCAGCCTCCGGAAATGATGACCTCTATAGGTTGTTGACCTGTCACTGGAGACTGGCTTCCTGTCTGAAGTTTGAACAATTCACTTTTATATGCCTTTGCCCAAGCTTTGGTAGCAAACAGATCAAGATCGGTGATTAGATCTGGAGAACAAACCAAATTCTGGAAAGCACTTGGGTATACATCATTTTTGAAAAACAATATTTGTAACAAGATAGAAATGCATGTCACTGTCAATCACTACAGTTAGATAAATTTTCAAGCTAGGGCATGGTTTGATACCCAACACGATGGTTGTTTAACATGAACCCCCAAAACCAGTTCTAAATTTATTATAAAAAAATTTCCACCACTTAGACCCATTGTCTTTGGAATAGGTACATGGGCCTTAGTATCTAGTAGATAAGAGTTTTAAACGCTTTAGGAACACTATCCAGCAATGGAGTGCCATTGATTTGTGATCAGTAGTGTCACATTGAACTCAGAAAACATTTTAATAAATAGACAGGATTATGGGATGTCAATGCCAGTGGTTACATTGTGAGGCACATTATACAGCCTAGTATGGGGGAGGTGTCATGAGTGAGTGAGTTACACTGACATGACTTTGGCTTTTTACATTTTAAAAAACAATACACTTTAATAATAACCAGCTTAGATCCATCTTAACCCCTGATCTATCAAGTGCCCAGAGGGATCAAATCCATCAAAGTGCAAACCTTTCCACAAGTTTTTGCACCATCAAAACAGTTTGCACATCAAGAAGTTTGATCCCTCAGTGCTTGATAGATCCAGGGTTGAGATGGATCTAAGCTGGTAACAGTTAAATAATGTCTCACATTGGGACAGATGGTTCCTGTTAAAAAAATCAGTAATGTTGTTCATAGCTGTATAACATCAAGTAACTTTATGATTCTCACCTTCAACACCAGTTGAGTAAGACTCATCCATCTATAACAAATAATCTCAAAATAGTTTCGAAGATAACAAATTAGTCCTTATTGCCTCTGATACCATGATAGTTTTATATTTGTCTTGTAGAGAACAATTTAAGCTAGTCTTGACTTATTTAAATGACATAATTCCAATAAGTAGTCACAGGAGTGGTACCTGATTGACTCACTGTTGGAAGCACCAAAGTTTATCCTTGCAGAAACTTTCAGAAAAGCCTCTTCCTCAAAGTCTGTATAGTAGATGGAGCCATTAAATTGTCGAAGTTCAAGAGTAGAAATAAATGGCAGACCAGTTGAAGCATTGGAGAGACACACACTAATTGAACTAGACTGTGCCAATAAGATCAATTCTTCCATTTCTAGCATGTCACTGTTGGATATTACAATTGTCGACCAGAGGGTTGCACCAAGAGAGATATCAAATTTTGGATAGATAGGGCTATTATCAAAATTACCATACAAGAATGTTGCTCTTACAAGGTACCTTGTCCTTGCCTTCACATTCAATGTGTAACAATATTTTTTACTATCTGCAGGGAAGTATCTTAATGTTTGATATTGCTTCCGAATTTCACCCATAAGTGATATACTTGCTACAGATCCTCCAGAAGTGAAATTGTTATCAGAAACCCACTGAAGTCCAGAATGATCTGTGTACGATTCATTCCCTCCACAATCAAGGCTTAGAAAACCTGATTCATGTAAGTAGCATATAGGCTTCAGTAAAAGAAGATGAAAAAGGTCATTATATAATGACAGTCACACCCTAATGCACTGTTCAAGATTTTCTTTGAATATCATAAGATAACTACCATGTGTGTTGTTTTGGACATCATTTTCATGCATTCTTCGATTTTGAAGGGAATACAAACACTCAAACAGAAGTGCAGCAGAAGCAATAAATATAGAGAATCCTTATCCATAAAGAAACAATAGCCACAAAAGGACAAAAGCAAATTAACAGGGAACTAATGAAAATTAAATAAATAAATAAAATTTAATAAAAAAATCTGGATTTTATATATAACATAATAGTATCTCATGGAATCATTTAGAAATGAATTCAGGCATTAGAGAGCAGAAAATAGCACAAGCTAATCGTCTATAATTACAGCACACTCCTGTCTTGCACTTGGATTTACAAACGGTAAGAGCCCAAATACTGCAAGACTCACAAAGTCATGGGTTATTAACTCAAATATGTCCTCTCAATTAGATTTTTCTCTTTATTCCAAGCTAAATCAGTCACAGCTCAAGTGAAAGATAGTTATTTTAAGATCTACGAAGGCAGTCAGTGGTACAAAATTTTGAACTTGATAAATCCTCATGGGAACTTGATCAAAATGGGCAAATAATGTCTCTGAGGAATATGTTACTTTGCAAATATGTCCCAACGATATACCGTAAGGCATGAAAAGAACTTATATATGCCCACCTAGATTAGAACATCTAAGGAACAAAATAAAAATGTACATTAACAACCTAAAGATTTTGATCCAAGACTGTGTAAACACAGATTATCTGAGTGTAAAGCTCACAGTTGGCAAAAACTTGGTGGGGATCATCCAATGACATCAACTCAAGTGAATTGTAAAACTCCGGAAAAAATAGGCATAAACTCTGCAAAACTTGGCAAACATGAAAAAATTGAAGCCCCTTAAGATTGAAGCCTCTATATTTGTGCAAGATACTCTTCAAAGGTGGCACATGCAAGCTGTCCTATCAATAAAATAATGCAAGCATATGCACCTACCTCCTCAACAGATGTGGATGACCATGTCAACCATTCCAACGTCATCCCCAGACCTCTCCTAGAGAGATCGATTACTTTAAAACTAGATGCACTCCAAATATGGCTTAGAATATGTGCTTTATCCAGGGGTTTGAGTATCAGCTGCATGTTTCCAGCTTGCATCTTATCCACTCCCTAAAGAAGAGCTTTCTAGATAGGACATAGCTTCCTTAATATGTGTATCGGATGAGTTGGAATCAAGCTTGGTCTTTAACCACAAGCCAATAACAAACCCCTGAAAAAAGTGGATGTACAGGGGAATAGATGCAAAAGATAGTCCAATGCTTTTCTTATAATACTAGCAAACTCCCACATGAAATGAATTTGAAACTTCTTCATAAGTTAGGCACTCATCCAGTGACTATGTCAAGGGCTTGTTAACCCTAGATTTGCTCCATAGCAATCTGGAGGAGTTAAGGGCCGGGACATTCCATTAGGCTGGTATTTAGACAGCATCTTCAGAGACAATTTGTTAGAGACAAGGTTGGTTCCCATTGAGTTTAGATATATGATTGGTACAGTGATGTTTACTTAGCATAGATACAGATATTTCACAAGTTTTCAGTTTTGAGAAGATTGCTATTTTTTCGGAAGTTTTCCTATTTTTTAGGAAACAGAGTTCAAAGGGCCACATGAGAGAGATGATCACATTTTTCGTATCCTTGCAAGCTTAGGTTTCCAATAAGGCTTTTCCAGGCAACATGCAAGATACTTCATTTTTAGGGTTAGAGTTTTGACTTGCATGGCACATGCATCATTTTGCATGACACATTCACGGACATGCATCACTTTGAGAAAAAATGGCAGTTAACTACAGTTCATGCATGGATCACTAGAGTCCTCAAGAGCGCATGTAGTAATTTGCTTTAATTAAACAGGGCGCTGCATGGATCACTGGAGTCTTAAAGAGCACATGTAGGAATTTGCTTCAGTTAAACAGGGCGCATGCGTGAACCACTGGAGAGCACATGCATGAGTCACTCGAGTGATCTAGAGTGCATGCATGAGTAAGTTGGCATCACTATGAGTTAAACAAGGACCAAGATCAGTTAACTAATGCACCCCTTCAGAAGACTGGAGTGAGGAGCACTTCACATCAATACGCATGGGTTTCAGTCACTTTAATGGATTTCTAACTCAGAGAAACTCCTTCTTTGCATGACAAGTGTGGCCCTCTCTCTCCCTGACCTAATGTGCCCTCCCTTTTTGACCTAAAAGAGCAGTTTCATCCTTTAAAAGGAAGAGGTGCACACTCATTTGACGTCAGATCTTTTTCAGCAGGAACTCATTCTCTTCTGCATTTTCTTATTTTCTTTAGTGATGACTTGTCAAACTCCAACCTAACAGAAATCTCTACTTCTATACAAGATGGTCCATACAACCCTCCTCAAATGGATGAGCAATTCAAAAATAGCACTCCTCCCATACATGAGAAGTTCAATGATGATGCAGATTCTTGAGAGATCCATCTACTATAGCTAATCTACTTCAGCCACATCAAGAACTGTGCTCAAGTGGGCCATATCCAAACTCATAGATGTTGTCAATTTTCTTGCAAACCCCTCAAACCACCATCAAGAATCTCCTCCACCTACGGCCCTTATGTCCATAGTCAATGACATTCCCTCCAATTTGCATGTTTGTCCACCTCTCTCCAGGATCGACTATCTATTTGTAGACTTAGGGTTAGGTTTGAGTTCTGTTGTCACCCAAAACTGACATGCGTGTGTTGAAGCCCAAATATAAGCACACCAGCTCGATGACAACTCTCAAGAGAGAAGCCAATGTCACCACACTCCTCTCTTCCTCGCTTCAGGTTGGCTCTTCTCCAACTCAAGGGGGGTATCCCTAAGGTAGGATCGCTAAGGCAGGTGCAACGAAGGGCAAGGTGAACTGAAGAGGCTACCTTAGAGAAACAATTGTAACAAAAAAAGGTATTTTGAATAAGCGATGGGAAAGAAGGGAGGATCAATCCTCAGGGAAAGACCAGTGTCAGTACCAGAAGAGAGAATAGAGTCAAAAGAGGACTCAAGGGGGCCTTGTGCTTCATACAAGTGAGATTAGTCTAGTACGTTCCATAATCAAAGACGGGGAGAATATAAGTATAACTGACTACAGTCTATTACTCCTATGATCTTTTGAAAACATGACGTCAACAAACAACTTGACAACCGCAAATGCTTGCCCAATGGACTAGATTATAGCCTTTTATGCTAGATTTACTCTACAGCTTATAATGAAACCCGCAGCTATGAAAAAGATGCTCAATCTGTCCTAAAAACCCAGCATGGTATTTTTTCTATTAAGCTCCAAGGGAAAGAAGAACTCCCAAAAAATTTCCATGTTTACGATGTGTTGTCAGCTAAGTTGTACTTAGATGGACTATCAAGCGAGCGGGCAAAGTTGAACATTTCAATGTTCTTTTTTCAATGATTTGATATCCAGCTGGCCTTTTAAAGGGCCCCCGTTTTAACTTTTTTCCACATGTCCATGGCCTTGCGGGGTTTGTAATAAAACGTACTAGCATGGTGTTTTGTAAAAGACTTGGTTCCCTAGGACTTTTTGGCTAAGTCAAGTATTCCAAGGAGTTTTTTCACCTAGTTATTATGTCTTGCATTAGTGCATAACATAATTATTGGGTTTTTCTCCTGCTCCTCCAAAGCTGGAATGCCTGGGGAGGCTGACGGGCCTTAGGGGATTGTTAAAGTCTATGGGTCAATGTATATGAACATGCTAGGCGTTATTTTTGAGTCATATGGACATGTGCTAAGTCCTCCTAGGTTGTTTTTTTTATTTTCAGCGAAGTTTATTTTTTCCGTAAACTGAGCCATTTTTTAATGGTTCAATTAAAAAATTTGTAATTGGCCTAGAAGTGGCATCTGGAGGTCTTTTCTACCTTAGGGGTGCTTGTTTTCTAACTCAAAGCACCCCCTTAACCCCTAAACCCACTTTTTCTAATGTTTGGGTGTTTAATTTTTACCTATGGCCAAAAAAACCCAAAAAACCCAAAAAAGTCATTAAAAATAAAAATAAAAAGTGAAAAATGACTTAAAAAATATTTCCAATTTTGGAGGAGTTAGAGGTCTGAAATATTTCAGCTATGTTTTAGGAGTTGTAAGAGTTGATTTTGGAAAGATTTCGGGCAGCTATATTAGTGGGATTACTTCCCCATTTAAGGGGGGCATATTTCCCAAAATTGGGCACCTTTAATCATGGAATTTGCAGCTATGTTTATGGGCTGTCACATGGCTGATTTTTAGTTGATTTGGGGCTGATTTTGGCAGCCCATTACATGGGAGTGGGCAGCCCCATTTGCTCCACGAATTATGCCACTCACTCCACCCATTCCTCCTCAACTTGGGCACCCCCTCTCCTTGAGTTTTTCTATATAAGCAAGTTCACTCTCATTGTTTTCTCATGAGAAGGTGGAACCTCTGCTCTTATCATTGTAATATCTTTGCATTTGTTTACGAATAAAAGGCTTTGGAGGCAATTCTATGTGTGGATTCTCATGGTGTGAATGATCATGTTCTATTTTTACATATGAGGTAATCTGTGTCTTTACATGTTTATTCATGGTTGTTTATTGATCAATCACTAACTTTTGAAAGAGATGTTGAGCTTAGTAAGGTAAAGATAGTGTAATCTATTTCATTATTTTTATTGTTGGTTATCATAGAGTGCTTAGAGTTCAATGTCATTTTTGTTTAAATGTTTGAATCTAGTTCTCTATTTTAGTCTACACTAGTGCATTTGATCTTGCTTGTGTGAGTTGTCTTTTGTGTCTACAGGTTGTTGATCCGAAGAGTTGGTGGAGCTTGCTTGCATCCATTGGTTTTCGAAATTGATTCAAGGAGAACTAGTCCCATTGATCCCCACGGTGGAGGACTCCCTAGCCCAAATTCAAGACATTTCTTCTTCTTCTCATCAACATAAAAAAATTTCAAATCTTTCTTGGTTACTTTGGTTTGCATATTTCAGACCTCATTCTTGTTTAAAAAATCATAAGTAGGTCTGATTTTTGTTTTAGATCTTATGCTCATCTTCAAGTAAAATCTTAATCTAGATCTAGTTGACGCATGCTTCTTGTTTAAGTGTACTTTTCCGAATATTTTAAGGGCTTAAGCAAGTAGTATGTTTGGATGAACTTCATGTGTATTTGGCTGATTTAAAGAGCTGATAATTTGCAGCCCTTAAAAGCTAGCAAAGATCCCAAGTAGACAAGCCCCATAGCTTGTTTTGCTTGGTTACTGTTATCACATATATAGTAGCCGGGCTACCATACATTATTTTTCTGATGCCAGTACACTATTCAGCCAGTTCCCCTACATTTGAGATGCTGAGATGAGCATCTATATTGGATCACTATCAGATTGTGGACAGCAGTGTATATTCCCCGTGCCATGACTGAGTCTCAGGATACTTAGAGAGATGACCGATGTAGCCATTATACCATTGGTACAGAGCAGTCAGTAGTGCCCAGAGTTACAGCAGCAGTTTCAGAGGCTAGATGATGGTACAGGTTGATGAGCAGTCAGGTATATGACTCAGCAGGTATATCATTGTGTCATGGTTATATTGCTTTTATATTTATTCTTATAGCATGTCTTAGCATTGAGTATCATGATCTGGCGATCATATAGATATGTGGACCTGGTTGATCTTATTATATATATATATATTATTGTCCCTACTCAGACTTAGAAGTTCACCATTCATACTCATTGGTTTACCCTCCTTAGGGAGAATAGAGGTGATCATTCAACCATACCTTGGCTTGCTAGTGTCGGCTCCATTATTCATTGTCTTCATCCATCCATGGCCTACCTTTTAGTTTATCACCCTGACTTACTACTTGACTAGTGACATGGAGGATCTTTTCCCCACTGTAGCCTCTGTATTGGATGAGCTTCCCTGTTTATTGTGTCTCGGCTCTGAGTTGGTGACAAAACTTACCTATGGTGAGTTGGAGTTCCTTGGAATTCCCCCTAGTCACTAAAGTTGTGTTGGCTAAACCTGAAACTTTTAGTGCTGCCATGAATACAAAATCTGGAAAAATGAAATGCTATATCTTGTATGAAAAGCCCATTCATGCAATGTGTTTCTAAACACACATGAATGAAAGGCATGCCAAATGAAAATGGCTATGAAAATAAAATGTTATATCTTTTGAAAAATAAATACCTAGGTAAACAAGCTGTCCATGACACACCTAGAAGTGCTCAGGTAAACAAGTGCCTTAAAAACACACCTGCAGCAGGAAGCCTAAAATAAATGTACATCTATGCAATGTGTTTATAAACACACATAGATCAAGGCTATGGAAACTTCAGGCCCAAAAAGCAATGGAACCTAAACGTTATATCTAAACAATTGCTGGTCTTATTTGTATTATGGATTGTGCGCATCTGTGAAGGTGAATAAACCCTCTTTGAACAACTCATCCATCTGTGAGACACCGCCATTCCCTGTGTTATTGCTCATTCAGTATATACTATGGTGTGTATTCCCTTTCCCTTGCCAAAGTGTCACAAAGTCAAGTCAGTCAAGTCATCCCTTAGCCTAGCCAGTTATTTTAGCCTTCACCCTTCACTAGCAAATTGATCACAGCTATGAAGTGAGTATGATCTTGAAAGTCTAGTCTGAGTAATAATTAATGACATTATATTTTTGGATTTAGATCGCCAATAATGATTACTTTGTGCTATAATTGTTATTTGAATAAGTTGTAGAGCATGCATTAACCTTGGACACTTTGCAGCAGCTTATGATGATGGTCTGAGTTATATTGGGTCATGTTGACTTGGTTAGGCCTAGTCTGACCATGGTCAACCAGAGAACATGAGATGGTTGGACCTTATGATGACATGGATAGATGATATATGGTCTATGTATACATACATGATGATTCTATGCAGCAGCTACAGGGTTATGATGATGATTCTTGGTTTACAGCAGTATTTGATCATTTACAGATTATTATTATTGGCCTTGTTCCGGTATATTGGATATATATTTTGATCATGCAGAGACTCATATGGTGTATGAGTACACATCTTGGATGGATTTGGACCTTCTGAGTCCAATGAGACAGTTTGTTTTCAGTTTCGGGCACTTACAGTGATGATTTAGCCTCAGTAGGCTATCCCAGTGCAGTTTTGGTCTGTCGGAGGCCCTGTCAGAGCAGATATGATTTTTATCCGGTTGACCTAGGGCGCTGTGCTTGGAGGGAGTGGTCCAGCCACTTGTTTTTACCATATTACCCCCCTCCCGGACACACTGGTGCCCTCACCTTGAAAGCGCAGGCATTCCAGGAGGCAGTTTGGGGCAGTTTCACGCTTCTCGAGGCATTTCAGGATTGGTAGAAATGGCTATTGAGGAAATCGATTTGGGCTACTGAGGCAATGTTATGGCATGGGATGATCAGTGATGATAGATCGGGGTCCTCCGCACCTTCTCCAGCAGTTTCAGCTTCATCGGGGCCCGCATCCATCACTTATGGCACTTTCTGTGGATTTCTGAGGTCTTTTTGAGGCCTACGATTTGACTATGGAGGCACGATTTGGTACATTGATGATTATTTATTGATTATTGTGCTATGGGGATTGACCAAGGAGGGATAAAATTACCCCTTGGACCCACCATAAGCCTCTTATTATATTTTGTCATCATGATTTGGTGGGATTCCCCTCTTCTAGGGCGATTTTTTCCACTCACATAATATTTTATTTGTGATCCATGTATTTTATTGTTGAGCTCATCTCAACCATTGATTAGACATTTGTATCTTTTAATCTTAGCCACTCATTCAAAAAGTGGTTAGGGTTTTGGTGCCTCTCCTTCCTATTTAAAGGAGAGAGCTTCTCATTGTAAGGGGTCTTTGGCTCTTGGATTATTGGTATAGAAAAATATTCTTGTGGAAATTCTTGTGGTCTCCTTTGCATCTGGTGTTCTTAGATGGTGATTGGAAAGTCTATTGCAACCTAGCATTTGGAAATTGTGGTAAGATCTATCTTTTTTGGAAATCATTGTTTGTCTACAGGAGGGCGACTTCAACAAGGGCGATTTTGCAAGGCTTCTTCAAATCGACTTTCTTGGCATTCGCTTGTATCAGGGGGTTATCATTAGCTTCATTGTGATCTATGCTATCTTTCTGTTACTTCTCTTGTGGCATTAGTCTTATCTCTTGATGCATCAAATCTGATATTGTTGACGTTTGTTGTGCAGGAGAGAGGGCGCATTGGCTTCTTGGATCAAATCGACTTGCATAGAAAACTACCTCAAAGCTTCTCAAATTGATCGGGTTTGCATAGATCATCATCATCAAGGCATCTACAAGGTTACCCAGGTAAGATCCACAGGTTTGTTTCTCTTTCCTTTATCCAATCCATTGACATAGCTCATAAATTGTTAAAACCCTAAATATTTCAAAACCCCCATTTTACATTTTCTCAGATCTACTTGGATCTAGTGGGTTGTTGGGCATAATATTGAAAACCCACCTCTATAGCATCCACGGCATCCCGGATCTATAGTTTGGCGAGGATTGGCTTCCGTTTGATCCCCTTCCCAAGCCAACTTAGCTTCTCCCAAGCAAGGCGCACTTCCTGGTGGTTGTGAGTTGACCTAGATCTAGGTGGTGGGTGTTTGAGATCCCGCTTGATCCATAATCTACACATTAAATAACATACACCCAGATTGTTACTTTTCTGAAATTCACCTTGTGGGCCCTGTTATCACATATATAGTAGCCGGGCTACCATACATTATTTTTCTCATTCCAGTACACTATTCAGCCAGTTCCCTTGCATTTGAGATGCCGAGATGAGCATTTATATTGGATCACTATCAGATTGTGGACAGCAGTTATATTCCCCATGCCATGACTGAGTTTCAGGACACTCAGAAAGATGCCCGATATAGCCATTATGCCATTGGTACAGAGCAGACAGTAGTGCCCAGAGTTACAGCAGCAGTCCCAGAGGACAGGTGATGGTACAGGTTGATGAGCTTTCAGGTATATGACTCAGCAGGTATACTATTGTGTTATGGTTAGATTGCTTTTATACTTATTCTTATAGCATGTCTTAGCACCTAGTGTCATGATCTGGCGATCATATAGATATTTGGACCTGGTTGACCTATTACACATATATTACTGTCCCTACTCAGACTTAGAAGTTCACTATTCATACTCATTGGTACATACCCTCCTTAGGGAGAATAGAGGTGATCATTACACCATACTATGGCTTGCTAGTGTTGGCTTCATCTTTTCATTGTCTTCATCCATCCGTGGCCTACCTTTTAGATTATTACCTTGATTTGCTACTTGACTAGTGACATGGAGGATCTTTCCCCACTGTAGCCTCTGTACTGGATGAGCTTCCCTGTTTATTGTGTCTCGGCTCTGAGTTGGTGACAAAACTTACCTATGGTGAGTTGGAGTTCCTTGAGAATTCCCCCTAGTCACTAAAGTTGTGTTGGCTAAACCTGAAACCTTTAGTGCTGCCATCAATACAAAATCTGGAAAAAATCAAATGCTATATCTTGTATATGAAAGAAATGCCAAATGAAAATGGCCATGAAAAATAAAATGCTATATCTTTTGGAAAAATTAATACCTAGGTAAACAAGCTGTCCATGACACACCTAGAAGTGCTCAGGTAAACAAGTGCCTTAAAAACACACCTGCAGCAGAAAGCCTAAAATAAATATAAATCTATGCAATGTGTTTGTAAACACACATAGATCAAGGCTATGGAAAACTCAGGCCCAAAAAGCAATGGAACTTAAATGTTATATCTAAACAATTGCTGGCCTTGCTTGTATTATGGATTGTGCGCATCTGTGAAGGTGAATAAACCCTCTTTAAACAACTCATCCATTTGTGAGACACCGCCATTCCCTGTGTTATTGCTCATTCAGTATATACTATGGTGTGTATTCCCTTTCCCTTGCCGAAGTGTCACAAAGTCAAGTCAGTCAAGTCATCCCTTAGCCTAGCCATTTATTTCAGCCTTCACCCTTCACTAGCAAATTGATCACAACTATGAAGTGAGTATGGTCCTGAAAGTCTAGTCTGAGTAATAATAATAATTAACGACACTATATATTTGGATTTAGATCGCCAGTCATGATTACTCTGTGTTATAGAAGCTATTTGAATAAATTGTAAAGCATGTATTAACCTTGACACCTTGCAGCAGCTATGGATGATAGTCTGAGTTGTATTTGGTCTTGGTTAGACCTAGTTTGACCATGGAGGACCATGGGACGTGAGATGTTGGACCTTATGATGATATGGATAGATGATATATGGTCTATGTACACATACAGGATGATTCTATGCAGCAGCTACAGGGTTATGATGATGATTCTGGGGTTACAGCAGTGTTTGTATATATACAGCGCATTATTATTGGCCCTGTTCCGGTATATTGGATATTTATTTTGATCATGCAGAGACTCATATGGTGTATGAGTACACATCTTGGATAGATTTGGACCTTCTGAGTCCAATGGGACAGTTTGTTTTCAGTTCCGGGCACTTTCAGTGATGATTTAGCCTCAGTAGGCTGTCCTAGTGCAGTTTTGGTCTGTTGGAGGCCCTGTCGGAGCAGAGATGACTTTTATCTGGTTGACCTAGGGCGCTGATGATGGAGGGGGTGGTCCAGCCACTTGTTTTTACCATATTACCCCCCTCCCGGACACATTGGTACCCTTACCTTGACAGCGCCATCACTCCAGGAGGCAGTTTGGGCAGTTTCACGCTTCCCGAGGCATTTCAGGATTGGTAGAAATGGCTATTGAGGAAATCGATTTGGGCTACTGAGGCAAAGTTATGGCATGGGATGATCAGTGATGATGGATCGGGACCTTTCACACCTCCTCCTGCAGTTTCAGCTTCATCGGGGCCCGCATCCATCACTTATGGCACTTTCTGTGGATATTTTGGGTCTTTTGAGGACCACGACTTCACCTTGGAGATACACTACTTCACCTTGGAGGCACGATTTGGTACTTTCATGATTATTTATGGGTTATTGTGCCATGGGGATTGACCAAGGAGGGATAAAATTACCCCTTGGACCCACCATGAGCCTCTTATGATATTTTGTCATCATGATTTGGTGGGATTCCCCTCTCCTAGGGCGACTTTGTCCACTTATGTTATATTTTATGTGTGATCCATGTATTATGTTGTTGAGCTCATCTCAACCATTGATTAGACATTTGTATCTTTTAATCTTAGCCACTCATTCAAAAAGTGGTTAGGGTTTTGGTGCCTCTCCTTCCTATTTTAAGGAGAGAGCCTCTCATTGTAAAGGGACTTTTGGCTCTGGATTATTGGAATAGAAAATTATTATTGCATCTATCTCCAATGTTGTGGTGAATGTTTTTGGTGTTCGTTCGTTGGTTCTTCCTTTGCACTGAGTTATTGGAGATCTTGTTTGCCATATCTATTGTACCACGATTTTGCATCTACAGGTGGAGGCCGATTTGCTTGGAGGAGGAGGTATTGGTAGGGGAAGACTCTCCCTACTTCTTCTTTGGAGCTCTTCGTTGGTAACAGGGAGTATTACTGTCCCAGGACCTTCTATTTCATGTTACTATTTGCATTTCTCTTGTATTTCTTCCATGCTTGATCTTACTGATTGAATTTCATTCCTTGGTTTGACAGGTAGAGGAAGGCGCACTTGTGGACTAGGGCATCAACTTGGCAAGCAAATCAACAATCTCTCATTTGATCTCTGCGGGAATCTTCCTCAACATCAAGGCATCTCAACCACATCATTCAGGTATGATCTCAAGGTAAGTTCTATCTCCATAGTCTATCCAATTGTCAAAAACTCTTAAAACCCTAATTAATTAAAACCCCAATTTTGCATTTTCTTAGATCTACTGAGATCTAGTGGGTTGTTGGGCATGATATTGAAAACCCACCTCTATAGCATCCACGGCATCCCGGATCTATAGTTTGGTGAGGATTGGCTCCCGTTGGATCCCTCTCCCAAGCCAACCTAGCTTCTCCCAAGGAAGGCGCACTTCACCATTTGAGCAGGTTGACCTAGATCTAAGCGATGGGTGTTTGAGATTTCACTTGTTTTGACATCTACACATCAAATAACATACACCCAGGTTGTCCCTTTCTTGAAAATCACCTTGTGGGCCCCATTCCACATTTTAAGGGATTTAATCCCCATTTTGGACCACTTGGAACACTAAAACTCAGATCTACAAAGATCTAACCGGTGGATTGCCACAAAATTATAGATCCATATCCCTACTTGACTGATCTACCCGGATCTAAAGTTTGGATGCCATCCGACATGATTTGACCCACCTAAACCCCGATTCAAGCCTCCTTAGGGAAAGTCGCACCACCTTGGAGAAGTGAGTTCACTCACTTCGAGGAACTGGGTACTTGAGATTTTTGCAGATCCGGATTCAGAATAATTCAAAACCTAGGTCTAGACTGTCACTTTGTCAGTTCCTGCCTTGGGGATTGCATTCCTTGTTTTTAGGGATTGTGGTCCACTTGGGTCAAACCTAGATCTAGACACATTTATCCATCAAGGCCTATACTACCCACTTATCTCATGTTGTAGGAGTCCTAAACCATAAAGTCAACCCTACTTTGACTCCACTTCCCAATTCCCAAGGCACTGGTTTATCTCCAAGTCAACCCACTCTCCTAGATTGTTGGATTGACTTGTGGTTTGACTTTTGCATGGTGAACTATACCTTTGAAGACATCATGGACTATGGTCAAAATTGTCTCATGTACTAGTTAGCCCCAGTCTGACCCCTAAACAACCCTGCATTGGACACGTTTCCCAATGCAGTGGATCTTTTGACATTGACCTAGTACACTAGCCCTAGATCTCACTTTAAACATTGTAAGTCACTCTCACATCAACTACAAACCAAAGATACATCTATTGAACCCCTCACTTGACTTGTGACTTCATCCTTAGGTCTAGGATAAACCATACACCTAACTTCACTTGGAAATACCCTGATTTGGTGTCTTGGTTTTGATCTCTCCTGTCGGGAGTAGATCGGGTCTCCCCCTTTGTTGTCTGGGCTAGATAACATAAAGTGAAGGTTGCCTCGACTGGCGTGACAACCATATACTTTGGAGGTCGAGGTGATCGTGGTTGCACCTTTCCAGTTGCCCTTCCCTATTGCCATCCATGACTGGATCCTTCCATAGGGGTAACTACAGTTTAGGTGATAACATTTTGGCGCCGTTGCCGGGGATGGCATAGGCTTACCCTGGTTCGATATATATTTTTTGTTAAAGCTCTCCTCCCCTTTCTCTTTGCCTAACATTTTGGCGCCGCTGCCGGGGAGGCAATAGCTTGCCCTAGTCCTTCCCGCATATACAAACGACACATATCTTGGTAGAAGAGTTAAATCTACCTGGCGACTCCCAATCGTGACTCCGCTGAGGAGCGAGCTCATTTACATCCTTACAACACAAGAAGTAAAGTAAACTTAGATCAAGTTGAAGGAACCCCGATCACCTATCGTAAAAGAGATCCTAAAGCACAACCATCAAACTTCCTTTGGAAATTGGTTAACGATTCTCCAAACAGAACTTTAGGATCCCCTTTGATCAAGTCGGTTCCTCCCTCATCACCTAGTTCAAACTTAAACACAAACTTACCAAATCCAATGGCCGGAACAAACCCGGGAAACCAGAATGTTCCTCCACCACAAGCTCCTAGGATTTTTGGAAGAAAAGCAAAACCATCTCCTTTAGACTTTTCCCAAATCCAGGGTGCACCCCATGACATGCCTGAAAATTATTTTGAAAAGGTTCCCAGATTTGATGGAGTATCCGCTATATCAATTGAAGACCATATTGATAAAGTTTGGGAACACATGGAAGCATATGGAGCATCTGAGGAAGATGTTTTCATGAGGGGTCTCCTGGCATCCTTGGAAGGAGATGTTAGGAAGTGGTTTGACAGGTTGCCTGCTTCATCCATTGATGGGTATGATAACTTTGTCAACAAGCTAAACAGTGAGTGGTCCCGAAAGTTAGATGGGAAGTTTCTCTTACACCAACTTTTTGACATCAAGAAAAGAGAAAATGAAACAGTCCATGAGTTTAACATAAGATTTGACAAGACTGTAGCTGTTATCCCTGAAGAAATTAGACCAAAAGATCAAGCAGTTGTCATTCACTACTTGAATGCTTTTGAGGGATGGGTTGGTTATCAGCTAAAGGACAAAAACCCAAATGACTTAAAAACCGCTCAATCAAATGCTAAAATGGCTGAACAAAATGTAGCATCCATGGGGAAACAAAACTTTTTCGATCAATTTACCCCATCCACTTCCAGATCTGACCCTAGACTCCGAAAACCAAAGGAACCTGTGAGTATGCCAAAGGAATCCAAGGACACTTTAGAAGTCATGCAAGAAATGATGAAACAATTAACTGTCCTGACTAAGAATGTGGCAAGTTTGAATGACCCTGAGAGACATAGAAATCCTTATGGCCCTAAACCTTACTGGAATAATAATAGAAGGCCTGATGGGGATAGGGATAGGCGACGACCTGAGTATCCAGAAAACTCTGAAAAGAAGGAAGTCAATTGGTGTGATGAAGAAGAAGAGATACCCTCTGACACCATTGACCATGATGACCAACCAGAAAACATCAACTTTATAAATGACTTATCTTATGATGAAGACTTTGGAAGAATCCTTTTAGAAGAAGAGCCATGGGAGCAAGAAGATGATGTTATTGAAGAACCTAGCTCCACATGTTGTGCCTTAGAACTCCCAAAACCTAAAGAGCAACCAAAGTATCAAATATATAAACGAGGAACCACCTCCCAGCCTTCTTTCCTTGATAAACATAAAAAGATTGATGAGGATAAAAAGGAAGAAGAAGATCTTGCCATAGATGATTATGATCTTAAGATTGATATGAAGAAAGAACTAAGCAAGATAATGTGTAATATCCCTGTCACCGAGTTAATGAAAGTGCCCTCTGTTAGATGCCAAGTAGAGGATTTTTTCAATGGTATTGGCCAAGAGAAAACTCCTGAACCGGTCCTAGAGTCATGTCACATCCAAAAGCTTAGTGGAACACAACCTAGTGAAACAGAGAAGGATCCACCAATAAACATCCATTCAGCCATTTATGAAAGAAAAAGCGGTGGTCACTCCCCCTTTTACCTTACCTTGCACATTCAAAACATGCTCCTTCATAATTGTATGTTGGATTCTGGAGCAGCGATGAACGTTATGCCTTTACAAGTTATGAAGGAAATGGGACTTGAAGTGACTAGACCTTATGGAAATGTCTGTGGTATAGATTCCCGACGAGTGCCATCTTATGGTTTGATCAAAAACCTTAGAGCTGATCTTTTCGCATGTTCAGACATTTCTACTATGATGGATGTAGTTGTCATTGACTTACCCCCAGCATATGGAATGCTTTTATCTAGAAAATGGGCAGCTGGCCTAGGTGGATACCTTATGATGGATTTATCATTTATTTGTGTTCCCAACCCTGATGGAGCTTTGATTCGGGTTAACAGAGAGCCTTGTTATAATGAGCATGTTGAATCTTTTGATGAAGGGTTAAAAAACACATACGGGGATGAATTATTAAATAATGCCAAAACTAACCTTGTTGAAGATGAGGATGAATTGTATGAAGTTGATCAAAGTATGTGTATGGTCATGGAAGATTCTGATTCTTTTTGGGAAGACAAGCAAATGATTGAAATAATTAGAAATGATGTTGTTGAGGAAATAGATGAAAATCAACCCCAAGATCACGAACAAAACAATGAGGAGAACATTGAAAACCCAATACATGAAGATGAGTTTGATGATATTAGGAGGGGAGAAAGAATTCCTTTCACTGTTAGGGAGTGGTTTGCCTTGACCGATCACAATAGAGAGAGAGAAAGACAAGGGCTTGCACCTATTTACCCATGGGAAAACAATCTTGCAACATCTACTAGGGTTGAAACAAACGAAGAGCCTGAAGCTACTTATTATTCCGATACAGAAGATTCTTTATCTCATCTATCTCTAGAAGACGGTAATCTTATTCAAGTCCATGATAACTCTCTAAGTTGGGAAGAGGATGCCCTGATTAATGATGCTCCTGAAGGAGACTATAATCTAAATAACTTTGCTATTTTTCAAACTCCTTCAGAGCCTCAAAGCCATGCTTTATCTACATATCCGCATATCCCTAGTTTCCTCCTACCGTCTGAGTCATCTAGTCATCATACTCATGATCTTTCTCACATTCCTACTTCCTCTACATTTCATTCCGAGTCAGTTTCTCCCAGACTGGAAAACATGGTTGTACCTGTTCCTTCAGGGGAAGGTTCTAGTCATAACACTGTCATATCTAAAGAGCCACTTCCTTTGGAAGAACATAGAGACTTCTTGACTGTAGGTGAGGTTGTTAAAAGAATTATGTCTCCCCATGGGGAAAAGCCAAATGAGGAAATCCAAGAAACGAGAAGGGAAGTTGGGGAAATCCTTGTTGGCACAGTTGCTATTTCTTTAGATGGTGGTCCACCCAGAATGGACGCAGTTCCTTCTAGAAGAAACTCGAAGATTGTCACACCTCAACCGCAAAACCCTGCTGAAATCCATCCCATACCTATTCGTAACATTGGAGTTATTCCTGAGTCAGTCAATAGAAATAATTTTCATACAGGAAGTCAAGTCATCATTCCCAACCATTTATTGCATATAAGATCGGGACAAGCTGACGACATATGGGTTGGACCTTTCACAGTAGAGCGATGCATTGATGGCATGTGCTTTCTGACCACTGGTAGTGGACGACGTATCTTATATCCTGTCCATCAGAGGGACTTAAGGGATCACATCCCTGATCCCACATAGTTGGGATTTCTCTGCTTACATTGCCTGGTAGAGTAGGGTAGGTAGGAAACCAAATAAGCCTACTTAGGCAGTAGTTAGTCTTTTCAGCCATTGAGTCTGGCACCTTTTAGTCTCTAAGCTCCTTTGTAAGCTCCTAGTTTAACTGAGTACCTGTCACTTTTTCTTTTCCTGCACAATAAAACTCAAATTTTGCAAATTATGTTAATTTACTTTTTGCATTTATATTTTATGCATTTATATTTCTGACATAGAGTAGACTTTATTTCAGTTGATTTTATTATTTTTTCCCACACATGCGGCATGAGGTATTTTTCTTTAGATGTTTGTGAATGCAGAAAATAGGTTGCAAGAATAAAAGCTGGAAATAAAATGGTAGAGTGCTGGATCGTGGATTCGAGTAGCAGAGTTCGAGGACCAGAGATTCTGAGGTTCTCAAGCGCTCATTTCAGCAGAGCACTTGTCCCAGCCGAAGCCAGATGTTATCACATATATAGTAGCCGGGCTACCATACATTATTTTTCTCATTCCAGTACACTATTCAGCCAGTTCCCTTGCATTTGAGATGCCGAGATGAGCATTTATATTGGATCACTATCAGATTGTGGACAGCAGTTATATTCCCCATGCCATGACTGAGTTTCAGGACACTCAGAAAGATGCCCGATATAGCCATTATGCCATTGGTACAGAGCAGACAGTAGTGCCCAGAGTTACAGCAGCAGTCCCAGAGGACAGGTGATGGTACAGGTTGATGAGCTTTCAGGTATATGACTCAGCAGGTATACTATTGTGTTATGGTTAGATTGCTTTTATACTTATTCTTATAGCATGTCTTAGCACCTAGTGTCATGATCTGGCGATCATATAGATATTTGGACCTGGTTGACCTATTACACATATATTACTGTCCCTACTCAGACTTAGAAGTTCACTATTCATACTCATTGGTACATACCCTCCTTAGGGAGAATAGAGGTGATCATTACACCATACTATGGCTTGCTAGTGTTGGCTTCATCTTTTCATTGTCTTCATCCATCCGTGGCCTACCTTTTAGATTATTACCTTGATTTGCTACTTGACTAGTGACATGGAGGATCTTTCCCCACTGTAGCCTCTGTACTGGATGAGCTTCCCTGTTTATTGTGTCTCGGCTCTGAGTTGGTGACAAAACTTACCTATGGTGAGTTGGAGTTCCTTGAGAATTCCCCCTAGTCACTAAAGTTGTGTTGGCTAAACCTGAAACCTTTAGTGCTGCCATCAATACAAAATCTGGAAAAAATCAAATGCTATATCTTGTATATGAAAGAAATGCCAAATGAAAATGGCCATGAAAAATAAAATGCTATATCTTTTGGAAAAATTAATACCTAGGTAAACAAGCTGTCCATGACACACCTAGAAGTGCTCAGGTAAACAAGTGCCTTAAAAACACACCTGCAGCAGAAAGCCTAAAATAAATATAAATCTATGCAATGTGTTTGTAAACACACATAGATCAAGGCTATGGAAAACTCAGGCCCAAAAAGCAATGGAACTTAAATGTTATATCTAAACAATTGCTGGCCTTGCTTGTATTATGGATTGTGCGCATCTGTGAAGGTGAATAAACCCTCTTTAAACAACTCATCCATTTGTGAGACACCGCCATTCCCTGTGTTATTGCTCATTCAGTATATACTATGGTGTGTATTCCCTTTCCCTTGCCGAAGTGTCACAAAGTCAAGTCAGTCAAGTCATCCCTTAGCCTAGCCATTTATTTCAGCCTTCACCCTTCACTAGCAAATTGATCACAACTATGAAGTGAGTATGGTCCTGAAAGTCTAGTCTGAGTAATAATAATAATTAACGACACTATATATTTGGATTTAGATCGCCAGTCATGATTACTCTGTGTTATAGAAGCTATTTGAATAAATTGTAAAGCATGTATTAACCTTGACACCTTGCAGCAGCTATGGATGATAGTCTGAGTTGTATTTGGTCTTGGTTAGACCTAGTTTGACCATGGAGGACCATGGGACGTGAGATGTTGGACCTTATGATGATATGGATAGATGATATATGGTCTATGTACACATACAGGATGATTCTATGCAGCAGCTACAGGGTTATGATGATGATTCTGGGGTTACAGCAGTGTTTGTATATATACAGCGCATTATTATTGGCCCTGTTCCGGTATATTGGATATTTATTTTGATCATGCAGAGACTCATATGGTGTATGAGTACACATCTTGGATAGATTTGGACCTTCTGAGTCCAATGGGACAGTTTGTTTTCAGTTCCGGGCACTTTCAGTGATGATTTAGCCTCAGTAGGCTGTCCTAGTGCAGTTTTGGTCTGTTGGAGGCCCTGTCGGAGCAGAGATGACTTTTATCTGGTTGACCTAGGGCGCTGATGATGGAGGGGGTGGTCCAGCCACTTGTTTTTACCATATTACCCCCCTCCCGGACACATTGGTACCCTTACCTTGACAGCGCCATCACTCCAGGAGGCAGTTTGGGCAGTTTCACGCTTCCCGAGGCATTTCAGGATTGGTAGAAATGGCTATTGAGGAAATCGATTTGGGCTACTGAGGCAAAGTTATGGCATGGGATGATCAGTGATGATGGATCGGGACCTTTCACACCTCCTCCTGCAGTTTCAGCTTCATCGGGGCCCGCATCCATCACTTATGGCACTTTCTGTGGATATTTTGGGTCTTTTGAGGACCACGACTTCACCTTGGAGATACACTACTTCACCTTGGAGGCACGATTTGGTACTTTCATGATTATTTATGGGTTATTGTGCCATGGGGATTGACCAAGGAGGGATAAAATTACCCCTTGGACCCACCATGAGCCTCTTATGATATTTTGTCATCATGATTTGGTGGGATTCCCCTCTCCTAGGGCGACTTTGTCCACTTATGTTATATTTTATGTGTGATCCATGTATTATGTTGTTGAGCTCATCTCAACCATTGATTAGACATTTGTATCTTTTAATCTTAGCCACTCATTCAAAAAGTGGTTAGGGTTTTGGTGCCTCTCCTTCCTCTTTTAAGGAGAGAGCCTCTCATTGTAAAGGGACTTTTGGCTCTGGATTATTGGAATAGAAAATTATTATTGCATCTATCTCCAATGTTGTGGTGAATGTTTTTGGTGTTCGTTCGTTGGTTCTTCCTTTGCACTGAGTTATTGGAGATCTTGTTTGCCATATCTATTGTACCACGATTTTGCATCTACAGGTGGAGGCCGATTTGCTTGGAGGAGGAGGTATTGGTAGGGGAAGACTCTCCCTACTTCTTCTTTGGAGCTCTTCGTTGGTAACAGGGAGTATTACTGTCCCAGGACCTTCTATTTCATGTTACTATTTGCATTTCTCTTGTATTTCTTCCATGCTTGATCTTACTGATTGAATTTCATTCCTTGGTTTGACAGGTAGAGGAAGGCGCACTTGTGGACTAGGGCATCAACTTGGCAAGCAAATCAACAATCTCTCATTTGATCTCTGCGGGAATCTTCCTCAACATCAAGGCATCTCAACCACATCATTCAGGTATGATCTCAAGGTAAGTTCTATCTCCATAGTCTATCCAATTGTCAAAAACTCTTAAAACCCTAATTAATTAAAACCCCAATTTTGCATTTTCTTAGATCTACTGAGATCTAGTGGGTTGTTGGGCATGATATTGAAAACCCACCTCTATAGCATCCACGGCATCCCGGATCTATAGTTTGGTGAGGATTGGCTCCCGTTGGATCCCTCTCCCAAGCCAACCTAGCTTCTCCCAAGGAAGGCGCACTTCACCATTTGAGCAGGTTGACCTAGATCTAAGCGATGGGTGTTTGAGATTTCACTTGTTTTGACATCTACACATCAAATAACATACACCCAGGTTGTCCCTTTCTTGAAAATCACCTTGTGGGCCCCATTCCACATTTTAAGGGATTTAATCCCCATTTTGGACCACTTGGAACACTAAAACTCAGATCTACAAAGATCTAACCGGTGGATTGCCACAAAATTATAGATCCATATCCCTACTTGACTGATCTACCCGGATCTAAAGTTTGGATGCCATCCGACATGATTTGACCCACCTAAACCCCGATTCAAGCCTCCTTAGGGAAAGTCGCACCACCTTGGAGAAGTGAGTTCACTCACTTCGAGGAACTGGGTACTTGAGATTTTTGCAGATCCGGATTCAGAATAATTCAAAACCTAGGTCTAGACTGTCACTTTGTCAGTTCCTGCCTTGGGGATTGCATTCCTTGTTTTTAGGGATTGTGGTCCACTTGGGTCAAACCTAGATCTAGACACATTTATCCATCAAGGCCTATACTACCCACTTATCTCATGTTGTAGGAGTCCTAAACCATAAAGTCAACCCTACTTTGACTCCACTTCCCAATTCCCAAGGCACTGGTTTATCTCCAAGTCAACCCACTCTCCTAGATTGTTGGATTGACTTGTGGTTTGACTTTTGCATGGTGAACTATACCTTTGAAGACATCATGGACTATGGTCAAAATTGTCTCATGTACTAGTTAGCCCCAGTCTGACCCCTAAACAACCCTGCATTGGACACGTTTCCCAATGCAGTGGATCTTTTGACATTGACCTAGTACACTAGCCCTAGATCTCACTTTAAACATTGTAAGTCACTCTCACATCAACTACAAACCAAAGATACATCTATTGAACCCCTCACTTGACTTGTGACTTCATCCTTAGGTCTAGGATAAACCATACACCTAACTTCACTTGGAAATACCCTGATTTGGTGTCTTGGTTTTGATCTCTCCTGTCGGGAGTAGATCGGGTCTCCCCCTTTGTTGTCTGGGCTAGATAACATAAAGTGAAGGTTGCCTCGACTGGCGTGACAACCATATACTTTGGAGGTCGAGGTGATCGTGGTTGCACCTTTCCAGTTGCCCTTCCCTATTGCCATCCATGACTGGATCCTTCCATAGGGGTAACTACAGTTTAGGTGATAACATTTTGGCGCCGTTGCCGGGGATGGCATAGGCTTACCCTGGTTCGATATATATTTTTTGTTAAAGCTCTCCTCCCCTTTCTCTTTGCCTAACATTTTGGCGCCGCTGCCGGGGAGGCAATAGCTTGCCCTAGTCCTTCCCGCATATACAAACGACACATATCTTGGTAGAAGAGTTAAATCTACCTGGCGACTCCCAATCGTGACTCCGCTGAGGAGCGAGCTCATTTACATCCTTACAACACAAGAAGTAAAGTAAACTTAGATCAAGTTGAAGGAACCCCGATCACCTATCGTAAAAGAGATCCTAAAGCACAACCATCAAACTTCCTTTGGAAATTGGTTAACGATTCTCCAAACAGAACTTTAGGATCCCCTTTGATCAAGTCGGTTCCTCCCTCATCACCTAGTTCAAACTTAAACACAAACTTACCAAATCCAATGGCCGGAACAAACCCGGGAAACCAGAATGTTCCTCCACCACAAGCTCCTAGGATTTTTGGAAGAAAAGCAAAACCATCTCCTTTAGACTTTTCCCAAATCCAGGGTGCACCCCATGACATGCCTGAAAATTATTTTGAAAAGGTTCCCAGATTTGATGGAGTATCCGCTATATCAATTGAAGACCATATTGATAAAGTTTGGGAACACATGGAAGCATATGGAGCATCTGAGGAAGATGTTTTCATGAGGGGTCTCCTGGCATCCTTGGAAGGAGATGTTAGGAAGTGGTTTGACAGGTTGCCTGCTTCATCCATTGATGGGTATGATAACTTTGTCAACAAGCTAAACAGTGAGTGGTCCCGAAAGTTAGATGGGAAGTTTCTCTTACACCAACTTTTTGACATCAAGAAAAGAGAAAATGAAACAGTCCATGAGTTTAACATAAGATTTGACAAGACTGTAGCTGTTATCCCTGAAGAAATTAGACCAAAAGATCAAGCAGTTGTCATTCACTACTTGAATGCTTTTGAGGGATGGGTTGGTTATCAGCTAAAGGACAAAAACCCAAATGACTTAAAAACCGCTCAATCAAATGCTAAAATGGCTGAACAAAATGTAGCATCCATGGGGAAACAAAACTTTTTCGATCAATTTACCCCATCCACTTCCAGATCTGACCCTAGACTCCGAAAACCAAAGGAACCTGTGAGTATGCCAAAGGAATCCAAGGACACTTTAGAAGTCATGCAAGAAATGATGAAACAATTAACTGTCCTGACTAAGAATGTGGCAAGTTTGAATGACCCTGAGAGACATAGAAATCCTTATGGCCCTAAACCTTACTGGAATAATAATAGAAGGCCTGATGGGGATAGGGATAGGCGACGACCTGAGTATCCAGAAAACTCTGAAAAGAAGGAAGTCAATTGGTGTGATGAAGAAGAAGAGATACCCTCTGACACCATTGACCATGATGACCAACCAGAAAACATCAACTTTATAAATGACTTATCTTATGATGAAGACTTTGGAAGAATCCTTTTAGAAGAAGAGCCATGGGAGCAAGAAGATGATGTTATTGAAGAACCTAGCTCCACATGTTGTGCCTTAGAACTCCCAAAACCTAAAGAGCAACCAAAGTATCAAATATATAAACGAGGAACCACCTCCCAGCCTTCTTTCCTTGATAAACATAAAAAGATTGATGAGGATAAAAAGGAAGAAGAAGATCTTGCCATAGATGATTATGATCTTAAGATTGATATGAAGAAAGAACTAAGCAAGATAATGTGTAATATCCCTGTCACCGAGTTAATGAAAGTGCCCTCTGTTAGATGCCAAGTAGAGGATTTTTTCAATGGTATTGGCCAAGAGAAAACTCCTGAACCGGTCCTAGAGTCATGTCACATCCAAAAGCTTAGTGGAACACAACCTAGTGAAACAGAGAAGGATCCACCAATAAACATCCATTCAGCCATTTATGAAAGAAAAAGCGGTGGTCACTCCCCCTTTTACCTTACCTTGCACATTCAAAACATGCTCCTTCATAATTGTATGTTGGATTCTGGAGCAGCGATGAACGTTATGCCTTTACAAGTTATGAAGGAAATGGGACTTGAAGTGACTAGACCTTATGGAAATGTCTGTGGTATAGATTCCCGACGAGTGCCATCTTATGGTTTGATCAAAAACCTTAGAGCTGATCTTTTCGCATGTTCAGACATTTCTACTATGATGGATGTAGTTGTCATTGACTTACCCCCAGCATATGGAATGCTTTTATCTAGAAAATGGGCAGCTGGCCTAGGTGGATACCTTATGATGGATTTATCATTTATTTGTGTTCCCAACCCTGATGGAGCTTTGATTCGGGTTAACAGAGAGCCTTGTTATAATGAGCATGTTGAATCTTTTGATGAAGGGTTAAAAAACACATACGGGGATGAATTATTAAATAATGCCAAAACTAACCTTGTTGAAGATGAGGATGAATTGTATGAAGTTGATCAAAGTATGTGTATGGTCATGGAAGATTCTGATTCTTTTTGGGAAGACAAGCAAATGATTGAAATAATTAGAAATGATGTTGTTGAGGAAATAGATGAAAATCAACCCCAAGATCACGAACAAAACAATGAGGAGAACATTGAAAACCCAATACATGAAGATGAGTTTGATGATATTAGGAGGGGAGAAAGAATTCCTTTCACTGTTAGGGAGTGGTTTGCCTTGACCGATCACAATAGAGAGAGAGAAAGACAAGGGCTTGCACCTATTTACCCATGGGAAAACAATCTTGCAACATCTACTAGGGTTGAAACAAACGAAGAGCCTGAAGCTACTTATTATTCCGATACAGAAGATTCTTTATCTCATCTATCTCTAGAAGACGGTAATCTTATTCAAGTCCATGATAACTCTCTAAGTTGGGAAGAGGATGCCCTGATTAATGATGCTCCTGAAGGAGACTATAATCTAAATAACTTTGCTATTTTTCAAACTCCTTCAGAGCCTCAAAGCCATGCTTTATCTACATATCCGCATATCCCTAGTTTCCTCCTACCGTCTGAGTCATCTAGTCATCATACTCATGATCTTTCTCACATTCCTACTTCCTCTACATTTCATTCCGAGTCAGTTTCTCCCAGACTGGAAAACATGGTTGTACCTGTTCCTTCAGGGGAAGGTTCTAGTCATAACACTGTCATATCTAAAGAGCCACTTCCTTTGGAAGAACATAGAGACTTCTTGACTGTAGGTGAGGTTGTTAAAAGAATTATGTCTCCCCATGGGGAAAAGCCAAATGAGGAAATCCAAGAAACGAGAAGGGAAGTTGGGGAAATCCTTGTTGGCACAGTTGCTATTTCTTTAGATGGTGGTCCACCCAGAATGGACGCAGTTCCTTCTAGAAGAAACTCGAAGATTGTCACACCTCAACCGCAAAACCCTGCTGAAATCCATCCCATACCTATTCGTAACATTGGAGTTATTCCTGAGTCAGTCAATAGAAATAATTTTCATACAGGAAGTCAAGTCATCATTCCCAACCATTTATTGCATATAAGATCGGGACAAGCTGACGACATATGGGTTGGACCTTTCACAGTAGAGCGATGCATTGATGGCATGTGCTTTCTGACCACTGGTAGTGGACGACGTATCTTATATCCTGTCCATCAGAGGGACTTAAGGGATCACATCCCTGATCCCACATAGTTGGGATTTCTCTGCTTACATTGCCTGGTAGAGTAGGGTAGGTAGGAAACCAAATAAGCCTACTTAGGCAGTAGTTAGTCTTTTCAGCCATTGAGTCTGGCACCTTTTAGTCTCTAAGCTCCTTTGTAAGCTCCTAGTTTAACTGAGTACCTGTCACTTTTTCTTTTCCTGCACAATAAAACTCAAATTTTGCAAATTATGTTAATTTACTTTTTGCATTTATATTTTATGCATTTATATTTCTGACATAGAGTAGACTTTATTTCAGTTGATTTTATTATTTTTTCCCACACATGCGGCATGAGGTATTTTTCTTTAGATGTTTGTGAATGCAGAAAATAGGTTGCAAGAATAAAAGCTGGAAATAAAATGGTAGAGTGCTGGATCGTGGATTCGAGTAGCAGAGTTCGAGGACCAGAGATTCTGAGGTTCTCAAGCGCTCATTTCAGCAGAGCACTTGTCCCAGCCGGAGCCAGATGTTATCACATATATAGTAGCCGGGCTACCATACATTATTTTTCTCATTCCAGTACACTATTCAGCCAGTTCCCTTGCATTTGAGATGCCGAGATGAGCATTTATATTGGATCACTATCAGATTGTGGACAGCAGTTATATTCCCCATGCCATGACTGAGTTTCAGGACACTCAGAAAGATGCCCGATATAGCCATTATGCCATTGGTACAGAGCAGACAGTAGTGCCCAGAGTTACAGCAGCAGTCCCAGAGGACAGGTGATGGTACAGGTTGATGAGCTTTCAGGTATATGACTCAGCAGGTATACTATTGTGTTATGGTTAGATTGCTTTTATACTTATTCTTATAGCATGTCTTAGCACCTAGTGTCATGATCTGGCGATCATATAGATATTTGGACCTGGTTGACCTATTACACATATATTACTGTCCCTACTCAGACTTAGAAGTTCACTATTCATACTCATTGGTACATACCCTCCTTAGGGAGAATAGAGGTGATCATTACACCATACTATGGCTTGCTAGTGTTGGCTTCATCTTTTCATTGTCTTCATCCATCCGTGGCCTACCTTTTAGATTATTACCTTGATTTGCTACTTGACTAGTGACATGGAGGATCTTTCCCCACTGTAGCCTCTGTACTGGATGAGCTTCCCTGTTTATTGTGTCTCGGCTCTGAGTTGGTGACAAAACTTACCTATGGTGAGTTGGAGTTCCTTGAGAATTCCCCCTAGTCACTAAAGTTGTGTTGGCTAAACCTGAAACCTTTAGTGCTGCCATCAATACAAAATCTGGAAAAAATCAAATGCTATATCTTGTATATGAAAGAAATGCCAAATGAAAATGGCCATGAAAAATAAAATGCTATATCTTTTGGAAAAATTAATACCTAGGTAAACAAGCTGTCCATGACACACCTAGAAGTGCTCAGGTAAACAAGTGCCTTAAAAACACACCTGCAGCAGAAAGCCTAAAATAAATATAAATCTATGCAATGTGTTTGTAAACACACATAGATCAAGGCTATGGAAAACTCAGGCCCAAAAAGCAATGGAACTTAAATGTTATATCTAAACAATTGCTGGCCTTGCTTGTATTATGGATTGTGCGCATCTGTGAAGGTGAATAAACCCTCTTTAAACAACTCATCCATTTGTGAGACACCGCCATTCCCTGTGTTATTGCTCATTCAGTATATACTATGGTGTGTATTCCCTTTCCCTTGCCGAAGTGTCACAAAGTCAAGTCAGTCAAGTCATCCCTTAGCCTAGCCATTTATTTCAGCCTTCACCCTTCACTAGCAAATTGATCACAACTATGAAGTGAGTATGGTCCTGAAAGTCTAGTCTGAGTAATAATAATAATTAACGACACTATATATTTGGATTTAGATCGCCAGTCATGATTACTCTGTGTTATAGAAGCTATTTGAATAAATTGTAAAGCATGTATTAACCTTGACACCTTGCAGCAGCTATGGATGATAGTCTGAGTTGTATTTGGTCTTGGTTAGACCTAGTTTGACCATGGAGGACCATGGGACGTGAGATGTTGGACCTTATGATGATATGGATAGATGATATATGGTCTATGTACACATACAGGATGATTCTATGCAGCAGCTACAGGGTTATGATGATGATTCTGGGGTTACAGCAGTGTTTGTATATATACAGCGCATTATTATTGGCCCTGTTCCGGTATATTGGATATTTATTTTGATCATGCAGAGACTCATATGGTGTATGAGTACACATCTTGGATAGATTTGGACCTTCTGAGTCCAATGGGACAGTTTGTTTTCAGTTCCGGGCACTTTCAGTGATGATTTAGCCTCAGTAGGCTGTCCTAGTGCAGTTTTGGTCTGTTGGAGGCCCTGTCGGAGCAGAGATGACTTTTATCTGGTTGACCTAGGGCGCTGATGATGGAGGGGGTGGTCCAGCCACTTGTTTTTACCATATTACCCCCCTCCCGGACACATTGGTACCCTTACCTTGACAGCGCCATCACTCCAGGAGGCAGTTTGGGCAGTTTCACGCTTCCCGAGGCATTTCAGGATTGGTAGAAATGGCTATTGAGGAAATCGATTTGGGCTACTGAGGCAAAGTTATGGCATGGGATGATCAGTGATGATGGATCGGGACCTTTCACACCTCCTCCTGCAGTTTCAGCTTCATCGGGGCCCGCATCCATCACTTATGGCACTTTCTGTGGATATTTTGGGTCTTTTGAGGACCACGACTTCACCTTGGAGATACACTACTTCACCTTGGAGGCACGATTTGGTACTTTCATGATTATTTATGGGTTATTGTGCCATGGGGATTGACCAAGGAGGGATAAAATTACCCCTTGGACCCACCATGAGCCTCTTATGATATTTTGTCATCATGATTTGGTGGGATTCCCCTCTCCTAGGGCGACTTTGTCCACTTATGTTATATTTTATGTGTGATCCATGTATTATGTTGTTGAGCTCATCTCAACCATTGATTAGACATTTGTATCTTTTAATCTTAGCCACTCATTCAAAAAGTGGTTAGGGTTTTGGTGCCTCTCCTTCCTCTTTTAAGGAGAGAGCCTCTCATTGTAAAGGGACTTTTGGCTCTGGATTATTGGAATAGAAAATTATTATTGCATCTATCTCCAATGTTGTGGTGAATGTTTTTGGTGTTCGTTCGTTGGTTCTTCCTTTGCACTGAGTTATTGGAGATCTTGTTTGCCATATCTATTGTACCACGATTTTGCATCTACAGGTGGAGGCCGATTTGCTTGGAGGAGGAGGTATTGGTAGGGGAAGACTCTCCCTACTTCTTCTTTGGAGCTCTTCGTTGGTAACAGGGAGTATTACTGTCCCAGGACCTTCTATTTCATGTTACTATTTGCATTTCTCTTGTATTTCTTCCATGCTTGATCTTACTGATTGAATTTCATTCCTTGGTTTGACAGGTAGAGGAAGGCGCACTTGTGGACTAGGGCATCAACTTGGCAAGCAAATCAACAATCTCTCATTTGATCTCTGCGGGAATCTTCCTCAACATCAAGGCATCTCAACCACATCATTCAGGTATGATCTCAAGGTAAGTTCTATCTCCATAGTCTATCCAATTGTCAAAAACTCTTAAAACCCTAATTAATTAAAACCCCAATTTTGCATTTTCTTAGATCTACTGAGATCTAGTGGGTTGTTGGGCATGATATTGAAAACCCACCTCTATAGCATCCACGGCATCCCGGATCTATAGTTTGGTGAGGATTGGCTCCCGTTGGATCCCTCTCCCAAGCCAACCTAGCTTCTCCCAAGGAAGGCGCACTTCACCATTTGAGCAGGTTGACCTAGATCTAAGCGATGGGTGTTTGAGATTTCACTTGTTTTGACATCTACACATCAAATAACATACACCCAGGTTGTCCCTTTCTTGAAAATCACCTTGTGGGCCCCATTCCACATTTTAAGGGATTTAATCCCCATTTTGGACCACTTGGAACACTAAAACTCAGATCTACAAAGATCTAACCGGTGGATTGCCACAAAATTATAGATCCATATCCCTACTTGACTGATCTACCCGGATCTAAAGTTTGGATGCCATCCGACATGATTTGACCCACCTAAACCCCGATTCAAGCCTCCTTAGGGAAAGTCGCACCACCTTGGAGAAGTGAGTTCACTCACTTCGAGGAACTGGGTACTTGAGATTTTTGCAGATCCGGATTCAGAATAATTCAAAACCTAGGTCTAGACTGTCACTTTGTCAGTTCCTGCCTTGGGGATTGCATTCCTTGTTTTTAGGGATTGTGGTCCACTTGGGTCAAACCTAGATCTAGACACATTTATCCATCAAGGCCTATACTACCCACTTATCTCATGTTGTAGGAGTCCTAAACCATAAAGTCAACCCTACTTTGACTCCACTTCCCAATTCCCAAGGCACTGGTTTATCTCCAAGTCAACCCACTCTCCTAGATTGTTGGATTGACTTGTGGTTTGACTTTTGCATGGTGAACTATACCTTTGAAGACATCATGGACTATGGTCAAAATTGTCTCATGTACTAGTTAGCCCCAGTCTGACCCCTAAACAACCCTGCATTGGACACGTTTCCCAATGCAGTGGATCTTTTGACATTGACCTAGTACACTAGCCCTAGATCTCACTTTAAACATTGTAAGTCACTCTCACATCAACTACAAACCAAAGATACATCTATTGAACCCCTCACTTGACTTGTGACTTCATCCTTAGGTCTAGGATAAACCATACACCTAACTTCACTTGGAAATACCCTGATTTGGTGTCTTGGTTTTGATCTCTCCTGTCGGGAGTAGATCGGGTCTCCCCCTTTGTTGTCTGGGCTAGATAACATAAAGTGAAGGTTGCCTCGACTGGCGTGACAACCATATACTTTGGAGGTCGAGGTGATCGTGGTTGCACCTTTCCAGTTGCCCTTCCCTATTGCCATCCATGACTGGATCCTTCCATAGGGGTAACTACAGTTTAGGTGATAACAGGCCCTTTTCCACATTTTAAGGGATTTAATCCCCATTTTGGACCATTAGGTGTATTTAAACTCAGATCTAGTAAGATCTAGCCGTCAGATTGCCGTGAAATTATAGATCCATACTCCTACTTGACTAACCTACCCGGATCTAAAGTTTGGATGCCATCGGACTTGTCTTGACCCACCTAACCCACCTTTTCAGCCTCCTTGGGTAAAGTCGCACCACCTTGGAGAAGTGAGTTAACTCACTTCTAGGACATGGGTACTTGAGATTCTTGCGGATTTGGAACGGGAATAATTCAAAACCTAGGTCTAGTGTGTTACTTCGTCAAATCTTGCCTTGGGAATAGCATTCCTTGTTTTAAGGGATTGTGGTCCACTTGGGTCAAACCTAGATCTAGACCTACTTATCCACCAAGACCTTTATTGCCCACTTGTCCCAAGTACTAGGAGTCCTTAACCACAAGTCAACCCTACTTTGACTCCATTATCCCAATTCCCAAGGCACTGGTTACTCTCCAAGTCAATTCGACTTTCCTAGATTGTTGGATTAACTTGTGGTTTGACCTTAGTGTGGTGAACCAAACCCTTGATGCCACCTTGTATCATGGTCAAACTTGTCATGTGTACTAGTTAGCCCCAATTCAACCCTTAAGCTACCCTGCATTGGACACGGTTCCCAAGGCAGTGGATTTTCCAACATTGAACTAGTACTCTCATCCTGGACCTTATCTTTAATTATTATAAGTCACTCTCACATCAACTATGAACCAAAGCTATACTCATTAAACCCCTCACTTGGCTTGTGACTTCATCCTTAGGTCTAGGATAAACCATACACCTAACTTCACTTAGAAATACCCTGATTTGGTGTCTTGGTTTTGATCTCTCTTGTCCGGAGTAGATCGGGTCTCCCCCTTTGTTGTCTGGGCTAGATAACATAAAGCGAAGGTTGCCTCGACTGGCGTGACAACCATATACTGGAGGTCGAGGTGATCGTGGTTGCACCTTTTGAGTTGCCCTTCCCTATTGCCATCCATGACTGGATACATCCATAGGGGTAACTACAGTTTAGGTGATAACAGTTACTTTCGGTCATTTTAACTTAGAAGTTTAACTTAGTTTTTTATGGGTTTTTAGGAGGTGTTCCAAAGACACTCTTAAAGTGTTTTTGGGAATCTTTACTGATCTATTGCTTGCTGGTTTGCAGCATTGAAAGAGCAGGTAGAGAGAATTGCTGGCCAATTTTCGAGGATCCAGGGAATCCGAAGTACCATTATTGAATTTTTGCAAACCGGATACTTTTTTCTCTCCAATTTTTGTAAGCCACTGACTCAATTAAGACTGGGGCATTTCTATTGCATCGTAACTAAAGTATTAAACGAGAGCAAGTGGGCTAACCAAGTGCCCACACCCCATCCCCCCAGGGGGGGAAACTGTGTTGACTCAATTTTCGTGGTTTGCAATTTTTTTTAGTTTAGATTTCATTTCCGCACTTAATAAAATCGAACTAGGCTTAAAATTAACCTTGTTAGTCCGTTCCACTGGCGGGCCACAAGTTCACTCAAAACATAGTTTTATCATTTTTTTACAAACTCAAATGCCCCCCTTGCTTTCCCGAAGTAGGGTTTCTGTACAAGGGCTTGCCCGAGTACGTGCCTGAAAAGAGACTCTTGGGGTTTAAAAAGATAAAATTTTGGTTCATAAAATCTTCTAAAAATACCAAGGTCTTCTCCCGTATGCTCTGTGGCCAACTTGCAGCTCAGTCTGACCCAGTTGGTACGCATCAGAAAGGGGGAGATGGCTAGTAATAGGATTTAACACCGCCCCGAATAAAAAAACCTTTATGTGAAAATCCGGCACATTGTGAACATTTTGTTGTCGTGGGGAAATTTCTCAGAAAGCTTGGGACAAAACTGAGTAGTGACCTCTTGGAAACCGTTAGGCTTGCCCTCGTTGGTACAGCATCTGAACACCTCCTTGAGACTCCGATTCAGCCCAAGTCTGAGAGGGAAGCCATACATCAAAATTCCGGACATGTTCCCCGTACCTTTGCGTATATTGGGAACCCACTAGCCATAATAAAAAGATCACTTTCACATTAATTCTAAAATAAACCAAGAACACTCGCACAACATTTACTTTTCTGCTCATGCATCTATTTCAACTCTATTATAAGGCACTGGTCTATATTGATATTATTTCATGTTATTGACAAATGTTGCAAATGAATGATGATAATAGTGAATGGGAGCAAATGATGTATTGATGAATGATTGTCTTGCTTTATATAAGTATAGGCTGCTTTTATCTTGGTTATCAAAAATATTTTTTCTAACTCCTAGATTAGACACCTTAGTTTTTTTTTGGGGGGTCCACCCCCCTTGGCTTCGCTAGGAAAGCCTAGACGGAGGAGTCGAGTCCCAAGTGACAGCACTTGACTCTGACTTGCCCCCAAGGCCACACCAGCAACTTGAAGACTTCTGTTGTGTTTTCCCCAGGTGTGGAACCAGGCGGCAACACGATGGAGAAGGCTGGGCCCTTAAAAAGACCAAAAAGCCTCTCATACCTTTTTCAAAAAGAAACAGAAAAATAATAAAATAATGATTAAAGAAAGATGGATGAAGATCCACCTTTCTCTCTAATCGAAAAAAAAGGGCCCACCAATTATTAAAAGAAACTCATACTCGGGCTATCCAATGTAGCCAAAGACGCCCACGTGAAGAATCCAATTTACTTGAACTCAACGTAATCGGTGGCTAATGAAGACACGGGTCACCTAGTGGATAGGACCACTGCTCCAAAATTTCACGTAACTAAGACTGTCTCCGAACAATTGTCAGATCCTGAATAAAACAAACAACCATCAATGCAATCTGCTGCCCGGGAAAATGTCTTTGACGGTCGATGAAAACGCTGATTTTCCCCTGACCTCCGATCAGCTTAACTCCTACCGTGTTGATTAATTGATTGAACACCGAGCCTTTGAAGGTAACTCCGATCAAATAATCGGTTGGCAATTAAAATGTGACCCTGACGCGGCTAATTGTGAGTCGGTGCTAGCATAAAAATGATTTAAATTCTTGTGTGCAGGAACGATTTCGAATTCAAAGGCTTTCTGTGTCGTGGAGATCCCTCATTCAACTGTCAAACATGAATGTGGGTCTAAACCACGCAATCATTGTGCTGATGTATGAGTTGTGGCCCACAGCTGCCCACAATATTCCGCTTCAAATGTAACTCGCACCAGCTGTCAATGGCGAAGTGTAGTTCCAAACTCAACGCTCTTTTATTCGGAAGTCAAGATGCCCCACAATACATGACTGAAAACGCACTACGGCTTGCAGACCCTGTCACCGCGTGGGTATTTGCTCTTATGTCCCAATCAATCGATCAATCACGGCTCGGCGTGTAGTGGAGGATAGGGGATTATGACCCATCATAGGTTTACGATTTTCTTTGGTCTTCACGCAGCAGCGTATAAGGATACTCGTGGAGCAGTCCGCCGACCTCCAATAGTGACGGCTCCATCACAAAACATGATTTTGGCAATGAGACATAAGATCACAACCTCACAACTGTAGCTCAAACATTTTTTGTTCTTTGTAAACAGATATGCTGCCAGTGGCTAATCTAAGTTGACGAGTGGTGATCCATGGCCAGTGAAGTCAAAACATATTTTTTTTTAGAGGAGTCGAGGAGGTGACCTCCGTTTTGTTGATTGTTCCAGGTTCGTGTGTTTAGACTACACAAACGTATACAGCGCCATCTCTCTCACTCCATCAAGAGGTCTGCTATTATAAGACTCCCTCGTTTATACTAATGCGAAGGCTGGGCATTAAAGTTTGAGAGAAGGTCACCTCGACTGTTTTATGACTGCTGAAAAAAAAAGTGATGAACTGAACCAAATATAGAGCTCGAATATTAGCCTTGCTGGTGTTGCTTGATTTGTGCATGTTTGCAGGTTTTTAAAGGACTGTACTTCTGCTGGTTTTGTCCCTTCAAAACGCTTCAATATCTGCTACTGAGGAGGATCAGAGGCTGCTGCAAAAATGGTTACGCTGCCCACGGTCTCTAGCCTCTTTTCACTAACGAAAGACTACCCAGAAATGCCTCATTTAAGGATGTAGACCCTCAGCGACCCGTACAGAAAACCCTTGGATTAATTGATCACTTTTAAAATCACTAAGCACCATTCGCAGATAGCAAAAAAGATGAACTAGGGACATGTCTCTTCAAGATAATTTCATAACTCTGCTATACTTTGATAAGGAACAATACTCAATCCTCCTCTGGTTTTCATATTCACATTCCAAATCTTGAAAACGTGTTTGCAGATCAAAAATCTCATCCCTCAACTCATTTACTGACATTCTCTGTGTAGGAAACTTATCCTTCCTACCTGTTATATTAACAAAAGCACCTTCATCCATAAGAGTAGATTCAACGCATGAACAGGACACATCCACCTTCTCTGCAAACCAAAACTGAAACTGATGCTCCAACCTGCTCGCGTGTGGTCTCATTCCGCTGAAGGAAGTGAGAGCACTTTCACATGTGGACACCCCTGTAACAGTGGGGAGGTAACAAGTTCTACATTTAGTTTTTTATAGGAGCTACTTTTGGGCTCCCACTTTGTATTGTTATCATGGTACCGCACAGTCCCATTGACCTACTTCTATGGTCATTTGTTGGACATTAATAAATTTAGCTTATCTTATCTTATCTAGAGTATAGTTCCCACTACTAATGACCCTACTAGGTACTTGAGGGAGTGATACAAAGTTCAGGTGGTATGATATGCCATGCCTTCTATATGTGGCCCTTGATCAACGTTGAGGGATGTATCTCTTGTGATGCAATGCTTTCTCTCTATGGCCCTGTTATCCACTAAAATTGCACTTAGTGGATTCTGAGTGAACCGGCAAAGCTTGAACATGTCAAAGTGTTCATTATCAGAGTTCAGAAGTCCATCAGGCCTTCTAGGCCCCTTTTTATTTTTGTACCACATGTTCATACCCCCTCGGGGAATTTGTAATAATGTGCTAGCATGGTATCTTTTTGTAAAAGACTCGGCTTCTAGGACTTAAACGTTAATTCGACTAGCCCAGAGTGTTTTTTTTCCTTGGAAATTATTTGTTGTTGAACAAACGACTAATAATTTTCGAGTTTTTCACTCAATCCTCCAAAGTTGGGGTGGTCGGCATAATTTTTAAGCCTAAAGAGGTTATTAGAGCCTAGGTGTCAATGTATTAAACCATGCTAGGCATAGTTTTTGAGTCCTATGAACATGTGTTAGGTCCCCCTAGTTTTTTTTTTAGTTCCGTAAAAAAAAAAACCGTAAAAACAAGCCATTTTTTAATGGTTTGATTAAAAAAATTGAAAAAGTGATAAAATTATGGTCTAAGAGTTTTTTTGGCCATGGGGGTGCTCATTTTCCAACTTAGAGCGCCCACTTTACCCCTAAACCCACTTTTCTAAGTGTTTGGACACTTTATTTTTCATCTATTTTGCAAACCACTTTACCCCTAAACCCACTTTTCTAAGTGTTTGGACACTTTATTTTTCATCTATTTTGCAAAAAGTCAAAAAAGTCAAAAATGAGAGAAAAAATGCAAAAAAGTGAAAAATCATAATAATTCAAAATCCTAAATTTTGGGGATGTGTAAGAGATTTTGGATCAGCTATGTTTGGGGGCATGTAAGAGAGATTTTCTAACACTTTTTGGGCAACTAACTTTAAGGGATCACTTCCCCATGACTTGGGCGCATTTCCCAAAAAGAGTGCCCGCGATTTGGGAATTGTTGCAGCTGATTTTTAGGCCCTCTTTGGGCTGATGTTTGAGCTGATTTGATGTTGATTTTCGGCAGCCAAATAAGTGGGAGGCAGCCCCATCTTCTCCTTAACTCATAGCACACTCTCTCCCTCAACTAGTGCACTCTTCCCTCTCTTTTTCTTCTATAAATATTGAGCTCCTCTCTCATTCCAAACTAGTTAGAGTTGGATGAGAGAAGGCTTGCTCTTGTAATCTGATATATTATTTTGCATTAAGAATAAAGAAGCTTTGGAGGCTAAAATGTGTGGTGCATTGGTGTGTGGATCAACATTGTGATGCTATTCATATGGTAACTTATTCCTTTGTTGCAAATTTCTTGTTTACTCTTGTTATAGATCTTGCCTTAATGATTCTTTTGAATTAATAGGAATAGGAAGTTGTAAGTAAGTTTACTTTCATTTTTTATCTTTTCATGTATGATTGAAAATAAAAAATTTGCATGTTAAATAAGTTTATTTGCATGCTATTTTAATTTATGTTTGTATGTGTTTACAAGATCTCATGGGTATGCAAGTTTTGTGATTTAGCTTTCAAGTTGTCGAGCTTGGAGGAGGATTGGATCAAGTTTGACTCCACTCCATCTTCAACAATCTTCAAGAACATTGTCCCTCAGCAATCCACAGAGAAGCACTCTTAGCTTGATATTTTATGGCACAAGTTCTCTCATACTTTCTCTTTCTCCTTAAAAAAATAACTTCTTCTTGGTTACTTTGGTTTTGTAACTTTCAAATCTGATCTTCTTGACATGCTTATCAAAAATCAGATCTGAAATTTTTATGCATAGATCCAAGATAATTCAAATTTTTTATTTCATTGTTTGGGTTTTACTTGGAAAAGAATCGTTAAATAATTTCTTCAAGTCAAATTTTTAGGATTGTTTAAGGATTCATTTTTTCAAAGTTTTAAAAGTTTATATCAAGAATCTAAGTGCTCTATTGGCTGGCTTTTCAAGGCTGTCCAAGACCCTAAGAGGGTGGATTTTTAGCCATTCCATCTTAGTTCATTTTTGCAGCTAACTAGTTTTTTATCTTAGATTTTTTTTAGTATTTTTTGTTTTTGCCCAAAACACTTTTAAAGTGATTTTGGGCACTTTTTATACTAATACAGTTTGCCAGTTTTTGGACTGTGACAGCAAATAAAAGGTTTTTATGCACACATTTTGACCATTTTGGAGGATCCAAAAGCTTCACTGAACCTTACCTTTCCTTCCTTACTCTGCCTCTACAATTTGTAACCTCTTTTCTCCATATCTATAAGGAGAAAGAGGAGTTCTTTATTTTCAGTATTGGGCATTGTAACTTGCAATAAAAAGTATTTTGGAAGTAAGCTCACAAAGCTTGCTTCTCATCCCCCTAGGGGGATTTGGTGTCGATTCATTTTTTTCAAACTTTAACAAATTTTCACATTAGATTAGATTAACTTAAAATCAACCAAGCAAAATAAAATTTAACGTCGTGGTCCTGTTATCACACAACTTGTAGTTGTCCCTAAAGGTATCCCATCTGGGCTGGTAGAGGAGATAGACAACTAAAGAGGTGACCCAAGAGATACCACAGTTCCCAATGCAAGCTGGGAGTCACGATAACTGAGGCACTCTTCACTTTAGATCAAGACAAGTCAAGACAAAGGGGGAGACCCTAGCCAATCAAGGAAGATTGACTAACCCAAAAGGTTCCTAGGGAAGCGTGTCAAAAGATGAGTTACGAAAACCAATGAGTTGATTAGGACTAGGTGGGCCCAAGAGTTAAGTGTGGTGGTTGAAGAGGCTTAAGAAGCGACTAATGATTCAACCAAACGAATGAGTAAGGCCACCTAATGGATAGATCTAGTACCATGAAAATACACATGTGGGGCCCACTTCCTTAAAATATGGAAATGGTCCAAATGGGACCCACAAGGTGAATTTAGGGGTGTTATGCCACTCAGGGGTGTTTGGTGATGTGGATCTATGGATCCAAGGTGGATTAGGCAACACCCACTTATGGGATCTAGCAAATGACACAATCCCCAAGGAGTGCAAATTGACCAAGGGAGACTAGTGCCTTGAGATGAGGGGGCAAATGGAGTCCAAATGATGCCAAAATGTAGATCGGGGTAGTTAAGGCAATTATCAAAGTGGGTTTTAAGTGGCATGCCCCAAGGTAGGCTAGATCTCCATAGATCTAAGGTTGAAAATGCATCACCCAATGACCCAAGTGGGGCATAACCCTCAAAATGAGGAATGGGGCCCACAAGGCAAAAATCAAAGAGGTGAAGCACTAGGGGTAGGTTATCAAGTGAGACAAGTGCAAATCAAGTGGGATCTCACCTACCCATGTCTTGGAAGTAGCAAAACTCACCCTCCCAAGGAGTGCAACCTCACCCAAGGAAGGCTAAGTGCTTTGGGGGAAGGGTCAAATGAAGGCCAAATGCCACCAAACTATAGATCCGAATTGTCGTGGATGCTATAGAGGTGGGTTCTTTTTATTATACCCAAAGCCAAGCTAGATCCAAGTAGATCTAAGAAAATAGAAAAATGAGGGTTTTGATTTTAAGGGTTTTATGACCAATGAAGAAGAATGGATGGATCTAGGTACATACCTTGAAAAGCTTACCTCAATTGCTTGTGGCCACTTTGCAAATTGATAGCATTCCCCTATGTGTATATTCAAGAGTGAGATCTTAGTGCTCCAAACCAAAACGTCCTCCTCCAATGATGCCAAATTGTCCTCCTCCTACAAGACAAGATCAAGTGAAACAAGCCAAGTAAGAAAATTAGAAAATGATGAAGAGATGTAATAGAAAGCATCAACTATGTCACAAAGATACAATAATGATACTCCCTGTCACCAAGATCAACCCAAGAGAGAATATGTGGATCCCTCCAACAATAACCCTCTTCAAATCGTCCTCCTCTCCACCAATTCAGCCTCCCTGCAAGAAAACAATGTGTAGCCCCAAGATCCACAATGATACATAGAAGAGATACTGTATATTCAAAGTGCATAAGAATCCACAAGACGAGAAGTATGCTCCACAAAGAAGTATTATATTCCAACATTCAAGAGCTCCAAAGGTGCTTTTAGAATAGGGGGTCTCCTCCTTATATAGGATAATAAAGACCAAAACCCTAGATCTCAAAACCACTTTACAATACAACAAGATGAGTGGTTGAGATTAAAAGATCTCATAATCAAATCAATGGCTAAGATGAGCCTATACATCATATCACATGGATCACTCAAAAGAGGGATGACGTCATAGCCTAAAGTGACTCATGGAGGGTGACGTCATCACTAGGAGGGGGCTAAGACACATGGGCCCACCTCATATGACTAGGACATGACTCAATAAGCTCATGGTGGGGCTAGGAGGTATCAATCCTTGCTAGATCATCCCCATGGCACAATAATATAAAATAATATGTCCAAGATAATACAAATGATCAAATCTTGTCTCCAAAACTGATAGAGACATGCAGTAAATGGCCTCCTGTGGCCACTGTGGACCCCACTGATTGATGATATCTGGCTGGAAGATGGGGGGTTCACCCTGGAAGACCTATGTGAAGACCAAGTGCGAAAACCTTGCCTCAATTTCCCAAATCGAATTCCTCAGTGACCCTTTTATTCCATTTTTTTATCTGCCTCGGTAACTGTGAAGCTGCCCAAACTGCCACCTAGAGTGCTTGCACTGTCAAACTGAGCCCGCCAAGCTCTCTGGGAGGGGGGTATAATGGCAAAATCAAGTGGCTGGACCACCCCCTCCTCATACAACGCCCTAGGTAAACTGGCCTCTCATGGCCCTTGCTGGACAGGCTGGGAAAACAACCCCAAAACTAGTCATCAAGTGGATAACTGCATCTATCACTGTCGGAAGTGACCGGAACTGAATGATAAGTGTCTCATTGGATCCAGAAGACCCAAATCTACTAAGAATGTGTACTCATACACCATGGGTTGACCTGAGGGGTCAACTATTGGGTCCACCATACATGGATAGTGCATAATCTGATGATCTGAAATAATAATAAAACCTGTTGAACTGCATCAATCATCATCTGAATCATATGTCCACCATATGATCTCATCAACAAGAGTATGTGGGACCATCAATCATCATCCATAAGCATATATGGCCCACATCATCACGGATCCCAAGAATGACCATAGTCAAACTGAGTTTGACTAGGTCAAAGTATAACCAAGGACAAATTATATCAATAGACTAAAACATGTTCCTTTAATCATACTCAGAGCTTAACTTAAAGTACATCATCATTCCATGGCAATTTAATACATATAGATATTTAGTGTTATTTATACTTTACTTGCACAAGAGCTTTAATGACAGACTCACCCATTGGACATGGTCTAACTGCTAGCTAAGGGTGAAGGCTAAGATAAGGTTGGGCAAAGGGGATGACTTGACCAAACTCAACTAGGTGACACTTTGGACAGGGAAAGGGGGAACTACACTCTGTGCCGGACAAATAACACAAGGAAGAGTTGTGCTTCACAAATGGATAAGTTGTTTAGAGTGTTTATTCAACTTAGGCATCATGTCTACATCAATCTGATCCAAGTTCATTAGGATCATTCATTTCATTTCATGGCCTTTTTGGCCTACATAACCCTTCGGATTTCAGATGTGCTAAGAAGCACAACTAGTTGCAACTTGCAACCAGGGCATGTTTATACATATACAAGGTCAGCAATAATAGATATAACTTTGGGTAACCATTGCTTTTTGGACCTTTTCTATACTCTTCGAGGAGTATTTTAGCATTTCATTGCTCTTGCTCTTTACTCACGTGTGTTAAGAAACACATTCTAGAGTTTACAATTTCCATGGGTGAATTTATAAATATTTCCAATACAAAGTAGTACATGTGCTTTCAGCTTCAGCCAACAACATCTCAAGTGAATAGGGGGACTTCTGCCAGTGCCAAACATCGGGACAACCGACTAGAATGATTTAGGCCTACAATCCAACTCACCAGAGGCAAGTTCTGTCACCAATTCAGAGCCGAGACACTAAACAAACATGGATGCGGTCCAACACATAGGTAGAAATGGGGAAGTCCTCAGTATCAAAAAGTCAAGAAAGGCAAGTCAAAGGTGAAAGCCAAATCGGGAAGGTCATGGATGGATGGAGTCGAATGAATGTGGTGCCTAAGCTAGCAGACAGGAATGTCAAGGAAGACCATATCTATGCTCATAGGAGGGCAATAAACCAGTGGGTTTTGTCAAGAAACCTAAATGTGCAAGTAATACATCCATTAATAATTATAACATCATCCAAGATATTCAATTTTAGATTTAAATAATATTGCCATGTCCTTAATCATATACCAAGCTAATGTTGTGAAGATGACTAAAGCAACAAGATAATAATCCATAGTCAATAATCAGGAGTCCATAGGTTATACATCATAACAACAATCATCAAATATCATCTAAAACACTGCTGCAATAACATCACTGGGCACTGAACTGAAACTGTATGGAATAAAGGGTCACATCGGTCATCAAATCTGAGCTCCCAAGGCTCAGCCTTGGCACAAGGTCTAACAAAGGACTGATTAATATACTGCTCTGATCATGAGTGATCTCAAAATACAAGCTCATCATAGCTGATCTCTGTAAAAGCAAAGCTCTGAAATGTGCAGATATTTGCTCAGCAAGGATAGTAGCCCTGCTACTATGGTGTGATAACAGGTCCAATCCAAATATTGGGCCATTGACTCTCAGGACGCAGGAACATTTTTGTTTTCAGTTTTGCAACTGTATACTTTTTCACTACAATTTTGTTCATCTTTTGCAAAAAGTAATTCGGATACTAACCCACTACCTCGGTAGTATAGTAATTAGAAAACATTTCTTTTTTTTTTAGTTATCTACAATCAAAAGACCCCCTTGATTTCCCAAAGTAAGGTTTCAGGATAAGGGTTTTCCCGAGTACTAGCCCGAAAAGAGACTCTTGGGGCATAAAAAAGTAATTTTTTTGTTCAAAAACTTTTAAAATAAACAAGGCTCTGTCCCGAGTATGCTCTGGATCACTGCAGCTATGTCTGAACATGCTGATCAAACCAGAAAGGGGCTTAGCTACTAGTAATTAGTATAACACTTCCCAATAAACCACCCATATACGAAAATCCAGCGTATCGTTTTTTTTGGCATAGTGTGGGAAAATTTATCAAAGGAAGCGAGAATTACTGGGTAGCGACCTCGGAATACCGTTAGACTACACCCTCGTTTGGTGTAGTGTTGAACACCTCCCAGAGACTCTGATCCGGCCCACATTTCTGAGTGAAAAGCCACCTTGCCAGAATCCAGACATATTTCCAGTACCTTATGGTATATTGGAAATCCCCTCATCCATAATAAAAACTCATTACCACATTAATTTTAAAATTGACCAAGAACATTTGCACAACATTTTATTTCCAGCATTACAAGCAGCATTTCATTTTGACTCCATTTTTTCAGCACTGGTCTCTCTTATTTATCATTGCAAATTATATTCAATTGCTATCATGTGTTGAATGATTTGGTAATCTTGTTTAATTTCTATGTTGTTTAAATCTTTATGCTGTTATGCTTTCAAGTTATATTGCAAATCTCTTGTGTTAGTTTTGTCATTATAAAAAAACTCCTAAAAAAAAACTAACTCATCAACCATAACTAGCTTAGCTTAATCATCCTTAGCAACTTTTAAGGTCCACCTCCCTTGGCTTCGTTAGGAGTTTGCCTAAACGGAGGAGTCAAGAATCAAGTGACAGTACTTGACTCGAGGCTTGCCCCCAAGGACACACTTAGTGGCTTGAAGATTTCTGCCACGTTAACCCCAGGTGTGTTTCCAACGACAACAGGCCCTTGTTCAAATTAAGGGGGATGTTGAAATTATGGGTGTAATCTTCACATTTAGCCACAATCGACATTATTTGTACTTTTTTATTATATTTGTAGGTTTGATTAAGGCCAACCTAGTCAACTCAATGTAAGCTCAATAACACCCCTTAGGGAAAGTGCCTTACCTTTTCATTTGTGTATTTAATCTTGGGGAAAGTGTTATACCTCTTAAATTGTGTATAAATACACACGTTTTATTTGTATTTTCACACATTGTGAGTGTTACACCAAAATGTCGTCACCCTTGTGCAAGTGTTGCAAGCGTCGTCATCATGACCTAGTGTCGTCACCATGACCGTTGCAAGTGTCGTCATCATGATCGTTGTGATAGTGTCGTCATCTTGAGGATTGTGTAAACTCTTTGCTATGACCCCTAAACTCATTCTGGGCTAAAACACATCCAACTGAGAGATTTCCCTGCCTAGTTGACCTCTTTGAGTAGGCTGTCGCACTTTGTCTTCCTACAGAATGCGACAAACCCTCTCTGTCGCAGTTTTTGGTCAACTAGGGTGAGACACTGTCGCACGGTGTCCTTAGGCAAAGTGCGACGACCCCCTCTGTCGCTCTGTGTCCTCTACCAGGGTGCGACGAGATTGGTTAAAGGCTATTTTGGGGAGTCTCGAGGTCTCTCTAGAAGTTTGTTGAGGTGGAGGCCTATCCCTAGGCTCTAGGTGAGGTGGCATTTCAGTTCCTAACCTAATGGGAGGATCCCTTAACCATCTCCCCCTAATCCTCAACTACCCTATCTCTTTAGCCCTATAAAAACATCCACTCTCTCCATGGGAAGAGAGGAAGGTCTATGGTATCCTTATGCTGGTAGAATCCATATTGGTGATTGAGAAGCTTGTACCACCTTGGAGGCTTGGCTTGGACATGTTGGATGGAGGATGCGACATTGAGGCTTTGGTTGTAGCTTCATCCTTTCTATGTATTCCCACCTTTTAATATAGTTAATATAATCTCTTTCCATGAATGTTGTCTCATTGATGATGTTTAGAACTCTCTTCCTCAACTATTAGTTTAGATCAGTTATTGTTTAGATGTATTGTACTGCTTGTATTGTTTCCATATTGTCTTGGCGGGTCTTGCAGCTGGAGATTTGACGACCGCAGGATTTGGAGCAACAACAAGGAGAGGGATCCACGATCTGAAAGGTACGATATCTAAGTACTCGATCTGTAATTGATCTAGGGAAGTATATTCATATTCTGTCCTATTTGTTCTAGTCTTACATTAAGCTAGGGAGATCAGGCCTTGAGTCTGCTCTTGGTAGATTGTCTGTCAAACAGTGAGCATTCATTCATTCTTATGCAAGTGACTTAGCCTAAGGGCACGATAAATCATTGCACTCTCTTGTTCTTGGTTTGCTCTATCTTATGCTTGGGTTATTTCTGTCTCTAGTGCATTTGAGATAGGGTTTATTTTTCTCTCAGGGGTTGCACCTCTCTTGGTTGCCCTAGTGTTGTTTATCTATTTCTTCATTGCAAAATTTGGGTTAGCTAGTGCACTTACGCTATGGCTTATTTCTCTCTCTAGGCTGTGCCTCTCTTGGCTACCCTAGTGTTGTTTATCTCTTTCTTTGTTGCAGAATTATGATTGGCTTTGGTTCCATTCAATTCTCTTGCTAACACCTATGAATCTCAACAGCCAAAGTGCCGAAATCCTCTAGCACTTTGCTGCTTTTTCAATTACCAGCAAATCTTAGTTCAGCAACTCACTGTCTAGCCTCAAATAATTATTAGTTGAACCTTAATTTGCCGATCTCCCAATATGCCTCAATAGTTATCCAAATCCAAGCTTTCAACAGATCCTTCTTCAGTGAATTGGAATTTCCTTCGGTATGGAACTTTACAGAATTCCAATTTACCAACATGCTTGGGAACTTGACACTTCATCGAATTTCTGATTTTTGGTGACCCCCGTATGGGACTTTGTAGATCCACCAATATGCCTCAATATTGAGCCAAATTCCTAGCTTTCCATAGATCTCCGCAGATCTCCCTTCGGCAACTTGGAATTTCCTTGGATCTGAAACTTTGCTAAACTCAAGTTTAAAAAAATAAACTTGGACCTCTGAGACACTCGACAAGTTACAACCAATGTGCCCCAATACATAGCCAAATTCTAAGTTTTCAGCAGGTCTCCCTTCAACAACTTGGAATTTCCTTGGGAATGGAACTCTGTCAAACACTCTGGGAATTTCCTTGGGTATGGGACTCTGTCAAACTTCAGTTAATCGATATCTTGGGACACAATCGAATTTATGATTTTAAGCAGCTAGTCATCGAACTAGCCCGCCAGACAAACGACTTCAGCAACTAAGCTGCACCCTTCTGCATTAAATTCCTCGGTATGCCTTACTCCCAATACTTTCAGGACACTTCTAAACTCAAGCAAATAGTCCTCGGCAACAACTACAATTCCATGAAAAGGCACTTTCCCACCACCTAACAGAAATCTCTTTTACAGAATATATCAACAAACCAATTCCTCAGCCTTCTTAACACACAATGTCCTAAATCGGCAAAGATGTTTTTCCAGCCATATAACAGATTCTCTTACAACAACTGTCACTGTCACCTAGTGTTAACAGATTCAAGGCCTCAATGCCTGAACAAACTCCCTGATACCACTTTGTCATGTGCCTAAATTCCTCTTAATTTTTCACTCTTTTAGAAACCCAGAAAGCTCTTCACGCAATTGTGCATAATTCTCCTTCTAGTTCTGAATTTTCATTTCAATTAGCCCTTTTATTAGTTTCTGTAGTAAAAATTGCCACCCAGTGGTCATGAGTTCAAAATAGCCAAGCATTAAGCTTAGCCTACATTCGTCCAGTGCATGAGTGTCCATGTAAAAAAAAGTCATTCTAAATCGACTCGTTTAAAAGACAGTAACAGCATTGACTTTGTGAAATATGGTCCCATCAATCCAGACAGAGAGTGTAGGCGAGTAAGCTTACCAGGCATCTGAGCGATTGCAGTTAAAGTGTGAAGGGAATAGAGAATGCAAACGGCAATGAGCTTCACCATCATGATTTGCAGTGGCATTAGAGGGGAAATCCTGAATTCCGAAGCGCCCCCAATCGAAGCGTTCAGGTTTCATCGATCTCATTTTGTTTTCTAAGTGGAAAAACTAAAATTAAAACCACATTAAAGCGGCACTGTCAAAGTACAGCCGACAGCGAAACTACTTGTCCTAAGAGTTTATGTCTTCTGGTGTGAGACTGGTGAACAGGATAAACTTCTTAACTGGAGCTTCGGATTGAAATTTAAAGTGAGACGCTGACACTGGGGTGAAAACAGATCGATAGTTAAAAAACAAGTGTCAATATCACGATTGAATTCAAGCCCGCCAACGGCCATTATAGTTTCACCAAATTTCCAATACAGTGTCTCCAATGTTCGATGCTTTATCACATACTCCCCTCGCTATCCAACAAAAACAACCCAGTTATATTTGTTTAACCTGAAAAGAGTGTTGTGCCCTCTTATTATTAATTTTAAAAAATAGGCAAACATAAAAAGTATTTTATATAGATAAATATTTCGTGGACTTTTTGAATTTTCACAAGGAAAGACTAATCATACGTTATATTTATAAAATTATATAAATACTCTTCAATAATAGCTAAGTAATATATATTCATTTTCATTGTTGTTTTTAGAGTTTTACTGAATCAAAATGAATAGCTAAGTAATATATTCATTTTCATTGTTGTTTTTAGAGTTTTACTGAATCAAAATGAAGCTGTTAAGGTTAGAAAAAGAATTAAGGAATTAAGCTGACGTTGTTAGAAAAAGAATTAAGGAATTAAGCTGACGTTGTTAACAGCTTCATTTTGATTCCCTCAATATGGGTAGAGTGTCTATACTCAAATGCCCTTTCACCCTTACCTGCACCTCAATTGTTTAGGTGTGTTTTCAAACTGCCAGCATAAATGTGAAAATCAAGAGGAACTACATTGCCAAACTTCTATTAAACATTAAACCTGTCAAACTGAATATGGGCAAAAGCTAAGCATCCAGTTGCACAGCATTGAATGCTCTGCTGCGTAATGCTGTACAAAGTGGGGTGTACACATTTCTGAAAAAAAAGTGGGGTATACACAGTTGGATTTAAATAACTTTAGACTATTATTTAAATTTAAAGGCAGCATTTTTAGAATCCATTAAAAATTTGAAAAAAAATTCAAAATTCAAAGAACAATGTTTAAATTTTCTGGAAGCATGATTCAAACAACACAAAATTCGGATTTATTAAAAAAAATCGTCCGATTCTGGTCAAAAACTCACTGAACTGGCAAATCGTCAAATTTTTAGACTTCTGCAAATCGAAATGGTACACACCCGCACACTGCAGAGCATTCAATGCTTTGCAGCCGGGTGCTTAGGCCAGGAGCTGAACATGACCTCTTAGCTCTGGCCCTGGTCTGCATTGAGTAAATAAATGAATAAATGAGACTGGTTGTTCATACCAACACTTGCATCTCAAAGAACAATGTTTAAATTTGCATAATCTAGGTGTCCACGGGTATTTGAGGGCGCTAAATACATTTATGCATTAAGAAGCACAATTTCAACAACTTAAAATTCAGATTTATTAAAAAAAAAACGCAAGATTCTAGTGAAAAAAGTGAAAAACTCACCGGAGTAGCAAAATCGTCGGAATTTTTAGACTTCTCCCAATCGAAATGGTGCACAACCCCACATTGCAGAGCATTCAATACTTTGCAGCCGGGTACTTAGGCCAGAAGATGAACATGACCTCTTAGCTCTGGCCCTGTCTGCATTGAGTAAATAAATGAATAAATGAGCCGGGCTGTTCATACCAACAACTGCCTGCATTGACTGAGTAAATGAATAAATGAGCCTGGCTGTTGATACTAACTCCTGCCTTTCTTGACGGAGTAAATGAAGAAATAAACCGGGCAGTTGATACCAACTCCTGCCTGTCTTGACTGAGCAAAAGAATAAATGAGCCTGGCCGTTGATACCAACACGTCTGCATTGTGCGTCCATTTATTTACCGCACGCCTCATTAGGTTCAATACTGAATTCCCGCCGATATCTGAAGGTTCAATACTCCGGTAGGAGGAGAATGATATTACTACTTTACTAGATATAACTACGAGCGTGAACTGGCCAAAGTATGAGGTACCGTTTTGTTAAAAGTAAGCTCCCATTATTTGTCAAAAGAACACAGGATGTCAGGACGTATGGCACAATGTGACAACAACAGTGGTTAAGCCGCTTCCTTCAGTGAAGATGATGGAGTTCAATCTCCCTTTATGTTTCCATTGAGAGAAAGAAAGCTGTAAGGTATTTTCAGATTTTTTTGAGTAATATGCCCTAACATACTCCTAACATTTTAGCGATCAGGCTAACAGTGGTATTTAACTTCATGCAGAGATTTTTATTTATGAGAAGAGCAATTCATTAGTGCAGTAAGCTTCGTGCCTGAAGGGCGCTGTAGAAGCTATAGATACAAAAACTGGAAGAGCTACCCTGAGATTCACAATCATCTGTTGTTGCTCTCCACGTAAAAATCACTACAGCAAATTTGAAATTTGTTTCATATCTGTGTGGCTATGGATTGCTATTGTACGATACACCTTTACAAATGTGCTTAATCACATAAATTAATGAAAAGAAAACAATAATGCAAAGGTGGGCAAGGAACACCAACCCAATATCGTAATTCAGTTCCATTATTTATATAACAGTTTTAAGTAAATGACAGCTTCTAACATCGAAGTGCAGCCCACTATTGTAATTCATAAAGATAAAACAGAAACAAGAGCCACGAGGTGGCAAAATACATTAACAACCGCTTATGACATATTGCCGCCACCTCTTTGTCATCATTCTGAACCAATTACATTCAAGATAAATATTTTTTTATTAAAATGAGTTTAATAAATAAAATTATTACTATATAAAAATTTATAGATAAAAACAAGGTGTATTCTATAGCTTGGGTGTTGATGAATGCACTCACCATTATACCACCAAATTTTTTGAAATGAAATAAACAATATCAACAAGGTGCATTCTACACCTTGGGTGTTGGGTGTGGAGATGATCCATCGACTATGTGCGATACCATTAAAAAAATGCAATAAATATTTTAGAAAAAACCAAGAAAAAGTTATTGTGTGATACTATTAAAAATACTCACCTTGTTGTCTGAACAAAAGATCCATAAGACCAAAGCTTTTGACAATACCTGTGTCAAAACCTGAATGCAGAGCATAATGAATGTAGTTATATCTGAAAGCATAAATCTTGCTAGCAACGTAAATGCAAACACCAGATCAAAGGACAAACCGCCAATGCCCCATTAACTCGAGATTATAGCATACAGACCCATGCACAGAACGGCCAGGACGGGCCGGGACACGCGGAGGACCAAACCCCGGCGACAAATTACGAGGAATGAATATAACCAAAACATTACAAAACTTGGTAACATAAAAAAATTTGGTGTCAGGGTGGTAGGGTAATTCAGATGTAAAATTAGGTTCTGGGGTGTTCCCCATCCACCTTGGACTAGACATGCCCTGTTTTCAGAAGTGACATCCCCATAGGTATGCTCGTGCACCACCAAACCAACTCTGAAACAGTCCTAATTCATATTATCAAGTGAATAAATAAAACTGGGGTAATATCATGCCATATACTTACTTATGAATGCTGATGCATCGAATACCATATAAATATTTTGACTGGTGAATAACATTTAATTGTAACCTGGGACAGCTGTTGCCACATCTTTTTTTCACTTTGCATTTCAGTTTAAGGTTACAATTTTAACAGGCAACCTAATTGTTTTTGTCACCAGCACAAGTTTAGACTTCATGTAACAAACAAATAATTTTGGTTCACAAAAAATGTATTTTTCCTAATTCACTTCACATTTCAGTTTAAGGTTACATTTTTAACAATCAATCTAGTAGTTTCTGTCACTAGCACAAGCTTAAAGTTCATGAAACAAGCAATGATTTTGGTCCAGAAAAAAGTGTATTTTTCCTAATTACCCACCTGAAATTGCTCATGCAATACTTTGTATTTTATATTGTTTTGTTCATTTGTTTTCGGCTGTTTCATGAATAGCAAAAGTTGAGACTGGGCATTCATTTTTGTATTTTTCATATCATGGATAATTTTGAATTTCCACATTTTCAATATTTTATTAACCAATATATGCTTTATATTTTTCCTACATGATTATCCTCAAAATTTATGATTGAGTCTGTGGTTTGCGTATTAACTTAGTGACTAACTGGCATTGGATCAGTGGGTATCCATTTTAAAAGATAATAGACACTACAGGTAAATCTAATGGCAAAAGCAGAGATGAGAAGCAGTCAAAGCCCTGGCCATTTTGCTTTCATATTGCGTCCATGTGGATTTTTTCATCCAAAACTATAACTCAACAAGCCAAAATGCTTTTACATATCAGTCTATTTCATGGTCCACAAGTTGAGGTAATGTTCTCAGTACAATACATCAGATAAGGCAATAGCAAGTACTCTAAACAAGATAAACCAAAAGACAAAATATAGTCACAACATCTGCTGGATCAGATACATAAGCATTATCACTGAAACCTGTACTTGAAACCACCTTCAATCTAATTCACACTGTTTCTTTCAAAATAAATGCATTACTGGTCAAACTAGCATTGAACAGATTAGATTGTTAAAGGGTTTAGATAATATAGATTTCTTAATTTTGTGACGGTTTTCAGTTCTGATCATTATTCACTGGTATGCTATCCATGCAATTTGATTTAATCCATGATTCAATATTTACATACGGCAGTCTGTGTGCTCATACCAAGTTATGTCCAACAATTTGCAGTTGTTATAAGTAAAACTATCATATCTCTAAAATAAATGCCATCATAAAAGGCCTTTAACGCAACAGCAGAAGATAACCAAACCAAGCTATTTGTGAATCATAATGAGGACAGATAAATGACAAAGTTTGCATCTTGCACAGAATGCAAATGTGTTGTGGCAAATAAACACATCAAAATATTAATCCAATATTCACAATAAATAACCTTGGTGAAGTGTCAGCAATAAGACAGTAATATTTAATCCACTAAGATATTTATCAACCAATCAATATAAGTGCTATTAGCAAAAGATCTGATGTGAGTAATATGACATAAAATCAAATTTCAATTTGCCATTTCATATTTTCTGATTCAGTTTCTACATACCAGTTAATAGATGACATTATTTTTATGCCTTATACAAATACATGAAACCTTTGATTCAGTCCTTATCTTTCTCTAATTCGATTTTTAAATTATTAAAAACTTTAACCAGAATGCAAGAATCAAAAATAGTATAACATAAACCGGGAGTAGCTATTAGTGGCTGCAAGTCTATCAGCGCTTTCAAGCATTATTGGCCGCTTTTTTAATGGACCCAAACAATAAATTGCGGTGACATAAACTCAAAAACGGCACAAAGTATCTAGCATGCTTCTTAGTGTACAGCTATTTTCAAAAGAAGAGGAAACAGGAATTAACATATAAACTCATTTCAGATATGCATAAAGTATATTAATAAAAGAACCAAATATTGCAATAAAAAATCAGATCTCAATTTTCTGGTGCAATTATTCTTTCAATATATAATAGTTTTGTAACAATTTTTTTTTTCCTCGCACTATATATATTTGAATCCATTCAAATTTCAAAGATGGAATAAAAAATTGCAAGGGTTTAATATCCATGAAATGTCATCTTATGGACCGCTAAAATATTATCCAGGATCAAATATCTTGATGCCCTGTGGTGACATAGTCTTAAAGCTTCCAACTCCTATAGAATCAATAAGCAGGAAAACACAAAGAACGATGCACTATAATTCTCTAAATGCATGAAATAAGATTATGCTTCGCAAAATAAGGAAGAAGAGGAGAAATATGTGAGTTCAGGTACAGATAATGTAAAAATATTTCAAATAGAAAATAGTTAGAAATTTTAAAATTCCAAAAAAGCAATAAATTTGAATACCTTGAAAAATAATAAATATTCACAATCACAGATCCTGTCCTTGCATATTTACTTTTAATTCTCTTCCTCAATTTTTTAGATAAAAATGTTTTCAATGAGGAACTAAAGTATCGTTTCAAAGATAGATTAGTGTCAACTGTTTACTAATTATGGGCCCTGAGGCTATCAGAGGCCATTCTATTGGTAACAGTTGTTGCAAATGCATGCTGTGAGACCACGGCTACTGTATTAAATGTGACAGTTCAAGGGCAACCTGTAATTGTGTTACAAGAGCGATTGCTGGATAGCTAGCTTAGGTGTGATCTAACCATGTATTTAGATAATAACCATGTAACATGGATAATTTTTTCTGTGTTTACTTTGGAAGTGCGGTCTAGAGGCAAACAGCAAGGTTATGTGGCTTGTATTAATGCAAAGAACCAGCTTCAAAAACGCTTGATTCGGTGCGGATGAGACCGGGTGCAAGCTTTGGATGACTTTGACAGCATAGACATATCGGCCATAGTGCAGCAGCATAGGCAAAGAGATTCTATAAGACGTATTTCTAGCAAACAAACAAAAATCAATATACTCCAAAGTCAACAACTTTGGAGTAGATAAAAATAAGAGTAAAATGTCACAAAGGAGACACTCATTTTAATCACCGATGTCTATATTGGGTGTCAGCTGCATAAAACTCTACTTAATCAACATCACGGAACAATTCTTAAACTGAGTTTGACAATGTAGGAACATATTGCCATGTAGGAAATATTATATTGAGTTTGACAATGTAGGAACATATTGCCATGTAGAAAATATTATACTATATATGTAAATATGTGGTATGTATATTTGCCTGCTTAGCAGATGACAAAAACTATGAAAATGTTAATCAACAAGAGTTTTAGTGTATTTTTTTATATTGTTTAAAGGCATTAGATAAGCAAAAAAACAGTTCTTCAATACTTCTGTCAATAAAGCAGAAGACAAAAAAGGAATAAGTCCAACAGACTGAGTTTTGTTAATAAGCCAGAGGACCAAAAAAGGCAATAAGTCTAACATACTGCAATTGTGCTTTTGCATGGGCAAATGGGTCTTTCCACTTTTTTTGTTGCAAAAATGTTATGCAATATGAACTTTTGTATTCGTTGTAGCCCTACTGCCATTGTGGTGGCCTTTGATTGTTGTTGTACCTGCCAATAGCATTCAAAATATAGTCAGAATAATTGGAAAAAAGTAGCAAGAATGGAAGTATTTGTAAAGACTAGATACTATTTCAAGTATAATATTGGAAGTACTCATAGTTTATGTCAATTTGCATAATTTCAAAGCAATGAATCTTTAGGAACAATATAGCAAGGGAGAAAATCTTGCGAAGAATAACAAATTATTGTATCAGGCTGTGTAATAAATTATAGTAAATTATTTTTCAATATAGCTTTTATCAATAATTAGAGTATTAGGCTACTGAAATTAGCATTTCACCAAATGTTAGTATTTAAATCGCAGCTATTTAAATCATGCCATTCTACGATCAGAGTTTCGAACTTTGCAACATATACTCAAAATCAAATGCGAATCAAAATTTTGTGAAAATTGTTTAGGCGAAAACTAACCAAGGAAAGTTTATAAGTTGAAAAATGATTATATGTTAAACTAGATACACAGCAAATGTTTTGAAGCTGCAAACCATTAATGTAAACTGAGGAAATGGCAAAGTGTTTCTGTTTGTAGCTAATGCAATTGAGTACAATTTTCAAAACACGGTTTGCAGAGGTCGGGAATATTGAACAAAAAACTTAAATTCTTTAGAACAAAAAATAGATTTGTGTACCTAAAACTCAGTTTCTTTTCAAGTTGATGATGTTGTTGTCCAAAGCCAATGTAAATAGCCCTTGCTGGGAAAACCTCCGCAGATTGAAAACTGTTGATGATATGTTTTTTGAGTATTCTTCAAATGAAATGTTTGCTACTTCTGGACAATACTCTTTTAACTGTGGGTTGCGCAGTGTGCATTCTATCAATCCATCATTTGTGTCTAGATTGCATTCCAGACTATGCTCATATATAATTTCCATTTCTTTTTTGCAAAATGCACAGATCAGACAGCTCTGCATGAGTGGTTGTTTACATTCAGCACAGATGCATCGATACGGAGGTGCAAATGAATTTTTTGGTTTCAGTATTCCGTGTATCTGTCAAAGTCAGAGAACAAGTGACCATAGAAAATGCATATAATATCAGCATATTTTTAAATAGAACTATTTTTTTTATTTGAATAATAATTGAACTTAGATTCAAACCACTATGACTAATTACAATGGTAATGGGCAAGGTAGGCATTGGCTAACTGTTGTTAGCCAAAGGGTAAAAGCAAAGACACATTGCAAAAAGCAATCTTTGGAAACTGATGAATAAGAGTGTTGTGAACAGAGTTATAGCCTTCAATATAAAATTTGTTGCAATGCAAACAATGTTTTGAAGCACCCATAGAAAGAGAATAAATTGTACTTTGTCACCATGCAATAAATATTGTATGTGCAAAGAGGAGTGCCATTTAATGGATATGCAAAGGTTGCATTGTCATAATTTTGCTTCTCACATTGAGAGTACATACACACAATGCACTTTTGCAAAAAGGAAAATATGCAATTTGCAACATCGCTGCAAATGCAATTTTGATTGGTTAAACAAATATAAAATCTGACTCGTGGCACTTTAAGTGTTCTGCATCTATCTTCCGATCACAAAAATCTAATCATGCCATTGTCATCTTATCTAGCATGAATAATTTTAGATGATCTAGATAATGTGAATTAGTTGGATGCACTTTTGGTACCTAAAAGCCTTCTTTGCAAAGAGAGCTTGGTATTGATTACATCTCAAGATAAAGATGTTCTCAGAAGCTGGGGAGTGGAAACGTCATCAATTTATAAAGCAACTGACCTCAATACACAATACTCCCAAGAGCTCTTGTGCTTTGATGCCTTCAACCAGTCTTTTCCAATCGTTGTATTTGAATCTTTTCATAAATTCTTAGAAGCTTGTGAGGGATTGCCTTTATGTTTAAAAGTATTTGGGGTGCTTGTCTATGGCAAAAATGAGATGTCTTATTGGGAAGACCAATTGGATAGAGGCTTAAACATATGATTCCAAATGAGACTCAAAGAAGACTTAAAATTAGTTATAATGTGCTCAAATAAATCTAACAACTGGATTGTTTTTTTGGAAAAACAAATACTTCTGTCTGAATGGCTAAAAGAGCTTAAATTCCATAGCTTTAAGCAATATGTGCTCAGGAGATATAGTAGCGGAAAAGGAGATTTCTGATTGCAGAAACCAGATCTACAGATTTGTTTTTAAAACAGAGTTTTCAAAGTGGCCCTTTTGTAAATGGCTAAAACAACCTAAAAGCAATGACCTAGGCAAGCATGTGCTTGTTAGCCTTGAGGATAGAATTACAAATAGACAAGATTCTTTATTATAGGAAAAATGTGTACTCAAGATCAGAAACAGTGATACAAGAGAGAAACCATGAGAACTCAAAGAGATATGAGAGGGTTTAGCAATTGGCAAAGGTCTAATGACGAAATATTAACCCCATATTTCTTTGCAGAAATCAAGGGCCAATATTTAGCTAAACTACCCAATGTTGATGGCAATACAAGCACATTCAAACTTTTCCAGTGATTAAAGCTTGTTTGAGAATCAGTTTGATGCGATTTTGAGAAACTTTTATCAAGTTATTTTTAGCAATTTGGTTTTCTACGGCATGCATGTGAGATGTTTAAATATTCTTGGTCATCAAAAAGTCTATTATACATAACAAAGGCAATGGACTTAGACAATGAACAAGAGGAAGAAAAACGACGAAAGGTCTTAAGCACTGAAACTAGTTTGCAGCAAACTACATTATGTTTGAGAAAGAAGCAATTTCTCAACAGACCTGTGTCTTTGAGTCAATAATTGGCAGCAAATTTTGAATTGCATAATCATCATTAAGAGGGTCAATAAAAGTAGCTGCACAGGTCTGGAGCATGTGGCTTGTTTTCGTATCATTTCGAACAATGTTTTTAAACAAATAGAATGGGGGATTATCAAATGCAAGTTGTTCTTGAATTTGCAAGAACAGTTCTTTGTAGCCTTCATTAAGCTGTAGCTGCAATAGTAGAAGACAACAGTTAATAAGCATAGATTGTAATTAGAAATCGTTGAAGCTATTTGTGTTTGTTTTTTCCCTATTTTTTTGTTTATATAAAAAAGTGAAAATTTTATTTGCATTTAAAAAACAGCAATTCCAAAAGAACACTAGCTATACAAGTAAGCATATTTACTGTTGCATGGTCATTTGTCATTCCACCGTCTTTGATATACAAGTCAAATTGCTTGTTGTTGTATTCACATGCAACAACAATTGTTGCAATAGAGCCAACAGAGTAGGAGTCATTGGATGACAACAGATCACCAATTGTCATATTTGGAGCTAGCTTTCTGATTTTGCAAACTCGATCAATTGTCTCAATTATTGTATGGGGGAATATGACTATTGAGTACTTAGAATCGCCTCTGTCGTACTGGCCTTTTTTTTTAGCCCAAATCGAGTGATTCTTAGACTTTTGCTAGTTGAGAAATAGCTTCCAAAACGTTTGAGCAAATTGTCACTTATTCCAGCAGTGATTGTCATTAGCCCATCTCTATCAACAAAGTCTGCATGCAGTATTTGTGCCTTTACAGGAGAAGTTTGTATTTTGTACTGTGCGGGCCCATATACGGCCAAGATGTCTCCTTCGAAAACAATTTTTGGTGTTGTTGTGCATAGCTCTATAATAGTAGCTGCTTCTGGAGGTGTTTGTTTGAACCTGCTATTGTTATAGTTAGAGAAAAGGTCGAAGAAAGAAATTATCAGCAATCAATAATAGGAATGTTGAAACTTAAATCAAGCTTGAGGAAATATTTGTCAATGCAATAGTTATATTCTATTGTTTTCTGTGCTAGAAAATTGTAAAAGAAAACGAGAAAGTTTCAAGTGTTAAAAATGACGTAAAAAGCAATCAGGACGAAAATAATTGCATACCTTTTTGCACTTTCAAGAGTTGACACTACTTCCATTGCTGGGTTGTTTGGTGCTAATGTTGTTTTTGTTGTGTTGTGCATGGGCAATGAACCATTTTCCATTATTTTTCAATTTTTTGATTTCAGTTTCAAAAGCTGTGCATGCGAAAAGCATTAAGCAAATCAGCTGTAGCTGAAATTGCTAATTAGTGTAAAAAGTAGTAGAGATTTATAACAGATAGAAAATATGACAACAAACAAATAGCATGAAAAGAAGAAAAGCAAAAGAAAACAAATGTCTATAATTCTTTGACTGGATTTTTAACATTTGCATAGCGCAAAGTCTATGTAATGTTAAGAATTTCAATTAAACAAGTGTTGAAAACTATGTTATTTACAGCCAAATATTGAACAATTTTTCATGTACAATTATCTTGAACATAAGAATTTGTTATTAAAACATTTTATGTAGCTTACATATGGTGTGCATTTTTATAAAATGGAGACAACAGGTGAATACTTTTTGTAAAGAGTGTTTACATATGTTGTGGCATAATTGCTATTTTTTAGATCTGAACTGTGAACAAAACAAAATGTAAACAACTTTCGACAATAAAAAAAAAACAAAAGTTGACATCACGAAATAGATTACAAGAATATGAGAAAGTTTGACAGAGTTTAAACTCATAGGTATGACATCAATGTTGCAAATGCCCAAAGCTAATTTAAACCTAGCTTAGTGTGAGTAGGCAAAAATCAAATTGATGTGGTTTAAAGTGCATGAAAGTTGCAGAAGAAAAAAAAGTACCTGCTTTTGATTTCGTGCAAATATGTTATCATGGATCCGTCCATAGATAGCAACACAATAAAATTAAATGATGCAAAATTGAATAGACTACGCTTTTTTATCAAAGGATTGATAAGAAAGTTGAATAGTGATCAGTCCAATAAGCATCTGAAATATTGAAAACAACATCTCTGTGTTTCAAATTTGTCCATAAGTGATCAAGCATTGAACCGGTGTTTGTTGTTGCTTTTGTTGTTTTCAGTGTCAAGCCTTTCATTTGCATAAACATTTGCAATTTTCTTTTCGATGTTGTTTCTTGCAACATGTCAATGTTCAGGTCACCAGCTACCAGGATTTGAGTAGTTGGTGTGCAAGTTGAAAAAATGCAACTCAATATATGAAAGAGATCATCAAGCACAGCACATGGTCTATTGTAAATGTTCACTACTTTCAATACATTGTACCCTAATTCAAGATCTATGCAAATTGCTTCGGTGGAGTTTCTTGTATAGTTTTTAAAATCGATGATGGCAATGTGTTTTTTAATCAATGTAAGGATTCCATGCATTGAAAATGCTGAAAATAAATTGTATTTTTCTATCATTGTTGTTTCTTTGGCAAGTGTGTGCATGTGAGTTTCTTGCAAACATAAAATGTCTGCTTGCATAAGTTCATGATCATTCAGAACATCGTCATAGTGCAAAAGCAAGTTGCGTGTGTTCAATGATGAAATGAGTAATTGCCTAACATTTGGCATTGAATGCAAACCGTATTCAAATTGCAAAGTCGCATGCATTTTTAATCTATTTATTTCAGTCATGACTTTTGGACAAGTTATAAAATTTCTTTGTTCTAACTTGTTTAAAAGATAAAGACAATCAATATCTCTGACACGTGACAGCGCAGTGTAAACAAGGCCATGTCTTTTAATTCCTTTTGGGTCAAATGCTAATTTGTTCATTGTCAATCCTTGCACTTTATGGATTGTCCTTGCACATGCTAACTGAATTGGGAATTGTGCTCGCATAACATTCATTTTATTTTCAAGTGTTGTTTGTATCACAATTCTTTTGATTGGTGTCCAACTGGACTTTACGGCAGGTGTATAAAGATGTTGCATAGTAGCACGTTGCTTGTCTCCAACTTTTGGATCTACAAACTCAATCCAAACAATATCATGGCTTGTTTGTGTATAGTGTTTAAACACACCTTCTGCACCATTGACCAAGCCATCATCAATTGAGTAGTTGCCTCCAACTAGTTCAACAAGCATATCCTTTTTTCACTACTATCATAGAGGGAAGTCGCAATGTCTTCTGTCTATGGTCATTTTTTTCAATTGACTCAATTTTGCTATCATGTGCTACTAGTGTGAATGTTTCTGTTTGCATAGCTGATAACATTTTTGAGTTATGTTGTTGAACATCCTTATTACTATAGAAAAGATAAGGAAACGTTGCATCTATTGGTGGTTGTTTGTAGCAATGTTGATTTAAGTAATCTATGTCATCCAGTGTTTGAGAGCATGTTCTAATTCTATTCAAAATTGATATGAATTTTTGATTTCTTTGACGTACAACTGTTGTAAGTTCATAGCATTTTATAGCATCAGACCAAAATGTATAAGGAAATGTTTGTTGTTGGAATCTTGGTTGTTCAAAAATCCAACAATCCTGAACAGGTTGTGCTTGACACAAATCACCACAGAATATGACATCAAGGTTTCCAAATGCTTTTGTTGGTGTGTGCATGATTTCACGTAGTCGTTTTTCAATGTTATGTAGCATTTGAGACCCTATTAAAGAGACTTCATCAATCAACACAACTCGAAGTTGTTCACAATCTTTTGTCAAAAGATCTAGGGTGTTTGAATTTAGAGGAAGCATGTTTGAACTTAGCGGCAGTCTGAGAGCAGAGTGGACTGTAATGCCACCTGCATTATATGCTGCTTTTCCAGTAAATGCAAGTATAAGACCCTTTTTCTTTAAAGGATCACTACCAATTTCCTTGTCATAGTAATGCAAAAGACCATCGTAGATTGCTTTTGCGGTGTAAGTTTTACCTGTTCCTGCCCCTCCTGTCAGGAACAAGCGAATTGGAGTCAGCGGATTGTTTTTTTTCCTTGCAATAACTTCTTTCACAATTGATTGTTGTTCAGTATTTAGCTTTCTTCGAATTGCATGGTATTCATGCATGTTCAATAGAAATGGCTTTTCTGTCAAGATGCACCCACTTTCAGCTTTTGATCCATTGCACGTACTTTTTCGGATTAGATCAGGTTGAATGTCATATTGTTCAAACGCAGAAGTAGTTGTTGTTTTGTCTGTTGTCAAAGGAGCGATAGTTGTGTCTTGCAATTCAATTGTTTCAACAGCATTATCAAGGTCACCCCACTTTGTTGTTGTTGGTGCAATAAAGTTTTGTTCAACAATGTCTATTTGTTCTTTGAATGCAACATATGCATCAGACCATGTTTTGAAATTGCCTTTTAGTAGCTTGCAGTTGTCTCTATGCGGCATAAAGACGATGATCTTTTCTCTAAAGAAATTTTCAGGGTCTTTTTGTTTGTTATAGCGAATAAATCGTATGATACATGGTCTATTTCTTTTTCTTGTAATTGAGTGGATACAAGAATAGAAAGATGCATATTCTGCCAAGCAGATGTTTTCAAGCTCAACAGGACGTGCAATGTATTTGTCCAAAATTGATGGGCAAATAATATCGTCAAAGTCATCTGGTTCTTTTTCCAAAAGTGATGGTTTTTTCAAGACAACTATTTTTTTGTCGTCCGGAGCAGTGTTAATGAAAATAGTCTTCCTAGAGGATGAATGTAGAGATAACGACAATATGACATGTACTGCTTGTCTAGTAGACATTTGTTGCATGTTCAGAAGCGCATTTCCAAGCTTACGTATTGTTTCGATCTTTCCATCATTCTCAAGAAGACATTGTTCTTTGATCTTTTTGAAAGCATTTGTCATCGATCTATCAAATTTGGTGATGTAAGAGCTTACATATGTTGTTGTAGCATAAGCATCTAAGATATATTGTGCATCTGTATTTGCCTGCCATAACTCTGGTATCGCTTTTGCAAATGAATTGATCCAAATGTCAGCAGGATCTCTTTTTAGTATTAAGGTAGACCGAGAAAGCAAAGACCATAGTAGCAAAATGTATTCATCTCTGGTTAGTTCTAGCTCTAGGAGTAATTGTGCAAATGACATGTTTTTAGAATATTCCTTATGTTCAATAAGGACAAAAACCTTTTTTGCTCTTTGAATGAGATCATCTGGAGCATTTTCTAGTGGCTCTAGAATGATGGTCCTATCCATAGGAGGCAATGGGAAATTGAATCTACACGTGGAATGTCGATGTTTTCTACATGTTTTTGTGTGACGATGTGTTTGAATTTGAATAAGATTTTGATCAAGTAAAAATGAGTATGTGGATATATAGCAATCAACAAAACTAATAATCTCCTCGTTTGAATTTTTTCCATAGACAGGTGCATTTTGAATCCAAATTAGTCCATGTTCATGCTCATTTCCTCTTTGTTGAAATTCGGTCGTAAAAAAAAAATCTTGTATTTTTCCAAACAATGTATTGTTTTTTAACATAAGAGACTTTAGTGCTGCTATTTTGTGTCTATAGTAGCGAGTACAAATCACTGGGTGTCTTCTTATTAACGTATCAATATTTTCTTCCAATGCATTGTCTTGTAAATCTGACAAATGTTTTTCCTCAATTTGTTTCAACGCATTGCATAAAGGTGCCCAAAGGTGTTCAGCACTTGTAAAGGTTAAAAAGAATGTAGGAGGACCAAGTTGTCGAATCATTGCAAATAGATCTTTTTTCATATTTTCAAAGTAGTCAGGTGATGTTCTAATCGCTTTCAACGTACGATACCCAATCGGAGATTGGAGTATTTTTACAAGATTGTCTTTTGACTTGACATCTCTTGCCAATATTTTTTTGTCCTTTAACTCTCCCATGCGAATTGATATCCAAGCAGTGTTTTTTACTTGTTTTATTATGATTTTAATTGCTTTAAAGAAAATATTCGTGCAATGTGTTTCAAAGTCTATACTTTCATGTTGTAGCTCCCATTGTGATAGTTGTTGATAAGAGAAGCGATCGAAAATTTCATTTGGTCGACTAAATCCGTAGAAAAGTGTAGGAAAATTTAGCTCTTCAGAGTATTTGTCTTGGAAAATGCTCAATGGTCGAAAGTTCTCGGAAGGTGCAATTTCTATGATTTTTTTGTCTAAGTCATCTATTAGATGTGTTTCTCCATATCCATGTATCAATGTTTCTGATATTGGTTCTATGTTTATTTCATTTTCATCATCATCTGTTTGTTTCGTTGTTTCTTGAGTATTTGACTGTTGTTTCGCTGTTTCACTAAATATTTTTTCCCAATTAGTATCGATTACAATGCCTTCAATTTTATAAAGTTCGGTTTTGCATAAATCACTCAGCGCAGTCATAATGTTCTTTGGCCGAATATTTCCAGATAGATATGCGTTTTTGTATTCCAATTTTCGCTTTAGCATAACTGCAACTGTCAAATTGTCATCTAGACTTCTAGGCAATGTTGTTTGAACTCTATCCAAGTCTGCAGGGACATTGATAATTGAGCCAGTTAGCCCAATTTGTGCTCTTTTATAACCAAGTTGTCTTATCTGTGCAAAGGCTATTCTTGGTGACACCAATCGTTCTTCCAAAGGAGTCAGTATAGTTACAGATGGCAATATGTTATTGCGCCAGATTCATGTAGGCGATGTAAACATAGGCAATTTCCCATTAGCAATTGCTTTCTTGCAAGGTCTACAAATTTGAACAAGTAGCATTGCGCATGACACATCTTCTGTATTTGCTAGAGCCTAGAAAGCTAATTTAATTGTGTTGTTCACACAACAAATGTCTTTTTTAAAATGCCGTTGTTTACACACAGAACATGCATGAATAGGTGTGTCTTGAATAACTTTTAAGTATCTAACAACTGCTTTCTTTGCCTTTGTACATTCCTTTCGCTTTTGACGAATGTGCATTCCTTGTCTACGCATATTGTGTTTCAACAAGCGTAAGTTTTTTTGTGTATTGCCATCAATGCATGTTTGCATACTGGTTTTGCTTTTTGAAAATTGCTCAGCTATGCAAGAGTTTTTTTGTTCTATGTTTCCTATCTTTTGTTTTTGCCTTTTTACTTTAATTGCATTTATGTATATTGGTTTGTTCAAGGATCCCTTGTCAATGTTCTTGACTACAATGTTTTCTTTTCCTATTGTCTGTTTGTTCTTTTTAGAATTATCCGTTGCAATTGCAGTAGAAGTATTTCTCTTGCAATTGGGCGGAAAGGGCATTTTATTTCCACAATGTTCTTGTAACAAAGGTTGGAAATGCGAATGCATTTTATCTATTACATGTTGCACTAGGCATAGAACATTTGACGATCTATTTGTTGCATAGAATGTTGCAATATTTTCTTGCAAATTATTGCTCCATAGATGTATGTTAGTGCCTAGTAGCTCACATAACCATTGGAGAGCAAATCGATCTCCTTCTATATGACCAATGATATATGGCTCTGCCAAATGCATAATATAGGTTTCCCATCCAGAAACAAGAGATGTATCTGCTAATGTGTTTTTATCAAGATATATGTGCAAGCATTTTATTGCTCTGATATCGTTTGAAGCAATAGAATTATAAAAGCTTTGCGCAACTGCTTTTCTAACACTTTGTCCATCAGCGAAGAGTGTTAATTTGGAAATTGATTCAAACAAGGACTCATGACAATTGCCAGGAAGTCGATATGACATTTCAACTTGGTTATATAGACATTGATTTACATTTGCGCTATGAGGAAGCATATCAACGACTTGTCTATTGGCTTCCATTGTTTTATATGACAACAACGGTTCGAAGTGGCCAGAAGCTGGTGTGTGGTCATGGAACAATATATTGTAGCAATATTCAAATTTCCCAGAATTGAAATGAAGGTATTTTGTTTCTTTTGTTAATGACCAAACAGCGACTGGAACGTTCAACCATTTTGAAAACCACTTGATGCAAAATATATCACCCCATAGTCCATATACACTTTGATCATTTGGCTGCGAAGCAGATTGCGACATGCGATTGAGATATTCGTTGACATTTCCTATGTTATGCAATTCTAGCAAATAGTCAACTGTCAATTCTGTGCGCATCGATAACAATGCAGAGGGATCTTTCTGATCTAGACAAACACGAAAATGATTCACAATTCCTTCCCTTATCTCTATTGATGTATATCGGAAATGCAACAATACTGCAAGTGCGTCAAATAGGAAATTGCCTGGCTCATAGTGAAAATTGTCTAGTCGAAACATATTGCTTGTAGCCAATGCGTGATCAATTTGTTGCCAGTTAGAATCTTTGATCCCAAGACCATCTCCCTTTAAAACATAATCGCTTTTACTTTTGTCTTTTTGCATATTGCCTACAAAAGCATTTGCAATAGCATATATTTCTTGCCTTTTTGGTTGTTCTTTTTTCTATGTCTCTGGTCGTTTGTCTAGGAAAACCTGCAGGCAAGTGAAGAGAAACAGAACCTAAGGAAAAGAAAATAAGCAAAGGGTATGGAATTTTTTCAAGCCATGATGTTGTAAACATTGTAAATTGTTCTTGTCATTGCAAATAAGCAAAGCAAACAAAGGAACATATTGGCGACAAGCTTTTTTCAAATGAAGTGTATTTTGTCCTCTTAGTAGAATAGGAAAAAAACGGGATGTTAATTGCTAAGGTGAAATTATTAAATATCCAAGACTTGGTATCAATGCAAAGAAAAGCCTAATTAGAAAACAAGAAAATTCTATGTCTATGTGTTCAGTTTTTTTTTTTGAAACTATATTTGAGTTTGTTATCTTACAACCACCAAGATGAATTTTTGTAGGAAACTATCCAGCTACGGTTCTGTTTAGAGTGAAAGGTTTCAGCACTTAAAAGGTCGAAATCACTTTATCAAGAAATATGGATATAATGTTTCTCATCACACATCAGTACGCACTTGATTTCCTATGCTACTCGATGAGAATCATTAGATTCAATGCAATATTAGATTCATTGGTGACCTATAACAAAGGCAATCAGACCAAATGCATTACATTCCCTATTTAATGTCGATGAATCATTCTACATAATCTTGTACATATATCTTAAGCAGATATGATGATAAACATAAGCTCGATCTCATATACTAGCATAAATATTTGGTCCTACCATTCATTAACACTATACACATATCTAAGGTTATGGAATTACATACATATAGATCCACGTGATTTACGTGACATCACATATGCTAGCTACCCATTAGCATAACCCTATGTGTTTGTCCATAATCAATTGCACACGTTATTAATAATGCTTATACTATTCTTAAGCTGAGAATCATAATAATCAATACAAGCAACTAATGTCTACTAGTATGAACAACGTATATGTCTAATATGATCGTGATAAGCATTGCTTATTACGATAGCTTAGGTATGGTTATTGCTATGGAGATTACACTCTTCTCTATCTTCCGGTTGCACCAACACTAAATAATTATAGCCAAAGGCATGCAAAACAATCTCCCCTATATGAATAATTACACATAATACATAAGGTTAAATAAATCACTTATAGCTTACATTGGTTACATATCAGTTATTTATGAGACAATTCACAACATACATACTATATTCGTTGATGAGGACTGCCAACAATCTAGATGTATGTTCACCAGCAGGGAACTCAATAAGTTCAGCTTCTTCTCAATGCAAATTTGGCGAACTTGCTGGGAATCCCCTAGATCCTGGTCAAACACACCTATCTCTATTAATATAGTTACATAGACTAACTTTCCTTTGATACACTACAGTTACAATATCAATTCACTAGTGACCTATAACAAAGAGAACCAAAGGCAAGTCATTACATTGCCTATTTAATATGGATAAATCATTCTACATCAAATCTCATTCGCTCTAAAATGATGACGTAAGTCTTGGAATCGGCAGGCCAAGAGCCGGCGGTGCAATGCAATCAGCGTCTGTTCATTTGTTTAATGCATGACAGCATGTTGAAGCCACGTTGTAGAGGGCGTTCAAGCTACCTTGAATGGTGACGTAAGTCTTGAAATGGGGGCGTTGTGGGTCTGGTCATTTGTTTAATGCATCGCAGGTTAACATGACAGAGAGCAGCAGATTGAAGCCACGTTGAAGCCAACATTCGAGGCATAAAGTCTTGAGTGGGTATGAAAGACACATGTTAGCTCATAACGTATTCTAGTTTGTGAGTATTGAAACGAATTGATAAGGTTTGACTTGTGCCAGGCTGACTGTGCTCGCATGCTTTCATCTTGGCTGTGGGAAGGAGAAGTCCAAGGTCGCGGATCGCGTATTCGTCTGCGTTTGTTGCCTTGGTTGAGGTACATTCAGCGTTTGTTAGCTGTTGTAGATAAGAAGATACATAGCAACTATGTAAAATTATCTTGTTCGTTAGTCATCGGCCAATCTGAACCCAACAAGACTAGGAAAGTCGAGTGAAGTCAATGCTTTCAACCAATTACTAAACTACAAGCAATAAAAACAACCCCTCCTAGAATAGCACAAGCAATGCTTAACATCTCCTTCAAGTGGCAAAATGCATGAACATATGTGCAATAGAACCAGATGCAAAATAAAGGATTAGCAAAGTGACCCAACATATGTGTCACTATGCCAAGTTAATATAACCATGCCTCCACATGTGTGGCAAGAGAGGGAGCTCAAGCAAGATGATGTGCCAAATCAACAATACTCCTCGGAATCACCATCCTGCATAAAAATATGCAGCAACATGGCACTTAAAACCAAAATTGGACGTCCGACAACTTGTACATAATATGTCAAATAAATCAGGAAATTGATACTAGCACTACTATTGTGATATTTGCCTTATAATATTATCTCTAGTGGATATAACAGACTATATAATGTATAAAGCAGGTATGCTTGTAGGAATTTTTGACTTGACACTTGATTTGGAATAAGTAGGAACAAATGAATGTACTAACAAATGTTCCATAATATGGGAATGTAAGTGATGGTTGCAATACATTGTATTTTTGGTTTATATAGCAGACCACTCGAGCACAAGGCCATAAGGTGACAAATCATTAATAACAAGTCAAACACATGAGAATCATTTACAAATAAATAAATGTAATAAGTTGATCCTTGCAATGTAAATATATGTACAGGGCCCAAGACCTTGGCACAGAATTTATCCACAACAAAGTTATTACATAAATAGGCAGACAAAAAAGAACCATGTATGCACAGGGACAAAGCCTTTTCACACAGAATACGAAACTAAAAACATGTAAACAAAGCATAGACGTATACATACAGACAATGAGCATATATACACAAGTTTGTAGATAAATAAACCTTGAATCTACGTAAACTAAGGCAACAAAGGCAGAGGAATAGGCGATCACTGACCTTGGACTTCTCCTTATGCTACTGCTGCTGCTGCTCCTCTCTCTGTGTCTGTGTGTTTTGTTTTGTGTTCTTTTCCCAACTGAGATGAAAGCATGCGAGCACCAATACCCTGGCACAAGCCAAACCTTATGAATTCGTTTGAAAATTCACAAAATAAAATATGCTATGAAACCATAAAACTGGCTCACCAGGTGGCGCAGCAGTTGTCTTTCGTAGCCGATCAAGATTTTATGACTTGAATGTTGGCTTCAACGTGTCTATTCAAAATGGCTTCAACGCCCTGTTCACTGTCATGTCAATGGTTACAAGTTCTATGATGCATTAAACAAATGAGCAGACCCTAACAGCATCGCACCACCGGCGCTTGGGGTGCCTATTTCAAGACTCACGCCATCATTTGACAGCGAACGACGTTTGACATAAATCATTTTTTATAAAATTTAGTTTAATAAAAAACATATTATAACTATGTAAAACCATATACATAAAAAAAAATTAAAGTCAAGTGCCAGGAAAATTAAGTAGATTAATTAATACGGTACGAGTGATCCATATATTTCCTGCCACACAGGATATAATAATAATAATAATAGCATGAGTATGATTGTAACTTGGCAATGATACACTAATTAAAACCTCATTGTTACAGACAAGCTGAAAAATGCTCTGGCATTGCTCGCAACCAGGTCTGGAATTTGACGGGCTAAAGAACATTTTTAGGCCGAAAATTTTTTCAGTTCTTAAACCTATTTGACAGTAAAAAAAAATGTTGGCAGGTCAACAGCTGCGTCCATTAACAATTTCAAACCGTTGATTCGACGTTTACAGTGTTAAGAACGACGCCATAAATTTTAATAAGTGGCCATCACCGTTTGACAAGACAATTCAAGCAAACAGACTTGCAGTGACGCATTCGATGCACCAACACGATAGCAGCTACAAAGGTCAATGCACAACGATAATTGACATGCACCTGAATTTGGCAGGTGCATTGACATCCAGACATGTAGCAACAACATAGCAGGGACAGAACAGTAAGCACAAAAAACGCTAGCATATAGACAAACATAGAGCAGCACAACAGGCTGTTTTTCCTTCCACTTAGAGAGGCCTTGCAAAAAAGAAAACTAAATCAGACACTGCCATGAATTAACACACAAACATAGTTCTATTGCGGCCACAACATAATGATAATAACATAGACAAAATGCATAATGCATAAAACTAGTAGGCACACAAAAGTAAAAAATGCTACTAATAGTAATCTTATGCATAAATCAAGAAAAAATCCTAGACTTGTGAAAGAAGCATTTTGGTGCATATCAATGTGTGAAAGAAGCATTTTGCTGCATATCAATGGCTGCCTGACGCAACGAAGTTGCCTCTTCTTCCTTCAAATTAGTGTTTGCAATTTAAAGCAATGTTGCTCTTGCTTCACCAAAGAGAGTCAACATTTCAATCTTGCTCTCCCTGTGTGTTAAATCTATAGAGAACATCTCCAAACTAGAAATTCCTTTGAGAAGTCCAAACCAAACAACATTGTTATTTGCTAAGAATATTTTGGCAAATTTATGAGATAGAGTCAAATTTCAAAAGCTTAAAATAGAACAACAAAAAACAATATTGAATTATGTATATACTGAAACTATAGATACATTGCAAGATAGATGAGCTGAAGCAATAGAACAGTGGAGGACAATAATGGACTCTAACAAAACAATTGTTAAAAGAATGGTGAAAATCCACGACAACGCTTGTCGAGGTACCTCTCATCTCCTCAAGACTTTGATTTAATTTAATTTTTATAAAATTACTGCATTTTGTTAGTTTCTCCTCCCTAAGTTCATTGATGAAAGTTCATCAATTCGATCATTAGTGAATTACATATGACAAAATCTCTAAAATCATATATCTCTGAAAATCAACCATACTCCGGCTTTAAAAATATGAAAAGTTTACACTCAGACCAGTGGAAGTTTACATAATATTTGGATGCTTTTTAGGTTTGGCTATGTATACATAAAGCTTCGACAGAGAACATCGAATAAAAGTCCAATGGTCGATACGGTTTTAGCCTATTTTTTATTAATTTTATGGTATATTAATTCGACACTATTTAAATTTGTATAAAACGTAAACTGAAACGGACAGAAAATACAAGACTGTCGTCAAATTTCAGTTTAACACGCAAAATAAATTTGAATTTCCAACCCTGTTCACAACCTCCAGCGGGTTGCAAAGCGAACCTTCAGGCAACAAAACGAAAATGATGAGTCTTGAGAGGCTTCTCCAAGGACAAAACCCTCATTGCATCTACCGAGGTTGAAGTACAATGTATTTAAATGGATATTAAGACCCATGAACTACCAACTTTTTCATAGGCATCGAGCTATCAACTAGCTAGCTGGCTATATTAATGATCATCGTAAAGACGAGCTCTATGATGGACAATATCAACAATACATGCAGTTACAACGCGAGGTGGAAGCATAACTTATGGTTAAGCGAGATCATGCTAAGATATCCAGCTTCGAATCCATAACTTATGTAATCATTGAGTACTTGCAAAAAAAATTAATATGCTTTAGCTTAATGCTAAGCAAGCCACCCAACGTGTCATCATAGACAAGCTCAAAGGCACAGTGTATAACTCTCCATCATATTCCACTTCACAAGTACACTCGAACTACATAACTCTGCAAAGAAATTGCCGACACACGAATCAACCCCTGATCCGCACAAAAAATCCCTAAAATGATATATATGTGGAAATCAACCATGCTCCGACTTTAAAAACATCAAAAGTTTATACTTAGATCAGTGGAAGTTTACATAATATTTGCATGCTTTTTAGGTTTGGCTATATATACATAAAGCTTGCACAGAGAACATGGGATAAAAGTCCAATGGTCGCTAGGGTTTTAGGCTATTTTTTATTAATTATATGGTCTATTAATTTGACACTCTTTAAATTTGTATAAAACGTAAACTCAAAGCCGCAGAAAATACAAGATCGTCGTCAAATTTCCGTTTGACATGCAAAATAAATTTGAAATTGCAGGCCTGCTCACAACCTCCAAGGGTTGCAAAGCGAAACCTTCAGGGAACAAAACGAAAATGATGAGTCTTGAGAGCCTTCTCCAACGACAAAACCCTCATTGCATCTACCGAGTTTGAAGTACAATGTATTTAAATGAATATTAAGACCCATGAACTACCAACTTTTTCATACGCATTGAGTTATCAACCAGGTAGTTCGCTATATTAATGATCATCGTAACCATAAGCTCCACGATGGACAATATCAACGATACACGTAGTTACAATGTGACGTGGAAGCACAACTTATGGTTAAGCGAGATCATGCTAAGATATCGAGCTTCGAATCCATAAATCATGTAATCATTGAGTACCTGCAAAAAAATTTAATATGCTTCAGCTTAATGTTAAGCAAGCCACCCAACGTGGCATCATAAACAAGCTCAAAGGCACAGTGTATAACTCTCCATTATATTTCAGGCTCCAGAAGTACACTCGAACTACATAACCCTGCAAAGAAGTTTCCGACACAGGATTCAACCCCTGACCCGCACGAAAACACGACACAGCAAGCTGAAATCAAAACCCCAAACCCAAATCCGAACGAAAGCGCTCAAAATCAAAACCAAGAAATCGTTCTTCGTAAATTTCCCCTAGAAACGGTCCATGGAAGCTACAAAACTGGCGGCATTCCTTTATGCTGACATCCTTCTCGCTCTTAAGTAAACGACGCACTGAACTCAAAAGTTTGCAACTCCATTTCTGCTATTCTCTTTGGCCCCGAGACCTTAGCAGAGAATTTATGCACAACAAAGTTATTGCATAAATAAACATACAAAAAAACAAACTATGTATGCACAGGGACAAAGCCTTTTTAGACAGAATACGAAACTAAAAATCTGTAAACAAAGCATAGACGCATACACAGAGAAAATGAGCATATATACACAAGTTCGTAGAGAATGAGCATAGACGTAAACATTTTCTTCGGGGCCGAGACCTTGGCAAACAATTTATCCACAACAAAGTTATTACATAAATAGCCATACGAAGAAAACCTATATGTGCCCAGGAACAAAGCCTTTTCAGACAGAACATGAAACTAAAAACATGCAAACAAACCATAGACGTATACACATAGAGAATAAGCATATATACACAGGTTGCTAAACAATGAGCATAGACGTAAGCCTTTTCTTCGGCCCCAAGACCTTAGCACAGGCAACAAACGCAGACGAATACGCCATCCGCGACCTTGCACTTCTCCTTCGCCCAACCAAGATGAAACCATGGGAGCACCATCACCCTAGCACAAGCCAAATTTTATCAATTCGTTTCAACACTCACAAACTAAAATACACTATGAACTAGCAGGTGTCTTTCATAACCACTCAAGACTTTATGGCTCGAATGTTGCCTTCAACGTGGCTTCACCCTGCTGCTCCCTGTCATGTCAACCTGCCATGCATTAAACAAATGACCAGACGCACAACGTCCCCATTTCAAGACCTACGTCACCAGTCAACATGGCTTCAACGCCCTCTACAACGTGGCTTCAACATCCTGTCATGCATTAAACAAATGAGCAGACGCTGACGGCATCGCACCGCCGGCTCTTGGCGTGCTGATTCCAAGACTTACGTGACCATTTCAGAGCGAATGAGCTTTGAAATAAATAATTTTTATAAAATTTAGTTTAATAAAAAACACATTGCAACTATGTAAAACCATATAGGTAAAAAAAAATTGAACTCGAGTACGAGCTAGACTAGGTAGACTGGATAGGTGATAATAGGGTCCGAGCGATCCACTTATATTCTGCTACGCATTGTTATGAAATTTAAACATTGGATTAAACTAAATTAAATATTCAATGCAACATACTTTATCCCATCCTAACAATCCCATACTTCGATTAAGTTGGCAGCTAAAGTCTATAACATAATCCCATGTTCCGATAAAGCTATTGAACTAATGAATCTATTAGACTTTTGATTATGGCGAAGTCCAATCTAATAACCATTTCCAAAAAAATGCTCCACAACCCCATCTTTCAATAAGGTTATAATTAAGGAATTTTTTACATTTTAAAATTTTAAAATATAAAGTATAAGTGACTTGCAAATTAATAATCTTTTAAAGCTCTTTTCCGTTTCTCGAATTATGTAAAAAAATATCTTGAAAAATATTACAGAATAACAATTATTACACGTTTTTATTTAAAGATATTTTGCAGTTATTTTAAATGATATCTGCCTTTGATTTTTTTGATTTAACTAAGGAAGAGAATCGGTATTTTTGTTTGAATATTCTAGTGAAAATTATTTTAAATAAAGAAAGTTTAAATATCAGTTATCATCCAGGTAGTTCGCTATATTAATGATTATCGTAAACATAAGCTCCACGATGGACAACATCAACGATTCACGTAGTTACAATGTGACGTGGAAGCATAACTTATGGTTAAGCGAGATCATGCTAAGATATCCAGGTTCGAATCCATAACCCATCTAATCATTGAGTATCTGCAAAAAAATTTAATACACTTTAGCTTAATGCTAAGGAAGCCACCCAACCTGCCATCATAAACAAGCTCAAAGGCACAGTGTATAACTCTCCATTATATTCCAGGCTCCACAAGTACACTCGAACTACATAACCCTCCAAAGAAATTGCCGACACACGAATCAACCTCTGACCCGCACCAAAACATGCCACAACAAGCTGAAATCAAAAGCCCAAACCCAAATCCGAATGAAAGCACTCAAAATCAAAACCGAGAAATCGTTCTTCGTAAATTTCTCCTAAAAACGGTTCATGGAAGCTACAAAACCGGCGGCATTCTTTTATGCTGACATCCTTCTCGCTCTTACGTAAATCGCACACTGAACTCAAAGGTTTGCAACTCCATTTCTGCTATTCTCTTCAACCCCGAGACCTTAGCAGAGAATTTATCCATAACAAAGTTATTACATAAATAGCCATACGAGAACACGAAACTAAAAACATATAAACAAACCATAGACCCATACACACAGAGAATAAACATATATACACAGGTTCGTAAACAATGAGCATAGACCTAAGCCTTTTCTTCAGCCCCCAGACCTTAGCACAGAATTTATCCACAAGTTATTACAAAAATAACCATACGAAAAAACCTATGTATGCACAGGGACAAAGCCTTTTCAAGCAGAATACAAAACTAAAAACATGTAAACAAAGCATAGACATATACACACAGACAATGAGCATATATGCATAGATTCGTAGATAAATAAACCCTGGATCTACCTGAACTAAGACAACAAACGCAAACGAATAGACGAGCCGCGACGTTGGACTTCTCCTTCTGCTGCTGCTTCTCCTCTCTCCGTGCACGAACAACTAACAAACCCTGAATCTACCTGAACCAAGGCAACAAACGCAGACGCTGACGGCATACACTCAAACTACATAACCCTTCAAACAAATTGTCGACACACGAATCAATCCCTGACCCGCAGCAAAACACGCCACAGCAAACTGAAATGAAAACCCCAAACCCAAATCCGAACGAAAGCACTCAAAATCAAAACCGACAAATCGTTCTTCGTAAATTTCTCCTAACCATAGACGTAAGCCTTTTCTTCGGCCCCGAGACCTTAGCAAACAATTTATCCACAACAAATTTACTACACAATTAGCCAGACGAAGAAAACCTATGTGTGCACAGGGACAAAGCCTTTTCAGACAGAATACGAAACTAAAAACATGTAAACAAACCACAGATGTATACACACAGAGAATAAGCATATATAGACAGGTTCGTAAACAATGAGCATAGACGTAAGCCTTTTCTTCCACCCCGAGACCTTAGCACAGAATTTATCCACAACAAAGTTATTACATAAATAGCCATACGGGAAAAACACTATGTATGCACAGGGACAAAGCCTTTTCACACAGAATACCAAACTAAAAACATATAAACAAAGCATACACGTATACAAACAGACAATGAGCATATATGCACAGGTTCGTAGATAAAACCAACCAAGACGAATACGCTATCCCCGACCTTGGACTTCTCCTTCGCCCAACCAAGATGAAACCATGGGAGGACCGTCACCTTGGCACAAGCCAAACCTTATCAATTCGTTTCAATACTCACAAACTAAAATACGCTATGAGCTAGCAGGTGTCTTTCATACCCGCTCAAGACTTTATGCCTCGAATGTTGGCTTCAACATGGCTTCAACCCGCTGCTCCCTGTCATGTCAACTTGCCATGCATTAAACAAATGACCAGACCCGCACCGGCCCCATTTCAAGACTTACGTAAACACTCAACCTGGCTTCAACGCCCTCCACAACGTGGCTTCAACATCCTGCCATGCATTAAACAAACGAGCAGACGCTGACGGCATACACTCGAACTACATAACCCTTCAAACAAATTGCCGACACACGAATCAATCCCTGACCTGCAGCAAAACACGCCACAGCAAATTGAAATGAAAACCCCAAACCCAAATCCGAACGAAAGCACTCAAAATCAAAACCGACAAATCGTTCTTCATAAATTTCTCCTAACCATAGACGTAAGCCTTTTCTTCGGCCCCGAGACCTTAGCAAACAATTTATCCACAACAAATTTACTACACAAATAGCCAGACGAAGAAAACCTATGTGTGCACAGGGACAAAGCCTTTTCAGACAGAATACGAAACTAAAAACATGTAAACAAACCACAGACGTATACACACAGAGAATGAGCATATATAGACAGGTTCGTAAACAATGAGCTTAGACGTAAGCCTTTTCTTCCACCCCGAGACCTTAGCACAGAATTTATCCACAACAAAGTTATTACATAAATAGCCATTTGGAAAAAACACTATGTATGCACAGGGACAAAGCCTTTTCACACAGAATACCAAACTAAAAACATATAAACAAAGCATACACGTATACAAACAGACAATGAGCATATATGCACAGGTTCATAGATAAATAAACCTTGAATCTACCTGAACTAAGGCAACAAATGCAGACGAATATACGATCCCCGACGTTCGACTTCTCCTTCTGCTGCTGCTGCTCCTCTCTCCGTGCACAAACAGCTAACAAACCCTGAATCCACCTGAACCAACGCAACAGACGCAGACGAATACCTCCTCCGCCCAACCAAGATGATACCGTGGGAGGTCCGTCACCCTGGCACAAGCCAAACCTTATCAATTCGTTTCAATACTCACAAACTAGAATACGCTATGAGCTAGCAGGTGTATTTCATACCCGCTCAAGACTTTATGCCTCGAATATTGGCTTCAACGTGGCTTCAACCTGCTGCTGCTCCTCTCTCCATGCACAAACAGCTAACAAACCCTGAATCTACCTGAACCAAGGCAACAAACGCAGACGAATACCTCCTCCACCCAACCAAGATGAAACCGTGGGAGGACCGTCACCCTGGCACAAGCCAAACCTTATCAATTCGTTTCAATACTCACAAACTAGAATACGCTATGAGCTAGCAGGTGTATTTCATACCCGCTCAAGACTTTATGCCTCGAATATTGGCTTCAACGTGGCTTCAACCTACTGCTCCCTGTCATGTCAACCTTCCATGCATTAAACAAACGACCAAACCCGCACCGCCCCCATTTCAAGACTTACGTCACCACTCAACGTGGCTTCAACGCCCTCTACAACGTGGCTTCAACATCCTGTCATGCATTAAACAAACGAGGCTTCAACATCCTGTCATGCATTAAACAAACGAGCAGACGCTGACGGCATCGCGCCGCCGGCTCTTGGGATGCCGATTCCAAGACTTACGTCACCATTTCAGAACGAATCAGCTTTCAAATAAATAATTTTTATAAAATTTAGTTTAATAATTAAAACATTGCAACTATGTAAAACCATATAGCAAAAAAACAAATTGCACTCGAGTACCAGCTAGACTAGGTGGAGTAGGTAGGTGATAATAGGGTCCTCGCGATCCATTTATATCCTGCTATGCAGGACATAATAATACAGGAAAGATACAAAACATACCAAAGGATATATTAATATTTCATATTACCTATAGAGACATTGACTTTTTGTATTTGCTTGTCTCATTATCATTAACAATGATCTTCTTAACCGCAACAATAACACTCAATATAGCAGATCAGCTTAACTTGTATCTTGAAGGGTGTTTGCACCTCTGAAATGGCTATTGGTTGAAGGTGTCTCTGCGGTCATTGGTAGTTTTCAAAGGATTGTTAGGATATTTAGACATTTAGGAGTTAGTTAAAATCAACTTTGTTTAATATGTCTTTAGCCGGTAAAGTGCATTTCTTTAGTATACATTTGTACTTATGTAATTGATGGTCATGATATGTTATAGACATAAAGTGATCCGATGGTTCATCTCCACATTGATCTTAATGGCTTTTGATTTGTGCCTTAGCACCCAATTGGTCCATGCTCTCTATTTAAAAATCATGGGGGGTCATTTCTTATGTCTCCGAAGGGGATCATATATGTTTCGTTGAGTCCCTATTACTTAGCCACTAGGTCTATGAAATTGGCCATGGAATCAGCAACGGTGTTCATGTCTCTTGAAATATGCAGGTACTGAACAGATTCGAAGGACCTCTCCAAGAGACGTACTCGTCGGAAAAGACGGAGTAATGTGGGATCACGAATGGCGTAGACACGGTTAAGGTGGGATACCACTAATTGTGAGTCGAGGTGTACGACAATGTGGTCCATACCAAGGGAAAGAGCGTCGGTTAAGACTCCAATCACCGCATGATATTCGGCGGCGTTATTGGTTGCGTACCCTAGACAACTCCGTCCTGAACTAATGAGATCGTCATTAGGGGAATAAAGTACCCAGGCTTCCAAAGCAACGCTGCGGGTATGCCGACTAGAGCCGTTGGCAAATCCAAAACAGGTTTCCATCTGCACATGCAGGCAGAACATGATATAAACGTAAAGCCAAGATCCTAACACACTAAAGCAAAGTGTCACACCACACAAAACACACACCATGTACAGTATATACAAGATACTAATGCGTGAAAAACTCAAGCATAGTATCTCTTCAGGTAGAGCCCATTGTGAGGCTCCCCTAGAGATATTCCATCATAATCTTTGAGCTCGTAAGCTCCCTTCTCCAAGACACGTTTTACAACATATGGCCCGTGCCACATGGACTCAAACTTACCTGCCCCCAACTTATCATGTTTATGTTCATATGTGAGGACCAAATCCCCCTCGTTAAAGACACGAGGTTTGACTGACTTATCGTACTGGTCTTTAATGCGTTTCTTATGTGTTTCATTGGCAAGAGCAGCATCGCAGCGGGTTTCGTCGAGTTTTTCCAAGTGAAGGAAACGTTCTTCCTCAGCAGTGGTGTGCGGGAGAAGTTTGACTGCAAGTTTCAGTGATGGAATATTGCACTCTATCGGTAGAACTGCCTCCAATCTGTAAACTAGTTGGAAAGGTGTGAACCCAGTGGCAATCTTAACGAAGGTCCTATATGCCCATAGGGAAGAAAAGAGCATGTTATGCCAATTTGATTTGTGCATACCCACCATGCGTTGAATCATGGTTTTCAAGACCTTATTGATGGCCTCTACTTGTCCATTGGACTGTGGGTAATAAGGGGTTGATTTCTCGTGGCGAAAACCCAATCCGACTCTCAATTCATCTACCATCCTATTTTGAAAATGAGATATGTGATCGGTAATGATGGCTTGCGGGACTCCGAATCGCGCAATGACATGGTTAAACATGAAGAGTGCAGCGATTTTTCCATATTCATTGTACGTAGGCATAGCCTTGGCCCATTTAGTGAAATAATCGACAGCTACTATGACGTAACCATGCCCCCCAGCTGAGGTAGGCTTACAGTGCATGAAATCTATGCCCCATTTAGCAAAGGGGCCGACGACAATAACCGGATGTAGAGGGGCTGGATGGGAGCGCTTTTTGAATTGAAAGTTACGGCATGGGGGACACTTCTTAGCGGCCTCAATACAGTCCTTAAAGATCGAAGGCCAGTAGTATCTTACGCGTAGTATTTTCTAGGCTATAGCCATCCCAGAAAGATGACCGCCACAAGCCCCGGAGTGACAGTCATTCAGTACGTGTTTAACCTCCTTGTGTGTTAAAAAGCGTCGAAGGATAGAGTCTACACCACGATGATACAAGATATCATTGATGATTAAGTAATACTTGGTGTGGTGGCGGATACGACGATGGTCATCACGAGATAGTTGGGAGTTGAAATATTGGGTTTGAAGATATAATGTGATACCTCCATACTATGGGTCAAACGTGCTGATGAGAAACAACGACTCATCTAGAAGGGAGTCGATGGGCTCAATTCCCGAATCAACATGGGGAAGATCGCAAATGAGCTCCGCAAACACCAAAGATTTCTTTGACTTGGCTTTCTCGAAGAGGAGATCAAATTCCTGAAGTATCACGATCCAGCGTGAATACTTGCCCCCAAGCACCTGACGTGTAAGAACGTGGTGCATGGGGTTCGATTCGGATATAACAATAGTGGTGCGGAGTAGGATGTAGTGATGGAACTTTTGGACGGAAATGAATGCCGCGAGAGCGAGTTTCTCGACATGTGAATAACGAGTTTCAGAGTCAGTATGACCCTTACTGAGGTAATAGATCACATGTTCCTGGGCGTTGTTGTCTTCCTGGACCAAGACCATGGCGATCGTGGTGGTGGAAGCGACAAGATAAAGGATATAATCCTTATAGTAATTGGGCGGTTGGAGCACAGGGGCGTGAGTAATGGTAGACTTCAAGTTGTCAAAGGATTATTGGGCTTGGTCGTCCCATATGAAAGGGACGTCCTTCTTCAACAATCGCATATAACCCTGTGTCTTTTGATCGAAATTACATCCAAAACATCGTAGGTAGGTTTCCTTCGCTTGCAAACTCTGCAATTCCGTGATATAAGTAAGAGGTGGGAGAGTGACAATGGCTTCCACCTTCAAGGGATCAATACAGATCCAGTCCTTTGAGACGATAAAACCTAGTAGGCGTCCTGATTCGACGCAGAAAATGCACTTGTGAGGATTCAGACAGATGTTATACCGCCTACATCTGAGGAATATAGTCGTCAGATGATTGATGTGGAACTCGCGATGCTACGAATGAGCAGGGAGATCGTCGAGATAGGGCTCCACAAAGTCCTTCACACCATGAAAAGCATACGACATGGCCCGCTGGAATGTAGCACCAACATTTTTAAGACCAAAGGGGAGTTTACGATAAGCAAACGTACCCCAAGGGAAAATGAAAGAGGTCTTGTGTTGGTCATTCGGGTGGATCTCTATTCGATTATAACCGGAAAATCCATCCATAAACGAGAAGATGACGCTCCTGGCACAATTGTCGTTGATCTGATCGATGAAGGGAGTAGGTTAGTTGTCCTTAGGACAAGCCTTGTCCAGGTCCCTATAATTGACACAAACCCTAATAATACCCTGCTTCTTGGCCACAGGGACGACATTGGATACCCATTCTGTTAAAGGAACAGGATAGATGAAGCCAACCTTCAAGAGCTTTTCAATCTCATTTTTGATTGCCACAGTTTTTCGAGGGTGTAGCGTAATTTTTGGCGGACAGGCTTAGCATCGGGATAGATTTTGATCTCATGCAAAACAATGGCAAGATCGATCCTGGGCATTTCCTCATAGGTCCATGCGAAGACGTCGCGAAATTGTTTGAATAAGGTCGTGAATGTGGTGAGCTCCTCAGGAGAGCAAGTCTGGCCAATGCGGATATGTTCCATGACACCGGGTGTAACCGAGATGTCAATCGGGATGGTGGGTGTAATGTTTGCCGTGTTTCCTTGCATAACCGTATCGCAAATGAGGATCAGTGACTGCGGGCAATGATAGACATCTGGTGCAAAAATAGTTGTGATAGCGTTCTCCACGGAATCCAATGAGGGTAGAAAAGATGATCGATGGTCAAGGTCTTCCCACGGAGGTTCATCCGTGCTCATAATCTCCATAATGGACTCATCAGAATGGAAAGTCCGAAGCAGAGGATCTAGTGAGGATGACGTCCATTGTAGAGAACAAGATGTAGAGGCCACGGCCAAGTGGTCCTCAAGGGATGACTGGATAGCCTCATAAGTAGCTTCAACTGGTGAGAGAGGCATAGTATCTCCAATCAAATGCATGGTGGCGTCATCGGGCACGAGCCATTGATCGGTAGAGTTGGAAGAAGATGGAATCATGGAGGAGATCATATTCACCGTAGCAACATGGTTAGGGGGATTCGGGGTTGGAAAGACGCCCATAAGAGATGAATATTTTATGAGGCCGGCCTCCACGCTCTCATATAGTTGCGAAGATTTCCCTAACAAAGGGACATTATCGTCGGGATGAGTAGCGGTGTCTGGTGTACAGAAGTCCAATTGGTCGATAGTGACAATTCGGCCTTGATGGAGGAATTGCACAATGTGGAAGACAGATGACGCAACCGCAGTCATGGCGTAAAACCAGTTACGACCAAGCAAGAGATTATAATCCAAAGGGGCTGTGACTACTTCCACATTAATGGTTACAGTCTTACCCCCCAACTCTACTGCTAAGGCTTGTAATAGCCCATGGGGTTGGAAGCCACGACCGTCGAATGCTTTCAAGGTAGTATGAGAATGGTTTAACTCAGGAGAGCCAATGGCTCGCCAACAAGATAACAACATGACCGAGGTGGAGGCAACTTTGTTTAATATAGTACGGTGGATTGTCTTCCCAGAAAAACCTTTGTGGCAATTTGGAAAGCTAGTTGGTGGGAAAGCCTCGGTTTAAAATACTCAAGTCTAAACATGATCGTATTTGAGGAATTCGGGTCTACCGCATCGATGGCAGTCATAAGAGTCTTACGTTGATTGGGACAATTATGCAAGACTTCTAGCGTCGACATGGAACAAGGGGCTTGCACCAAGTCCTCTACAATGTTATAGTTCTGAGCTGCCTGAGCATTGGGATTGAAAATTGCTTTTCGAATCGTGCTCTTAGGTGAACACAACACTGAATCTAATGAAGGTTTCTCAATGGCGAGAGGACCTTGCGGCACGGAAATATCCAAGGTAGAGGTGGAAGCTTTTTCAATATTACTTCCGATAGGTTCCTTAGGAGGGACTGATTCGTATGATCGTGATCACATATTCAAATTAACCGTTTCAATACGCATCATGAGAACATGTGCAGTGGAGGATATTTCTCCTTGAGAAGGAGAGGGTTGGGTAATCATTTGTTGGTTTTGGGTGGGGAAGGGATCATTGAGAACTGCGGGTGTGGAGTTCCCTTTAAGAAACTTCTGCACTTCGTCTCTGTGGGGACATTCTTTGGAGAAATGGTCACCACCAAACAGTAAACAAGGATACTTGAGCTTACGTTTATGTTTCATGTCTTCAGGAGGGTTCTTGTCTTCCTACTGGTTGGAAGACTTCTTGGGTTTACCTTTGGTTTTCTTCTTGCCACCGGATTTTTGAGGCGAAGCTGATTGAACATAATTCACTTCCTCGGTGGGAGCAGGAGTGGGTGACTTGGTGGTGTTGCTACCAACCTGTGGCGAGGGTGGGGAAGAGCTATGATGGTTCGACGATCCACTGGTTTGAGTGGGAGGCTGGGAGTGTATGGAACCAATAATGTTGTCGGCATGAGGTCCCTGAGGCGGTTTTGCGGAATCGTAGGTGGGGTGGGGGGTGTCAAGAACAATGTCATATAAAGTGTCGGATTGAGCATAAACAAGGTATAAGTAGTGGGCACGAGTAATAGCCTGTTCCTCGGTCACGGCCCCACCCATAGGTGGGAAAAAGAGACTTCGTAAACCAACCAGCTAATAATTGATCTGGAATGGGAGCTTTAATGAGATGTCGTCTCCTCCGCCACTCATGGATATGATCGGATATATGAGTCGCGGTAGTCTGGCGAAGAGAAGTCAATAAGTCCGTACCAGTTTCATAGCGGATGGGTAACTGGAAATGAGTTAGGAACGACATAGCTAAAGAACGAAAATCGGGAAACGAGTGCGGTGGTAGTTCAATATACCACTTGGAAATTGAACAAGTGAGGGTCCTTTCAAATAACCTTAGATGGATCGAATCATCCATTAAGGAATTGGATGAGCACCATAGATGGTATGTCATCACATGGTTCTTCGAGTCTTCACCGAGCCTGCCATCAAACTTTGGAATATCAGAAGGTAACTTAATCGGAATGGGTAGCCAATTATAACCGTGTAGGATGGGATCATTGGTCAAACGAGACAAGTCTAGTAGGTCTAAAGTAGCCAGAAATGGCAACTGTTGGTTCGGCTGCGGATACTGGTAGTATTGATATGGCATGTATGGACCAGTAGGACCATGAATCGACTAATTGTAAGGTGTTCCCAAAGGGAATTGACCATAAGGGGGTGTGTCGCCTGGGTTGGGTGGTGGACCTAATGGTGGTCCGTCGCCATAATAGGCTCGTCCACCACCGCAGCCGGAATAAGGTGGGTCTCCACTAAAAGGTGGGAGTCCTCCACTGTCGCCGAAATAGGGTGGACCTCCTCCAAAAGGTGGGGTTCCTCCACCACCGTCGGAATAAGGTGGTCCTCCACCTCCTCCGTCGGAATAGGGTGGACCTCCACCAGAAGGCGGGGGTCCACCACCACCGCCAGAAAAAGGTGGTCCTCCACCTCCTCCTCCGGAATAAGGTGGGCCTCCACCAAAAGGTGGGGGCCCTCCGCCGCCGAAATAAGGTGGTCCACCGCCTCCAGAATAAGGAGGGCCTTCTCCCAAAGGTGGGGGTCCTCCGCCACCGGAAGGGGGTTGGCCTCCGCCTCCTCCACTAGAGTGAGGTGGGGGCCCGCCACCTCCGGAAGGAGGTGGAGGTGGACCAAACGGTGGTGGGGGTGGTGGTAATTGAGGAAATGTTGGTGGGGGTCCACTTGGCATAACATTATGATGTCCCCATGGAGTGTTTGAGTTTTGCGGGATAAGGTACCCCGGGAAGCATGTTTCCCGGCTGGTATTGTCCCGACGCAGGGTTGAAATTACCTATATATATATAACTCCATAGTGATTGAGTTAAGTTGGATGGTCCCCCACCATTATGTAATCCCATGGTAGGTCTCGCGACTAGTAAGGAGCTGCCAACGGAATGACCAGTTGGAAGCCCTCCACTCATATTATGACTAGCAAACATGGGTTCCCCCCCAGTAATGATGTTTTGACCACTTGTTGATGGTTGAATCATAATAGGTTGATGGTTACTTACTAATGGAGGAACACTACTCATGAGGAAATTGAGAGGTAAAGAGTATCATCCCCGCGAGTTTTGGGGTGGGGGAGGGGGAGGGGTGGGTAGCTTTCTAGTAGTAGTACAAGGAGTGTTGGACAGTTGTCCTTCAATGTTTTGAGTCACTTGGGCTATGGAACTGGTCTCCTGATTAAGAGGTGTACTCATAGGAAATGAGGGTTGACCAGGTTCGTAAGTGGTCACGTTATGTATAGGTGTTTCCGGTGAAGTAAAAGATAGTGAACGAATTGGGGTCTGTTGAGACATGGGCTCTTCCGAGGTGTCTCTTCTGCGTGAGAGACTCTGGTGCCTAAGTGATTCACCACGTTGGATTAATGAAGCGATCTGTTCATGGATGGGAGCCAAGAGCTCATTATTGGGAATCCAGTAAGGGGGGGAAGATTCTGCCCCCAAACGCAAAGAAAAGTGGGCCCATTGTTGCCTTAGAGTGGTGTCCCAAAAGGATGCAGATGGACCAAAAGCTGTAGATAAATGGTCATCCTGGGGTTGATTGTACCATTCTACAGTCCAAGGTTCTCCTTCCACCGAATGGTGGAAAGATGTGTCCCGTGAAGTAGATGGTTCCATGGTCACAAACCTTGGAGGATCGGTGATTAGTGGACTCAAGGGAAGTGAAAAGTTCATTCCTGACTCCATGGTGGAGTTTTCTTCTTCAAGTGACATGACAGTAACTGGTGGATCCATGTTTTCCCTCGAGAGTACCTTTTGATTAAGGGGATATTCGGGTGCAAGTTTAAAGTTCTATGGGACCTTCTCAAAGGTTGTTCAGCCAGAATGACTGAAGCATAAATTTTCCTAAGTGTCTTCTATAAAAAATAAAAGCAATCCAAAATCCACACAAACTAAGGCGGCAAGCAAACTTATGTGACAGGTGTGGATTCAAAAGTCTGGAACCTCACAGGATTGTAAAGGCTTCGCAACTCACAATATACTCCAGGGTCCAATAGTTATACTTGGCCCAATTTTTCAGAGCACTAACCAGGGAGGATTAGGACCGTACCCCTAACCATATAACCCGACTACCTAGAAGCAAGTGTGTAATAGCTCCCCGAGTGTTGTTCTCGGTGTATTGCTCTGCCAAGATGGCCAAATGCTTAGCTCGGTTGGTTTTAGGAATCCTAGGAGAGTCTCTCGATATACTCCAGATACGTGGGAGCACAAATCCGTAGTGGTGTTGTCTAATGCACAACCGTACGACAAGAGCCTTCCGATATACTACCGATTACGTGAAGTGCCTTTTAATATACCCAAGGGTACGTGAAAGAGCCTTCGATATACCGGTTGGTACGTGGAATAACTACAGGACCCTGGGATGCAGTGCAGGCAACTAACGACAATTGCCACATTTTATGACACTGGAACACGCCACTAACTTATCACACAAGTTACTAGTAAATTTTAACCTAACGCTACCGGTTAATTTTATCTTATATGGTTAGGTGAATGCATGAGGTGTAGACAGAAATTTAAAAATAATGCAACCCTAGCTACATGAAGGTGCACATTTCCTTTTCTTTCGATGAAGTCTATCTAAGGTAAGTAGAAATATTTTTCCAATGGTCTCAAAAGATAAGAAATCCCAACAAGTTCAAAAACCTACCAAAGATGGTTGAAAGCACTCTTTTCATTTTTTCCAACAAAACACAAAAATCAATAACACAACAAATCAAAAAATTTTGTTTTTGTTTTTTCAAACTAGAATGAATCTAAGTAATTATGAAAAGGAGGATTTCTATTTAGAATGCACTAACTCTTCAATTTCCACAATGATGAACCAAAAGTGCATAGAATGTTTCGAATTTGAAATACTTTGCAAGAGCTTGAATTCACTTGATTTTTTCAAAGAGATGAAAAACTCATAATTAAGAAAAATATAACAAATTGATGGTCTCTTCAAACTTCTCGAAAATATAAATAATGAATTCCAAAGCACGAGACAATTCCACAACAATTTACAAATGATCTTGAAAATAGTAAAAATGAAGCACTTTCGATTTTTCAATACATATATCAAAACAAGATCTGATAATAATAATGCTTTTCAGATGTAAAAGCAGAAAACAAGAGACTGATCGTAACACTACAATGACTCATAAATTCTCAAAGAAAAATGACAAGCACTCAAATGAGTCCAAAGACACTCAAATCACTCAAAATCAATAAAATGCAATCAAAACTAAATGGCTAAGTGTAGAAAGGGTTTGGAATCAGATCTAAAACAATGAATAGACCTGGTAAGGTGATTAGGGAATACAAGATCGAGCAGATGAACGTGGGGGATTGAAATTGCCCGCCACCACCGAATCTTTAACTTGACCAAATGGAATCCAAAAATCAACAAAACAAATCCAAACTCAAGGAAGCTGGGCAAACAAGTCTATGACTGGAAGATACAGCACATAGAAGCTTGCAAATCAGATCAAAAAGCAAAATTTGGAGAGAGTTTGAACCAAGCACCAAGCTCAAAAGGTTGGCGCACTCTGCCAGTATGCTGCAGAGCGCTCGGCGCAGACTATCTACAAGAGCAAAGCGCTAATGGCACAAACTGTTTGCAAGGCAATAGCGCTGCTGGTGAATATTTCACACACAGAACCAGCGCCAGATGGGTATAGGCGCACTGGATGCACATCCCAGGTGTCAGGCAAATAATCACTTGCAAAAATCAAAAGATCTCCAAAGGATAAAAAGCAAATGACCTGATAATGATCTTAAAAGAATCAGGGAAAACCAACAGAATCTCTAATGATAAGATCTGATGGTGGGAAGGGATCAGGAGGCTACGAAATGGATCACTGAGAAATCAATGGAATCACAGCCAAACTGAAATCAAAATTAAAGTACTCCCCAGTATGGTCGCCAAATTTGTTTTCGGACAATCTACCTAAGCGGACTTAGGCCAGATCTCCCTAGTCTAATTAGATCTATAACAAATGGATACAGAATGGAACCAACTTCCCTAGATCAACAGAATCATAAAGTAACAGACAAGTATCTTACTTGATATTTACGATCCCCTTTGCTCCTTGCTTGATCCAATGCTCCAGAGCCTTCACATCTGCAGCTGCAAAACCCTGTTGAACAAGCAGACACAAACAAGCAGTAAAATCATATATCACATATGATTGATATAACCTAATAGTTGAGGAAGTAAGCTCTACACATTAACAACACAATAACATATGTGGGAAGAGATTGCATTAACTGTAATGAAATAGAGTACAATAGAGAAGAACGTTATAACCTATGCCTCAACGTCGCAACCTTCCTTCCAACAAGCCAAACCAAATTAAATGAGTATTCACACCACATTGACTCATTCGACACCTGTCTTGTACTGGATTTACAAGTGGCACCAAAATGGGGTTGATATCTGCAATTCGAATTAACATTTGTAGTACCGTGAATGATAATAACATGTTTCATGAGGATTGTTGTTCATGATGTACACTACTTTTAATGTCAACAAGAAGTCTTGGATTTGGGAAATAATTGATACTATAGTGGTTCATTTGTATTACAAGTGATTAAACCCACATTTGATAAATGCTAAAACCCGTGTCTAACCTAGCAATCCAAGAAAGACAAACTTGTTGTTTTCTCTTTTCCTTATTTATCTTCCACATCTAACATAACATTCCAAATCCATCGTCGGAAGTGTTAGAGACATTATCCAGATGCATATTTCCTATGATATAATCCATTTGATCATATGTTTGAACTTAAGATTGTAAAATCAATTAACATTAGACTGGAAAGTCAATTAATGGTAAAAATCACTTCATATTAATTTGGCTTTTTATCAAATCAGTGGATCTGTAAGATAACTGTTAGCAATTGTTGAAATCAACTGCGGGGACATTGCCACCTCGTGGCTCTTGTTTGATGATTGATTGTGATAAACTCATATGTAAATTGTTTTTTTCTTTTGCATTAATATACTGCCTCAAGTAGTTATTTGGTTGAGGATGTGGATTGTTTCCCTCTCTAAGGGTTTTAACCATGTAAAGCATCAATGTGTTGATATGTGATCTGTTTGTGTGAGTGGTAGCTAAATGTGTTCGACCTGTGTGGAAATACCTTGTCTTAGGTTAACATGGTATCATATCGCTTATGAAGACCCACTCTCGTTGTTGATCGAGATCTAGAAAATGGTGGTTTCCTTGAGATTTCTTTCTATAGTGTTCCAGACTTCACTTACCTCTTTTTGTTCACTATTGAAAACATGTTGACTATGTTCTTTTCATATGGTCCACAGAATAAAAACTAGAAAAATATTATAGAGTTTTATTATGACCAAATTTTGGAAGGGACCTTTGTGTTAATTTTTAAACAAATATGATGAGCTTTGAACTTTAAAACTTTAAGTGCAGAAATACTGAATACTTGAATCAATGAACCATTCAATCATATGGAACATTCAACCATAACACAAGATGTACCCTAGGGAAAACCCTCAAAACAATGAGGATGAAAAACCCCAACAAATCTTCAGAGTATAATTATGATAGATAGCAGAAAATGTCTTTTACAAAATAACAGATTGCTTTCAGCACCCCAGGTGCTAGATAAGAGAGAATATTGAGCAATAGAGAATAGAGATCAACTGTATCAACTTTCCATGTGCCCGGCACATTAATTACAAGTAAGAATCACTACCATGCAAGCTGTAGCGAATGCTTGCATGGGTAATGGTGCATCACATGCAAAAACTATGAATTTCCTTCTTGGAGAATTGTCCTGCACAAATAGAAGCATCTTGCCTTCAAGGAAGAAGAGAAATCACTTCACGTTGAATTCGTCAATCCTGCATAACATATTTATATATTCTTATCATGCATCAGCTTCTATTTTTATCTTCTGACTTCATGATGAACCCACCCTCCATCTGGATGCATCAGTCGTGCATGAAGGAGTGAGCCCCACTTCTCATGCAATGCATTAATTCACTGAACTGTCTCTTAGGATGAACTCACCCCTTAACTGAAAGATTTCCCACTTAGTTAGGTGGTTAAATTAAGTGTTGTCATGCAAGTGTCGCAACTCAAGTGTCATCTTTTGGTTTAACATAAGTGTCGTCATTCAATAACACTTAGTTAACTAGATCTTCTTTGTTATCACTTAGTTAATTAATTCTTTCTTGTTCACATCACTGTAGTGATCGATTTGAGTTCTCCTTTAATTAACTGAGGCATGCATTCTGGCTTTAACTGAACCTTAACAATTCGAGTTCACTTAGTCATCTCATGAGCAATTCAAATTCTCTTTTTCTCTATGCATTTATCTTTGTCTCTTATCTTTACTACATGGTCAATATGTGTTAACTTTAATTATCTATCATATCATTTTATACTCAGAAGATTTTTCAGATGATGTGATCATATTATATTACTCTCGAACCAAATGATCATATGCTAAAGTAATTCACTCTAGAGGTGGTCAATCTCTAAAGGAGACTTAATAGAAATTTGGTGACCATGGTTAGTAATACATCACACAATATTAATGCTTCAACATGCAAAGCATCTACCTCTATAACTGGAGATCCACCCCATGGGTATCTACTATAATTGGAGGTCCACATGAAAATATGACTTGACACACAAGTCATGAGCCTTGTCCAACAAGACTTTACAACATAATCACTTTGATACATCAAAGAATTCACCCCAACACATGAGGAATAACCTTTTACAACTGAAGGCTTAGTCATTCTTGAGTCCAACTCAAGAATCTACTCCAAGTTCCTGAGTCCAACTCAGGCTCCCTGTCTCAACACATGAGGCCCAATCCCGGATGCACAATATTGGCTTGGAGAATGACTCGTGATGCTATACATTTAACACTTTGCACCAGTTTTCCAAAGTATTCATGACATCTTGTCGATGCCTATTGGATTGATGAAAGAATTTTGATCCTTTCTCTTAGTGGTTGTTGATCATCAAGTAGCGACTAAAGAGATGTTCTATGGTTTACTCCTCATAGATGTACATGTGCTATATTGAGGGGCCAATGAACCCACACTTTTTTAGCTTATCAAGCTCGAGTGTTTTTTTTTGCTAAGAGACATCATCACTTTGATACATCAAAGCATTCACCTCAACACACAAGGAATAACCTTTTACAACTGAAGTCTTAGTCATTCTTGAGTCCAACTCAAGAATCTACTCCAAGTTCCTGAGTCCAACTCAAGCTCCCTTCCTCAACACATGAGGCCCAATCCCGGATGCACAATATTGGCTTGGAGAATGACTTGTGATGCTGTACATTTAACACTTTGCACCAGTTTTCCAAAGTATTCATGACATCTTGTCGATGCCTATTGGATTGATGAAAGAATTTTGATCCTTTCTCCTAGTGGTTGTTGATCATCAAGCAGTGACTAAAGAGATGTTCTATGGTTTACTCCTCATAGATGTACATGTGCCATATTGAGGGGCCAATGAACCCACACTTTTGTAGCTTATCAGGCTCGGGTGTTTTTTTTTGCTAGAGACAGAAAGTGGTAGTTTTTGGGCATATGTTGGGATTCCAAATTTGTGACCAAATTGTGCTAACCCCATAGTTACGGGTTCCCATAGAGAGATTGTATGCTTCTTTAAAAAAGTAACAGCCTCCTCCTTGATGGTCCCATCTTAGGATATTTGATCCTTTTTTAGGTGTATTTTCAATTGAGGCAAGGCAATGTAAAAAGTGGGGTTTTCTTCCATGGAGGCATGAGTTGGCCATACCTCGGGAGGTGTCTAGGCTTTCTAGCCAATGGGGTTGATCCCGTCTAGTTGAATCCAATATTGATTAACCATAGTTTATCCATGATTAGCATTGTGTCAATAACATATTTAAGGTGAGAAAGAAGATCGCCCTAGGAGGAGATATTGATTCCTTGCAATAGATATTGCTCTTTAGCATTTCTTATGGTTCTCCCTAAGCCTTCTACCATGAGGATCAAGAGGAATGGGGAGATAGGGTGACCTTCATGAATTCTTCTAGTGAGGGTGAGGGGGGGAGAAGGGACTCCATTTATTAGAATGGAAACAAATAAGGGTCAAACTAGATTTTTAATCCATTTTGTTCAGTCATCTCGAAAGCCAAAGATTTTTAGCATTTTTCAATGAAGGTTCAATTCAGCCTGTTGAAGGCTTTCAACATGTTCGGTTTGATCATCATCCCCTGTGTTTTGGTGGTTTTGAGGGAGCATATCACCTCTTGAGAAACTATGGTTCCATCAAGAATTTGTTGATTGACAACATGTCCCCCTTGTTCTTGAGAAGTGATTCAAGTCATGATGGGTTTAAGTTTGTTGCAATAACCTCGGTGAAAGTTTTATAAATGGCATTGCAAAGGGTTATTGGTTGGAACTTCTTTGTCAAGGTGGCATCCTTTTCCTTGGGGATCAAGGCTAGAAATGTTATGTTAATGGCTTGAAGGACACCTCCCACCTTTATGGAATCCTCAACCACTTCCCACGCCTTTATACCAATGATAACCCAACATGCTTTGAAGAATTCCAAAGTGAAGCCATCCAAGCCAAGGGATTTCCTAAGAGCCATGTCTTTGATGGATTCTCCTACTTCCTCAAACGAGATTTTCCTCATTGGAGATTCATTTTGAGCTTCTGAGACAAGCATGGGGATATTCTCAGTAATTGTTTTCAATGGAAAACTTTTTATTAATGTTTCCCTATTAAGAGGTTGATAAAGTAGGATCGGATTTATTGCTCTATATCTTTATGATCCTCCAGCATGTCCCATGACTATTCTTCAGAGACATGATTTTGTTATGATTTATGTTTTACATGGTATCTATGTCAAGCATTTTGAGTTCCTCAATGACGCTCTTGAATATAATGATGTATTCATTTGATGGATGGGTGCCTCCTTTTTTCTCCTTGAAGGAGGTAACTAGGTTGAAATCACCCCCCATAATCCAATTTATGGAGTGCATAGAGTGACCAAGAGAAAGAATTGCATCTAAGAAGTCACATTTTGTCTTGGGTTCAAGGGACCATAAATATTGGAAATTAATTGTCTCTCCTTGGAACCCACTTCCTTGAAGGTGCCCGTGATGATCCCATATGAGGAGTTTCACTTTTCCATTATAGCCATGGAGGGATTCTAATGAGTGACCAAACCTCCAAATATCCCTTCTGCACCGATAGCTTCAATGTTACAACCTCTCCAATTGTTTATTTTGAAATTTTCAATTTTTTCCTTACATTTAGTTTCCTGCCTCAAAATAATATCCATTGTTTCCATAGTGAACTTGTTTTTGAGAATGGCTCGCTTCCCTTTCATGTTTAGACCTCTTGGGGATTATCTTCATTTCAAACTTCATTTGGTTTGATAAGGTAGCCTAATATATCTTTGCATTTTTTTGAGTCAATGAGGTGAGCCCCCTCTTCGTGGATTTTTCCATGTTCTTATATGTAACCTCTGCCTTTCTTTTTCACCCCTATTGTGATTTGAGCATAGACACTTGAAGGCCCAAATTGTTTTTGGTTTACCTTTCCCCTTGACACCCTCATTGGAGTTCACTTAGCTTTTCTTGGGAGCATGTTTATGTGATATGGCTCATACACTCCTTTGAGATCTAGAAGGTTTACCTTTGTCATTGCCTCCTTTGTATCATGCTCTTCTATTTCTTCCATTGAATCCTCTAAAAGCTCTGGGCTTTCCTTCGGGCTTTCCTTGTCTTGCACTGCCTTGTCTATACTTGGCATGTCCATTTCTAGGATTGGACTTCTTGTTGTTTGATCCTCTATTTTTCTTTTTTTTGGCCTCTAACACTACCGCTTGCTGTGTGCCTTCGTTCTTGACATTGAGAGAAATGTTCCACATCATTTGTCTTTTCTACACCCTCTACAACTTTTGTCTCTTCTCTAGTGTTTACCTCTTAAGCCAAAGCACTAAAGCTATTATTAGTGTGCATCTATGTCTTTATGTTACTCTTACAAAGTTGGGCTCTAGTTTTGGTCTAGACCTTCTTCAATACTTCCTTGTTTGTTGCTTCCATAGGTTTGTCAAAGGTTTGGGTTATATTCACGGGGGAGTGATGAAAGCACTCACTATGCTCATGGGATTTTGGCAACTGAAGGGTATATGCTCATAGTCTAGGGTTTGTTTTCATTCTTCATCATGAAAGTATATTTCTATTGATTATGAAAGGCCCCTAAAACATTCATATAAACATAGATTCTGGCATGAAAGGTGTACTTCCTCATGTTGGTCATGTTGGCGATGTCCAAGATTTTTAAATAAGTTGCCTAGAGTATTGTCTATTGTCAATGCCTTCCAACATTTCCTCTACCTAGAATTCCCAATGCCTTCCAACATTTCCTCTACCTAGAATTCCCACGGGAGAGATCATTGCATTTGGACCTAGATGGGGGCAATGGAGAAGTCCTCTTTGTCACTGTTGGATCTGTAAGTGTAGTATCATAGATGGCGGCCAACGAAGTGAAGAAGTACAATGCATTTCCAAAAATGTGTTGGCATAGGAGAAGTCCTCTTTGTCACTGATGGATCTGTAAGTGTAGTATCATAGATGGCGGCCAACGAAGTGAAGAAGTACAATGCATTTCCAAAAATGTGTTGCCTGTGCACCGGTGAATGCCAGTATGAAGAATCCTTTAGATCCAAGCTTGAGTTCAACAATACCCATGGGTTTCAAGTAGCTGTTCACCCACAGGTTAAGGCTTTTTCAGATGGCCAGATCCCCAGGTACTCTTGATGATTGCGGGTTGCTCCCTGTTCGTAACGCCATTCTTAATGGAGAAACAAAATATTTGCTGCCTGCTCCGTATGGGGATCGCTTCCTTTGGAACCCTCCGGCCGCGCGCCTGTTCATCATACTCCCATTCAGTGATCGGTGAGACAAAAAGAAAGAAGATATCGAATTAACTTTCCGTGCGTATATCATTATATTAACTTTCGGCTGATAGATTCGTTCAGTTGCTTTCTACCTTCAGATGTTGTTCTGTGGCCCGTTATTTTGTAGAGTGGTTTACCCATTTTTAAAACTTGTTCGTCTGAGCTTTCTTGCCCCCAGATTTTTCACTTCTTCCTGCAATCACACGCTGCGAACGGTGAGAGGGTAACGAGAGGCAAACGAGGTAGCGCTATGGATCTGGGACGGATAAAGGTGTGTAGGTACTCTTCCCGGCCTTTGTGTAGGAATCAGAAATTCAGTTTTCTATGTTTCTTTTTTTCTTTTCGACAGGGATAGGATCGGTGTTTCTGTTTTACTGAGAAAAAATAGGATTTAATGCTCTTTCTTTGTTGGCTGTGATTATCAGTTTGTAGATTCCGAAGGGCTAAGGAGGATTGTACTCGTTCGCAAGAACTCTCAAACCGCTATCACTTTCGATTGTTTTACCAACCATGTCTGGGGTGTGTTTGACATAAGCAATAAGGTACGTCTGAAATATCTTAGAGACGGAGAAATAATAGTGGTAGATGATGAGGTGGGGTGGGAAGAGACCTCCATGAGTTTAAAGAATCAAGAAACCCTCAACGTCGTTCTTGAACGTTTGAATTTTGATGTGAAACTTTTGGAATGTGATGATTACAAGGGAGAGTGGGAACAGATCGGCTTGAATTCATTGAATTCATTTACAACTGTATGAGGAGAGATCCCAAGTTTTCTCTCACAGTAGAAATCAGACCAATTTCTGTTTATCTACAGAAAATCAGAAAATGAATTACTTCTACTAGGTCTCGGCCTGGGCAGCCATGGCTGGCCTAATTTTTTGTTTTAGTGATAATGTGCCTCAAATATTAGGCTTCTGTGTGGCTATCCTATCCAAACTCTGTGACTTCACAGCCCTTTTGTTATGGTTCTTGTTATATATTTGATACTGATGATATGGCATATTCATCGATTGTATTTTGCTCCAAACTCTGTGAAGTTTGTATTTTGCTCCAAACTCTGTGACTTCACAGCCCTTTCGTTATGTTTCTTGTTATATATTTGATACTGATGATATGGCATATTCATCCATTGTATTTTGCTCTGTATATCAGTCGCTGGGTTTCCTTCGCTTGGTTGAGGTTGGATACAGTTCTTCCATTTAACTAAAGTTGCTTTTACATCTTAAGCTCTATGAAGGATAATTCTGTTAAATGATACTTCTAAATGATTTTTACATAAATGGTATTATCACAAAGAACAATATACTCTATACTCTAGTGTAATAAATGTTATATGTATGGATATATATACAATTACATTTAGAAATACTTCAAATTTAACAATATATATTTCTAATCTACAGACTGTTTAATGTTTATTACAGTACTACCAAGTATATATTAATTGTTTTTATCACAGTTTTTAATTTAATTGCATTCATATAAAGTTTTAAATGTTAGATACCTCATTCATATTTATAATACATTGTTGATGAGTCATAATTTTGTTAAATAACTAATCTATCTTAAATTTAACATAATACCTCTTATTTATAACACTTTGTTTTAATGCCTTAATTTTGCTAAATGACTAACATATCTTAAATTTGCCATAATCCATGTTTATATGAAATATTCTTTGATAAAATGTTATTTTTAATTTTTATGGCATTTTATTAATTTATATGAGGGATATCAATATTATTGAGTATTTGATTAATTTTTATGATTATTTTATTTATTTTTATAATTATTTTATTAATTTATATTAATGATAATCATTAAATTTTAAAAAAAATTAAAAATATAATTACCTCTAATATTATTTAAATAATATAATAAACATATTTAATATAAATATGATATTCAAATAAGTTAATTTTTATTTAATAAAATTAATATAATAAAATAATCATAAACAACTCTATATCATGAAACTAAGTGATTTGATAAAAAGATATATTCAAAATAATTATATATATATAATTTTGAGGAAAAAATTAGTTGTAAAAGAGATATTACACTTTTATTGTGTCATTGTATTTACAAAGGAAAAAATTACACTCAATTGTTTGTTATCTTCTATATATCTTAAAAAAAATCATCTATTTATGTTACATATTTATGCATATTACTTACAAAATTTTCTAAAAAAACACAGTAATAAAATTTGTCCCTTACTTTCAATTGAAAAAACATATCTATATCATCTATTCATTCTCATTTAAAAGTTTACCAAAACATATTTGTTTTCTTCTAACAACCCAAGGAGAATCTTTGAATACATTCAATTGGATTCATAGATTGTTGTCATTCCTTCTTTGGTTTCTTCACATATCACCTTTCCCTCAACAACCTATTGACCTTGCTTCATGTGAGGGTAATTGACTCAAAGTTATTTGTTATAGACTTTATCTAATCCTCTACCGTTCTTACATGGACGTTTAAGAGATGGCCTAGACCATTCATCCACTTAATCTCTAAATTGGAGTCTCCAAACAACTGTATGTTTCTTACATTTTTCTCCATAGCACTTTTTTTTTAATTCTTAATGTCATTAATTTTGCAAAGTTATTAGAACCTAACCCCAAACCTACCTTTATCTTGATTAAATGACCACTAGAGAGAAATCAAATTCATATTGTATTGCCTCTCTTATGTGGGCCTTGACTCGATCAATATAAAAAAAACCTGGGTATACTTCTTAATAACTAGCTTCAAGCATCGTCCTTCTATTTTCTATGTATCTGGTATCATGTAAGCAATAGCCATGGCTCTAATTTGATATGAAACTTGGAAGGAGTGAATCCATTGTTCTTTAAATAACAATGAGTTTCTCACTAACCATACTACCAAGATAGTTAAAAAGGGAACAATGCGTCGTTCCTTTATTTCTCTTTTACCCCACTGAGATTATAAACATTATTCAACAACATCACCCAACCAACCATCCTTCACACCTACTTGTTTATCAATCTGTAACCACTGTTGTTTAACATATGTGCATGTAATGAATAAATGAGATATTGTTTTTCATCTTTTCTTTGCATGATTTCCCAATTTAGAACCATGCTCAATATAACTAGCCACATAAATACTTTTATTTTATTTTATGCCTTTACCTTCTATAATTGTTTCCACGACATTTTGTATTTGATGGCTTTGAAGAGAAGTTAGCTTGATACACAAGCTTAATTCTCCAGGGAATTAAATTAAAGACATTACATAATTAAATATGAGAGAGTACTTATCATGAAATGAAGTTGTCCCGAGCAACTAGCTATGCAACTGCAACGTTCCACCCAACCATAGGCCAGTTGTTCTCATCAATCTCTCAACACAATTGCCACCCCCGAGCTAGGCATGATTTTCACAAGGAAAGGGAACCTACTACTCACACATAGCCAAGTATATACCACATCTCAACCAAGCCAGTCCACAACTAGGTTTATCAGGTTGTCAAGGCAATAGAAAGGAAGGAATTGCTAAGCTAGCGAGCTCAACCACAGAGCTATCAGTACCTCTACAAGATTCAGCTAGCTTGGCACCCACAATACCTACACACCCAACACAAGGAAGGTAACCCCTTCACTGCTCGACGGTCCCTTAGGACACGCCTTACCTTCTAGTGATATTTAGGGTGTGCATAGAAAAAAAACCAAAGGTCCATCTTCTTCAGTGAGGTTACACCCTTCACTAGGTTTATCAAGCCGATTCCAAATCCTTGTCTACTCCTGGTTGCTTACACACAAGTTCAAACCAAACAGGGTATGCACATAACTCGAACCATAGAATTATCCCATGCACACAGCAAGGCACAATTGTTGGGCATAGAAAAATGTTTTAGTTGTAGAATTCACAAAACACGGTTTCCATGAGCAATCAACACTGTGGGCATACCAAAACAAAATTTGAGAGGGAAAACAATAGCTGGAAGCTACAATTTGAATTCCCAATAGGTACACAAGAAACCGAGTAACAAAAACGGATCTCACAGACCCACAACTCGACTTCCCTTCCCCACCGTTCTACAACACCAAAAATGACTTTCCCCACTAGAGAAGGAAGGAAAATGCAATAAGAACGAGGAGAAAAATGCCCAGCAAGCAAGGAATTCACGAGAGAGCAAAACTCATGGATGAATGATGGCTTGGGAAGCAAATTTGTGGGTCTTTTCTTGCCTAGGAAGCCAAACACTTTTTTTCCAAAATGATGGATTGCCCATACACGAAATTTGGACAGCCATACTCCATTTCCCAAAACAATAACTACCTCAACCACCTCGTGGAAGAATTAAATGATTGGGTGCAAAAGTCAACATGGGTAGTTAATGGTTCATGGGTTCTCTCATTAACACTTGGCTTAACATTATTGTCTCCAAGGGTTTGAATATTTCTCTCCCTATTCCTTGTAAAAATCATGCCCCCATACTCTTGTTGCCTTGCATAGCTAGTTGTGGGTATTTTTATTAAAATACATTTACATCATATTTATAATTTCCATCATACCTAGCTAGCATGTGATCCACATGCATCGATTTTTAATTTCCAATACAAAAGCACTAAATCGATGGCGGGGCCTTAGCCTTGAGCTCCCATAACAATATTACATCATTTACATGTTTAATGCAACGGGGTCGAAATCAGGGAGTTACAGTGAATTCGCTATGAGATATGAAAATAGATCCTAGGATTCCTATGACAAGATACCTCCACTCCTTACTTGATTAATGTCTTAACTTTTGCAAGAAAGAGTTGTAGGTAGTTATTTTAGTTATAATGGCCTAAACTCATGCACGGGGTGGAAATTTTCGAAGGGATTTAAAACAAGGCTAAAAAAATCAAACACAACTTGAAGATCAGTGCAGAAGTTTAGAGATATGATGGGGGACATAGGTCATCCATACAGTCTTGAATATGAATCCAAAGGGCAGCACATTAGTATAGGCAATGAAGAGACTAAGTATAATGGGCATAAATTCAATTATGAACCAGCAAAATTGGTGGAAACCCCGAGAAGTTTAAGAAGTGAAATGTAGAGTCGTAGGGATAATAATGACCAGGTATTGCAAAGTTTGAACTTATTACAAAGGCAAATGCAGGTTGGTTTAGCTTCACTCCAATAGGAGGAAAGAACACATGCCAACGGGAGGTCTCATGATAACAGAGTACTCTAAGGGCGCTACAGGGAGTCATAGGAATTATCATGTTTCAACTCATGCAAATAGGGGGTCTTACTCATTTGAAGAATTCAGGAGTAGTCTAGAAATATCTCCAATCATATATCACAAAAGAAAACATGTAGGGGATGAACTGCAAGGTGAACTGAGGAAAATCAAACCATCTACGTTTGATAGTGAGAACAAGAAGGGTGAAGAAGTTGAAGCATGATTATTGGGTGTGAGGAAGTACTTTCATTTGCACAGTTACTTATCTAACATGGAATCCAAGACTGCAATATACAATTTGAAGGGCAAAGCTTCTATATGGTGGGATCAATTGGTACAGGTAAAGCATCTTAGTGAAAGAAAGATTACTTTGAGACAGTTCAAAAAGTACTTTCAACAAAGTTGTTTGAACATTAATATGAAAAGGAGGAGGAGTTCTTTGAAATCAAGCTTGGAAATATGTAGGATTTCTCAAGGATGAGAAAGTGAAGATACAAATATCCCTAAGTGGGTTGCCTTCTTATTAAAAGAACAAACTTCAAATTGAAGAGCCCAAGACTCTTGAGGAGGCAATTAGGAAAGTTGAGAAAATATATGGGCAAGACAAAGGAAAAGCTCGTTATCGAAAGTCTTGGATGGACAAGAAGAAAGAGAAGCAAGAGCGAAGGAAGAATGGATTTAAGCCTTTGTTCTTCATGAATTAGGAAAGCTCTCAGCAGCAAAGTATTCCCAATCAATATGAGCTCAGGAGGGTAGAATCTTAGGGGAGAGACACGTGGAAACATCTAAAGTGTCGGGGTTGTGAAGGTAATCATTTGTACAGAGATTGTCCTCAAAAGAGAGAAGGAAGAAGCACTAAACATAACATTCATGAAGCGAACATAGTGAGATTGTAACCAAACACATTCCTAGAATTTATGCAGCCTTGCACAACAGGGAAACAGAACATTAGTATTGTCTATCAATTGGTTGTTATTCTCATTGATTATGGGGCAAATCATAATTCAATCGCTCCTAATTTAATTGAAAGGTTTCGATTAAAAAAACATGCATAACAAGGCTTGGACAGTTCAATTGGCCATTGGAACCAAAAGGAAAATTAATGAGTTGGTTAAAGGTTGTCCAATAAGTATGAATGGATTGGAGACTTATGCAGATTCGAATGCCGTAACATTAGGTTCATATGATGCCCTAATTGGTATGGACTGGTTAAGTGCCCATCATGTGGTATTGTATTTTCATAACAAGTTTTTCACTTGTATAGATGAGGAAAGGCATCAAAGGATAGTGAAAAGCATCCCTAGACCTATCTCTTTAAGAGAAATTGTTTCGCACATGTGGAAGAGCCCAAAAAGAGTAAAGGATTAAGTATGGAAGATTTTTCTGTATTGCAAGAGTTTGAAGATGTATTTGGGGAAATACCATGTTTGCCACCAAGAAGAAATATTGATTTCTCTATTGATACAGTGCCTAGAGCTGCCCCAATTTCAAAAAATCTATATAGAATGAGTAAACAAAGATTAAGGGAGTTGTGGATGCAAGTAAAGGAGTTGTTGAAGAAATGTTACATATGCACAAGTGTGTCTCCTTAGCACCAGTATTCTTTGTGAAGAAGAAAGATGGAACTCTAAGATTATGCATTGACTTCAGACAGTTGAACAAGGTCACAACAAAGAATAAATATCATTTGCCAAGAATTGATGACATTTTTTATCAGCTAAGAGAGGAAAATATCTTCTCAGAGATAGATTTAAGGTTTGGATATCATCAGGTAAGGATAAGAGATGAATATATAATTAAGACAAGATTCAAAACCATGGTCATTATTTATTTGTAATGGTGTCATCCGGGTTAGCAAATGCACCAACTACCTTCATGTGTTTGATGAATGGGATATTCAGGTAGTATTTGGATAAATTTGTCATCTATTCATAGATGGCATTCTCATTTATTTCAACTCAAAAAATGACATTAAGAGCATTTGAGATTAGTATTACAAGTGCTAAGAGAACATCAGCTTTATGCAACGTTAAGTAAGTGTTCATTCTATTAGAAGGGATAGCGGTGGATCCTGAAAAGATTGAAGCCATCATGGGTAGGCATACACACATAAATGTATCTGAGGTAAGACCATTCGTAGGGTTGGTTGAACACTGTAGATGGTTTTTTAAAGGCTTTTCAAAAGTGGCACATCCAATTACCTCTTTGCAGGAGAAAGGGGTTAATTTAGGTTGGACACCATAATGTAAAGAGAATTTCCAACAATCGACAGCGTTGCTCAAGTGCACCAGTTCTCGAGATTGTAGATCCAATTGAGGATTTTGTAGTTTGCAATGATGCTTGCAAAGAAGAAATTGGTGGAGTGCTCATGCAAAATGGGCATGTGATCCAAGAAGCTAAAAGAACATGAGAAAAATTGTCACACATGACTTAGAGTTGGCTCCTATAGTGCATGCCTTAAAGATGTCGAGGCATTATCTCATGGGCAGGAGATTTGAATGGAAAACAAATCACAACAGACTGAAATATTTGTTTTGAGAAACAAACCTAGAATGCAAGGTAGTCCATATGGTTGGAATTTCTCTGTGGGTTTGATTTTAAATCAAACACATTAAGAGGAAAGAAATCAAGGTTGTGGGTTTGATTTTAAATCAAACACATTAAGAGGAAAGAAATCAAGGTTGTTGATGCACTCAGGGGGGTGATACATGCCATGCCTAGTACATCTATTAGCATGGACAAATTTGATCTAAGGGCCATAATTCTCGAGGTTGTTGTCTGAAATGAGCATTACCATCAAGTAAAGAATGGTTTGCAACATAACAATATAACACAAAAGAATGAAGGGCATACAATGGAAGAAGATGGACTTCTTTTGTATAAAGGCACCAAAAATGAATGGCGACAACCTGAGGGACAACAAAGTAAAGAGGGTACCATCCTTGATGTTGTGCAAGTTGATGGAGAACAAGTGAAAAGTTGGGATCAATTGAGGGGATTTTTTGCACCATTTGGGTATAGGATAGGTGCCTTGGGTGAGGTAGTGATCTGGGTTGAGTGTGGTTGAGTTGAAAAGGTGAAGAGGTGATGTTCACCCCTCGTGGAATGGTAGCCCCACCTCTGAGTTGGCCTCTATCGAAGATATTTAAGACTTGACAAAAGAGCCTAAGGCTAGTTGAAACGTCCTTCACCCCTCGTGGAATGATAGCCCCACCTCTGAGTTGGCCTCTATCGAAGATATATAAGACTTGACAAAAGAGCCTAAGGCTAGGTGGAACATCCTTCACCAACAACTGGTTTGGAGGAAATTATTCAAAAATAAATGTTTACCATGAAATGCCATGCTTATTCTTTGTTATATTTGCTTAATTGGATGTTTGTCTATGCATAGTAAATCTGAGCATATTTGCTTGAATATGCTCATGATTGCATTGCATAGTTAATATATGGTTAATTGGTTATTTGTCTGCTACATATGCGTATATGTTTCCGTGTAGTTATGATTTCATAGCAAGCATACGGTATTTTTCCAAAGTATTGGTATAAGAAGAATGAGTTTGATGGTCTAAGGGGATTGAGGCTACCGGGTGTATTACAGCTTGGTATCAAAGCAGTCTTGTACGCCAAAGTTGATCAATTGAGTGCGTTGCCACCTCAAGAAGTTGCAGAGGTGGTCAAGCACATTACAGCTTGGTATCAATGCAAGTTGTTCCATCTAATAGCATCACAATGACCAAAACAAAGAAATACATCTACTTTGCAATGAACAAAACAGGGACATAAATATACCACCTTACAATTGAACGAAATAAAGTTTCATCTGATATCATCCAAATGACCAAAACAAAGACATCCATCTACTTAGCAATGAACAAAACAAGGACATCAATCTACCACCTTACAATTGAACGAAATTATCAAAGCATTTTAGACATGTTTGATGCACAATATTAAATGCCATGAAATAGACGAAATTCATCACAAGTAACATAAACTGATCTCCAAGTGCTAAATGTTAGAAGTTAAGGGCATTGTAGTGCAAAAGGTGTAACAAGATTATTTAGCATCTTATTATTGCCTTTGACACTATACAAATTTATAGAAGCTCAAAATGTGCATGATTATTTACATGTCGTCTAAAAGATCTAAAAGTTGCGCTCATTCGGGGGGTTAAAGGATTGTTTTGTTTTAGGAATAGGAAACATAGAGAAGCCCCACTCTGATGTGTTACTTATACTATGTAAGTAGATTTTAGTTTAACCTTTTTCCTTCTTGATTAAATAGTATCATGATCCAAATAAGCGGCATTATAAATCATAAATCTCTTCTAATTGGTTTGCATTCACAACTACACTACACATCCCTGTTTTAGATATAACATCTACATCTATACCACATGAAGATGAAAACAACACCCAAAATTAAAACCTTTCTATCATGCATACATTATAAACATGTTTCTTAAAGTTATAATGTGATGACAATACTGCGCAAGGCAACTATCACTGCACTGAAAATAGAAGTCTACACAATTAAAAAGTAACTCCTATTTGCTTCTTATGTACAAACGAATCCCATAAAAGAACAAAGTTAACATGCAAGCATAACTCAACAAGTGGTACTTTTGTAAAGTCACAAGACAGTTAAGGAGTTTACAAAGATTAAAAATTGCAATAACCATTTATAATTGCGTAGATTACCTTGCAATTCTGTCTTGGATCTGCTTACATTAGCAATAGTTTTCTGGTTAGGTTATGATGCTTGAGCCAACAATGCCAGAGAAACAGTTTAGAAAATAAACTTGCTAAAATGCACAAAAGTAGTCATATTAACATGGAATGAAGCCCCAAATTCAAATGAAGGAAACAATGCAGAAGGGACAAAAAATGCAGTGTTTATTTCTACACAGGAAACACAGTAACAAGGGGCTCGTCAGAAAGGTATGTCAAAGTGCCAAAACAAGTCCAGTCAAGATTTATACTCAGTCCAGAAGGTAATGTACCCAGAAAAATAATCCACGACAATAGTTGACAAGATTAAGCACAATATTGATCTGAAAAGCAAAAGTTAACAGTGCGATTTAGCTAAGAAAATAACTGAACCAAAAATAGAATTTAGCACAGCATTTATCTGCTTTGTCCCAACAATTAAACCAAAGAATGAAGCAAGCCATGAAGATGAGCATCATATAAGGTAATTTTTCAATAATTATTGGATGAACGTAACAGCTGGGTGCTTCTTCCAGAGAAATCACTTATTTTAGAAGCTGTCTTGCTAAACAAATTGTGGAAACTACTACGTTGATTTAAATATCGGTTGAGGTGATCAATTTCGTGCCCAAACCTGTATGCACAAAAGGCTGTTTATCCTGGCCTTTCACACAAAAAAATGACATTTCTATTGGCACATTCCTGTCTGAATAAACGAACAAAACACCTCAAGGTTTCATCTTGAAAAGCATCTGCATGCTCATGAGCAGTAGATAATATTAATATCTAATTAAGCTCCATAAACAGATAAATAAGATGCTCATTGAGTCTGGGTACTTAATCAGAAGAAACCCTTGCTTGAATCTAACTGATATCTGGCACTTAGGTCTTAACAGACCTCAATTTTTCAAGCTAAAACTAGGTTTACTCTTTGTATGTTAGATATCTATCAAAAAACAGCTACTCCAAAACACCATTACATCTAGCGAAAATATCCTTTGCTCAACCTCTCAAAGAACAATGCATATAGTTCAAAAGCATTGCAGTGTAGCTTCCAGTAATTCTTCACTGCATGGTAGGATGGGGGATGCGGGGCCGCACTGGTGTCTTCGATGGACTTACTCTGCCCCAAACAGGAAAAAATGAGTATAAACCATTAAGCCAGATTAGACAAAATCATACCATCAGTTTGCTTGCAAGTCTGCAAATTATAATTTACTGCATTGAATTAAAAATGTACCTAATAGGCAAAGATCCCACAACTGCACCACTACAGTTCAATGCAAGTATGGCACTTTCAGCCTGCAATGACAGAAAGTACATTGGAAAATTCATATAAATCAGTAAATCACCTAGATAACTGATAGGGCATTCTACTTATATATTCCAAATTCACAGCTATAGAGGTCATATAGAACGGTATAATCTTTCTAGCTCAAAAGCAGGGTAAAATTAACATAATGTAACATACCATGCGAGAATTACAAATTGAGGTTTTCATTTCTTGTAAGAGTTGTTTGTATACCCAGGGGAAAATATAGTCAAATTGGAATTGTTCTTGCTATTGGACACAGAAAAGCATCCTACTGAAAATATTCTTGACAATGTAATTTAGAAAAAGAACATACAAGTAACATAGCACTTCTAATTACAGGTTAGAAATCAATGGGTAATTTCAAAGAAATTCTTAAACAGCTCATTTAACGCCCTTATTTCCTTGGATAGAATAGTTAAAATAACTTTCAAATACAGAAATGTAAGCAACATTTGGGCAAGCATTAATGTAGTAAATAAGTCCTTAGATAGCTAATTCCCTGTCTGTTTGTCAAATTCTTCATTCAACATATCACAAAACAACTAAAAAAAAACCTTAAAGATAAAATCAGAATGAACATCCTGATCTCATATTTCATACTGCAAGCTTCAAAGCTGCATAAATTCTTCAATTAAAAACAGATTTTTTTAAAATGTGAATACAAATATTACAAGTTATTTCTGGAAGTGTGTAAAGTTGCATTATAATTTTTTAATTCATATCAGTCAGATGGAGGTTCCTCACTTCGTTGATGTTGATGACATGCTAGATTGCTCTACATAACTTTGATGTCTTTAATGGCTATAACTTCACTGCATTAGGAAGAATGGAAAAGTCCTCCAATAAATCCCTTATATACCTTGCTAGAGAGAAGACGATTAAAAATGGAATATAGTTTCAACCTTCCTGTAAGATGCGTGAAGAGATCCTATGAAATTGTGTATATAGAGATTGTCACAAGAATCAATAACCAGTAATTCTACAGGACATGTGACATGAGATTATATCCAGCCCATATTCAATATTGAGCTCCCTATACTAATTTTCTTTCCATGCTCTCTGTGGAATTCAGTTTTCCCAAGGCCAAAATGCCAACAACAAATAGGTAGTAAAATATGTTTTGAGACAAAAACAAAAAGCAGGATATTTTTCAGACAGTGGCATAATATTCATACGAAAAATTTCAAGAGTCTTGACAGTTGAGAACATGTGGAACATGGAAACTGACATGGAAAGCTACAACTGCATATTGAAAACTGAAACTCAGAAGGTTGGGGTTTCTTCATAAAACTTGAAATGCAATTCTAGTTTGACCCTTGGAAGGAAAGACAAACACCTTATAAGCATGCAACTAGTAACATGAATGAGCCCTGGAACATGGCCATTTTGGCAAAAGCAGTAAAGAAACAAATAACTATGGCAAAAACAAAAACTTACATGTGACCCTTTGTACATGGATTCAAACTCGAAACAATTGTTTTAAATGACAAGTAAATGTTAAAAATAATTTACTATATATATTTTTACCCGAAACTTTAACATGCCTCTGCATCAGTGCTGTAATATACTCTAAATTTTCTTCCAATAAAAAAGAAAAATCGTGATGCCACCTATTACATTTCCAGGCAGATCAGTTTCGAACGATTAATTCTCCGATACAGAGAAACCACAACATAGAAAAATACCTCACCCAAGGCCCCAGGCCCCCACCCCTAAGGCCCAAAATCCAGAGTGCACATAAGTAGCAGATATGTATATAGAACACTGAATTTCTGCCAGATCGACACTTCCAAGTTTCAATGCCAAGGCCAGTGACTCAAATGGCACAGTATTATTCAGAGAATATGACACCATACATAAGCATTGCAATTTGGACATACTATTTGAAAATTTTCAAATCTCAACAGCATCTAATGAGACAACATTTCAGAAAACAAAAAGTCATTCAACACTAGTTAGGCCCCTTCAATACCTAACTAATAACTGGACCTTGAGCATGCAAAAAGCTGCAATCTCAGAACCCAACCTGTAAATGAAATAGAACATCATGCACTGATTTTGGGGTGAAGATATCCTTTTCAGTTTAAAGAATGATTCAACTAATTTGAACATTTGCACAATATATTGTCATTACAGGATTGCATGTGTATAGGTATATAAATCTTACTAATTAATCTATCGAGAAAATTTAACCCAAATCTATGGGGCTAGACTTGAACTCTGAGAACGAGTAGGATTCCAGAAATTAAGAAATAGCAGCTACAAATTCCAATAGATGTTTTTTTCAAAAAAAGATGCACTCTAGAATATTTTAAGCAGATGATTCACTTACCATTACAAATTCCACAAATGCTATACGAGTGGAATGAACATGATCTCCAAGCAGTCTCAGGCGAGAAACCTGAATTCAGTATGCAGAAAAACTCCGTCAGCTCAGCACAAAGCTTTTCCAAATGTGCCCTCGCATAAATGACCACAGATGCGGTTCAAATCACCCACCTCACCACAAAGTGACTCAAAGAACATTCTCACTTCCAATTGAGAAACCTGCAAAAGTTGTAGAGAGCAGACTGTAAATTAGCAGGCCCTATGGCTACCTCAATTCTCAACATGCTCAGACTGCACACTTTAAAGCAAAAATTTAGCTAACAGAATTGTACTCTATACTAGCTATGCAAATCACTGGACCATTATGACTTGCCTTTTTGTCAATATTTGTACAATATATTGTCCGCGCACACATCTCACGCTCATCCTCAGACTGCGAGTAGAAATAAAAGTAATAAATATACTAAAACACAAACAAACTTCATACACAATTATTCAGATTAGGTAGAACTCGATGCTACAGATAGATGCATCCAACAAGAGATACCACCCACCCTCACCCCTGCTATGTAATCCCAGCTTGGAGATCAACAAAAGAAATGGATTATGACATTGCTCACCCTCGGAAGAAATGTTGGATTTACTGGAAGAATTGCGGTTTTGGAAGGGAGGACCCTGACTGGATAATATCCCAACATGGTCCCAGCGAGGCTCAAAGCTGCTCTTGCACCATCTACAGATAAAAAATATTTGACCATTTAAATTCCAATCAGAATGAAGAGACATTTTTTGTAATGCACACTACTAATCAAATTAAAGAGCAACAATGATCAAAGGTAGGACTTACGCTCATCAGCAAATTCTATAAATGCAAAACGAAGAACTGAATTAGGATCACCACATATGCGACAGTCGATAACCTTTAGTCAAAAAGGAGGCACCAATTTAGAAAAGTTTATTCTATACAGCACTCATGTAAATGAGTAATAAGCTTTAACTGAAACAAATATTAAAATACATAAACATATACAACGCTGCATTTCTACTTATTCATTTACACCTACCAATGATAATTTTGTAGTGTCCACACAAGCATTTACACAAAAAAGCACTCAGCTCTATTTATTTTTATTTCAATGAATGCTACATATGGAACACTGTCGAACCCTATTTTTTGCAGGCCCTTACAAATACAAAATGCACGAAAACACTGAAACTTTGCATAGTAATTTTTTCTATTCTTTATCTGGCCAAAACTGCTAGGTATAATTTTTGCCAGCACACAGGGCATTAGAATCAGAGTTTGAGGAAAATTAGCATTCACCAATTGCAACACAATTTTGCATCAATACAAGTCATTCTTATGAAACCCATGTCCCTCGCCACAAGTGTGACAAATAACACATATATCGACCTCGACTTGCTACCATTTCCAAACAAACTTTCACACAATCCTCATCCAGATGCCAATATAGATTTACTTGCTACCATTGCCAAACAAACTTTCACCCAATCCTCATCCAGATGCCAACATAGATTTACTTGTCAATGTGATGCTGGGAAGCTTGTTTCCAAGCTACCAGCACACTGATAATAACTAGAAGCACTTTTTCCATTAAGTCAGCTTAATTATGTAATTAAAACGCTTCAGAATAATGCATATATCAACCTTGACTGTATGAGAATAAGACTTGCTACCATTGCCAAACAATCTTTCACACAATCCTGAATCCTCATCCAGATGCCAATTTCAATTTACTTGTCAATGTAACTCCAGGACGCTTGTTTCCAAACCACCAGCACACTCATGATAATCTAGGAGCACTTTTGCCATTAAGTCAGCTTAATTATATAATTAACACGCTTCAGACTTTTCAAACCAATTGCTGCCAATTTACAAGACTCCAGTAAAAATTTTAGTTATTTTTTAGTGAACAATCAAAACAATGACCTTTAGAAAACATATAAAAGGCATAGCTTGCTTCCTATCTAGAACCCTGATTAAATAAAAAATGGCATTATGGTCAATGTGGTTTCCTTTCACAGCATATCCATAAAATTCTTCCATCCTCAGGAAGAATGTAACTTTTCCTGTGTCTTTTTTGGACACATTTTAGCGAAATATAAGGTTAGTTTTGACCAGGAGATAGTCGATCTTAACATTTTTTGTATTGCTAGGTTGATTCTCGTGATTCATCAAAACTTCTAATATTGCACCCCAATTTTGTCTTCAACATTACACAAGGGACCTAAATTCCTGTGAGATATCGAGGGCTTGAGTTGTAAGATTTTGGTATTAGATCTGATATAATATCAAATGTTTTCTATTCTCATATTTCAAGAGCTCATTTCAAGCTTGGTTGAATACTCCATTGCACCCCCAACTTTCTTGTGGTTGTCCCCAATATTATGTCTAGGATGCCTCTATATATTTCTTAGATTATGTTGGGAATTACAACTTGCTTCTTTATACTATGTACAATCAAGGATATGCTATTTCATAAATTTGTCATAATTGACTGATATCAGTAACAAGTCACAGAGCAGTAAAAATGTAGACGACAGCAATCAATTATAAATAAATTAACTGAGTGATCTAGATGTAGAACATATCAATGAATTATATTTAAGACTCAACCCTTCAATGACCATTGATTGATATAAGTTGGAAGTCAGAAAAGGCATAAAATGTAAGAAATACGTTTTACAATATTTAAACAAAATTTTGTTCTTACCATTCAATCCCTAGCTCAACATTTAGATCATAGGAGACTGCATCCAAATGTAATAAGCACTTTGTATGCACACCAGAAAGTTTCTTGATTTGAAACTTAGTGATTAGTAAAAGTAAAAATTTGTGGACTAAAGGCATCAAATGTAAAAATAGTTTTACAATGTTCAAAACAAAATTTCGTTTTTGCCCTTAATTCCTTTCTCAACTTTTAGATTGTGCATCCAAATGTAATAAGCACCTTGTATGTGCACTGCCACAATATTTCTTGATTTAAAACTTATTGAGCAGCAAAGGTAGATATTCATGGAATTAAAATAGAAAATAAATATTTTAGAGAGAAATGCAGACACAAAACACAAGGAAATACCAAGAAAACAAATTGACATGGCAAGGAAACTGAAACATCATATTATGGCCAGGAAACATTTCAGGGATATTATAAAATGTTTCCAATCCCAAAAAAATAACAAATGAGGTTTACAAAATGTTTTCAAAATACGAAAGCATAAAAATGTCACTTTTTGTTAGTCATCCCATTTCACAGGACTGGGGCATGTATACTATATCTAATTGAATCTTGGATTAAGATATCTGCAAAAAAAGTGAAGGAAAAAATGGCAGCAGACCATATTGACAATAGACATTATCTTTACCACGTAGGCGTCTAGGGAAGATTATGGGGACATGAAAGTAAGAACATTGCACATGTTTGATAGGTAAAATCGCAAACTGTACATATAACTTAGACTAGCTTTTGTATCTATGCTTTAAAACCTGAGAGAAAAGAAGAATGCAAGCAACATGGAATAATGTCAATTTCACACGTCCACACAAAAAAATGGAAGGTTGACCAAAAGGAAATGAAAACCAATCTGTTTTTGATGTTTCAAGGAGGTTTTGGGATAACTATAAATAAATCAACAATGAAAGCTAAATTGAGAATAACTAAGCCACTTAGAGGATTTAGATATCTGAAACTTTTGAAAGATACTATGCAAGAAATTAGTTTATTTTTAGATTATTTTCTCTCTGTGAAAATGAAGCAATGTTGTTTGAGATATTAGGTTATTCAAGCATGTCATAAACTTTTAGCTTTGCTTTTCACCTCTGAAGAACAAGCACAGTTAAAAAAGAAATAGTAATGATGGCTGGCATGCAATGCATAGCTTCTCTCTCTTAACTATGAGAATGCGATGCTCAAGTCACACATTCTCTATGGAATGGATAATCTTGCGTCTTGACAGAAGGCTACATGGCCAACTTGTAAACCCCAACAGAGACATGTCACATGCCTACACCACTCTATCTTCAAACAAGTAGCTCAACATGATTCCACATCCCACAATAAAGCCACGACCACAAAACGACTACTTTTAATGGATAAAAGCCCATTATCAAAATATTCCCTCAGCCTGGCTAGAATATCACATGACCCCCTTCATGTCAAAAGGCAAGGAATCAGATAAAATAATATAAACCATAAGCAAACCAAAGATATAGCCTATATTATCATGGTTGAAAACAAATACAAGATAAGATTCTTAGAAGCACATATCACTTTCCACTAGCAATGTCAATGTGATCAACATTGACCTCATTATGATCAATTTCTGCCTGTAATGCACTCTGACTCGAAACATAACCTTAGGGTATTCCATTGTAAGGCACATGATGATTGTATGTGCACAAACTAACCATAATGTCCACATAAATAAAGGTGGTAGTAGGTACCAACAATAAATACCACATGGTCTGTTGGCTTGTAGGTTAGTGGTTCGCTTGTAGCTTAGTGGTTGAGAAAGGGCATCTCGACACTGATAACCCATCTTCTCCGCACTTGTCTTGGCCTGAACTCAGTATGGTCTTCAACTGTACCAATCTGCCGCAAAGGCAGAGGTTACAACTTGTGGCAAAACACTACAATCATTATGGTTCTATGGATTAGCATGATTATAACTAAAATTATGATCATAAATGCAGTCTTTCAATCATGATTGCAAGTACACTGGTCAATAAATGCCATAAATGTGAACTAGAATCAAAATAGAATAAAAGCAAGGGTGAAAATTGCTGTGATTATAGATGCCAGATTATAAATTGAAAAAACAGGTTTTGTGTGGTTTAAACAGACCGTGTGTCATTTATTGCAAGATGCAATCCATACTACAGGCCACATGGTCTCCACCCTGGATGCTGGTCTCAAATATTTGGGCTTCAAACTGAAGCCAAACAACTATAAAAAAGAAGATTGGTTTTGGCTAATTGCAAAATTGGAAAGAAGGATAAATATCTGGAGCAACAGATGGCTTTCAAGAGCAGGGCGCCTAGTTCTAATCAAATCTGTCCTAGAAGCTATCCCTGTATACTAAATGGCCCTGGCATGGATCCCAAAATCCATCTTGGAAAAAACAAGGAAAATCTGCTCACGTTTCCTCTGGACAGGAAAAAAGGAACAAAAAGTCACACCATGGGTAAAATGGGATCAGATTGCACGCCCAAAATCTCAAGGAGGCTGGGGGCTCAAAAACATAACACTCTTTGCAAAAGCACTTGCAGCAAAAGCTAGCTGGAGATTAATTACAACAAAAAGTCTTTGGGCAACGGTTGTATCCTACAAATACATTGCCCCACTAACCATTTGGGATTGGATAAGGAACTCAGCACATACCAGTCCCACTTCAGGGTCCATCATATGGAAAGCAATTTGCAATGCCCTCCCAATTATCCTTAGCAGCCTCACCTGGAAAGTAGGGAATGGAACAAAAGTCCAAATTGGAGCAGATCCATGGCCAGGCAGTCAGCTCCAGCACACTCTACCGCCACAGCTAATTCAGCTCCTAAATGACTCTGGATACTTCCACCTTGATCAGCTTGCTGATCCAGCTTCGACAAACTTCTGGAATCAAGGTTGAAAGAGTATTGAAGATCTAGAGATACCTTTAGACTGGACAGCAGAATGGAACAGATACACAGCCGCACTTCGAGCCTCACATATCCGACTCACGGACTCCCCAGATGAACTCATTTGGGAACTAAATGCACACGGCTGCTACACCCCGAAAACTGGTTATCAACACCTATGCTCTATAGCTTTTCCACTGATCCCCAAATGGTGGCAAATCGGAATCTGGAAATTAAAATGTCCACTGAAGGCTAAAATCTTCATGTAGTGTGTTTTGGAAAACAGAATCCCCACATGGGATAGAATGAAGAACCGTCAGCTGGCAGGACCTGGATGGTGTCCTCTGTGCAAAAACGATGAGGAAAACCCCAATCACCTCTTTCTTTTCTGCCCTTTTTCCCTACAAGTCTGGTCACACACCCGCTCTCTTTTAAACCACAGTTTCATTTGGACAAGACAGTCCATAGAAAATGCCTGGAACACTTGGTTGTCCTCAACACAAAATTCACACATCAAAGCACTCCCTCTCATTCATATCTGGGGCATTTGGCTAGCCCGAAATGTTGCCATCTTTCTAGAAAAATCCTCTCTTCCAGAATTGACTGCAAAACATGGCCTAGACATCCTCTCCTTTTTCCCTCAACAAAAATCCTCCCCAGCCACCCGAGTCATCATTGAAGAACAGTTAGATACATCAGCTCCCTGGGCATACTTCGACGGTGCCTCACAAGATCACCTCTGTGGTGGGGGAGCCACACTCTTCCTCTCACAAACTCACCACTTCCAGATCCAAATGTGCCTAGGAACAGGCACAAACAATTTTGCAGAACTCCTTGCATTGAAACTTTTGCTGTGCTTTGCTCTGGAGAAAAATTGCAGAAAGCTTCAAATCTTTGGTGATTCTCTCATAGTCATAAATTGGGTGAACAAGATCCACCGTTGCAGAACAGTCTCTCTTGTTACATTGTTTGAAGAAGTCTGCAGACTCATGGCCAATTTTGACTCTATCACATGTCGACATGTATACAGGGAAAGAAACTCTACCGCTGATCGACTGTCCAAACAAGGATTGACTATGGAGTTCGGATCATGGAAGATTGTGGAATCCAGGGAGGATGAAGTCGATGAATTCTTTCATAGACCTTTCACAGAAACACATTGATCACATTACTTCCAGCACGACATATCATTTTCAAAATTGAACTTCTGGGCACTCAATGGACCCGTTTGGGTTTTTTTGCAATTGTACAGCTCTTGATGAACAATACAATGTTATGAAGCAGAACTTTTTGCTCACTGTAGAAATACAGTGAAGGTCTAGACACTCGAACAGATTGCATAGCACTGTTATGAAAGCTATATGCTAGCATATATATGTAATTATGTCTCTTTCTGATGATAATATAAAAAGCTTTTTTCCTGGGGGAAAAAAAAAAAGAAACTACAGGCCACCACATGGTAATTATTGCATATCAATAGTACATACTGCACAAGCATAATTACAGCTTGTAATTGCACATTGTAAACAATAGTTGCAGGTTTATTATTAAATAAACCCACTATCATAACATCAAAACCTGTACCAGTGGTATAATTAAAAAGGGACTAGAGGCTATTAAAAGCATACCGATATCATGAACCCGTACAAGTGGTATAACTCAAGACAGGGGGAAGAGGCTATTAAATGTTTGCCACTATCATGAATGTAAGTCCAAATTCTTATAATAGATGAAGCAGGTCAGTAGTTGCACATTTCTCCAGTTGAATGCAGAGCTCATTGCAATAATAGTGCCATAATGCGATATAAATGCATGTTACTGCCTAAATATGCATGATAAATGCAATAATGATGAATGAGGGCACCCTCATGATTAATGCCCAAGGATCAAAATCAATGGCAAAACAGAAGTTGAGGGATAATATATAATATAAAGTTTAAAGTTTAAACTGTTGGCTGAGCTGTGGTCCAGCAGTTAATTGGTGGCAATTTTCCATTACTGGCCCAGGTTCAATTCCCAGTGAATGGGACTCTCGTATTTTAACTAGGAGTCCTCAAAGTGACAAGTCCCAAGATTGATAACCTGTTAACTACAAGCCTTGAGATCCAATCTCGGTATATACGAATAGATTCCAGTAGTGTGCTATGGGGGTTTGGGGGGAAATGAATCCCGATTTCCAGGCAAAAAATAAGGGGTGTTGCTGTGAAAATAATTGTATATTATACATACTACTTCCCTGTCCTAGACACCCTCCCAGCAAACATGCAACTATCTAATACAACCACCCATGGGCTTGCTGGCATGGAGCCATTTTTATTTTTAACCAACACCCCACAGTTCTTTGTACCTAATTATTCCAAACCAACTTACATCCATCTTAATCCTGTATCTATTAAGCACAAAAAGAGATAAGTAAAACCCATTTGCAAACCTCTTGGCAGTTAAAAGATTTGGGGTTGAGATGGGTCTATGCTGGGTTTTTTTCTTTTACCTTTTATGTCGTTTTTTTGTTTTCTTTAATTAGATATCAAATGTGAAGTTGAATTCCATATTAGTTTTATGGATTTACCCACATTACACCTCTCATTGCTGTAGAATGAACCTTGTTTTCTGTTCAATCATGATTTCATATCAAATTGTAGTTAATCGAGTTTGTAGCTAACTCATTGCATGCTTATGGAGAAACAGTCTCGCCTGTTGGTGATTACTTCTGCTGGAGGCTTCTAGATGTAGTGATAAGCTAAATGATGCAAATTCTTGGGCTCTTACAAAGCAAGACCAAGATTCTTAGTCAAATGGACATCCTTGTTGGAATCTAAACTTCACTTGTAGCAGCAAATGACTGAAGTGTTGAGGGTGCTCGAATGATTATTTCGATCTACATTGCGATCAACATTGATCATTGCATAGTAACACATAATTGAAGCATTGACGTAAAGAAATAAATTCCTATGCCATTACTATTGAAGACTATTCTAAAAGGGGGATATTTCTATTGCTAATATGATTGTATAGATTTAGAAAATTCATCTTGAATTCATTGTTAATGAAGAGTGCACAAGAATATTTGGTTTAAGATTCCTTGTAGTCATCTAGGGGAAATGTGAAAAAAAAATCAATAATCATCAACATATGGTTGGAATTTGATTTATGATACTACAACAACCCACTCATGGTTAGAAATGCAAATACTGTTGTTATGAAGCACTAGGGAGCCCATTATTGCCATGATCTAACCTCGCAACCTGCAGAACATATGACTCTTTGGCAGAACACATTTCGTATGCATCCATGCTGCAAGATTAAAAATCCATAAGGATTACAGAGCTTGAATCTTTGCACACTTCATCAATGCTGAGCACATCTTGGTGATGTGCTTGATACATCTATGCTTCTTCTTGTTTGATAGAAAACCATTAATGTAAGCATAAATGCAGATTGAAAACTAAATAAGGCCCTTCAAACAAGACTAAATAATAAATATTGATATCCAATCTTCTTAACTAAAAAGCCAGACAAATTTATTCTCATTCCGCAACACAATATAATACAAAATACAATACAATCCGTACCACCTAAGAGCATAGAATTCTCAAGAAAAAGAACCCATTAAATTTTAACTACCTAGAAAAATTTCAGTCTGATGCTTGAAGTAGAAAGTAAGGAAAGAAATAGTAATAAAAGTTAAGCAAAGCATATAAATGGGGAATTACCTGTCCGCAACTGATAAACAGTGCTGCAAGCTGCTCTTCTGTCACCTGATTTGGCAGATAAAGAATACCCAAAAGAGTCATCAGTGTGACCTTTTGATCGCTAATTGAACAAAACTTAATCAAAATTATTTATGATTTTACAATCCAGCATATGTCAGTCACCTATATAAATCCCAGTAAACATTGACAACAAGTCTAATTCTAGGGCAATGAAAGGTAACCACTGGCACCATTAGTCCTACACAGTTTGAGTGTTTTTTTCTATACATTCTTGTGTTCAGATAACTTTAAAAACCAGGCATTAATCTCCTGCTGCCCCATGATTTCAATTAAATTCAAAATATCAGCTCCACTGCCATTGAAATCCCAAACTCTCTTATAACTTTCAAATGAAGACCCTGCAGGTATGATTTCAATGGTGACATTGAGGTGTATCCGTGGCGGAGAAAAATAAAACTAGCTTTCCAAGTGTGTGGCACCATTAGTCCTACACTAAGTTTTTAGTGTTTTCTATATAGTATACATTCTCATGTTCAGATAACTTTCGAAACCAGGCATTAATCTCCTGCTGCACCATGAATTATATTCAATTCAACATAACAGCTATGCTGCCATTGAAATCCCAAATTCTCTTATAACTTTCAAACGAAGACCCTGCAGTACGATTCCGGAGGTGACATTGAGGTGTATATGTGGCTGAGAAAAATAAAATTGGCCTTCCAAGTGGCATATATAACCAAGAAGATAAGTTAAACATTGCCCTTTAGCACCTAGAAGGGCCAGCATATACATGGGGAGAAAGATGGATAACCAAACATCCCAGAGGATATTTAGTGCTTGGCATTTGACTACTCAAATTCATCCTGACATAATAATCATACCAGTTTTGAAATTCCCATTAAGAGAACGTCCATACGATAATTGTACTGTTACTGTAAGTTGTCTTGATACAACAGAAGCAATGCTATTGAAAATTACTGTTTCCTTAATTTCTGGCAAGAAGTCACTTACCTGCTGATCAATATCGGAAACATAAACCGTTCTTCTCACGCTATCCTCCTGTTGAGCTCTGATGTTCCTACCGTTGGGCCTCCTTTTACCCTGATTGAAATTGCTTTTCTTCTGATGCACCATGAAGTAGCAGAAATTGTCAACAATTCAGCAGAAAATTCAAAATAATGTGAGAGATAGAGGAAAATTAAAAATAATGTAACAGGTAGAAGATAGTGATATTGCCACATTACGAAATCCTAGAAAGGATATGCCACTTTGAATTTTACTAAGTTTGAAAATTTAGGAGATAATCATATTATTTTGTAATGAAATCCTTAACAACGATAAGGATATGCTTTGATTTTTACTATAAGCCTGTGAATTTAGTAGATAATCATATTAAATTGGACTGAAATCCTTACTAATAAGTTTTCAGAAGTTTGTCATATTAACGTGGAGTAACTGAAATCCTCAACAAGGCATATGTCATTTTGATTTGCAATACAAGCTTGCACAATTTGGAGATAATCATAATCACTTCAGAATGAAATCCTCAGCGAGGGGTATGAAGCTTGCCGATTGATGAGATAATCATATTGACACGGAATAAAATCCTCAACAAGGTCTATGTCCTTTTTATTTTCAGTGAAGTTACAGATTAGGAAGACATCACGGAGACAACAAAGGAACACGTGAAACATGCAGGCATATTTAAGTGCTGTTAGTCCCAAAATGAGGAACTATACCTCCCCAAAGCCAACTTACAGAAAATTGAAGCATTTTATAAACCACTATTATCTCACAAATGTTATAAATGTAAATTTCTTATCAGAAAATTCTATTTATAGAAAGTTACAGCAATCCCTTCGACTTATGAGACATATCATTGCCGTGAAAATCACCCAGAAAATACAATGAGAAGCCTTGTGAATGTGAAATTACAACGCTCTTTTTTTTTAATTTTTAACTATTTGGTACTCACTACCCCTTGCACTTGTCCTTTTACATTAAATGTCACCAATGAAGCAAAAATTGCAAAACATTACCCAAAAAATGCAAAATTCAATGCAGATCAAACAGAAAGATACATAAATCTTACCTTCCTCCCGTTATTAGCGAAGTTGCCATTGCCATTAATAATAAAAGAAGGCGACCTGAGAGGCTGAGGAACGAACTCTTCAGCTAAAGGATTCAGCTTAGAGAGTAAATCTACAAGCTCCCGCATGTCGCCATTGAATCCGCCCTGATTTTCAGCCAGTGGGAGATCAGGGGTTCGCTTCCCGTAGCTCGCCCCTTCAACAGTCACATTGTTCTCCACCAAGGCCATCGCGGTGCCTTAGATCTCTCGAAACCCTATGTTCTGCAGCCTTTGAAGATATGCGTGGGTGCCCTGAAATTAAAGGGCAAGATGCACAGAAGCCCCTATATGAAGGGCGATTGGGTCCATCCACAGTGGGGAATGTCCCTTATTGGGAAGGGGAGGCAACAGGGCGTTTCTGGGTCTCTTTGCAATTTGGAAAGGACCAAGGGTTTGAATGTAGCAGAATTTTATTATTGCTTCTTCTGCTTCCCTGGCTCTAAACTTCCCAAAAGCTTCGGCTTAAGAGTCACCATGGCCAGAGCGGACCTTGAAAATAAATAAAATAATTCCATCGTCACCCATCATCATATCATGTGACGTTGACATCACCAGTTTTGCACTTTCATCTGCCTTTCGACGGGCCATCCTTAGGATGGAGGAGGATAAATATCGTTTAATGTTAACATTTATTTTAATTTTATAATATTTATGTTATATCTTAATTTGGAATTTAGTAAATGGTAAAGTAATTAGGATTGTTACTTGGAATAACGTCAATAAAGTAGAATATGGATTATATGTTTTATGGTACTATTTAGATAAAGTAGAATATGGATTATATGTTTTATGGTACTATTTAGATAAACGTGATGACGTGGTTATTAACTTTCACATAGATATTATCGCTTTGATATTTTTATTTAAAATGATTTAGATTAATTTCTTTTCCGGTGAACTTTAAGATAATAATTTTGGTGAAATTTCCCGTAATAAATTTGATGATAAATAATTGAGTTTCAAGTAGGGTTGCATAAATCAAAATATTAAAAATTAATTTATAAATTTGGCAAAGAATTTAGTTTCAAGCATGGTTACATAAATCAGAATATAGAAAATATGGTTTTTAATGTTTACGATTTTGATGGGTTTTTCATTAAAATTCGGCATTTTTTATTTTACAAAATCTGAATTTAATTTCAAAGTTTGAGAGTTATAACCATGATTTTTAAAAATTTCTGTTGGATTTTTTAGAAATTGTGCCAGAAAAATTAAATCAAATTTTTCCCTTTGAAATCATAGAACTTTTAAACTACGTGATTCCAAATTTAGATTTTTACTTCATCAGATTTCTATGGAATTCAAATTTTCAAGATCATTTAGAACAAGGAAAGTTTTAAGGATACATACTTTACTAAAAGTGTAAAAATTAAAGTGAATTTCACTAATTTTTAGATTCTTAACAATAAAATGTTAGGCCATATTTTTGTACCCTGCATAGATCTATCTTAAACTCGGTTCTATCAAGCACCAATCAGATCCAATTTCTTAATGTGTAATTTTTATTTTTTTTAATTTAAACTCAAGAAATTTGATCTCTCTCTTCGTTGATAGATCCAGGTTTAAGTTTTAATTTTTTATTTTATAGACATACATGATTTTTTTAATTACTTTTCATATTTTTTATTTTATGAGCCGACATGGATACATACTTTTCTAAAAGTGTAAAAATTAAAGTGAATTTCACTAATTTTTAGATTCTTAACAATAAAATGTTAGGCCATATTTTTGTAACCAGCATAGATCTATCTTAAACTCGGATCTATCAAGCACCAATCAGATCCAATTTCTTAATGTGTAATTTTTATTTTTTTAATTTAAATTCAAGAAATTTGATCTCTCTCTTAGTTGATAGATCTAGGTTTAAGTTTTAATTTTTTATTTTATAGACATACATGATTTTTTTAATTACTTTTCATATTTTTTAATTACTTTTAATCACATTTTGTAAAAAAAATATTTTATGAGGCTCCATGATTTTTTTAAATTTTTTTTTTTGTGTTATTTTAGGTTACCTTACCTGACAAATACTAAGTTCTAGAGCACCTCGCTCCTCTTGGTGCAAAAATATTCAAATTTCAAACAAATATATATTGTTTTTGGACGGAGGAGTAAAATATTTTTATTCTATGGAATTTCACCAATCATTTAAAAAAAATGGGAATTGCTAATCTTTTTTCCTTGAAAATACATGAAAAATTAACCTATGGACTAAATTTTTCATGTATTTTCAAGGAAAAAAGATTATATATATATATATATATATATATATATATATATATTTGTGTGTGTGTGCCATGGGTGTAGACTGGTTGGTGATAAGGTGCATAGTTAAGGCACTCCTTGCAACATTGTTGGTTCAAATCCTATGAGTCTTGTGTACCACGCCTGGGGTAGTGTTGGTACGCTTAAGGGTATAGTGGCAGCAAACTGAAATCGACCCCGTGTTAAGCAAGTATGAGTTGACTGTGACTCAATTATCGATTCTTCTAGTTAATAGAGAGAGAGAGAGAGAGAGAGAGAGAGAGGTGATTTTACACATCACATAAACTCATTCTATCGATTTTAAAGCAAGTGTTGGTGAAGGATCGAACAATTTAGTAGAGTTATGGGCTCTAAGACTAACTCTCGCTTTGGCAATTGAATATAGTCAACCCTCTTTATAGAGCTTCGGTGATTTTTTGTTAGTAATCAAATGGATCAAGGGGGAGTATATGAAGAGAAATTTCAATCTACAATTGTTGTTGGATGAGATAGTCACCATAACAAATACATTCAATAGCATAACTATCTCTCATGACTTCAAAGAGCATAACTAGGAGGCGAACGCTCTATCTAAAGAGGCTCCACAATTGCCTTGGAGGACTAGTCAATTTTGGAGATCAAAGATGGTGTGAGATCATAATTTCAACATGTTTCATTTCTATAGTTTCTAACTTATCTTTTATGTTTTTTTGTATGTTATTTGCTTAGATATTTATCTTGATGTGATATATTTGTTTTTTGTTTTTATGGAGGGTGGTTTTGTTCTAATTAAGTTCTAAAGTGGTATCGTAATCTAAAACCAAGTGTTGTGGAGCTATGTTTTTTTATGCATGGCACCTTGCTACCTTTTCTTCTCAGATTGACAAGGTGATATGGTTATTTGAATTTTAATCATCTTTATGATGTAATTTTAATCTTAAAAGAATAAAATTACATGTTTTTCCTGTAATAAAGTTATCACAAATAAGCCCACGGGGCATATAATAGATGGTGAATGGGTGTATTGTTAAGGCACTCCTTGTGTTAGGTAATCGGTTCGAAACTCCGTGGGTACTAGTTTACAAAAAGGAAAAAAAGGTCATCACAAATAGAAGAAGACAATACTTTGTGATTGTTTGGTTTCCACATGTGATAATGTCGAGGGGTCAACAACTTGAGTAGTAGGGAGGTAAGTTTCACACTCTTCCCACTTGGGTTCAAATCCTCGGTGAAATATTGACCCATTGTGATAAGGTTATAATGGTCAATGCCCTTTGGGATAGAGGTCCCCACAGATGTGCCTCGAGACATTTCGACCCTTGCCACGTCACAAGTTATTGGCATAGTTGATTTATGAATTGTTAGATATACTCTTGGGTTATAATGGCAACCAACTAGATTTAAACACAAATCTCACTCAAATAATTTCAACATGCCAATTTCCATATATATATATATTGACAACAAAAATACATATACCAATCTACCATAATAAAATTTAAATTACAATGTTCAAGTTACAATTCTTAACTATCCCATTAAAATTTTAACACCACATAACAAAATGTCAATTTACCTCTATAATTTGTATTAAAGTTGTCCACTACATATATGATAATTTTGCAAAAACTGCGCAACTTGAATTCTTTATACTATCTATATTTTAAAAAAATCATTAAATAAACCAATCTTATTCTTTCCATCATAAAGTGGATCTTTCACTCATTCCAACATCAAAATCAAACTTTGGGGTGTCACCGTAAATGTGTACAAATACCTTGCACAACAAATTGTTCCCTAGAAATAAATATGTATGTTGATAAGGGAAGTCACGGTAAATGTGTACAAATACCTTGCACAACAAATTGTTCACCAAAATTAAGTAAAGAGAGTTTAGATACGTTGGTTTTTAATTTTTAAACATTATAAAATATATAATTTAGTTGTTTTATATAATCAATGTATTTTAGCATCAAAAGGTATAAGAATTAATAGACATAATTTTGTTGATGTTTAAAAGATTTAAAGTTAAGTTGGTTATTTTATTATAAAATTTTATAATTTTGGTTTCTCTTTTTTAGTTTTTTGTTATTATGATAAAAAAAATTTTAATTTTCATCTTTATGTATTTTAATTTTTTTCAAATATAATTTATTAATGTTATGTATATGACACATGTACTTGGGTTGTAGATGTACTTTCGGGTGTAATAAATTGTTTTAGCATATGAAGAATGAGGGAAGAGGAGAGGTGCATGCTTCCGTGTCACTTACTTTAGTAAGGTTTTACTTCCTTCTAGAGGAACATAGGCAAGGTTAATAGAAGATAGGGAGGGAGGATGTGGTTGGGGTTGAGAATGGCACTTAGCATCTTTGGCGCATACCTTGGGTTTCATAACTCTTAAAAGAAATATTGTGGTGGATTTTTTTTGTATTCACCGTTAGAAGGTTTGTTTTTCAATTGCATGTTGGTTTTCTTACTTTATATATGGAGGGGTTTGTTTTGGTTTGGTTTTGCCCTCAATTTATGTTGGGTGGCAATGGTGTGGAATCTGACTAGTTTGTTGATGCCATTGTGGGCCTACATAAGAAGGGCATTGGTCTTTTATTGTGTGTGATGGATTGAAGTGATCATGCATGTCGACAATGTTGTTTTCCCACATTGAGCCCTTTGTCCTCCTATGGAGAATCTTTAGATCGTCATATGTGTTTGGAAGAATGGTAAGTAGTGTTTTTCTATATTAATCCTTATTGTCATTTACCTCATAGCTTTTGTAATACCTCGGTTGTTGAGCCCCGAACTTATGATTATTTGTTTGTTAATATGATTATGGACTTTCGCATTATTATTGTTGTTGTTGTTAAATTAAATAAACAACTGGCTCAACAGAGACAACTAAAAGAGTACAAGAGGCCATGGACTCCACGGTGTGAGGGGGAATGGGGACAATCCTAGCATTTTAGAACTTTTTTGTATTCATTCTAGTTCATATTTGCACCTCAGTGGCTTTTAGAGTTGTTGGTCACCCAAACATTGTACAACAAACCCTACTTTTGATTATTTTAGCCCATGGAGTTACTATTGCACCTTATTCATGCCTTAGTGGACCCCCTTTGCCTAATGCAACCTCCTTGGATGAAAGATACTCTTTTGTGGGCCTCACTTACACTAAGGCGCCCTCTCCCTATATCCTAAGAGTTGTAAGCTAGATTTTAGCTTCCACCTCCTTGATTTTTGCCTCCACCTCCAAAAGTGCGCCCTTGCTCCCAAAATCTAGTTGGAGTTCCCTATTTTGTGCTTACAAGTCATTGATGATCCTATTGGACCCACTCTTTCACCCCTCATGACTAGTGCGCCCTCCTTATGCTCCACTCCTTGGTTTTTGGTAACTCCTCCTCATGGTGCTAATCCAGGAAAGGGAATCTCCAAACTAAGCCACCACTCCACTAATTCAAGTTAAGCCTCCATGATGAAACCTCACCTTACCTCTCTCTAATTCAAGTTGGTTCCCTTGGGTTAGAGTTGGCCTCCTTGTGTTACAAATGCATGTGCTCTCTCCTTGTTGAAGCTAATCCTGAGCTTTGGATCACTTATGCTATCCCACTGTGTTGTGAGTGTTGATAGCATTGAGACTGTGTTGAGACTAAATGTTTGTTGTGGGATCCTACCAGAGATTTAGTCTAGTTGGATGATGCTCTTGCTTCCTTGAGTTCACTCTACTAGTCCAGGTTCTTGCACAGGAATCCAAGAAATGGGATGGTGATATCCTAAGGGATGAGTTAGGTGAAGGGAGTCACATCCCATAGGCAATGGAGACGGACAGGAAAATAGTAGTGGGAAGTATTGTGGTTTCTCACACGTTTCTCGGAAGAGGAGTTTTGAGAGTTGCTAGACTGAGTGTGCCTCTGCTAGTGGATCCATGGCCTCAGCTCGAGGGTGACCTGTTCAAGTGAGATTCAACTTGACTATGTTTATGGCTGGGTGGAAAGTTGTCTTATTGGAGCCAATTGCCCTTTTTGAAGATAAGTATTTGCTCATATGTTTATTCATGTTATTTTATTATGTATATGTGCTCATGGAGGTTGATTTGTACCATGTTTATGTTCATGGATTGTATGCCAGGAATTGTATGCATGATTGATGGCCTTCGTACATTATAAATTTGAATTGCTATGAACCTTCTCTTCCATCCTTTCTCTTCTTTCTTATGATTCGAATGGTTGTAGGTGGCGGCCATGAGATTCGATGTATTGTGGATTTAGATGGCTGTAAATAACAACAATAAAAATATGTGGTATTAGTGTTGGATGGTTGTAGTTAACGACCATAAATCTGATTCGTATTAGTGATTGATGGCTGGAGGGAGGGTAGCCATAAAGTATGACTTTTACTAGTAAAAGATGGTTGTAGGGGACAACCACGGGATTTGATTTTGAAGGCTATAGATGGCATCCTATGTCTCTTTTTTTTCCATGTCTGTGTGGATTGTAGATGGTATCCTGTGGATGTGTCATTAATTTTGTTATTGCCTACTAATCGACACACTCATAATATAACTAATATCCTCATATCGATATACAAGTGGATGCTAACAACAACAATTAATTATTTACAATCGTGTTTTCAATAATATTACAATCCAATAACTAATATTAAGGACATGGGCTAATTGTATGTTTTTAATCATTATATGGTTACTGGAGATACCAATTATCGTGCCTTACTCATGTACAACCAATGTTTACAATTACAACATAATTGCATTCAATAGTATGCACATTGGGGAATGTTAGGCTTGAGTTTCATGCTTTTCATTTTAAAAGGGGTAAAAGTTTTTAATTTATTGGTTGTATGGCTTGTTGGCCTAACCTTAGATCACCTTAATCCGTTGTGCTATACTTGTCTTATCCCTTTTCCCTAGGCTTCTTAGTGCCTTTGGCCTTAGTTGGGTCATGAACATTACAACTTCAACAACATGTCTACATGTCATGAGGGGTCATCACTTATGTTTCTAATTATCTGTTATGGTCTTTATTAGGCTTGATACATAGTGAAATGTTGGTTTGTTTACATTGTTATGGTCTTTATTAGGCCTGATACATAATGAAATGTTGGTTTGTTTACATTTTTGTTGTCCTTGTGCATTGATTATCTTGCGATAACTTATTGAGGGCATTAGGGTGGTTTAATGTCTTTTGGCGAACACTATTTTTTGTGCATTGGTGGTGTGTTTTTCCCCACATGTGTCCTTTGTGCTATTTTGTGGTTTGATAAATCTATGGTCTTTTTGCATTGGCCATATGCACCTCCCTTGCATGTTGAATGCAAAAAATTGTAAAGGGCCATTTTATATTTTGTTTCCTAGTCAAGTATGCCCTTTGCATGATGCCCATGTTTGTATGAAAATAATGTTTTTAGTGTGTGTCGGTGTGGTTTCTTTGTTTTTTAACACAAAACCACTTGTTATATTCAAAACAATAAAGATGGTTACAGAAACATGCCTCGACAATCCTTGATGGGAAAAATAGACATACAACAAAACATAACCAATTAGAGTGCACGCGTACAATCTTAATATTTTCTTTTGACTTTTTTTTGGTTTTCTTATTCACCCTGGGAGAACCAAATCCCTCTGACCCAAAGGAAAACATTGATTCACATTTGAAACTCCTTTTTATATCCTCCAAAATTAGATGACCTCTCTCTCCCTCAACATCCTTAGGATTGTTGTCCTTCTATTCATTTCCTTTTTGGGCTAGTCCACTACCCTTGCGAATCCTCACCAATATAGAGACCAACATATTGTGCTATGTGGTACCAAAATTGAGATCTTTCTTTATGTAGTTTGTATTATTAAGAATTTATTTTTCATCTTCAAAGTACACATCTTTGGTGGAGCCTGCAACCTTCACTAGACGACGATGTGCCTCAACACCTTGTCACAAAGTGGGTTTGCAATTATTCCACTTTCTATTCTTACTTCCTTAATGTTTTTAGGGAGTGCTAACAAACCAAACTCAATGTTTTGGATAAAGAGCCATAAATTAACAATAGGATAAACACCACCTTCTTCTAAAGGCAACATGTTTGTAAATGTTAATTTCTTCAAGGAAACTTTGCAAAGTATACTTGAACACATAACAAACATAGCTTGTGATATGTCTTTTAAGAGTTTGAAGGGCCTAACAATGGAACTCTCCTAGAGAATTTTCAATGAAGGCTAGAGAATCTGGTTCTTAAAATTGCAAAGGTATGTTGGAAATCCTACCCACATTGAAGCTAAGTTAAAGCCCATGTAGAGGAATCTAAGAAACGGAACTAAGGTTTCATGCATTAGCTTACATGTCTCATAAACTAAAGTATGGAAAGAAAAATATGCTTCTTGTCCATAGGAAAGTCGAACTTTGTAATAAAGTCCCATAAGTGCATGGGTAGATATAAGCTTCTCCTTGAAGAAGGAATTTCAAAACGTAATAAATTAACTTTTTACATGTCCAAAAGTTAAAGCCATAACCCAACAAAACAACACATCAAATTGTAAGTTAGGCCAAAAAAGAAATTGGGCTTAGGTTTTCCAATCATGGGAAATGATAGTAGTAGTAGCAATGCCCTCCATAATGAAGCTTTTAGTAGGATGAAGCTTCAACATTATCATTGTAGGCCAAAATCCTTTCAAAGGTCTTTCTTGATCATGCAACGAGTGGAGTAGAGGAATTATAAACTATCTATGTCAACACAAACCCTAAGCCTGATAGTGGCAACACAACCTTCAGAGGTTTAATGAGAGTTGCCCCTTTTGGGTTCCAATTAGATGCACCCTTTATAGATGGAATAGAGTCTACTCCCTTCGGCGAAATAAAATTCTCGATAACAAGATCCATTCTTGAAGAGGGACACATGGGAGCCCAAGGGAAGCAATGAGAGAATTGAGCATGCATAGCCTAGGCTAGGGCAGGATGGTATCCTAGCCCAAGCAACAAAATATATTAGATGCCATTCCATCCCACACTTATGTGGCTTCTTATATTCTTTGAATTTATGACTTATAATTCAAGGCATAATTTATTCATTTTGACATAAACACCTTTTTTTTTGCTAGAGTTGGGGACTTAGTTCCCCCAGAATCCCACTATCCTACTACCGAAATCTATTCATATCTACCAGTATTAGGCTTTGAGATTTAGAGTTAATGGATTATTACTCCTAGGACATGTCATTTCGACGACTCCTAGTTTTAGATATCAAAGGTACACTCGCTCTGTTGATCAAACCTGGACTAGTGATGAAAAGTTCTCTCCAATTAATCATTAACCCATTACTCATATAACAATTCAGAACACAATATTATTAACCCTTAATTATAATAATGATTACTCTTCTTTGTGCAATTTTTAGTAATATATTTGTATATAAAGTTCTTATATTTAAAAATATAGTAAAAAAAACCCTTAAAATACTTAATATTAAGATACTTTGATTAAATATATATAGTATTTATCAAAAGGTAAGAGGGTGGTTAATACTTAATAATAAACACCATACCTAACTCAACCTAACAATGATGACAAGCATGCCATATCTCATATATATATATATAAATAAATAAAACAAATAAATCCCAATAAAAAGAATAACAAAATACTTTCTTGACCAACCTCAAAGGTTCAAAAAAATTTGTTGTTAACAAAATACTTTCTTGACCAACCTCAAAGATTCAAAAAAATTTGTTGTTTCAAAAATTGATCCTTCGCATCTACACTCATCTTGGGCAATGGCAAGATAATTACTCACATTTTTTAATATTTGTGGTCCTACTAATAATATACATGACCTATTTGTCAATTAAGATTATTGTTTCAAAAACTAATCCTTTGCATCTACAGTCATCCTAGGCAATGTCAAGATAATTACTCACATTCTTAAAGATTTGTGGTCCTATTAATATACATGGCCTATTTGTCAGTGAAAGCCTAATGTCAGGATAATTACTCACATTCTTAAAGATTTGTGGTCCTACTAATATACATGGCCTATTTGTCAGTGAAAGTCGGGATATACTTTATTGCTTTTTGGTTTTATTTATATGCATGTTTTCATTTGCTATCATGGTATACTCTATTGTATTGCCTTGCTTATTGGTTTTATTTATATAAATATTGTCATATGCTCTCAATTTTCTATTGCTTAATGCATGCATTTTGCCTTTCTTGACAACATTTTGAAAGGGACATATTATTTTAGATACCCATGCCTAATAACCAAGTCAACTGTGTATCCAACCCATGGTGGTAAAGTCAATTGTGTATCCAACCCATGGTGGTAAAGTCAATTGTGAGTATCCAACAACACATGTTGAGATGGTGAGAAGGTGGTGTGGATATTCCTTACAAGCAATATACCTACCTAAATTAGGAGACAACAACTCGTACGTGTACTTTTGGGCACCTACTATGTAAGGTGTATCCACCCAATCACAACACATTATGGTGTTATGAAAGCTAGAGAGACTAAGGGTTTTTTTCAGGAAGCCACCAATTAAATTATTCTATCTTTGAATCCAACTAAATTTTATGTCTTTCTATGCTAATCAAAATTACGAGGGGCAAAGAGTTCTGCTCAACAACCAATACAACATCATATGCTACTTATATCATCTATAGTATAGGTGGTGTTTTGCATTAGTCAAGTTTGCATCTTTGTAAATAACAAAGATAATGACAAAGATAATGTAGTTGTGTGTAAGATTTTTTGGTATTATCTTAGTATGTGTAATGTTGAATTTTATAGAGAATTATTTTTAATGAAATGGTTAAAATGTGGATAAATTCAATATTCTTTTAGTTTTTTTTTGGTAATACTTTTTTCTTTTCTTTTTTTATAAATTTGAAAGATTTGAGTATTTTTGAAATGGGATAAAACCCCTCAGCGTAATATTTTATATTCAAATCTTACATCAATCAAGTAGAGCTATAACTTTTGACAAACTGATTTTGAACAAAAAAATTTAACCAAAAAATAGTTAGTTTGTTCACTTTTTTCACTTACTCCTTGTTTAAATTTTGTAAGAATGTAGGTAATTGGGATATGGCATCCTTATAGAAGTTTGAACTTACAAAATTTGTCGACAAATACCACTTGTTTTAAAAAATAAGTGAATGTGCCATAAAAGACTAGTCCCTACCAAATATACAAACCGACCCTCTAAGTTGAATGAAAAAATTGAGAAAGTAAATGAGAAACGAGAATTAAGTAATTTTTTTAGAATTTGCCACTTTAAATTGTCTTTATAAAAACTGAAAATAAAAATATATAGAATTAGTAACATCAAAATCAAAACATACATGAAAAGTGATAACATTTTTCTTTTTGTTTTCTAGCGAAAAAAAGTCAACAATAACATGTGAAGGTTGCCACATGATAGTTTTACAAAATTCCATATTAAATGTTTTTAATTTTATTCTCAATGTTTTTAAAATAAAGTCACTCTCATGGATTCATGTCTCATCAATAACATCTTTGACCAATCACAAAAGGGAATGTGTGAAATTTAAAAATTTTGAAATGTATTTTTAATTTTCAAAAAATTAAATTTAATAAATTATTCTTTGAAAATATTGAAAAACTTTATTGAAATTTATAACATGAAATGCTAAGTCCCACTAGCGCGGTTGGTATTCGAGGGGTTGTGTTTGTTAGGTGGCCCAGGGTTCAAAACTCAGTGGTGGTGGGAGGAGACACCAAAAAAATATAGCCATGCTAAGGGTTGGTGTGGTCCAGGCCGGGTGCGATCCTCGGGTTATTTTGACGGATTAGATGCCCTTGGGTCACGATCTCTTAGACCAAAGGCTAGTCCCACAAGTTAGGGATATTCGATCAAACAACAAAAACAAAAATTTATAATATGCAATTGAATTAATGTAAAGTTAAATCACTTTGACATATAAACGAAAAGTATACTCCATACTTTGGCAGTGATTAAACAATGGTATATGTATCCTTGTAATATGATTTTGGATTTATTTTTATAAACAAGTCTATAAGGGAATTTATTTATTAATACATGTTTAAGAAAGCAATTGGGTTTGCTCCATACAATGCCAAAAACTGCTTTTGTTTCTATATATATCCAAGCTCATTTTTGAAAGAGTTCTTATTATTTGATAATGTCAAATTTGGTCTATTTTTATACCCAATGGATGGAAAATGAGAAACAAAACACACATTGTGAAAGCAAAGATCATGAACTTTCAACCACCATCACCACAATAAATCAAAAGTAAGGTTTTGTGAAAGTATATGTGGGAATCTTAAATAAATTATAATGACACATCTCTTCTCTCTTAAGGATCTAAAATTTAAAATCACACTTACAAATTTTGACAAATTCCATGAAGAAATTAATTGAACTCAGCACAGTCACAACTAAATATTTTTTTTTTAAACAAATCGATAAGGTTTTGCAAAGGAATAATGTATATTTAATAGGAAATACATTTACTCATTGTTCACTTGCATTTTTTTTTTCCGAAAAAAAAAAAGAAAAATAATTCACTTGCATTTATATTTATATTTATTTTATTTTGGCAAAATACATATTTCAAGGAAAACATTAGGCACTTCCCATTTATTTTGACGATGGTATTCATGCTAATTTAGATTCTTCATAGTTTGATACAACAACATATTCATTAAGAGATCAACATATCATTAATAAGAATTGATCATAGGTAAGAAGGTTCTCAATAATTTAGAATAACCACTCATTTTTATTGAATTGAAAATATTATTTTCAAATATTTTACTTATTTAACTTTACTTCAATACTTATCAAATTATATTTACTAAATAGCATTTACATTCCTTTATTTTTTATGTTTTAATTATTTTTCAAATAATATTATAAAGAAATTATAAATTTATTATTCTATTTTTCATAAATAATACACATTATTGATTACACATTTCCATTTTCAATATTATTGATTACACATTTCTTATGTTTTAATTGTTTTTCATATATTATTGTAGAACAATTATAAATTTATTATTCTATTTATCATTAATAATACACATTGATTCTCAAATCCATTTTCAATATTATTAATTACGCATTAAGTAGGTTTCATTTTTTTTCAGCGAATAAGTAGGTTTCATTTTATTTGTTATGTCCATGACATATTGTTTTCATTTTTTACATATTAGTTCACTTACACTAAATTCAAAAAATCTTATTTTCAATCACTAAAGTTTTAATTTGGTGTTAATTTTTGTATTAATCTATATTTTTATTATTTAAATTATGATTGGTTGAAAGTGGGTGATGTCACCCTCGGGATTTGGAGTGTGGATTTCAACCTCCATCTGTCCACAATGACATCACTGCAATGAACACTTCTACCACGTCCTTGAATATCACATGCCCAAACAATGGGCATGGATAAACATACGGATTCCACATTGTTGACTCTCCTTTATCAGGGAAGTGTCCAAGGCCTTCAAATCAAGTGTCCAGACGACATGTGGATTGTTGTCCCCACAACACCCAATGCATTTGTCATCAACATTGGAGATATTTTGTAGGTAACCATCATAATTAAGCATTTCTCGTCCATCCTTTGATAGCTATCGAAGATTATGGGAATATATCCGAATGGATTTAAATTGAATGCAGATCCTCAACAACGACAGATACAAATGTGTGGTTCATCGAGTCGTTAATAATAGCAAGCCCAGACTTTCTTTGGCATATTTATGGGGTCCTCCTCTAAGTATTGTTGTAGAGCTTGCTCCACAGCTATTTGATTCCAAGAACCCTCGCCTGTACAGAGCTCTTACATGGAATGAATCTCTGGTTATGCGGGCCAAACATTTTGACAGAGCCCTTGATTTCTTCACAAACATTCAATAAGTTGAAGACCATAGACATGCCCATCTGTTGGCATCTTGTCAGTGTCCATCTGTTGAATCCAAGAATTTCACTATAGAGCACCACTTGATAAGACCATTGCCTCATTCCAAAAAGCCTTTCGATCTCTCATATTCTTTTTCAATCTCCTTTTTCACTCATTGTTCACGATAGCAGCATATACCAACCATGTTTAATGCAATTGTCCTAAATTTTGTAATGTCGTAATTATATCTCTTGCTTTCTTTGCCGCTTAGTAAATGTTCACTATTCATAATAGTAGAATATAACAACCAACCAAGTTAAATTATCTTGTTCCACCCATAATTTTTGAGATGTACCGTTCATAAGATTTCAATCTGATAGTTGTACAAGAACATTAAGAATGAACATACATTATCACATGGGTGGTAACCTAATATGGGTGGAATCAGTGAATTCTTCTGAAAATGGCCACAAAGACCTATGAAATATTTGGCT